>CM070622.1:34685122-35885122 GCA_036346255.1 Ampelocalamus luodianensis
TTAGCAAAATAGCTCTCAGGATCATCATAATAGAGCAAGAGAGAGGAAGAGCAAGGAGCAAGAAGCGCGCGCGGCAACCATGAACCATCGGCCACCACTAGGACCACGCCCAGCGAGGCAAGAACCGGGAGGACCCGAAAGCTTTGGGAACCCACAACCACCGTAGTCATCACCAACACTGCTTCCTTACCATCAAACCCCTAATCCAATAGATAAACCACCCTTTCTCCTCACTATCATTCTTAGATTTGTTTACAAAAGTGAACCCATAATGACCCAATCCCTAACCATCGCCCTCAATACACATCATCGGGCATAAGTCAAAAACCCACATCGAATCATACTCTCGGCATCCATTGTTGCATCACAGAGCATTAGAGGGGAGGAGTAGAGATAGGGATTTAAGAGGGAGTTTTACCTCTATACACGGTGATTCCATGCAGTGTAGCATCCACCTCCATCGTAGCACTCATACGCAGGCATCTAAAATCTCAAATCAAAAGCATTAAAATATGGGGTTAGGAGGCGGTGAGAGCAAGGTAGCCGAAAGGCTGAGGCGGCTGGGGATGAACAGTCAAGGACCGAATCGAGAGGCGGGCTCGGGGCACGGGGAGCCATGCGTGCGAGGGTGAGTGAGGTGGTCAAGAAATTGGAGAGGCATCGGGCGAGGCTAGGACCGGTGGAGTAGGGCGCAACCGGGAGGGCGGCGGTGTGATGGCGTGACGGCGGCATTTGGTAGTGATGGGGCCGAGAGGCGCGGGCTGCGGTGGGGCGGGAGGAGCTGGGCAGGCGCAAGCCCAGGAGAGCACCTTGGAGCTTCCGGTCGGCGGGGACAAGTACCAAGGGAGAAGCCATGGGAGGGTGAAGAGGAAGTGGATTTGGGGAGGAAGATAAAGAGACGAAGAGGGGTGGGTGTGAGTGTGTGGTAGGGTTAAAGGAAAGGAGAGAGGATTAAGGAATTAGGAATTAGGTGGGATTAGGTTTAGGAAATTTAAGCATAGGAAAATTTTAGAAAAATTGTGTAAATTCTAATAAATTGTGATAATTAATGTTGTAACAATATAAATTAGCAAATAAAAAATAATAGATGTTAACACTACGTAATTATCACGATCAACAAATTCACTTAAGTCACATCAGACTAACAGTTGTAAAATCCATCATTGAGTAATTATTAAAATAAGATAAAATGTCATTAATTTTGTAATAAAGAGTGAATTTGTGTGTGTAGCAAACATGTACATCGTTGGCAAATAGTCGAGTAGGTTGAAATGTTTTAATCATGTTAATTAAATTAGTTAAAGCGATTCTAGGCGAATAGGTAATAAAGCGGCCACCCTTGGGAGTGCTAACTTAGCGGGGACAAGAAATTTTTGTTAAACTAAAATATGCTAACAAAGTAAAGTCCACTAACCTATGTATTCGCATATCACTCAAACTCAACTACGTATTTGTTCATATATTATTCATGCTATCGCATTGCTACATATGACAAAACCACATGACAGTGCACGATCTTGATCTCATCGGCACCAACTAGTTCTACTACTATGAAGGCAAGCTATTCTCTTGAACATAAATATAGTTATCTTAAATGTAGACTATATACTTCTATACTATATATATATATATATATATATATATATATATATTACATCAAAATTATGTCTCAAAACCAAATCTATTGAGCGAGATTAAGATGAAAGATATGAGAAAGATGATAGAGATGAGAAAGAGAATTATATGACTAGTAAAGGGGGCCCATGGCAGGTAGAGATGATGGCAAGAGGTGGGACCCTTTACATAGGGTTAATATATAAGGACCAACAAAACTCTCACCGGATAAGAGGCCGTAATTCATTTTCCGTTCGTTGCGGAGCGAAAATGCTACCTTGTTACGTGATTAACATCTTCACATCGGTAAGTACTATGTGTGAGTGTGATGGAGAAACCCGAAGCCGGTAGGAGAAGTCGGAACTAGGGGATCCAGGCGTTATAGCGCTAAGGTGGAGTGTTGGAGTGCGGGATAGAAAGCGCCCCAACCAACATTCTTTGGAACTCGGTGGATGACAAGATCGGCATCGTGACATGGTCAACACCGACAAAAGTAATGGGTGGAGACTTAATCACGTAATCGGAAAGCGTTACGTGATACGATCTGAACCCGCATCAAAATGCAGGGAACCCGTTAAGTAAATTCGAGAATAGCTATGGGTAAAGTGGTACAAACTGCGCGATGCTAAATAAAATCATGAATTCATGCCTGTTCTGGATTGGAACTTACGAACCAACGAGGTCTATCTTCTATTCACGTGACAAGTAGTCTTTTCGATATTAAAATCGCCACCTAAAGATTTAATGAGTTGATTTATTTTTGAGAAAGAGATGATTAGAAATTGTGATAATGAGCAGAGATGCCATACGATTGCATTTTGCTATTAATGCTTCTTGAGTACACTAGTACTCACTCTTGCTATCTCTCCCCTTTGCTTAGATCCTAGTCGGCCGGGAGTTATCACGAGTGGGATAAGGGATTTGTAAGTACAGATGAAGTGCGGAAGGTGAGGCGCGGTTGGCAAGGAGCGAGGCGAGGTGGATGCCCTATTTGACATGTGGGATTTGAGTAGACTACTAGAGGGATCTAGTAGGCAGCGTGGGAATGTGTTACCCTTTTGTAATTAAATAATTTGTATTTAGAACCTTAGCCTTGTGTGGCTCTCGTTGTAATAAAGAACTATTTCTATCTTATTGTTCTCTTTGTGCTAACTGTCAGTAAGGAGCTTACTATTCGTTGGGCGGTGTTCTCTTGAGCAAACAAATAGTAATCCGTATACCTAAGTGTGATTATCCTAGGGTAATGACAGGCGTCACATGCACACAGTGGCAACATCGATGAAATATTATTTCTATATACAAAGATAACTAATAAAATAGGTAAATAACAATAATTATCACGATATGACCTTAAGGTCAAAGCTTACAATTAATGTCTCGGAGGCGAATAGCTCAAATAAACTACGTGGAAGGTAGCGGAATAACTTGGTGAAGCCCATCTGAATGCCCACAAGCAATCGGCTAGGGTAGCAATCTAGTTCTCCACGGTCCTTTAAGTAGACCTTGTTGACCGACGATTCCTCCACTTTATCTGAATGATTATAGCAAGATTGAGTACACAGCCGTACTCAACAAGATCACCATAGAAATATAGATGATGGCTTATTCCAAATGATATGGCTTATGTGATTATTTTACAATAAAGCAGTATTTGCATTTGAATACAATAATAGATTGAAAAGGTAATTCAAAACAAATAAACACTAGTAGTTTAACAATTGTTTTCACAAAGGACACAAAGCCTAATCAAATTCTTTCACACAACCATATGAGTTTAATCACACAATTGTCTCATCCCAATTGTTTTATGAAAATCTAACCCTCGTGTGAAATCCCCGAGCATGTCCATGACCGTGGATGTGGCTATTCAAATAGATTGTTTAACACTCTGCAGAGGTTGTGCACTTTACCCACAAGATGCAATCAAGTGGATCAAAGTTGATCACAACAAAACCTTTCTGAAACTTTATTTCAAACACTGACACTCCGATGTGTTTCTTGACAACACTAATGTGAGGACCCGATTTATTTGGCTTGTAATGCTTAACCATCCACTGGTCCTAACATTACAAATCAAATAAACTAAGCCTCGAGATATGTATACTTCCCAATCTGATATACACACCCACTAAAATTGTGCATCAATTCCATCCATTCACATAGAACCAAGCACGACACAAGTTCAAAGACATACATAATAATAAGTTATTACAAAAGAAATGCAAAGCCAAATACCCTCTGAGATAACCAAGTAAACAATGGAAGCAAAGGTGCCATAAGATGGCGATAAACAAAAGCCAATTAGTGTGCCTTTAACCCACAAGGCAACCAACAGGACACGCCAAGCTAGTCGTCAAACCCGCAAAGACATCTCACAAAAGGGAAGCCCTTGGGGCTCACCTTCTTTCTCTGCAACAAAAATATTAAGCAAAGCGGATGAGTACAAAAATTATTTTTGTACTGCAAGAGCGACGATGTAAGATAAATGAACTATAAATAACTACATGCAAGCTTTATTTAAGTGGAGGAGGCTGGACTTATTTTCAAGCATAAAGCAAGTTTTATTTGCAATAATGTAATACATTTGAAAGCAAGTCCATAATTCATTTTTATTGTTCAAATAACCGGAGACAAATATAACAATAGGTAGATGACAACAACAATCTGGAAGTGACTAACCCAATAGTCACCACAACCATATCATGAAGTACCCCTTCATACCACCCATGTCAAATTTTAAGTTTTAAAAAGTTGTAGTCTAGTTCTTGCACGACCTTACCAAGCAATGTCCATATCCTAGAGCGAGGCTATTCGAATAGTTTTAACCTGCGGGTGTACCAATGTACCCACACGATAGACCGCCTTTCCACATTACGGTTAGCATACTTCCTTTGGTATGCGAGGCACGGCTAAGTCTAACAAGGCGCTTTCCAATGGGCGATACTAATTAGAGCCGCAACCCACGGAGAAGGACACATTAGACAACCTAACCGGTCGCTAATGCTCCTCACACACCACATACACACACACATTTTTAACACACCCACCGACCAGCTCATAATTAACACCTCCCAAAGTACTTAGTCAGAGAGGTCTCATATCCTCTCGTGTGGTTGCTACACAATAAGCGCTTGGCTTAGTGACACAAGTAACTTTCGGTCCTTGGGGACTTAGGCACCATTCAATCACACCCAACAGATCACACCAACATAGCATTGTGCCCAAGTCTAAAGCATTTTGTTTTCAGTTTTGGTTTGCAAATAAACAAAGCACAAGGTATAGATTAAAAGTAATAGAAGTTTTGTGTGATCAAGGTCATCGACTAGGTCGATAACCGCCCAATTCTACGGTAACTAAGCATTGCTAAGCATCATATCGTAAAGACAAATAAAGGCCCTAAATCATTCACGGGCTCTAATTCACGGTGAGGATAATATTCAAAGGTAGTGGCAGGGGTGAACAATTTAAGGAAACAATGCAATAGGATTAGCTACCTCTATTCGTAAAATTAATCATTGACACAAAAGCATGCATACATACAAGTAAAACAAAGTATTAGATTTTAAAAGTAATGGGATTAGATGGGAAATGATCAAAGCTGCACACAGCTCTTGTTGCTCACTATGTTGAGAGGATCACTCTCAAGGATGGCTGTCGTCGGAACCTACCGAAATAGCGAAAAAGAACCGATAAGAACAAAGAAAATGAAAAAGACCCTAAAACCAAAATGCTCCAAATGCTCTGAAAATTTTACAGCAGCAAGAGAAAGATTTAAAATGAATTTAGAAATAAGAACCAATTGATTTGGACTTTCTATGCAAAAGATATGATCAAAACAAATCAATTCGGCTGAAATTAAAATTAAATGAGGTTACTGTTCATAAATAATTTTCTAAAGGTTTTCTAGACTTGAAAATTTTATGATAGGTAGCTACTTACATTTTAAGGCTAACACAAGTGGCCTCACCTCATTTAGAGTTAAAATGATTTAGTTATGATTTTTTAAGTTATAAAAATGAATAAAACTAAATTGCATATGTACTCTTGCTGAAAACAGTAACATGCCTAAGGTCAATTTTAACAGCAAGCTTATCATTAGAGGGAGCCATCAGTATTGGATTCACTCAAAAGGATTTCTGAGAATTAGTTATGCATTTTACAAATTTCAATGAATTTTAGACCACATTTTAGGTTGAAACAAGTTAACCTAGTTTATACTATTTTACTACTACAGAAAGAGTTCAAAAATCATACCCAATTTAAAGTTCATCTTACCACGAGCTAACACAGTTTGAATTTCTCAAAAAGGAGTTAAAACGAAATAGTTATTCACATTTGAAAACTAGAACATTTAAACACTTTGAAAATTTGGAGCTCTCGGGAGAGTGCAGCCGAGCCGACAAAGCGGGAGGTCGGAACCGTTGATGCGAGATCCAACGGCTCCAGCGGCACCGCCACGACTGCAAGGCCAGGGCAGCGCCAAGGGAGGTCCCGGCCGTTGATATCGAATCCAACGGTCCAGACCACTTTGGATGCACGCCGCGCGAAGGATCTCCTTGCGCACTAGGGAGGTCGTGACCTTGAGATCTGATCTCGCGGTCCCGAGCTCCATGAGGAGGTCCTAAGGCTCACTCTAAAAGGGGAGTGGGACGGCTAAGATCTCCGAGGAGGTCCTAACGGTTCGAGATCTGGGCGAGAGGTCCTAAGCGGTGAGCTTAACGGCGAGAAGGTCTTGGCGGCTAGGATCTCCGAGGGAGGTCCTAACGGTCATGATCTCCACAGGAGGTCTTGCAAGCGGTGTTTGAGAGAGAGGTATGGGCTGTTCAGATCCCCGAGGAGGTCTGAGCAGTCCCGGATCAGGCGAGGGAGGTCATGAGATTTCCTTACAAGGACCGGGGTGGTCCTTTTGCAAAGAGGACCCTAAGGGGAGGTCCTAGAGGGTGGTTTTGATAAAAAACGACCAGGGTGGCCTTTTTGCACAGAGGACCACAAGGAGGTCTTTTGCAAAGAGGACCCTAAGGTGGAGGGTGATCCTAACGGCTGGGATTTAATCTATGGAGGTCTTTACGGCCGGATTTGAGATAAAGGAGGTCTGGTGCAAGAAACTTATACCGGGAGATCTAGCAGTCGGATCGACAATGAAGAGGTCGTGAGCGGCTAAGACCACAACCGGGAGGTCCTAGGACTTAGGTTTTTACAGAAAAGGGATCGATGGTTTAGATCTAATCACGAAGAGATCATTAAGGGCTAGGATTAACTGAAGAGATCCTGGGACTTAAGCTTTCGCAGACAAGATCCTACGGTTAGGATCTAACACGAGGTGGTCTTGGACCTCCACGATGAACGAGGAGGTCCAAGGACTTGACAAAAAGCGCGACAACGGAACCGGGACACGGCTTTGGTCACCGGCCGTCGCCGCGACACGCACCCGCGGCGTATGCGTTAACAGAGGCAAAACGTCCGCAATACCATTGCGAACATTTTGAGAGTACTTTCGTCGCGGAGGTGACCTAGATCGCCGCCAGTGAACGCAGCGGAGACTAAAGTGCGGGAAAAATGAAAGCAGAGAAAAGATTTGCGCGACCTAATCTACCGGAGCTTGAGCTTAAGGAGGTTATCGTGAACTCACGGGCCGGAGGAGGTCGGGGAGCTTGGAAGGTCTGGCGGCGGAGGAGCTTGCGGACTTGGAGAAGGCGATGTGGAGATGGCACCCTGAGCGATATGAGCACAAATGGATGGTGGGGTTAAGTCCAGGCAGCTCACAGCAGGTCTAGGAGCAAGCAAAAAGGAGATGGGGCACTCAGGACTTGGAGCGGCGGCGGCGATTTTCGGCCGAAAAGGAGAATCGAAATTGGCTTCACCACGAGGAGATAAGCCACGATTGGGTTAGGATTAACGACCACCGGTGTTAAATAAATGAGTGGAGCACAGAGAGGAGAGGGAAGGCCACTTGGGCACTTCTTTCATGGGACAGACGAGCTTCAACAATGGGCGAAGTGTTTGGTGGATGAAACTCAAGCGAGCAGTGCGTGTAAGCAAGAGCTCAAGAGTGTGAAAAAGGAAGCCGAGGGAGAGGTGCGGGCTTAAGTAGCCGAGGAGTACAGCTCCACAGCGGCTCTCTTGGGTGGTCAAGCTTCTTTGCCATGGGCTAGCCGAGAGGGGGCGAGTAAAGAACAGAGAGGGTGGACTTTGGGGCGGTAGCACGTCGCGCAATAAATGCAAAGCGACAAAGAGTCATTGGGAGGTGACTTAGCGCTGCTCCCCTCGACCTCACTCCGCACACACGACACCTTGTGGCGGGAGGTGGAAGGCGACCGAGGGGCGGTGTCGGCCCACCGATAAGTGACACAAAGTGGCTTGAGTCTAAAGTGCGTGGTGGTGGCGGACCATGAGTCACGGACCCAACACACGCACCGGATTGGATTTGAGCGGTTGCGATGGAAATCCACGGGAGCGGTTGGATCACGGATCAAGGGCTGCGGGTGGCAGCGAGTTGCACGGGCTCGAGTGGTGCTTTTAGTTGGTTTGACCAAGCGGTTGGCACGAGCCGGCTCAGTGCGGACCCAACAAAGTGCAAACCCAATCTGAGTTTGAAAATAACAGCTGAGTTTGGAAGAATTTTTATGGGCAGCAAACTTGCTCCAAAAATTCTGAAATTTTTACAGGGTTTGCTAACTAAGATGTTGACCTTGTATAAAATTTTCAGAGGTTTTGTGTTGTACAGTTTCCTCCAAAAATTATACAATGTGCTGAGCTAGGGTTTGATTTGAGTCAAACAAGTTTGATTGACCCTTAAAATATTCCAACAATTTCTAAAAATTGTGAAATTTTTCAGAGGGTCCCACATCAACCTAGGACTTAGGAAAATATTTGCAGAGAAAGATCACAAGATTGGACAAGAGGGCTTTTGGAAAGGCAAAGTTTAAGGTCAAAATGACTCGTGGCTTGTATTTCCATAATTCTTATTACAAGAATTTTCCAAAACATCTTGGAATTACAAGATGTAAGAAAAGTTTTAATTTCTACCCACTTTCTTACATTTGAAACACAAGTTGAAAATGGGGACGTTACAACTAACACCCCACGAAAAATTAGTCCATCGTACATCGTTGAACTTGAAGGCGACAAACCGCTCATAGATGTGAGTCGTCACGAAGACAGAAACACACATCCATCACGGCATAGAGCTTAACCTACTATCCGAGTAGTCAATGCGGAGATTCCATAAATTATTATGTTAGGCCCATCCCATACGGGCATGTGATCGCATGCAGAAGACTCGGTTCAATTGCGCACAAAGTTAAATCCTTAATTTGCCAAGGCAAGACTTTCAATTTCTAACTATGCCACGAAGATTACCTTCCCAATCAAAAGCTCCACTATATCACGATTTTCACCACTTGCCTCAGTCTAAATCCTTTGCCACCGAGTTGGTTAAGAGCAACATATGCCATCAATGAGTAATAGCACACAGTTTTATCATAAAGTTCTATATTCGCTTAGTCAAATTTATATTTGCGACTCACATGAAATGATGACTCATTGCAAGGCTAAGTAGACTAATCGTATCTAACCAACCCACGTTGGTACTATAATAATACCAACTAATAATTAACCAAGCTAGGGTGACAAATGATCATGACATAACAATAGACAATGTGGATATAATAAATTGGATGTATAATTAATCCCAAAACATTTAAATAGAATACAGTAATTTGAATCTACGTAATTTTGAAAACTGGGTTCAATATGATCAAAAGTATAACTTGTCTTGCTATAGCAATGATGTTCTTATTTTATCTTCAATCTTTTACTTCCTTGACCTTCAGCTCATTCGGACGATTCCGGGACTTCAACGTCTAACGAGAGAGAAAGTGCAAAATAAACTAAATTCAAATAAACAAATCAAATAAACTCCAAATTAAAATTAAATGGTACTGGAAGGTAGATAATGAATTTAGAAATTTGAATGGGTTCAAACGGAGTTAGGACAGAGAAGAACGGACTCTTAAAAGATTGAAATTCACATGAAATGGTAAAAAGGAAATGGGGGGAGAAACTAACAATTGGGGTCTACGGAATATTCTCATAATATTCTATTCCAAAAATATTAGAAAATAGATGAGTGTATGATATGTGGGAGCTACTGATATTTAAAAATTTCTAGAATTAAAATAATTCCAGAAAATAGAATTATAGTCGACATGTGAGCCACTGGTCTATGGACCATGTCTACGGAGATATGCTAGTCCACGGTGGACCAAGCTCATGAACTAGGGTTTGACCGAAGTTTGACTGATATGCGGGGCCCGCACGTAAGAGAGAAAAATAATTAGAGTTTTTAATTGAGTGAATGACATATGGGGTCTACAGGTAAGTGAGAGAATATATTTATTTTCTTGTACTAACATACGGGGTCTACTGATCAACAGGGAGAGGAAACGTTACATGAGTGGAGCTCGTGCTGGCTGTTTCCTAGCACATGGTGGCGGGAGACGGCACTGTGTTGGCAAAGCAAAAGAATAGAGAAAGAATTACAGAGAGAATCAACTGAGAAAGATTAATAGATTAGAATCAATAAAGAGGTATGTGTTGGAAATACTGCATGCATTGGCCTGGTCCAGAGAAGGCAACAGAGAGAAGGACAGAGGACGCGCAGCTACTTCAGGCGCATGGCGTCGGCATGGTTGTAACAACCCAAATCTGGGTTTGTGTTTCAAATGTAAGAAAATGTATAGAAATTAAAACTTTTGTTGTATCGTGTTGTTTTTGAATTTTCCAAAACCTTTTCAAAGGATTTCTTGAATTCAGAAACTTAATGCTTCAATTGTTTTGAAGCATAGCCCTTTTAAAAACTTTTAAAAAAAATCTTGTGATCATCCTTTGGGAAGGTTTTCCCTAGCTTCTGGATCATCCTTCTGGACCCTCTGAAAAATTTCAAAATTTTTAGAAATTATTTGCTATTTCAAATGGCCAGTCAAACCTTTCAATCCTTGGTCAAACCCTAGATCAGAACCTTGAAGAATTTCTAGAGAAAAATGCTTTGCATAAAAACCTCCGAAAATTTTACACAAGGTCAGTCCTTGAGTCAGCACTCTCCTATAAAAATTTCAGAATTTTTGGAGTTAGTTTGCTATCTGTAAAGATCCCTCCAAGTCTCAGCTTAATTCAAACCCTAAGTCAACTCTGGTTGGATTTGAGTCAAACCCGAGCCTAAACTCACCTCTTGGTTGAACCCGACCCCATCCCCGCGCTGGTTTGCCGTTCCAAAATGCATAGCCCATCTGAGCCGTTGGATCTCCATCCTACCGCTCTCCTTCCTTGGAATATTCAGGGCCTCCACCTCATTTGGACCACCTCTGGTGTTTTTGCAAAGACCACCCTCTCGGCTTTAGCCAGGACCTCCCTTAACCTTTTGCAAAGACCACCTCTTGGTCATTTTACAAAAACCACCCTTTGTGGTCCCCACGACCCCTCCCTTGTGATCCGGACCATTCTGGACCACCCTCAACAGATCTAAGCCGTCTATGACCACTTCCAAGTAATCTGAGCCGTTCGTTCCAATCCAACCGTAGAGGAGTTTGGGTCCGTGCCTGTTGGCTTGACTCAACCCACTCGTGTGCTTTGACCCGAGCCACTTTGGCTTTCTCTCTCTGTCTGGTGGGCCCTCACCACACCTGTTCTTCCCCTTCCTTGCGCACGAGCGCCATGGCAGAAGAGGGGCAGAGCCTTGTCACTTCCTTGAGTCCTTTAAACGGCTCTTTGCCGGAGAACATTAAATGGGGAAGCTTTCGCCCCCAAAGTCCTGGTCTTACATGCTCCCATTGCACTCAACCGTCCATGGAAGGGCCATGAACCAAGAGCACGATGAACCCTTGTTTTGCTTGTTCCTTGCTCTCCTAGCTATATAAAGCTCACGAGTTCCTCCTTAGTTCCTTTTCAACATCACCTTAACTTCTCTTAGCTTCCTCCTTGCTCTTTGAGCTCAAAACTCACGAAGTCCTCAAATCGCCATTAACGGCCGATTGAGCTCCATCTTCGTCGCCGGCGCTCTAGTGGTTTTCTTGACCATTATTTCACGTTCTTTTGCGCCCTTCTTCACCTTGACGTTATCCCCTAACTCAATTTTGGTTGCATTCTCAGAAATCATCAAAGTTGGGTTTGGTCCCTTTTCGGCCAAAGTTTACCCCCTTTTCCTCCTCAACTCCGGTAAGAACCGTTACTTTTCAATTCCTTGCTTTTGGGCCATCTCTAGGCCCTATTAAAGCTAACTCTACCACTCCCTATTTTTTTTCTTGTTGCTCAGGTCACATTCTCCTCTTCATCTTCCTCAACTCCGGCTCTGGTCTTCATCACCGGCCCAAACTCCGATCATCTTTGAACCTCCCTGGTGTCCAGGTAGCGTCCTTGTAGTCCTTAGCAGCTTTGGCACCCGCTTACTTGGGCACTGCAGAGCTCCTTGACATTTTTGCTTTTTGCCGCACTCTGAGCGCCGCCCATCTCCGGCTAGCCGCCGGTGTGGTCTTCCTCTGTTGTCGTCACCTCCTCCAATAGTTGCGCTTGGCCATTGGGGACTCATTGGTGACCTTGGTTTGCGCCGGCGAGGTCCTCATCGTCGGCGGTGAGCCAATCTCTGCGCTCGGGTTTTTGTCGGACGAGGAATACACTGAGTGTTGTTTTTAGGACATAGATCTTGTTCATTAATGGCTAATCATTGTCTAGCAATTAATTGTTGTCCTAAAATGGCTTATGTGTCACTTACATGTGGGTCGTGCTTTCCGTGTCGTGAACAAAAGACCACCCTCTTGGACTTTTGCAAAAACAACCCCAAAGACCTCCTTTGAGGTCCTCTTTGCAAAAGACCACTCCCGCGAACTTCTGAAAAGATAACCCTCAGGACCTCCTGCAGGTAGATCCGTCGCTCGGGACCTCCCATGGAGATCTGAACCATCCAGACCTCCCCTCTTTTGGATCTTATCCTTCAGGACCTCCCGTGGAAATCGAGTCGTTAAGACCTCCCCAGTAGATCTTAACCGTCGGATCTCCCTTCTTTAGATCTGCACGTGCTCAGCACTCCTCTTGTAGATCTAACCTTTAGGACCTCCCGTGTAGATCGGACCGCCGATCTAGATCTAATGGTCTAGACTCTCAAAGACGTTAGCAGTTCTAACGTTCTGATCCCTCTGAGCTGTCCATTTCTAGATCTGAGGCTCAAATCACGTGAACGTTCGGACCTCCGAATGAAGCTCTCGCTGTAAGCCATCCATCTTTAGATCAACGACCCACGTTCGTTGGAATGTTCGGACAACCGAATGTCCCCTCCGATGTGGACCGTTGGATCTTCATCCAACGTGGGCACTGTGGGCTGTCCGCACGGCTGTGTTTCAGTGCACGTGGGCCGCGTGATCTCGTGATCAATAGCCCACGTTTGTCCACATTTTTCCCGTTGAGTTAAGTTTGTTTAATTTCCGGTAAGCTTTAATTGTTAACTGAAAATTGTAATAAACTTCAAAATTTCATAACTAATTCATTTTAAATCTTTTTCGGGTGATTCAAATTTTGTTAGCTCTAGTTTTAACTAAGTGTTAATCTAAAAATGGTTGTAGGCTTAGTTGGGCTCCAGAAAAATGTGTTAGTAAATTTAATGTTGTTTAGATTTTAATTGTTGCATTAAAAATTCATTTAAATTGGAAATTGTATAAGTAATTCTTTGTAACTCCAAATTTAGTAAACTAAAATATGTTAGATTCCTCTATTAATATGCTTTAGTATAGAATAGGTGTCATTTATGTCCTTGCTTCTCAAAAATGCTATGCCCTAGTTTCATAACTTAGAAAAATCATAAGAAATTTATTTTAACTCCAAATGAAGTGAACTAATTTTTTATATGCTTAGAATGCCAGGATTTTTCTACCATAAAAATTTTATGTTCAAAAACTTTTTGGAAATTTGTGTGATGAACAGTAATAGAAAGCAATTTAATTTGAATTTTCCAGCAAATTGAAAATGTTTAGGCTATAACTTTTGCATGCTTAGTCCAAATTGAATTATTATTGTTGCTAAATTCATTTAAAATCATGATCTTTCTGCTGTGTAAATTTCATGGATTTTGGATGACTTTGGTTTTTGAGTCTTTTTCGGTGTTCTTCGTTCTTATTGGATTTTCGCGTTCTTACGATAGGTTCCTAAGAATTTGTTGAATTCAAGAGTGCTCCTCTGTAGCAAGAGAAGTACCAGCAAGGCAAGCAGATGTAGCATCATTTGATCATGTTACTCCTATTATTTTCAAAGTCTAATATCTTGTTTGCAAAATCTATGTATGCATTACTATTTTGCTGTTAAACTATTGTCGATTAGTTGACCCATTAGATGCATAATCTGTAGGTAAATATTTATCCTCTACTACTGAGCCTAGGATTATCTTGCTGTGATTTAGGGTTCGTTGGATGAGCCCTTGTCACTTAGTAGTTTACGAGTTAATATTGCTTAGTCATGCTTAGCTACCGGTAGAATTGGGCGGTTGTCGACTCAGTCGATGACCTTGATCACACAACAACTTATTATGACTTTATGTTCAACACCTTGTGCTATATTTAATTGAGAAAACTAAAACTAAAAATAAAATATTTTAGACTTGGGCACAATGGTAAAATGGTGTGCTTTTGGGTGTGAATGGTTGGTACCCGAGTCAACAAGGATCGAACATCTTGTTACACTAAATCAAGCATTTTTGCGTGCTAACCACACTAGAGGGATATTGGACCTGCCTTGACTTAGTACTTTGGCGTGTGTTAGCTCCGAGTCGCAGGAGGTTGTAGGAGGCAGATGATTGGGAGCATTGCAGTTGTCTTTCGGCTTTGCAATGTAGTGTATGGGTTTCTATCCATACGAGCGGCTCGTAGTTAATACACAATATTGGAAATGTCTCGTAGGACTTAGCCGTGCCAGCATATCTAAAGAAGTGTGCTTAATCTAGTGGCAAAAAGGCGGTCTGAAGTGTGGGTACATTGGTACACCTGCAGGTTCAAACTATTCGAATAGCCTCGTCCTAGGTTATGGACACGCTTGGGGAGGTCTTTAAAGAGTTAGACTATAACCTTTTCACTAAAACTTGACTGGGTGGTACGAATTGGGAATTTGTGCTATGTTGTGGTGACTATTGGGTTAGTCACCTCTAGGTTGTTATTCATGTTACTTATTGTTATCATGCTGTTATTTCAACAATTAAAAACAGATTTGACAAATTGCCTTCAATCTATTACATTATTGCAAATAAAAATTACTTTATGCGTCCAATGAACCATATGACCATCTCCTTTGTTTCAGCTTGCATGTAGCTATGCATAGGCTTGTTACTCATAAGTCTTGCGAGTACATTTTTGTACTTAAATGCATTGCTTTATTGTTGGAGAGGAGGAAGTGGATCCCCTAGGGATCGACTTTTGTGAGTTTTGCTGTGGTGGGTGCGACTAGCTTGCCCGGATCGGTTGCCTTGTGGGTTATTGGCTAACCGGTTGGTTTTGTTATCGCTATCTTATGGTATTTTGCTTCATTGTTATGTTACTTTGATGTCATTTGGTCGGTCGGCTCTTGTGTAATAACTCTATATATTGTATGTATTTTGCTAGACTTGGTATTGTGAGTTGTATGAAAATGATGCATAATTTTGTAAAGATGTATGTGTGCTGCAATTCTCGGAAGCACATGTCCATCGAGGCTTATGATATTTAATTGGTAATTCTAGAATCGTGTGGAGGTTAAGTATTACGAGTTAAATACCCCGGGTCCTCACAATGGTGACAGGAGATGGCATCGGCAAAGGGGAAGAAGGATCACAGAGAAGGTGCTTGGCTTCACACTTCAGAGAAAAGGGGAAGAAACCAGACAAGAATCAGAGAACAATTCACGTAGGAAGCAACACAGAAGGAAAAACGAACAGGGAACAGGGAGGGTGCGGCCGGTTCATGGCGCATGGGGTGGACGGCGACTGGAGGCGAATCAACTTCGGTGATGCAAAACGGAAAGGTGCGGCGAGGCGGAAATGATGACGCTATCAAAACAATAAAACGGCACCATGCGACGGGTGAGGCCAAGAACGGCAACGATGGTGGCCTCACGGGCGTGTAACACTTCCGCAATGCTCGTGAAGGAGGTGAGTACGGCGAGAACGCAGTTGATGCGAACCCAACGGTGGTGGAGTTGAAGGCATGGGATCAACGGTTGCGAGTAATTGGTCGGAGAAGGAAGATTGGCAAGAGGAGAGAGAACGCCGATTCTCAACGCACAATGGATGAAACTCAAACTAAAAGATGAAAAAATAGGACTCGATGAGGGCTACAAGATGACGTGATCAAATTTTAGAAAACTCACCGAGAAGGCATGGCGCTGACATACGTGTTTTAGTGTCATAGCTCGACATGGTCGACGGTGCTCGGCGATCTTCAAAGCGAAAGGGAAGAAAACATGACGTAGAACGCGATGACGCAAACTCAACGCCATAGACGGTTAAGCCGAGGACGCCGGATGGAGGAGCAACTCGTCGAGAAGACCTTCATTGAACTCGGTCTTTTGCAAATTGCGATGAAAATATATTGAAATCCATAAAACCAATTTGGGGAATTGAGGGAGATGATCAAGACGGACGTTTCGACGCGATTGATTTGCTTTTATATGCACCGTATATGAAGATATCAATTTTGAAAGTTTTGGCTTGCTCGAAAATAGATTGAAATCCATAAAACCAATTTGGGGAATTGAGGGAGAAGATCAAGATGGATGTTTCGACGCGATTGATTTGCTTTTATATGCACCGTATATGAAGATATTAATTTTGAAAGTTTTGGCTTGCTCACGTACACGTACTGGACCCTGGCTGTTCGGTTGGAGGGGATGATGAACAGTACCCGATAGACACTGTAGCGCTCACGCGGAGAGAGAGAAAAAAAGTTTTTCGAAATTAAATAAAAGGCCAAAAATTAAAGAGACCAAATAAATAGAAAATAAACTTAGAAAATACCCAAAAATTCTTTGGAACACAAGGAAACCAAATAATACTGATTTTTATTTAATTGATATTTAAATTAAATAATTTAAATTTAGGAAATTCTCAATTAAGCTTTATTAATTCAAATAAAATTAGTGAAATTTTTCATGGACCTAAACTACTTAAAAGATTTTCAAAAAACCAAATTTTGAGACGTTACAGAGCTTTGCCACAGGTTAGTAGCACAGTTTGTTCCGATTGTGCTTGCTACCACTCTTCTTTGACTAAATCGACGATTTCTGCTTTGACTACTGTCTCTCCTCAAATGTTTGTTTCCGCTCCTGTTTTTGCACCAACTAGGGTTCAATGCTCCTCACATCCTAACTCATATTCCATGAGATTTTCCGGATACATATAATATCGGATGCGGGCCAGGACTAAAATATGTACTCCGAACGGATTTTTCCGGATACGACATCGGATCCAGCGGGAATTGTCCACCCCATTTTTACCCCTAAACTCGTGTGATCGTGTTGGAAGCCTGAACATAAATAAATCAACGACAGAAGTACCGGCGGATCCGCATTTCAGCAGAAGTACAGACTGTTAGAATAGGACTTCTTATCTATATATGAATATCCCCTTTATACTTTCTATATATATTACCCATTAGCCTCATGAATATACATACAATATTCATAACATAGACATTACTATTGGACAGTTGTACATAGCTATCTCCAATCACGACAACGTTAGTACCAGAATCCGTACTTCGAAGCACAAACCAGCCGTAACCAAATTGAGGTTAATTAGCCCTTTGCTTGATGGATTTGATTGGGCCGGTTACAGACCGGGCCAGGACATAACAGTTGCAAGAAGAGAACATTTTTCTTCTTTTCTTGTTTTGAGGGAGAAGATAACATAGCTCACAAGCAAAGGAAAACAAAACTCGACGTCTGCTTTGCATTTTACATCTATTTAAGTTGGGCTAGGAAACTGAAAAACAGTATTTCTCAAGTGTGCTAACGTATTTGTCCCTCACAGGAAAATCTACGCCCAATAAGCATCAAAAGAGAAATTGACACAAAAGTATGCCTAAATGGGCGTAGTCATAGAAGAATCATAGCAGCTTCTTTCTCTCAAAGAAGTTCTTCAGATGCCACAACTGCAACCCTGCCACTGACAGGCAGATACCAAGTGAGAGGAAACTGAGCCAAGCCATCCGTGAGTTTGTTCTCCTGTTCAGTTCCTGCATCTCCTCCCTGGAGGAATCACAGACCAACGATATGATCAAGAGCTTTGTTGAATTTTTTATGTTTGCAAGGTAAATGAATAATACCTTTCACGCAGATAGAGCATTTCTTCATGGATAGATTTGATGGTATCCTCCAGCTTCTTCAGCTCAAGTTCCATCATCTACAACAAACCAAAGATGACTTGCTAGCAAAATTTGTACCTGTATTCCTTAAGTGTAGTACCACAATTTGAAAATAATTTTACTGCATATTGCTGCTTTGTAATGCTCCATTCTTAAACATAAGTCCTTAAGGTGCACGTACAGCCAAACAATTTTAAGTTTTTCACTGCTAAGACATTATGATAAAAATCAGCTGTCAAAGCAGTATCTCGGAAACACTACTAGTCAAGAAAGAGTAATATTTAGGATAGAGGAAGTGTCCTTCAAACAAAAAAAGGATAGTAGGAGTCCTAATGTACTCAAAAATAACATGTCAAGTGGATGATCAGCATGCTGAAAAACTGATGTTTTAGTATACCATGTACAGCCAAACAATTTTAAGTTTTTCACTGCTAAGACATTATGATAAAAATCAGCTGTCAAAGCTGTATCTCGAAACACTACTAGTCAAGAAAGAGTAATATTTAGGATAGAGGAAGTGTCCCTTCAAACAAAAAAAAAGGATAGTAGGAGTCCTAATGTACTCAAAAAATAACATGTCAAGTGGATGATCAGCATGCTGAAAAACTGATGTTTTAGTATACCATGTACAGCCAAACAATTTTAAGTTTTTCACTGCTAAGACATTATGATAAAAATCAGCTGTCAAAGCTGTATCTCGGAAACACTACTAGTCAAGAAAGAGTAATATTTAGGGATAGAGGAAGTGTCCCTTCAAACAAAAACAAAAAAAGGATTGTCATGTGGGGCATTCCGCATGTGCGGCGCAAGAGGAAGGGGCGAATAGATTCCGAACTCTAGTGTCCCTTTAGGACTCTTGTTTAAATTAGGAATAGATATAGATTTTCAGATTGCTTATTAGTCTAAGATTGTTAGGGCCTTTCTCTATTTAAAGAGGAGAGGCACTTTGCTTTTGGTTGTGAAGAAAAAATCAGAGGCACTCAAGCCTTCAACATCCAAATCCACACGCATACCACGTGTTATTCTTGCTTGGTCTTGCACGACACTGTTAACGGGATCCCAGAGAGAACAATGCCAGAGGTCTCAAACACGGAGCGTTGTACTCAACTCTTCAGAGGATATTACGTGTAGTGAATTTCCTGTTGCCTATTTTTTATTATTGAATCCTACCCATCTCATTCAAGTAAGCAATCCTAACACCCTAGGTATCCAATTCCTCAATGCGGCATGGGGTTGATTAATTACGCTAAGGAATCAAGTAAGGTTTGCATTGGATCGAGGAGGAGGAGGAGCACTCACATCGACCTGGCCCTTCTTGGCGATGGTGCTCCAGTCCTTGGCGGAGACGCCGCTGCGCCAGTCGAATTCGAACCCGATGGTGGCGGGCGGGCGGTGGTCGGGCGACCAGAAGCAGGCGAGATAGTCGCCGGCCTCGGACGCCGTGAAGGCGAAGTTGCCCGACTGCACGTTCTCCGCGTAGTGCAGGCTGTTGCCGTAGGGCGACGTGACCCGCAGCGAGATGCGGTGGGAGTCCGCGAGCTGCGAGGAGGGCGAGCCGTCGGGCGCCACGATGTGGTACTTGCCGACGGTCATGGCGCCGACCTTGATGTCGTCGGAGATGCACTTGGTGTGGCCCGACTGCAGGTCGAACCGCAGGGCACGGGCGGAGAGGGCGCCGGCGAGGAGGAGGGGAAGAGGCAGCAGGGATCTTGGGATGCGCGCGGCCATGGCGGACGGAGTGGCACCTTTCCTGCTCTTTCTTTTCATACGATTTTTCTTTCGGAATATAACGGTTGCACTATGTTGCTATAGAATTTCATTTTTTTCATTTTTTGTTTTTTTATTGTTCAATATCTCAAAGTATATGTTAGATTTTGAATCAAATATGAGTTATTAAGACTTTTAAAAATAATTACAGTGACTAAGAACAAAAATTACATAAATAAATTAGTGTAATTTATATATAATGAAGTTATAAATGGACAAAATTTTGACTATTTTAGACTGAGAAAATAGTCGAATCTTATATAGACGGACCTAAAATATTTAGGCTGGTTTGGTTTGAGCTAAGATAAGCGGCTTAGCTAACCTTAACCTAGCTGTGTTAGCTCAACTTAAATTTTGTGTTTGGCAACTAATCACGTTAATCTAAATTGTTGTTTGGCTAGATTAATTAGATGGGCTAGCAGTAGAAAAATACAACATAGGAGATTAGTTTTGCTGGTTTAGTTTATTCCACCAATTTGGTAAGTCAACTTAATCCTGGGCTAAGAGAGTTAAAAGACTTTTTTTTTTTTTGAAACATGATTCACCCAGCTTTTTAAAAGCTAATACAGAAGTAACATACATAAAACCTGCTGGGAACACCAGCAAACAAGCAAAGCCCAAAGTCTACCCAAAACCTAAGTCCAATCCATACAACCAAAATCAACACAAGCTGACAATAGCATTGACAGAGAAAAGCTACAGCCAAACACAGCAAAAAACTAAAGCTTCAGCCTAGAAGTTTTCAACCAACGTTCCGCCTGGTTAATGATCCAGTCAGTCTTCTCCCTCTCTTCTTCCTTGATCAGCAGCCTCCACTTCTGCAAACAATATACAGCTTTGAGAATAACCTCAATCGGCTTTTTAGGGTATTTCTTCTCGATAGCCATTGAATTTCTGACTTTCCGTAGAGTCCACACCATAGCTGCAAAACTGAAAAGAACAATTCGATAATCATGAGCACCCCTATCATCTAGCCAAAACTGGTGAAAATTGTCAATAGAAGTGGAATCCTTTCCCAATCCAAGAATTTTTAATGCATGTCCAAGCAAAAATAGCTAGGACACAGTTAAAGAAAACATGATTAGAATCCTCCAAAACTCCACAGAGGGTGCAATTTTTATTGCCTTTCCACTTTCTCATCTTGAGGTTTGCAGTCGTCTGTAGCCTATCCTGATACAGAAGTCAAATGAAAACTTTCACTTTTAAGGGAATGCAACTCATCCACAATTTCACATATCTTCTAAATCTCACCCCACCAAAAGAAAGATGCCGATATAACGATTTAACCGAAAACTTACCAGATTTGTCAAGACACCAATAGATCTTATCCCGATCCCTACCCAATCGAACCCCAGATAATTCATTTTTCACAATCTCCCAAGACTCCGCCTCAATCTTGCCAAACTATCTCACAAACTCAATGTTCCACTCATCATTAACTAAACGGTCTGCCACTGTAATGTCCGGCTTAGCGTAGATTGTAAACAACTTATCAAAACTAATTTTGAGAGAAGTGTTATCTAATCAAATATCCTTCCAAAACAAAGTACCTTTCCCATTTCCTACCTGATGAGAAACACCCCTCTGAAACCAAAATCTAACCTTCTGCAGATCATTCCAAAATTGAGAACCCCTAACAGCTTTACTAACTCAGAATCACTATTAGGAAAATATTTGGCTTTTAAGAGTCTAAACCAAAATTCATTCTTAGCCAAATGCATCTTCCAGAACCACTTACTCAAAAGACAAACATTCATTAACCTGGTATCTAACACCCCCAAACCCCCAAAATCTTTAGGTCTACAAATCGCTTTCCAATTTACCATGTGGTACTTGAAGTTGTCACTAGCACCCTCCAAAAAATCGCCCGAATAGAGTCCATTGTACGATGAACCTCCTCATTAAACTTGTAAAAACCCATAGTATACATAGGAAGTCTGCTTAAGTAACTATTAACCAGAGTCAATCTACCTCCCGTGGATAAGAGATTATTCCTCCAATTATCCATCTATTACCCATCTTACTAATAACTTTTTCATAGCTTTCTTGTTCAACTTCTTATCCCCAATAACAATCCCTAAATAAGTCAAAGGAAGCTGTCCCAAATTACAATTAAGCATATTAGCCACTCTCACAGCCTCCTCCTCCTTGCCCACCCCTAGCACAAAAATCTCACTCTTGTGATAATTAATCTTCAAACCAGCATGACCATTCAAAACAATACAACAAAAATTTAAATGCGAATAGCAAACTCTTCACATTTTATCATCAAAACAAGATTATCAAAGACATATTGGAGAATGGGAACACTCTCGGGAATCAGTGTGATTCAAGATCGTAATCAACCCTGCATTCTGTGCATTTTCAATTAGAGTTAAAAGACTTTGACTGGGTTATAAGTTACTCCTCCTTAATCCAAAGGTGTTTGGCGGGTTAAACCCTTGACATGCCGAACCAAATGGGGCCTTAGAGCTAGTCTTATTATTAAGCCTCTATTAATTGTGTTGGATTACAATGAGTTGCCGCTATTTTTTTTCCCTACATTAAGTTATTCTAGTTTTTGTTTTTTTGGTGAGTTCTCAAATGGATTTCCTTCATGATGGTTTTACCAGACCGACTCCAATATCAGCAATCTACTTCCTAGTTCCCGTAGCCATACGTGATCATCGGCAATCATGATATTTTTGTAAAGATTCGAAATCTTCGGTGATGAAGATTAAAAGGACACCTCATCGACTCAAATGATGATAGCAGCCTAGCAGGAGAGCATCTAGAATCTTTGATGTGGATGTATGTACTTTATTTTTGAGCTATTAATATAAAAATCAGATTATCTTTCTAAAAAAAACAAGTGAGTTCTGTAAAAAAAAAAAAAAAAAAAAGTGAGCTCTGGAGCATTGGAGGTCTCTAAAACTGAAACTTTAGTC
Source organism: Ampelocalamus luodianensis (assembly GCA_036346255.1). NCBI lineage: Eukaryota > Viridiplantae > Streptophyta > Magnoliopsida > Poales > Poaceae > Ampelocalamus > Ampelocalamus luodianensis. The sequence goes on from CM070622.1 coordinate 34,707,798, forward strand.
AACAATTTGTATTGAAATATGTTTGTATGACGTAACGAAAGAATAATATCGTCAAAATGGCTTGCTTAAATTACAGCGTAATGCTAGGGTGCCAATGCTACAATCGTCATCATCATATCATGCACACTCCATATGATAATTCGGTCGGTCCGATAGCATGCTCGTTACGGGAGCTAAATAGGATGATAGGAACTCACCCTCCAGACCAAGAGTGTGCGTTCTCTCATTCAACCCAAGGCTCATAACCAACCCACTGACATCAAACATTTGTAGGAAGAAAACATCCCATACCATCTGACATATGATGTTCCAGCACTACAGCAGGACTCAAACCACACACGATGCAAAGCAACTTCTACTAGATTTTCTGGGTTTGAAAAGCAACGATGGAATTTCTGAACACACTCGTAGTCAGTGTCGTTGGAAAAAACATTGTAAAGATCACATCGATACCCTTCGCATGTGAATATTTGCCATTCGTGTCCCCAAACATATCTCACTGCTAATGCCATTGAAATCTTCGGGCAGGAGCTCATTTCACACCACAAGGGCAAGCGAACAAATACATGAGAACTATCAACTGAAATTTGACACCCCACCCTGCCATTTTGTGACAACCAGATATCCCAAATTTATCTCTACTACTTAAAAATACGAGTTGGTGACAGTCCGTCCTCCTCAACGGTGAAGATGCACTCTATAGCTCTCCGACATCCGTTGGATTGGCGGAGTCTTGGCATGAACCGCTCCCACGCCACGCCCACGCCCACGTCCCTCCTCTCCTCTCCTCTCCTCACTCACTCGAGTGCGCTGTACTCCATCCTCTCTCTCACGCCCGCTCGCACCCCACGCCGCCCTCCCACTCGTGCCTCCCGCTCCACACCGCACCGCCCGCCTCGCTCGCCGCGCCGCCCTTGACCGCCGCCGCTCGCTAGCCCGCGCTACCATCGCCTCTTGGCATCCCATGCCACCGCCGCCGCTCCATCGCCGCACGGCGTGGCGCCATGGGCGCTCTGCTGGATCTCCGCTCGATGCTGGATCTCCGCCCGCCGCTGCTGGATCTCCCCTCCTCTCTTCTCCCCGTGCCGCCGTCCCTGTCCTCTCTCCTCCTCTCGCCTTCTCTCCGGCTGCTTGCTCCTCCCACGCAAGATGAGGCTTCTTCCTAAATCCAAGATGTAGGTTGATCTCTCCCGTCTCTTCCCGATCGATCAAGCTTCCACCGCCAACTCGACGCCGCGAGAAGGACACGGGAGGATGGCGAGGAGCGAGAACAACGAGGCGCACGGCAGCGGCAACATCCGGTGGCCCTCGCGGCGGTGAGCGGAAGGGAGGCGCACCGCGCGGGCGCGAGGGCGCGGTGGCAGCGGCGGCCGCGATGAGCTGATGGTGCTGATGATGGGCGGGACGCTGGGTGTCGGTGTTCGAGGGGACAACATCTTCCACTGGTCGGCACCATCGCCGTTCCGCCGCCTGAGGATACCGGTGCTCGCGGTGTCGGCGCGCCCGCTCGCGGAAGAAGTACAACCGCATCTCGTAGACGGAGAAGTCGCCGCCGCCGGCAAGATGCTCAACCGCGAGCGTGAGGAGGTGCTCGCTCCAAGCCCGCTGCCTCGCGCCATCAAGAGCTCGAGCGCCTCACGCCCCTCGACCGCGTGTGCACCTCCTAATCGAATCTCGCGGCAGGGCCGGCGAAGGGAAGGAAGATGTACACCGCGAGGAGGAAGATCCGAAGGACAAGGGCCTCGAGCCCTCCGAGTTTGAGGACTCCGTCGCAGTGGGCGCTCTCTCGCCTCCTCTCTCTCCCATCTCGCTGCTCGTTTCTTGCATTTCTTGTTTCTTAATCGGTCCGCACTTGGATGTTTCGAGGCGTGACGATTTGTGATGGCTGCTGTCTTGTAGGCTTTCTTTGATCCGAGAACGGCAACCAGATCTCAAGAGCGACCTCAAGGACTCAGACATCAACAATGCATTGTAAGTCTTCGCCACTCCACCCCGAAGTTTTCGGTTGAGGCTTTGGCCGCTTGCTCTTGTGAGCTTGCCCTTCGGTTGTGGAGATGTGTGATGATGTGGTGGTGGTTGTGTGTTTGCAGCCGGATGGATGTTGCCGGAACAGAAGGCGGTGGTGATCCACGTGTCGCACTCGTCGCGCAAGGCCTTCAAGAAGATCCATGTCGCTCATCGGGAGCCGGAGAAGAAGTTCGTGGCAAGGTGAATTGTGCATGCTTTCTTTAGCTGTTGTTTTGCTTCGATTACATGTTAGTACGCAATTACCGATCAATTTAGCGCTTCGAATGTTGGATGCGAGGTGCGTCGGTTTGTAGTAGTGTAGTATGTGTTATGCGTGCTTAAGATGCTACTCAAATGCTGAAAATATGCCTTGTAGTCTTTGAACGATTGGATAGGTTACAGAGAGGTGCCCGATGAGTATAATTGGCCACCACACTGCAACATTGTTTTGTGTAGTAGTTGCATATAACCAGCTTCCAAGTGCAACATGATACATGCCATGATTGGAGTATGAAGATGGTTGTATCTCTACTACTTAAAAATACGAGTTGGTAACGGTCCGTCCTCCCTCAATGGTGGAGATGCACTCTATAGCTCTCCTGACATCCGTTGGATCGGCGGCGAGTGCTGGCACGAACCGCTCCCACGCCATGCCTTCTTTTTTAGTTATTTCAGATTAAATACAATTGTTCCTGTCTTTCCTCTTTTCCCTTATTTTTTGTTTCATGCTGTAGGCAGGCAGTCTTTCTTAAATACTTCAAAGTGGATAGAGGAAGTCTGACTTGAGAGGGCAATGATGTTATCATTGTGCTTGTTGGGAACAAGACTGACCTTGTTGATAAGAGGTGAATGTGGTTCAAATTGTTATCTGTTTTCTGTATCTTTTATTGGTTGTTCCGTTTATCTGTTGGACAGTAACGAGTGCACTTTAGTTGCAGTAGTTCCATTTGATACCCCTTGGTTCTATGTGATGTCAGATGTAGTTCTCCAGATGTCTTTTGTGTTGTTAACCCTATGTGTACCCAAATTTGCGTTTGATTGTTTTATATAGGCGAGCCATATGCTGACTCAATGATATAGTGATATGCTTTTATTTGCACCGTCATTGAATTCTAGAGTAATTCAACACAAACAATCATATCAAACAAAAATAACTAGCACCATTCTGATTGTTTTACTTTGGAATTTTTAGTTGGATGACATTGACACTCTAAAGTTTGTGATCAGAAAAATCCCACGCACTATGAGTATTAAAGTGGGACCTCGGTTCCTATGTCAGTTCTAAGAGATCTGCCTTTCTATTTATTCAGTTCGGCTTCTCCTGCTGCTGCTGATCGCCGCGGCGGCATTGCCACCACGGGCACTCGCGGTCACCGACGCTGTCGATGGTATGCGCCTGCTTGCTCTGCTATGCCCTTCGACTCCCGTTGATTGGTTTTTTACCACGAGCTGGCTGCACGGGCTGCGTTAGCTTTGCTTGGTTTGGTTGTACTGTTTGTGTGGAGTTTCTGTTCTGGAGAAATGAGGAATTTGTCCGTGGGAGTTAGCAAAAGGGGATTGGTTTCGATGCAATACTTCTAGCTGCACTATTCGTCGGTGCTTGATGTTGCTGCTGCACATTGAGGTCGGTTCGGATTAAGGATACTAGGTGCATCGAGCAGTTTGTTGCGGGCAGGCGGGCGGGCAGCGATGTGATGGTATGCGGCAATTGGGTTGTTCTTTTGGGTGTGCAGACTGAGAGTGATGTTAGTGATGTTTATGGTCCTGAAGCAATGTGGTGGCCTGAGCAGAGCTCTACAGATTATCATCATTATTGATGGCAACGGGGGGAGAGGGTGGCTACTTCCAGTTAGGATTTGGTGGCAGTGAGAAAATGCAGGATATGGAGATGGAATATTGGTTTGGTTACTTGTCGTAGATGAGACCTTTGATCTTAGTCGCACTTACAGTCTCGTCCCTAATAATCGTTGATGCCAACTGGGGTCTCAGTGGTGGGAAGTTGGTGGACGTGAAACGGCTAAATGAGTGTGTTTTTCACAGCAATGTGCTCACTGTTTTTAGTACAATGCTGGATTCTGTTTCCATGTACTCAAATTGACTGATCCTTTGACACATGCAGCCCTGTACTTGTACATGTAAATACATTTGATTAAGTACATTAGAATTTATATTGATTTGATGTGAAGCCATGTTAGAGAGCATTTGGTTTGTTACTAACGGCTTGTTTTTTTTTCCTTTTAACTTTTATGTGCAGTTTCTGCTATAAATGGGTTGTATGTTGCTCTTGGATCCCCAACTCTTCCTGGATGGACTGCAAATGGTGGAGACCCCTGCGGTGAGCGTTGGCAGGACGTTGTATGTATCGGCTCAAATATAGATTCAATGTAAGTCAATTCTTCTTTGTGATTCCTTTCCCTCGTAGAACTTTTATATTTTGTGCTTTTATCAGCTCATTGTTTGTAGAATTTTCAGTGCTGCAAATTTGGGAGGACAGCTGGGAAGCCTGGGGAACTTCACTTCAATAACCACAATGTAAGGGCTTTATTGTCGGTTTTATTCCCTCATTCATGGCTGATGGTTGTGTCATCTAATTATCCTGTCATAATGTTCCATGAGTGAATTAGGAATTTCTATGGCTGCATTTATATACTGGCAGAAGTTATGTTGTCCAACTCGTATCCTGATCAAGCTTTGCAAGTAGTTGCTTTTCTTTTTGTTGTAGAAATCTTAGCAACAACAATATCGGCGGAACTATACCAGAAGATCTACCAGTTACACTGCAACATTTGTATGTGCCATTCTTCCCCTTTTTTCAGGTCCTTTAATTCTTATGATTAGATGACGGGATGATCTTTTGTTCCTTGCTGGTACAGTTTTCTCTCCGATAACCAACTCACTGGAAGCATCCTGATGTCATTATCAAAACTTCAGAGTTTAACAGACATGTAATTTCTTGTTTTTCCTTCCTAAGCAAAAGAGCCACACTGTACTTGTTTTCTCTATATGCTGGCTCACTCATGATCTGTCTTTTCTCAGGTCACTCAATGATAACCATCTTGATGGAAAACTGTCAGATGCTTTTGATTCGCCCACTGGACTTGTAAATCTGCAAGTTCCTCATATCTCCTCTTTTTAGTTTTTCTTTGCACTTTTCCTTACTCTTCATGCGCACTTGCCCATACACCTGAGAGTATCTCATTTATTTCTTTTCTTAGAGGGGGTTGGGGCCAAGGGGTTAACTGATAACTGGTCGATGACATCTGGGCTTTCATCACAGGGATATTTCTTCTAACAACTTCAGTGGTCCATTACCACCTTCATTGGGAAGCCTGTCATCATTGACTACATTGTAAGTCTACAACTATTTTCTTGTCTGGTCCCCCCTGCATTGTTTCATGACCTTCTATTTCGCAGGCACATGCAAGATAATCAACTATCTGGGACCCTTAATGTCTTGCAGGATCTCCCCCTCAAAGATTTTTATTTCCACACTCTATCATCAAACAAGTCATTATAGGATGCAGGTTGCCACTTGTTGTTAAGGATGATAGGTGGACAAATAGATGACAACGTATAGTTTTGTTGTCTCTCTTGTGTATTTTATCTAGGACACACCCTCTAGAACTATCTATGCTGCTCCTTTCTTAACAGAATTTTTTTTGTTCTGTCAGAAAGGGGCAATGAAGAAGGCCTTGGCCTCTATGATTTGAAGAACCGCATCTGGCACATCCAAGGCTCTTGTGCCCCAAAGGTGATGGTCTTTATGATGGCTTGGACTGGCTGGCATGTACTCTAAAGGAACTGCGCTTGCTGGAGGAGACGGTGCGGCTCTCCCGTGCCTGGGGCATCCACACGCTCACCGCCTTCGCCTTCTCCAAGGAGAACTGGAGCCGCCCCAAGGCACACCTCCTCTCGCGCGCGCATTTGCCTTCTCTCCCGGAAGTCGAGCTTGACTGTTTTTGGAATTTGCAGGTGGAGGTTAACTTCTTAATGAGGTTGTTCGAGCGAATGATCCATGATAGTGTCGCCGAGTTCTTGAGGTACACATTTTCTGTAGATTAGTGGCCTCACACTTTGGTCGTCTCTAGCCTAATCTCTATTGACATAACGACATTTCCGACAAGACACATTTTGAACACTTGGCTTCATGTAACTGGACAGTTTGAAGTTTGAAATTTATAGCAAAGTTTCATAATCTAAATTCATAGCATGTACATAAAGACATTTGTTTTTTCTGATTTAGCCGATAGAAAACAATCTTTGTAGAAACATGACTCATATTTACCTTGTCAGCATGTATATAATGTTGTTTTTTCACAATGTGCCTTTGCATACAAGGTGATTGTGGAGAGGACCAGAGAGTTCAGCTTGTGGAGATGCACAGGACCTGCATATCTTCAGGATGAAATGGACGCCTGATTGCTACTCGCAATGTCAGACGGTGTTAGACGTTATTTTTTTTTCTCCATTTGTGTGCGTTTAGAGTAGCCCGCTGTGTGACTGTGAGAACACACTATATTTACTCATGCACACTTCTTATTTGTTGTTAGTTTTTTTTATTCTCCTAAGCATTAAAAAAAAGTTTTTGAACTGTGTTATATATTCTATTTTGAAATGTGAGTATTTGTTCGATATAATGAAATGTTGTTGCATAATTTGCGGATATACTTTGATGTGTTTTTACATGAAACTCACAATATTTGGTTTTCTACTGTTTAAAAGTTTTGTATAATTTATTTGAAATCCGTTGCAACGCACGGGCACATGACTAGTTGAAACTGAACGAATAGATGAAGGTAACAAACGAAGAAATTTATTCGTAGTCAAATATCAAAGTTCTCTAAGGGATCCCAAGACAAATATGACCAGATAGATTTTCATAATGGGGAAGCGTCAGGCGCTTAGATCTTGTCAAGGGCCTGAACAACATCATTCTTCAGGTCCTCAAAATCCTCCACTCCAATGCTGAACCTGATCAGGTTGTCCTTGATCCCATAGATGTCTCTCTGCTCCTTCGAATCCCTGTTTATGACAAAAGTAAGCACAACAGAACAATATAATTCATTTTGAATATGATAAATATATAGTTCATACCAGTAAGACATGATGGCAGGCTGATCAATTATGCTCTCACAACCCCAAATGAAGGGGCGTGGTAAGGTATCTTGACAGAATCAATAAATTTCCTAGTAGCATCAAAGTCTCCAGCAACCTAAACATACAAGGAAACTTATAAATTGAAACGTGTAATATTTTCAATAAATCAGTAAAATGGTGCAAAGACGACAAATTACCTCAAAACTAACAACACCGCCAAAGCCAGTCATTTGACTCTTGGCGATGTGATGTTCTGGGTGACTTGGCAAGCCAGGATAGTAGACACGTGCAATCTAGGAATATGAAACAAGAGCTTCAGTTAAAACAACAAAAACACGGATGACCAGTAGTTTGTACTATTAACAAAAGGAACACAGTTTACACACCTTTGGATGTTCCTCTAAAAACTGGGCCATCCACTGTGCAGTATTATTCTGGCATTGTACACGGAGATGCAGTGTCTTCATGCCTCGAAGGATCAGGTAGGCAGCATTCTATATCACAATGCAAAGGAATGTTAGAAACAAGGAATCAGAACATTCAGCAATGGTATATAAGACAGAAATAGGATGACATAGAAGAACAAAGTATTTGTGACTACTATTCAAATTGCATTCAACATGTTCAAGTCAACAATGGTGTAGAACAAGGGTAAAAATGTCAATAAAGCTAGGCATTCAGTATCTGGTAGATCAAGCTTCTGAATATATATATATATGGAGTACCATACTAGTAAATAATGTAGAAACACAACTATAACAGCAATCATTTCATTTTGACCCATGTAAAGCTTTGATAATATCTAGGGAGTGAAAAACAGTGCTAGACGAATTATCACATATGTTGCAGTGAAGAGAACAGGATAGTTTTTTTTCCAGTTTAATTTGCTCTATGGAGGCTTGCAGGACACAAACATATGAGGCAGGTAACACACAGGCAGGGCGAAAAAAGATTATAAAAACTCCTTATATTTAGTAATTTAACTTGCTAGACAGAATTAAACAATTTTCGAACTTCTAACCATCACAAATAGAAGCTTGTCACTACTGTGACTACCTCTAATGAATGCAAACAAGGTCCAAGAGATGGAGAGAAATTTCACCAATCAAACTTACTGGATTTAGAACGCCACCAACTACATGGTGATAAATGCGGACTTTGGAAACTAGCTCATCCCTGCCACTGATACAGCCTCCAATAACCTAAACCAAAAAAAAATACTCTCATTAATGCAAATCTGTATCTGTAAAGAGAGTATAGGAAGTTTGGTCCATCAACTCACATCATTGTGCCCAGCAATGTACTTCGTCGCAGAATGAATAACTAGGTCAGCACCTAAAGTTAGTGCCTTCTGATTGATAGGGGAGGCAAAGGTACTATCAATACAAAGCAATGCTCCCTTGCTATGGCACATATTTGAGACGAGCTCAATATCAATGCATCTGAGAAATGGATTAGTGGGAGTCTCAGTGAAGAATAGAGACACCTGAACATAGATCATTAACAAATTAGGCTATTTGTTGATAAATAGATTCATGCCAACATTGGAGGTAAAGGAAATGGCAAAGATCACACTCACATTATTATTATCCAGTGCATTTTGGAGAGCATCCATGTCAGCAGGTCTAATAACAGTCATCTGGACATAAGGTGTATCACAAGATAAGCAACACAAGATAACCATTGCTATAAAAACAGATGCAACAAAGTATTCTCACAACATTTCAAGATTAGTTAGTACTGTGCAGATCATGATTATTTAGCGTGGACATCTAAAATCCTGGATCTTGAATGCAGTTGGCATTTCTTCATCATGTTAAATCCTTCTGCAAGTATCCTATGATGTTGCAATACACTTTAGGATTTTAGAAATAGCTTGCAAGTATTTTCATGCAATAGTACTGCTATGAACGTCTCCTATTGGCTCTCACAGAGTGACAAAACTAACTAGACTGTATACAGACTATGTAATTATATTACTGAAACAACAACATGAGCATAAGGATAGCACATATTACCGAAATTCCCCTCTTAGGGAGCTCAGTCTCCATGTAAATTCTCGTCTTGCGGTAGCAATCGGTGGTGGTCACAATGTGCCCACCCTCTGGGACAAGTGCGCTGAGCATAGCCACACTTGCATACATCCCTGACGCCACAAAGACAGTGGACTCAGCTTTCTCCAGTGCACTGCAGCATCAAAACTCACAACTATCAAAATGCCCACCCAATGCAACCAACAAGGCATCAAACATTTTATCTACAAAGAGGCAGAATAAACACCTCACCTCATCTTCTTCTCCAATGCCTCTGTGGTCGGGTTCCCATACCTCCCGTACTGAAGCTAGCATGCCTCCTCCTAACGAAAAGTAAAATTGGCATTTCCACAACAGATCTATCAAATCTGACAACTGCAACACCGAATATATTTATCAAAGGCAGCATCTTTCGAACCTTGAAGTCGATTAGCTCCTGCGAGTTGTTGAACCAGTAGGCGGATGTATTCACTACTGGCGTGGTGATCGCGTCTGTAGCGATCCTTCTCCCCAGCCTCTCGCCTTTTTCAGATCAAAGCAGCAAACGAATCAAAAACAAAGGCATAGAAGAGGGAATACTAGTGGATCTGAAGGGGAAGAGGCAAGCAAGTGGGCTACCTGCGTGGACGGCGAGGCTGGCGTCGGAGCCGAGCAGGGCGCGCTCGGCCAATGCGGCGGCGGATGGCTGCGCGAGCTTGGCGTTGGGGATGGCGCCAACCTCGGCCGCCGCCGCCACAGAGGCGGCGGCGGACGCGGCCGCGGCGTGGGAGGAGGCGCCGCGGGCGCGGCCGCCGCCGCCGGAGTGGGAGGGGCCGGCGGGGCGATCGGACCACGCGGCGGCGACGATCTGCGCGACGCCGATGTTGCTGCAGTTGCGGCGGGCCTTGGTGCTGAGCTGGCGGACGAAGTTGGGAGGGAAGCGGAGGATGGTGGCGGAGGCGAGGGCGCCGCCGGAGTCGGCGGCGAAGGACGCCGGCGATGAGAGGGAGACGGTGGCCATGGGGGGCTAGGGTTTGGGTGGCGGCGCGGGGCGCGGGGCGCTCGGTCGCGGCGGCTTCGGCGTGGGTGGGTGGGTGGGTGGGTGGCGCTCGCTTGGCCTGTCGAAATGGGGAGCGGGCTACCACTAGGAGCGGCTTATCTGTAGTGAAGTCAGGTCGGCGCCATTCCTCGGTTTGGTATTTGGTAAGTGCACGTTTACCTCGCTACGTGCACCAAGAGAAAACGAAATTAATTATTTGTAAACAAAAAAAAAACGTCTGAGCTCAACGATCTCACGTGTGAACAGAGTTTTTGTGGATGATAATATGAACAGTGCTCAACCATTTTGACATGTGAGACAGTGGCGGAGCTAGGATTTCAGCGTTGGAGGTGCACACACCAAGCAATGCCTAGTACTATTAGTTCAAACTACGCATCGTCCAACGGAGCTAGAAATTTGCCGGGTATTTCTCTTGAACTCGATTATGAACACTTCTCGTACTACCCACATGCTTATCAACTGAGTCATACTATTTCAATTTCTAAATCCTCCTTTAACAAAACTATGACCTCCCATATTTTTCTCCTAGAATAAATAACAGATAAAACAAAATACAACATCCTTCTCAACACTATATTCAATCCAATTGTACTTATCAAACCAACTAACATTGAAGTGATGTCTTTTACCTGATATTTTTCTTACGGGGAAATCATGTTGACGAGGTTGACATGGGCATTTAAGAATAAATCCTCTTCGAACTGTATCTTGATCATTAATAGCATATCTCATGATAAGTATCCTTTTGTTGGGATCATATGGAAGAAGCTCAACATCATAATACAATTCATCACTGTCATTGCTGGTTGTTTGTGCTTCACTTTACAATTGGGGTTGAGATTGAGATAGTGCATTCACAGCTGGAATTGAAGAAGCCACAACCAAAACCAATTTATTTCTAATTATACTTGCTTCAGTTCCTCCTCCTCCTTGAGTTTGAGTAGTTTCCGCTTCAATAGATTTTGGCTTGAATGTCTTGCTATCTCGAAAGAAAGAAATGATATCGCTATTCCTTTTCATTTCAAGGATTCAACTTGCCCTACATATACAAATCACAGGAGTCGGGAGACATTCAAAAATAGACAGATTGATGGCATAATGGCATTTAGATTGGGGCATTGGGCAATTGGCTTTCTGGAGCTTCGCTTTGGGGGGAAAGAATTGCTCATACAGATTGAGATGGTTGTATAATGTAGAAAAAAATTACTACGATTCTTTGACAATAATGTCTGTAAGATCGTGACAAGCCTCGTTGCTCAATCTCAAACTAACTCCCAATTTTATTTTTGCAAAATGGGATTGGTGAACATTAGCTATTTTTGTCCATAAGTAGTGTATGATCAACTCACAAAATCGTCTAACTTTCAAAACCAATAGAAGTATAAAATATGCAATCATCAACAACAAGTGTATAATCAACGCACATCATAAGTAGTCTAACTTCACACCCATAAGTAGTGTAGGATCAACGCACATCAATTTAAAGTGGGGCCTGACGCTACCGTGTGAGATACTACCAAAGTATAACTAAATATATGCATTTTTTCTCACAACAAAGCTATATTTTTTCATTTGATTACGATCAGACGTGCATACACTAACATGAATGCAAATTAGATCTAAAGATTCTAATATAGTGAAACAATCCCAAACAATACATAGGATGAAAAGAAGGTTATGATACATAGGATGAAAGGAAGGTTGTGGGTATATTTGGTTCAGAATTCACCCTTCGTCCTTACTAAAATTGATCATCGCAAAAACAACTTTACTAAAATTGATCATCGCAGAAGAAAACCTTGTTAAGAAACCGGGCCCAGGCCGGCAGACCTGGCCCAAGGTGGGCTCCTCATCCCAAACCCTAGCAGGGTCGTAGCCCATAAATAGGGAGTGCTATTCATTGTAAAAGATTGATCGATGGATGAAGGAATAAAGAGAAGCAAGACGTCCCCCTATATCTCTGTGTTCAATCTCTTATTCTGTTCTTGTTGTTCATGCATTATTCTTACGATTCTACGCTTGTCACGAGGTAATCGCTCGACCGACTCGCCAATGACGGTTCCTCAACACGTTATCGCGACGATCGACTCTTCTCGCATCGAAAGGTAACCGTCGATGAACGACACTCGTAGATTGAATCGTATTTTCTAGATTGCTTTCAATTCTGTAAATTTGGCTTTCTAGATTGTTTTCTACGGTGCAAATTTGTTCTAATCTACCGCGAGCAGACTTGAAGTCGCCGGCACAATGTCGATCGGTAGATTGCATGAAAGAACGGATGTTGATTGTACCGTAGATCATTGCATGAATAGTAAAAAAAATGGGTCGGCGCAGCCCCGTACGGTCGCGCCACCACCGTCCCGCACACCGCCTGCAAGCAGCTGTCACTACCTCCGCGATATGTTACCGGTCGGCTTAGTCCGCCATCACGCATCGCCACGGAGGTAACGACAGAGCCACGCCGCTAGCACGTGGCAAGCATGCACACGTCGGCCTGAAGCCGCACCACCGCGCCTGCACGCGCCGCCGATACAGCCCCGATGATGATTGCACTATGTTACATCGCATTGCATCGCATACATATGAATGAATAGTAAACTCAAAAAAAATACACACCGCCAACATACGCTGCGGCGACGCCGCTTGAAGCCGCAACCGCCGACGGAGCGCCGCCTAACTCGGCGCTCGCACCACGCGCCATGATCCGACCGTCGGCTCTCGCACCGTGCTTGGAACCCCCGGCCTGTAGCCGCCTCGCATGCGCCGATGGCTCACGACGCCTCGCACCGCCACCGGCATCCTCGCGCGCAACGCCACCACCGGCTTGAAGTTGCAAAAAAAAAGGAGAGAGGACGGGAGGATGAGTAGCGCTCGCATGGGATGCGTGCGTCGCCACCCGGGTCGCCACGCCCGCAGCGCCTGAACGACGATCACCGCGAGCCTGCTGACGGTCGCGACGCCCCGCATGGCGCCGCAGGCCGCCTCGTGTTGCGCTTGAGCGCATCACGTTGCCGCTTGAGTGGCGCCGCCTCGCGCGCGAACGGCCGCCTCTCGCTGCCGAATACCGCGCCACCCGAGCGCATCACGGCTCGAATCGCCATGCTCGCGACGCAAGCATGCGCCGCGACATGTTACGCCGCCCGCATGGCCGTGCTCCGCCTTGGCCTCCGGCTCCTGCGCGAAATCTGCACGCGCTGCGCCATGCCCCGCGCCACCATGCTGGGCCGCTGATGCGCCGCTCCCATGCGGGCATGAACCGCCGGCCAAGCGCCAGTACGCGCCGCCACCACGTAGCACAATGTCGGGAAAACATTATGCCCACCGTTCTACGCTTTTTCCAAGCCAAGCAGGCCAAATGAGCCGGCCATTCTATAGCCCAAGAAGGAATTAGAAAGAAAAAGAAAAAAATAGGTGGAAGCAAAGGCAACATGGGCTAAGGAATGAAACGGCCCAAAGCAAAAAGAAAAAAGAAGGTCGTACGGGAGAAAAAAAAAAGGGAATGGAAAAGAAAATCCCATTTTTGCATGAAGGCCCTCAGAAATTCTGAAAATTATGAGGATTCTTTTGGGATAAAGATATTCCTGCAGAATAACCCCTCAGAAATTTGAAAATTACATGCAAATTTTTTCTGTATTGAAACTTTGCGTGTTAACCCCTGAAAGTTACAGAATTTACCGAAAGTCATTTTTCCAGCAGAAAATGGCCTTGGAAATCCAAAATTTTTGCATATTTTGCGCATTGGAAGCATGTTTGACTTTGTTATTGTTATTCCTATGCAATTTATTTATTGTATTTACTGTTTTGATTATCTGTGATTGTTTACATTGCTTTTAATCATTGAAAATAACAAGAAATTATGAAAATGCATAGAAAAATACGGGAACACGAACCTAGAGTTCGAAGAGCATTGTGAGAATTTTGCAACCATTTTATGCAGATTACCAGCAGTAATCCTTTGAACTCTTTGTATGAATATGAAAATGACTAGCATCACGAATCAGAATTAATAATCGACCCAAAGATGGCGATTTTGTATAAAATTTGTATCGTCTTCAATTCGTGGTAATGTAATCACGGATGAGCGTAAGATAGAGAATACTTTCTACCTTTCACCTAAATGCGTGTAATCCGCAAGCAACTATCGCCAAGACGACTACATGAAGTATGCCAAATTAATTGACATCATGCAAGTTGCAAAAGCTCAAGATGATGTTCTAAGAAAGAACTTCATCTTGCACCACCTAGTCGCAATGTTGGCCATGAAGCCACCGCTAGTACCTACAGGTGATGAAGCCTCTCACGAATGAGAGGAGCAAGAAGGGTAAGGTCGTGCGCCGCACATTATTGATACTTTCCGGCCTAAGAAAAAGGCAAATAATAGCATAAGGCACACTCGCCATTGCAGTACAGAGGATTCACATCCATTAGTTGCACTTATGAATGTGGACACCAGAGCAGCCCCATCATCCCTCCTTTGATATCGCATGGCCGCAAACGTAGCTACCCAAGAGGAGAAGATCGCGCACGGCCGATTGAGACGAAGTTCCTGAATACTTCGCCTATTAAATCTAGTGCATGCATTGCACTCGGATCTTTTATAGAAACTTGCAGTTTGTAATTGAAGCAGAACTTTGAATTATTGAATAATGGTTGCAAGCTCTAGGAGAGCAAAGCATTAAATTCTTATTATGAGTCCTGCAAGACTTATTTTCCCGTCTTTATAATAGCAAGTTACGCTCGATATCCAAGTATTTTATTTATGTGTTGCTTGCTTTCGCTTCATATTAATAAAGTACATTATATTAGAAACGTGTGGCGCCCTATGGAGGAAGTGTGCTTAGCATGTAGCGGCACAACGAATACCATCCTGAGAGAAATGGAATTTTTTCCAGTCAATCAGCAAGAATGATGGTAGTCTTACGACAATCGCAGGCAGCGATACTTGTATAATAGGCTCAGAAGGGCCATAATTATACTCCCAACGGACACAACTTTGGTCATTGAAGAAGACTTGTTGTACCGAGTAATCGACTAGAACTCTCAAGGATATTTGCGCTAACAGCTTTCAGTGTAGAGATCAAGAAGAGTATGGCATGAATACCGCTCATTACAAAGCGTGAAGAAAGTGAAAATAGCATTAGAATGTCTTCCTTCATATGAAACTGGGCTATACTACACTAATTTTAAGGCACTGCAATTTATAACGCCTTGAAAACCGTATTTAGAAGCTCGAACTTATCTATCTCTCGCATGATAGATTATGCCGCCTAGGTCTTAGGATAATGAGAGATATAATTAACAATTCATAGGGACATAATATGAATACAAAGAATTTCCGAATCAAAGATTTGTGTGCCCGCATGTGCCATCTAAAATTAATTATTAGACCTTTGCTCAAAGCGAAGGATGAAGTCCTCGCATTCTGGACCGTATCCAGGAGACTTTTGGTCCTATACACCCTTGTAAGGGTCAATTAGGTATTTTATGGTGCTCATCGATGCTTCCTGAATGGTCGCACGTATGTTTATTGTCTATGAGAAACCATGTTTTTGCAAAGCTAAATCTCACAGATAATTAACAATTGAAAAAATAATTTCCCTGATCATCATGAGAAGTCCACCTGAATGGACAACGCCGGAGAATGTACTCCAAAAGCATTTGATGATTATTGCATGAAAATGGGAATTAAAGTTGAGCATTCTATACCGCACATCCGCACCCAGAATGGACTAGTAGAACTTTGAAGAATTGTAATTTACCAACTACATGTTGGGGACATGCAGTCCTGCTCGCAGCAGCTCTCATGAATTTTAGACCATCGGCCTATAACATCCATCCACCTATGCAACTAGCGCAAGGGTCAACACCGAAAACTACTCATCTTCGCAGGTTTGGTCGTAAGATTTATGTACCTATACCATCACTGCAGCGAACTGCAATGGGTCTTCTCCGAAAGTCTAGGATATACGTTGGTTATGAGACATCATCCATAATCAAGTATTTGGACCATATGACTGGAGATTTGAATAATACCCGATTCGCTGATAGTACATTAGATGGGGTTAGTTTCCCATCATTAGGGGGAGGAAATCAACCCTTGATGATAATGTCGAGAAATAATTGAAGTCTAGAAGACAACTGAAGTCCAGCAGACAATTGAAATCTATGCATATGACCCGCGCACTAGTGAAGCAAATAGGGAAGTCCAGAAGATAATTGCAGTCCAGAAGATAATTGAATTGAAGTCTAGAAGATAATCGATTTGCAAGCATTAGCAAATCAACTGCCTAACCACTTTAGTGATTTGAAGAGCGTGACCAAGTAGCATGTGCCTGCACGCAATGCACCGGAGAGGGTTCAAGTACCGATGAAGGTATCCCTAATCCTGTCCTAAGACCTCTAAAAGGACGAGAACTCCAGCCTATCGAATCCAAAGTAACCGGGGACGCCTGGTGAAAAAGGATAAGAAGGACTTGACACAGCCGATCACCGAAGTTCCCCAGAACCAGAAGGGGAGCCAGTTGAGACCTTGCACCGATATGGAACCTTCGTAAAAGGCATACTGAATTGAACATCCCCATGAAGGGATACATCGGCATGGATGTGCGCACACATCGGAGTCGAAAAACTAAAGGGACTTGCCCCGCAATTGGAAGCAAAGGTGAGCAAGTAGAAGCATTAGAAGAATCACCCTTGAAGAAATAAGTTATAAAACATTATGACCCTGGAGAATCTTTGAATATTACAACACCAATGTCGACACTTACTTTGCAAAGAAACTTGCCACAATCATCAATCTTGATCCGAGCTCAGATCGCTCGATAAATGAAAGAAAAGATCAGATTAGAAGAAGGCAATAGAAACTGAATTATTCTCTCCGAATAAAAGAAAGGTGTTTGGGCCTGTAAGCCGCACGCCTCCCCTTATATACCCTGTAGGGCATAAGTGGGTATTTGTTCGAAAGAGAAATGGAAAGAAGCAAGGCTCGTTGAACAAGGTTTCACTGGACATCCAGAAGATGATTATGAAGAAACATATTCCCCGATCATGGGCGGAACTCCCTTTTAGATATTTATCTCAATGGCAGTGATCTTGAAGTTAGAAGTGAAATTGATGGATGGGATGCCAGCATACCTTTATGAAATATTGGATTCGGACATTTATATGAAGATACCTGAATGTATCCCTATCCCGAACCAAAACAGAGCAAATAGAAATATGTACAAGATGAAACTCGTAAAGTCACAGATTTAACTTAAGCAATCGTATTGAATGTGGTATAATCGCAGCGACTTTCTATGCATGAAAGGCTACACAAACAATGAGAATAATCTCGTGTATTTATACGATGATCTCGTAATGGATTTTGTATAATCTTAGAGTATGAAGATGATCCAATATCATCTAACCTTGAAAGATATTAGAAAGCAAGCTCTTACTTGAGTCTGAGTTCGAAATGAAAGATTTGGGTAAAACCAAATATTGCCTAGGCTTGGAGCTTGAGCATATCCTGAAAGAATATTAGTACATCACCAACCTACACTCAAAAGGTGTCGAAAGGTTTGACTTTGGAAAGGCATACCCTTTGAAAGAGCCAATAGTCTGGAGATCTTTGCAAAGAAGACAAAGACCCGCATGCACCTTAAGAAGAGGGGAGGAAGTCCTGGGACCGGAATTCCCACACTTAAGTGCAATAGAAGCACCAATGTATTTAGCAAACTGTACTAGAACGGACATTGCATTTGCCGTAAACCTACTAGCAAGGTATAGTGCAGTACCTACCAAAGGTATTGGTAGGGAATAAAGGACATCTTCTGATACCTCCAAGGAAGCAAAGAACTTGGTTTATTCTACAGAAAGAACAAAGACTTAACTATGAATGACAATGCAGCTAACGGGTACTTGTAGGACCCGCATACAACCAAATCGCAAACAGGCTATAAACTCCTATGTGGTGGAACTGCAATTCTATAAAAATCGTCTAAGCAGAGTCTTGTACCGACTTCGACGAACCACTCGGAAACAATAGCACTGTACGAGGCCTCACGAGAATGTGCTTGGCTTCGGCGGATGATTCACCACATCCAGCAGTCATGTGGATTGAATACCGCACCAACCTCCACTGTTATCCATGAAGATAAAGCAGCTTGTGCTGCACAAGTGCAGATGAGTGTTGTGAAGAATTCTCTCACAAAGCATATCAACCCCAAGTTCTTCTATGCTCATGAATTGCAAAAGATGAACGTATTTAAAGTACTGCATACTAAGTTATGTAAGAATCTTGCAGATTTATTCACTAAGTCACTTCCTGCGTCTAACTTTGAAAGATGCATATGTGAATTGGAATGATGAGACTTAGAGAAGTGCATAATTCAGGGGGAGAACCTTCACAAACTCATTATTAAAGCTTGATCGTGAAGATCGAGTACCCAAAGAATAAATCCAGGAGATTAAATGAAATTGGGTGGATTGTACTCTTTTTCTTTTGACGAGTTTTCCTGAAGTTTCTCGGCTAAGGTTTTTAATGAGGCAATTCGTGCATCACAGTAGAACGTGTATCATGTACTCTTTCTCCAAATTTTTTCCACTGGGCTTTTATGGAGTTTTAACGAGACATGGACATGAAGGATGAGTGCCCAAGGGGGAGTGTTAAGAAACCGGGCCCAGGCCGGCAGACCTGGCCCAAGGTGGGCTCCTCATCCCAAACCCTAGCAGGGTCGTAGCCTATAAATAGGGAGTGCTATTCATTGTAAAAGATTGATCGATGGATGAAGGAATAAAGAGAAGCAAGACGTCCCCCTATATCTCTGTGTTCAATATCTTATTCTGTTCTTGTTGTTCATGCATTATTCTTACGATTCTACGCTTGTCTACGAGGTAATCGCTCGGACTGGACTCGCCAGTGACGGTTCCTCAACAAACCTTACTAAAACTGAGGATATCAAATTTTGGCTAGGCAACCAAAATTAGCTGGCGCTCAGGTCGTGCCCCTAATTTTAGTCCACCAGTCTTAGCCTATTTCCTTACTCATCTGGTGAAGTTTACGGGGTACGAAGGTTGGTGTTGTAGCGATAACAGCCACTGGCAAGAGTGACCAAACAATCGGGATCCAATTGGTTGGCCAGTGGACTAAAATTACATGAACACGACTTGGCAGCTTCAGGCTTCCTACACCGAGTCCTATGCACCATGGAGCTTGCACAACAGGTCTAGATGGGCATGGGGCTGGTTTTTGCTTGACCCGGCTCCACCTCGGCTCTTATCGGGTGAAATTGGCTAGTAAGTGGTGTTTTATCAATTAACATGTCTACTTCCTGTTTCGATTTTGATGTATTTTTTTTAAAAAAAATATTGGTAGGCCATGGTCGACAATCCACGTCCACCCGCTCCATTACGGGGCAAGGTCATAAACCCAATGTCTATGCAACTGGTGTATGTGATTTTTATTTCGTATTTTGCCTGGACTTATCAGGTCGCCCAACTATTGGGCCCACGCTTACACATGCGCAATCGCACAGTCACACGCAGAAAGGCGTGAAGTGGCCAACAGAATACGTCATCTTCCCGCACAACTTGTGGGCTAATATGGACCGGATCATTTTGGTTTCTCATGTATCTTATCTTAACTAATAAAAAGGAGTTTATCTTACCATCGTCCCACTCTCCCATATATAAAAAATCCAATGAACCCGAGTCTCTCGCCCACCCCAATAGCTCATCTTCCCATCTTACCGTCCACCACTTCCCCTCCCCATCGCCCCCCTAACCTCGCTTCCGCTCCACATCTCCGGTCGACTACCACCATCAACGCGCGGAGACGGCAGCAAGGAAGGAAGATGGAGGCGCAGCAAGTCTGGGGGGAGTGGAGAGGGTAGCGGTAGAGGGAGGCGGAGGCGGAGGCTCATCGCACTGGCCCGCATAAACAATGGCCCGAGCCTCGACTTTACTTTTGCTCCACATCTTCGGTCGGCCACCACCATCGCCATCAACGCGCTCGTCAGAAATTGATATTTACTGTACGGTTTAAGATCCTGTCTGCTGGTACATCCCACTCTTTTTTAGGACTCTATTGCAATGTACAGTCACCCTACTAGTTACAAACGAATATCCCAAACCAAATCATACTCGACACTATGCGACATTAACTAATCTTCGTGGGGGCGGCTCAGAAGCAAAGTTAATTAATCGCTCATTTCCACACACACAAAAAAAATCAAGGGAGTCCCACACAAATTATGTGGGAATCAGTTCAGTTCAGTTCAGTTCTTCTGGAATTCCCATCGAAACCCTCCGTTCGAAACAAGCAAGGTTTCTTACGAACTAATTTATCCGACGACGATCCGGTCCTCTTGTCCGTCAGTGATCGCCGCATGCGCCTACACGCAAACAAGCAACAAATAGTGATTGTTTCTGAATTCTGATGCATTCGTTGAACACATACACCTGTCATGCAAAAGGCTTGTAAAAAAAATGAAGGCCCTGACGATCTGCTAATGGCCACGAAATCTCACACTGAAGTGGCCGTGCATTCTGCGGATCTTGCCGTGACTGCGCGTGTAGGTCCGACGACAAGTGCGCTTTCATTTCAACGATGCCCCTCGCGCCAATCATTTTCGCCGGGAAGAAGAAGAGGAGGAGGAGGAGAAGAAAGGATTGGTCTCTGCTGTATTATTGAAATGCTAGCTAGAGCTAGCACTGTGTGCCATCAATTTGTCGGGGCACATGGGCGGTCTCGTTTTTCCGAAAAAGGTTTCTCCGGATTGCATGAGTATTTTGCTGGTAACCACCCATTGGTGTGGTGGGTGGTAGTGGAGTCGTGATGTGAGTGTATGTCTCCACCTATTAGGGGTGGGCGTGGGTCGATCCGCATCGCTTCAGCGCCTAGATCTTTAAGTAGGGGCAAAGTGGGTCATCCATTTTCTAAAACTCCCTTGAACCCAATGACCCACCGGCTCTTATGGGTCACTCCAATGCGCTAAGCATTCGTGGGTTGTGGGCTCTCGCACGTCGACCTCTCGCTAAGCCAGCCAGCGACCAACCTCCCCCGAGATATTTTCTCTTCACAAATATCTCGTTTGCCCCCATGCCAGGGCACACCACCATCGCTGCAGCCGAGCCACCATAATAGCACGGCGCTTTCAGCGTCCACTGCTTAATACTACTCGTACTAGCATCGGCGAGCGAATCGGCATGTGCGTCAGTGCGAAGAGGAGATGTCGAGTCCGAACAGGAGCAACGCACACCTGTCCCCCGAGGACGAGACGACGAGGGAGGCCGATGTGCGGGAGTTCTATGACGACGCAGCGCCCAAGCGCCACTCCAAGCCCTCCCGTTGCGAGCACTCCGCCGTCTACACCGACGCGCTCATCCCCGATGACGACGGCGGTAACTCCCACCTCGAGCTCGACAAGTTCCAAGAACTCGAAGCCCACACCGAGGTCTCCCTTCTCCTCTTCCCCTGTCCAAGGTGGTAGGGGCTGGCCGTGGACGAGATCGGAAGGGATGAAGCAAGATCAGGATGGAGGAGAACTCAAAAGGAAGAAGCAACGGCCATGGAAGGAGTCAAGGGCCTGTAAAGGAATCTGAATACGCATCTCATAAACGGCCATGGTGGAGGATGGAGGCAAGCAGGTAGCGGCGCGTCGGAGGCGGCGGATCGAGCGGCGGCGAGCAGTGGCGGCGCGTGGGAAGGAGGCAGGCGCAGGGTGCTGCGTTGGATCGATTCGCTCGAGCCTGAGGATCAATAGGTTCCGATCTGCGTGCCCTTTGTTTTTCGGGCCTCACGATAGCCCATATGACTGAAAATTTTGGGTCGGTTCGGTGATCCAATGGGGCGGCACGATCCACGCCCACCCCTACCACCTATCAGGGCTCAAATACTACGATAAATCTTTATGGATACGATCTGCTAAGAGGGTGCACTTGTTTGTGTGTTAGGGTAGTGATGTGTATATTTATGTCTTTCTTGTAATCGCAAAAAAAAAGTATGCCAACTTGTGAAACTTTGTTTTTATTTTATGTGGAGATGGAAATGACGGAGGGGGAAATATAACAAACCCACAAGGCAAAATGCAAACAGGGCTCGGATGCAGGGGCGGAGATGGGCCTCAGGCCGGTTGGGCAACGGCCCGAGGCCCAAGAAAAATGCTAGTGGATATTTTTAGTAAGCATACCAAAAAACAAGTGTGCAGTAGATAGGCACTAGGCTTTCCTGGCCGGCTCGAGGCAACTGGCCCAGCTGAGTGGCCCAGGCGCCAGCGCCCCTCCCTTTCAGTTGAATCAGACTTCTTTCCCAATCTATCTCTCCATTTCTCCTCCTTTCTCAGACTTCTTTCCTCCAATCCTCTTCCTCCTCCCATAGTCTCACTGGTGTCTGGTGCCTTGCTCCAGCGCCACCTTCCCCGGCCACGCCGCGCCGCCTACCACCGCTCTCGCTCCTCCCGGGTGCCTCCGCCGCCCCGCCGCACGCAGCCGCAGCCTCCTTCGGCCGCCACCTTCCTCTTCCTCCGGCCGCCGTCACCTCTTGCTCCTCCCCCCCTAGCGCCTCCGGCCGCTCGTGCCTTCAGCCCACCCCCGCTCGCCCGTAGGCCGCAGCTCCCCTTCAGCGTCGCCAGAGCCCAGATCTACACCCGGTCGCCCGTGGGGACCCCCCAGTCCCCCACCTCTAGCTCGGCCCAACCCGGGTCCAGCTCCCTCGCCGCTCCACTGTGGCTGCGCAAGGCTCTAGTCGCCACTGCCGCCGGCTGGCCTGTGGTGGGTTCTAGTGATAAGGAAGCCAGGAAGGTGAGGTGAGGCTGGTGAGCTGAAATCTTAAATCTTTGATGTGTATCATGTGTTAGTTTTGGGCCCAAGGCTCTGCCACTGCTCGGATGGGAGACATTTGCGTGATTTGATTCATGCCGCAGCAGCTGCCAAGAAACAGAAAGACGCACAATTTCAAAGGCATGAATCAGAATAAAGGAGCTTAATTAACTGACAGGTGTTCTTGTTCTCAAGAAAAGTCCAGAAAGTTCGGAAAATTGATAAGGTTCAGATGATCAGATCCTAGAAAATTTCAGAAGAAGAATAAAAATCCCCAGAGTTAGAACTGTTTGCAATCAGGTCCAAAACATGGCACGGGGTTTCCAAACCTCCCGTCCGATTCGACTCCATCTCCAACAAGAGTCCCACCCCGACTCGGCAAAATCCAACTATAATCCGCACGTGTGGGTTTAATTCCGTCCCCAAGATTTGGTCCTCGTTCCAATTCGACAATAACCTGCAGCCTCGAGAAAGAAAAAAATCGAGTCCTTTCCGAATTCTGTCCAGGCTGCTGCCCGCGAACAGGAAGGAACAAGGAAGGAGATGGTAGTACTGGGACTAGCGGTGCTACTCGACGACATTATCGCGGGCATCCTCCGGCGTCTTCTCAAATAAAAAAGGGTTTACCCCGTTCACCAAGAGGAATCGTCTCACCCCTTCCATCGAAAGAAATCCAGAATACGGGCGCTCCAAATGCTTTGCGCCGACATGTAGGGCCTCTTCATCAGCCTCCGCATGCCGACCATCGCAAGTTTCATGACTCCTCTCAGAAAAAACATCTTGCCAACTCCCCCACCCTCAGCAATGGCCTAACCAGTCCTACCGTCCCACGTCTCTCATAACTCTCGATCCAGCGAAATCCCCTTGAAACAACTGCTCTGGACAGCCCGCACATCTTTCTTTCTCGGGCACAATCCCATCGGCGCCTCCAGTCTTCTCCCCTCGTCGAGCGGCAGTGATGACAACCTCCATATCAAAGCAGCAAGCAACAATACAACATATCTTTTTTGGCTCCTCAACCAATGAGGCAACGGTGCTTACGCCGCGACTCATCGGGATCTACCTCGCTCCTCACTCATCGACATCCACATGGCGGCCGCTCGGGTAGTAGCAAAGATGAGGTACACACCACCCACGCACAAATCACCGCTATGGTTTGGTTGCACATATATGCGCAAAATTCACGTACAAACAGTTCATAGCAATGTTCTCACAAGCCCAGATATTCTTTTGTGTGTTTGTTATGCAAAATTATTTTCGGTTCAGCACTATGGTCTGGTTGAACATGATGCCATCAGGAAGCTTACTTCTATTGTAATTTGTAGTGTTTCTATTTTTAGGTTGTTTTCAAAACATTTGACATTTGCTGCAAAAGAATGCCACACGTAAACTTTATGCGTAAGCATTGCTATGAATTGTTCAACATTGTCTACAAGATACTCTTGTAGGTACTGCATGTGTGCTCCAGTCCCAAATTATGAAGAATTTAAGTTTTCTGAATAATGGAGAAGTTTTCTTAATAATGAAGAAGTGCATGCATATAGGATTGCAGCTGCTTGTAGAAAAGATAAGTTAAATTCCTCGGTATGCCGCATGTCAAGGTAAAGGATAAGTGTATTAGTTAGTGTTGACTCATAGATATTGATGTGTTTGTGCCATGGATCAGGGTTTCACGTTATTGAGAAAAAAATTGATTATACAAATTTTTGCTAATGGTGCTGGACTGTATTCATATGTTCGTGGGTTTATGCTCATCAGCTATCCATATGTCAGCTGGCAAGTATTTCCTTCTCATCTATCATATGTTCCTTGGTTTTGGGTGCAAGTGATAGGTGATAGTGATGGGATATGGTTAGCTAGGCAAGCACTTACCACCTGCTCGATAGTGGTTAGATCACATGTTGGCACAAGCCACCCAAGACCCTGCACAAGGTGATAATCTTTCTACTTTCTTGGGCAATTCCAGCAATACCTCATGTGTGTGTCATAATTGTTAGGGTTATCATCGCGTTTGTGCTTGTGTGCAGGTGCTGGATGGGTCGTCGCTTCAGGAAGACTTCGTCTCATGTGCTATCTCCTAATTCTGCATTGCAGAAACTCTATTTTTAGTAAGAACAACTTATATTCTTGTGATGGTGGAGGAAGAATATGAAATGATAAAATATGTTCCTACAGTAGTTGAATATATGAAGTGTTGTTTTGTCGTTTGCACTGAATCCCTTGGTACTCCCAACGTTGAAGTTCATAGGACCAAAACTTTTGGGAGTATGTTGTCATTTTAGTTTGTTTTGGTCTTCAAGCTAAAATCTTTGGTGTTTCAGTAAGCTGTCTCCTTTATATCTTATGATTATCGTAAGAACGTTGAATGGATACGGGTGAAGATGGTCGTTCTTTCTTTTATCACTAGAAATAGTCACATATCATATTCTAGCACGTAGCATGCATAATCTTCAAATGTTCAACATGAGTTTATGTCATCTAAAATAATGAGTTTATGCCAAGCAATACTTGAAAATGGTCGTATGAGTCAAATGACTAGTTAACTAATAAAGAATGGGGTTTACCCCTGCGCAGCAGGGGAATCATCCCACCCCACGTACGATTAAAAAACACAACACCCTAGGTTAAAAAAATGTGTCTTCTCCCACCTAGCCACCCCTGTCCCTAGGTACTCTATCCACCATCCCGACCGTCCCTCGCATCCGCGCCACACCCCTGTCCCGTCGCTGTGCCACCCTAGCTCACCGCCACGCCCCTGCCCCTAGGTCCTCTAGCCGCCTCCCCGTTTGTCTCTTGCATCCGCCATGCTCAAGGCCTCACTGCCATCAGAATATCCCCAAATTTGGTTTGTTTTTAAAGTTTTTAAAAGCAAAAATAATCATTTGAATTTTCTTGTTTTAGTTAAAGCTTAATTTGAAATTTCAAAAATAAAAACAATTTAATGTGATTAATCTAAATTTCAATTAAATTCAAAGTTGTTTTATTTGGGTTCCTAGTGTTCCAAACAATTTTCTGGAATTTTCTAGGAATTTTTGGAGTTTATTTGCTATTTCTTGGAGCTAGGTTTGATTTAATTCAATTTCTAAATTCAAAAATCATTTTAATTCCGAATTTTCCTTTTGGGCTCAATTTCTTTTCCCTAGCCTTTTCTTTTCCACCTTGGCCTGGCCCACTCCCGCTTTCCCTCTTTCTTTTTCCCGCACGCGTCGAAGCCCAGCCGCCTTGTCCTTTTTCTTTTCTACGTCGCCCCAGCCCGTCCTTCTTTTTAGCCCGAGCCGCGCGCCAGCCCGTTGGCCTCTCCTTCCTTTCACTACCGGTGGGACCTCTCCATCAGTGCCACATCCCCGCTGTCCTTCTTCCTCCCGACAGCATCTCCCGTGTCCAAAGCAGACACACTGTCGTCGCCGTGTCCCTCGTGAATGCTCCCAACCCTAGCCTATTTAAGTATGCCAACCCACGTCATATCGTTTGCTTTGTGTCCCTCACCCGTGTAAGATCGAGTAGGCCGACTAGAAGGGGGTGAATAGACGGTTTTAAAACTTCTTTGGGCTAAAACCTTTAAGCAATGCGGAAGCTAATATCAAATCGGTTTTGCCCAATTAAAACCTAAAACAACTAGGCTCGCCTAAGTGCACCAACAACAAGTCTATTGAGAGATAACAATTAAGCAACGACTTGTAAGCAATCAACTAATGATATAAACAATTAAGTACATAAGATAGCATTCACACAACTAAGCAATTTAATTCTAGGAATATAAATTGCTATGTAGTAAAGCTAGAATGCAAACCACAATTGACACGACGATATTTTTCCTGTGGTGATCGAAGACTTGCCGGTCTCCCCTAATCCACGTTGAGGTAAGTTCAACCTTTTGGATCGGCTCCAAAACGCGAGGCAACACCTCCGAGGTAAGTGCAAACAACTTGGACCGGTTCCAACCGAACCAACACCTCTAAGTGAGTTCAACCGCTTGAACCGACTCCAACTTGAACTTATCACCTCGATCCACTAGGGTTGCTCTTACTCCGCTCCGAGATGGCGAGCACCAAGCCACTCACAAATCGCTCGGGTCTTCTCACAAGCTTCACTTGAGAAGATCACCGACGCACCACGCCCACGCCGCCTCTAGGTGTCGGCAAACACCAAGAGTAACAAGACTCAACTTTCACTTGAACCAATCAAGTGCCAAAGCTCTATGGATAAGCAATCCACAACCTAATGCAACACATGCACTTATGGTTTGCTCTCAATCACTCACTAAGTGCAACACATGCACACAAGAGTATGAGAGGCTTGCTCTTAGCTCAAAGAAACTCAATGGGGCACCAGCAACTCAGCAACCCACGGCCAAGGTGGGTATTTATAACCCACACACACAAACTAGCCGTTGGGGAAAGATTCCAGAGAATTTGGACAAAACCGGTTAGACCGCCAACTAATGGCCGGTCGGACCGCCCAAGCGCCAACGGCTATAAAACTAGCCGTTGGACTCAAAATCGGTCTGACCGCCAACCAATGGCGGCCGATCGCCCAACCTGTTAGACCGCCAAAGGGGCGGCCGACCGCCAATCGAAAGCAACGAGCAACGTAAAAACAACTCTTCGAAAATACGCATCGCCAGAACTTTGGTACTACGCACTCCGTAGTACCGCTTCAAACTCCCAGTACTACCGCACTCGTAGTACCGATTCTTATGGCGGTACACACAAGAATCGGTCGACCGCCCAACCCATGGCGGTCGATCACACTACGGCCGATCGCTACTGTGGGCACGCGATCGGCAAGAAGAAGAAGATCGAAATGCACTTTGTACATTTGCCTCAACTCAATTTGCAAAATATATTTGCCAAATTGATGCAACATGTACACAAGAGATAAAAGCTAGATTCTCAACAAGTTGCAAAACACATTTGCCAACTTTAGAATCAACGCCACAAGGAATAAGGTACATGAACTTAAACCGCTTGCAAAACGCATTTGCAAACTAAAGTCACATGCTACAAGGAATAACCATGAGCTACAACTATTTGCAAAACGCATTTGCAAACATAGGCAACATGTTAAGTTGAGCTAGAGCAACCACAATGAGCTATCAACACATGACCAACTCAAGTTACTAATTAAGACCCCTCTTAATAGTACGACAACCTATTCTAGCAATCCGATCTCTCAACCAAACACCGAGATCGGTAAAAGACTAGGAACAAATCCTTAGCCCTAGCTAGTCATACCTTAGCCTTGCACATCTCTTGAAGCTTGACAATCATCAACGCATGATGATTTCCTTTGCTTCATGATTTCGACTTGATGTCCATCAACACATGATGACACCTTCTCTTGTCTTGATGATCAACCAATGATCATCTCATCTTCTTGAACTTGACACGCATCAACTCATGATGCATCCTTTACTTCAAGCTCTTCACTTCAATATCATCAACGCATGATGATCATTCTTTTCTTGAACATCATCAACACATGATGATTTCTTCTTCTTCAAGAATCACGACTTGATGACAATCAACATATGATGTCATCCAAAGTCTTCAAACACCTAGAACATAACCTATTCATCCAACTCAAGGAGAAACGTTAGTTCCATAATGTGATTATCATTAATTACCACAACATACCATTAACTCATAATGGTTGGGACAAGATACCAAAATCTTTCCTCTTTGGTAATTGATGATAACCAACACAATTACGATAATTGAATGTAATTGGTATGAGTATATATAAACTACACAAGTTATATATACCAAAATGAGTGTATACAAACTACACAAGTTGTATATACTCATATGAATATATTAACTACACAAGTTAAATATATTCAAGGATATATTTCAAGGTAAAGATCCTTAATATGTGTGGACAAAGGAATATGGATCAATACTAAGGAAACCACAAGATATAGCTTGAACTCCCCCTACATGTGTGCATACACGAGTGTGTAAATGAAACATATGCACATATACAAGTTTTCCTTTTGGTGAAGTTCAACCTATATAATGGATCCGAGGAATGCCAAGAAGATATAATAAGATGTTGTCGAATGCATACCTCTTTGATCTTTAAATCCAATTGAGACTAAACAATAGGTATATCATAAAGAGTGTTAGTCTCACAAAGCATTTGTCATTAATAACCAAAACATCATTAACATATAATGACGGGTCTAAATTCTTCAATCTCCCCCTTTTTGGTAATTGATGACAAATCCTTTATCAATAGCCACATTTGAATATTATCAACATTTATTGAGTAATTGAGCTATTGAAATGTTAATCATGCAAATAATGTATTCTTAAAGCATATGAAGGAGATATGTCAAATATTTGATACACAACCAAATGTGGAAAGATATTGATCCATCATTCTCCCCCTTTTGGCATTAATCACCAAAAACTTCAAATCAACCTTAAGCAAAGTAAAAGATTTTGCATGATCAAGAGCTTGGCAAGAGAAGGCATTTTATTTAGATCAAATAAACATTCTCCTCTTTTAAAGAAAGGTTTCTGTAACCAAGAACCAAACAGAGATAAAAACTCCTCTAAACATGTGCATTTAAGATCTGAAAGGAATACATGCACAATAGATTTTATGAAATTTTGACGGAGTTTTCTCTGAAAAATAAATCCAAGGAAGCATGACAATATATAATCAAGATAAGATTATTCATGCAACAACAATAAGGATTCAATAACATAAATCAGACAAGGATAATAAACACAATTCATAACATTTAACAACCACATATCCAAAGAGTCTGACAGTAATAAATATCACAACAGGGTTCAATAAGCTCATAACAGATAATAAAAGGTAACATGCAGTTTATCCCACAATACAAGGTCTATTGACCTACATATGAAAAGACAGACTCTAAGAAGGAGGAGCAGCTGAAGTGGGTGGAAGATCGTCCTGCTGAATGCCTGAAGATGTATGTCAACGTCTCCCAAACCTCTGATAAACAATAGGCACTTGCTGCTGATAATACTCGGAGAGTCTCGCATCCATATGACTGACTCTCAAGTCCAAAGAATCCAACCTAGCTGTAGTCTCTGCATGCATCTGATCATATCTCGCATCCATGCGATCAAACCTAGCATCCATGCTCGTCTGAAGATGCAGGATAGCTGCTAGTATCAGATCCTCGCTCCCGAGGAGCCTCACGACTGAGGTCCCTAAGAGGATGATCCTCGCCTCGGATGTCAAGAGGAGGTGGAGGAGGCACTGAGGAGGAGGAGCATCTCTAGGTCTCAGACTTATGCTCCATATCATAGTCCTCGATCAAAATCAATCTTACTCAATGAGCTTCATAATATAGGAGCAAAATAAATGCTCTTGGTCTTGTCTCCTTTAGAAGTAGCAATCTCTCTAATGATCAGTCCATCACATCAATCCTTGTGCCATCCATAATATATTTTATCACATTCGTGCACGCCCATGTATCTCATCATTGTTTCCACTCCTAGGAAAGAATGATGCTCTCATGATCCTATTAATAACACGGGAATAGGAAGGAGTCCAGTTACCTTTCCACGCACAAACAGATTTCTGGATCATAGAACTCATCCACCGAGTGAGGTCAAGAGATTCTCAAGATGTACCTTTAAACCACTCGAATCTCCTAAGCTCGGGCACTTATGAACTCATCTTTACTAGCTTCCAACTTTTGATGTCCAGTCATCCATTCAAGATGGTCATGATCGGAGAAACATAGATCGTAGCATAAAACTGTCTGATGGCTTTTGCATGAAAGTTGCACTGTAAAGAGACTAATGATTCCAATCTGACAGCTCTAAACAATCTAAGCAGACCATTATAGACTGGATTCTTGCCAATATAGCTCCACTTTACAAATCGATGATTTGCAAACTTTTTCTTAGCATAGATTATCTGATAGACATGCTGTTGAAATAAAGTGTGGAACATACCCATGGTTGCATTTCTAGGAAATCTGAACTGATTAATATGCCTCAGAATAGTATATTGCTCACTCTTAATAGTAGACACATCAAGTCCAATAAACTGACTCTGATCAGGAGCATCATCATCATTATCATCCTCATCATCATCATCATCCTCATATTCATTATCACTGCTGTCATTGTCGCTGTTATCACTAGAGTTTTCTTCTTCTTCTCCAACCTCTTCTTCTACATCCTCCATTTGTTCATCTCTTGAAGAGGAAAGAGGTGCAGGGCGAGACGTAGTCCTCTTGACCGACATAGTCACTGAGATAAGATAGCAATGAATATCAAAGAATTTCAAAGAATAAATTAACAAGTGTTCTTAATGTCATTTCTGTCACTGCCTATTGTCACAGACGGTCAGACCGCTGCCCTGGCCGGACCGCCAGGAGGATCGGTCAGACCGCCAGTGACAAAAGGCAATCTGAAATTTGGGAGAATCCAAAATTTCCACTTTTTGTACAATGGCATCATGAATACATATTACTTTACTCTTAGACTACTTGCAGGTTCAATTATTTCACCAAATAGAATGGATTTTGGGGACAATTAAGTCAAACCCTAGAAATTTGGAGAAATTCATAATGTAGGTAAATTGCAAGTAGAGAATCAAGGATTTACCGGCTAGGAATGAAAAGGAGAATCAAGGGATAGAGATCCTTGAAGGAATGGAAGAACAAATAGCCGGAATTCAAAAGTCACCCTTCACCTAGGTTTCCATATTTCGGTTAGAAAAACCAACCAAAATGCAAACCAATTGAATAAGGAGTAGAGAGGGTGAGGGAGATCGCGTTGAATACCTTGGAGACCCAAGAAGATGGCCGGAGAGGGAGATCCGGGCCAGAGAGAGGCAAATGGCCGAAAGCAACAGAGAGAGGAGGAGTTTTGGTTGGAGGAAGAAATGAGAAGGATAACTGTCGGGTGGGAGTTAAAGACTCCACGCAAAACCGGTCAGACCGCTGGGCTTGGCGGTTCGATCGATTCCAGCGGTCAGACCGCCAAGGTGAGCGGTCAGACCGGTTGAGACTGAAACTGACAAACAGTTCAGTACAGGATTTGAGAAAAGAGAGAATTGTTGTAATTTGCTCCAAATTTTCACACAATCAATCAAACAAATATCTTTGGAGCATTTTCAACTTATATAGCCCTTTAAAAAAAACAATCCTCAAATAGTTTTTACAAATTAAGTTTTAGTTTTCGCAATTGAAATCGTATTTTCGATAACTTTCACAAAAAGAACCAAATTGAGCATTTGAAGTATTCTATAGAATCCAATTGCATGTATGAGTCATAAATACCAT
Organism: Ampelocalamus luodianensis; assembly: GCA_036346255.1. Taxonomy (NCBI): domain Eukaryota; kingdom Viridiplantae; phylum Streptophyta; class Magnoliopsida; order Poales; family Poaceae; genus Ampelocalamus; species Ampelocalamus luodianensis. The sequence continues at coordinate 34,740,058 of CM070622.1, forward strand.
CATGGACCTATTCATGTGAATAATTTAGGTTCAAATGGCTAAACTCACTTAAGTGCTAGAAAGTGACTTTTATGGTTAAGCTAGTATTTTGAATGAGTTTCGAAAACGAATAACTTTTGATGAGTTGGTCTTTTGGAGATAATTTGAATACCAAAAAGGTTTAGTGTAACCAACTCTAGGATTTTCCTTTTGGGACGAAGATCAAATTACTTTTAGAATAGATTTTACACAAAAATCTAGTTTAGGTAAAAAAACAAGATCCTAGAATCTAGAATTTTGGGTAGAAACTTATTTTCACTTAAAATATGTTTTTCTTGAACCAAATCCTTTGGTAAACCTTTGAAATGCATTTGTATACATTTTGCAACTAATTTTTCGAAGGATATACTAATAATTTCAAGTTTTTGACTTTTGGCTAAATGGTTTAATTTTGAAAAATATTTTAGCACTTAATTAATTTGGGCACACATAGGGATGTGATATACATGTAAATGATTTGGCACTCCCCCATAATGTGCCACTTCCATCTTGCTCAGGATTTGAATAAACAAGATTAAGCACTAGAGCAAGAACAACCCTTTTCATAAGTTTTTCATGAAATGCAACCTACACAAGGTAAAGGGACTAGATACTTCAATGTAAATATTTGTTACCGAGATAGCATTGGCTCATGATATGATTTGATTATCCTCATACTTGGCTCCAATTTTGACATATGGTGGAATACACCTCTTCATGAATAAGTCAAGTCTCCAATGCCTCTCCAAGTACCTATTAATCATTTAAGCGCATTTTTGGTACCCAATACTTGGTTGGGCCCATGAATGTTAGTCACAATACTTTTGGGCACCCAAATGGCCTTAGAAATGCATTTATGTGAACTAACAATCTTGGCAAACACATTGCCATTTCTATCCTTCCTAAGCAAATAATTTTCATTATAAAGAGTTGGCTTAGGAGTGATACCTTTCGGACATTCCTTACTAAAATGTCCTTTTTCCCGGCAATTGTAGCAAGTAGGGCTTTTACTTCCCCTTGATGTCTTCTTATCTTGCTCATTGCCATCTTGCCTCTTACTTGAATATCTTGCTTTGACATCCATTTGATTTGGGCACACCGAGGCAATGTGTCCAAACTTCTTGCATCCAAAGCACTTGATAATTTTGAATTGATCTCCATTTTGCTTTGGGTGACTCTTCACCTTCTTCTTGGCGGTGAGACCAAGTCCTCTCTTGTCCATTTTCTTGATAGGGCACTTGGAGGCAAAGTGACCCTTCTCATTGCAATCAAAGCATTTTATATCCTTGATCTTTTTACTTTCCTCTACAAGATTAGTCTCACAAGACATAGAGGAAATCGAAGCATTTAATTTAGAGCAACAAGGTATATCATTTAAATCATTTACCTTGTTAGGGCACACGGAAGCAATGTGTCCCTTTTCATAACATCCAAAGCATTTGATATTTGAGTATTTCTTTCCTTTTTGCTTTGGGATGAACTTCACCTTTTCATTTCGATGAAGCCAAGTCCTCTCTTGTAATCTTCCTTATTAGGGCATTTTGAGGAGAGGTGACCCTTTTGATGACAATCAAAGCACTTGATGTTCTTGTTGTGTCTTTGATTGTGTCTCATCTTGCTATTCTCCCTTTTCTTCGTGGGAGTGAAGCCGATTCCACTCTTGTCATTTGAGCTTCGTTGCTTGCTCAAGATATCATCAAGAATGGTCTTCCCTTTGTGGCTTCTATCCAAGTCATTTTTCAAATTTGTGACTTGGGCCTTGAGCCTTTTGTTTTCCTCTACAAGATTAGTTTCAACAAGCATAGAGGAAATAGTAGCATTTTCACAAGTGCTACAAGGCATATCAATTAAATCATCACAAGATGTGGATATATCAATTTTAGGTGAATTGCAAGATTTAGGAACTATGCATGGCAAATCATCTATTAAATTGCATGTTATGCCAATATCCACATTGGACTTTTTAAGCTCATTTAGAAGAAGAGTTTCATGTTCATCTTTTAGCACATCATAATTATTTTGAAGAGAGATATGTTCTTTCTCTAGAACCTTGAATCTCTTCTTTTCTTTTCCAATGTATTCATTTAATTCTTCTAGCATCTCCATCAATTCATCATATGAAGGCTCATAATTATTTACCTCATTTTTACCTTTAGCCATAAAGCAATGAGGCGAAGTAGATTGAGTTGATGTCTCATCATCGTCGGAGCTAGAGGTTGAGCAATTTTCTTCCGACATCCATTCTTGTATGCAATCATCACTTGTGGAAGTGGACATTTCATGATGGTAATGTAATTGTGTCCATATCTCATGTGCATTCTTGAGATCGCATACTTCATTGAACACATCTACACTCAAAGCACTAAATAAAGTGTTAACTGCTTGAGCGTCGAGATGTAAACATTTCTCTTCCTCAATTGTTGGATCAAGCCTATCCAATGGAGGAGAAAAGCCAACATCTACAATCCGCCATATATTTAGGCCCATGGCCTTAAAATAACATGACATGCGGATTTTCCAATGTGCATAATTTGTGCCATCAAATTTAGGTATTTCACCTAGGTGCATAAAATCTCTAGTCGCCATCCTTTACTCTCTAGACGGTTAAGTCTAATAAATGAGAGACCAAGCTCTGATACCACTTGTAAGATCGAGTAGGCCGACTAGAGGGGGGTGAATAGGCGGTTTTAAAACTTCTTTGGGCTAAAACCTTTAAGCAATGCGGAAGCTAATATCAAATCGGTTTTGCCCAATTAAAACCTAAAACAACTAGGCTCGCCTAAGTGCACCAACAACAAGTCTATTGAGAGATAACAATTAAGCAACGACTTGTAAGCAATCAACTAATGATATAAACAATTAAGTACATAAGATAGCATATACACAAGTAAGCAATTTAATTCTAGGAATATAAATTGCTATGTAGTAAAGCTAGAATGCAAACCACAATTGACACGGCGATATTTTTCCCGTGGTGATCGAAGATTTGCCGATCTCCCCTAATCCACATTGAGGTAAGTTCAACCTTTTGGATCGGCTCCAAAACGCGAGGCAACACCTCCGAGGTAAGTCCAAACAACTTGGACCGGTTCCAACCGAACCAACACCTCTAAGTGAGTTCAACCGCTTGAACCGACTCCAACTTGAACTTATCACCTCGATCCACTAGGGTTGCTCTTACTCCGCTCCGGAGATGGCGAGCACCAAGCCACTCACAAATCGCCCGGGTCTTCTCACAAGCTTCACTTGAGAAGATCACCGACGCACCACGCCTCCACGCCGTCTAGGTGTCGGCAAACACCAAGAGTAACAAGACTCAACTTTCACTTGAACCAATCAAGTGCCAAAGCTCTATGGATAAGCAATCCACAACCTAATGCAACACATGCACTTAGGGTTTGCTCTCAATCACTCACTAAGTGCAACACATGCACACAAGAGTATGAGAGGCTTGCTCTTAGCTCAAAGAAACTCAATGGGGCACCAGCAACTCAGCAACCCACGGCCAAGGTGGGTATTTATAACCCACACACACAAACTAGCCGTTGGGGAAAGATTCCAAAGAATCTGGACAAAATCGGTTAGACCGCCAACTAATGGCCGGTCGGATCGCCCAAGCGCCAACGGCTATAAAACTAGTCGTTGGACTCACAATCGGTCTGACCGCCAACCAATGGCCGGTCAGACCGCTCCAACCGTCGATCGCCAAAGTTGGTCGGACCGCCAAAGGCGATCGCATCGCTCAATCGAGCAACAGAGCAATCCAGAAAAACAACTCTTCTGGAAAATACGTACCGCCGTAACTTTCGGTACTACCGCACTCCGGTAGTACCGCTTCAAACTCCCGGTACTACCGCACTCCGGTAGTACCGATTCTTATGGCCGATACACACAAGAATCGGTCGATCGCTAACCCATGGCGGTCGGACCGCTTCACACCGGTCGATCGCTACTGTGCGGTAAGATCGCCGCGATCACAAGAAGATCAAAGCAGACTTTGTACATTTGCCTCAACTCAATTTGCAAAACATATTTGCCAAATTGATGCAACATGTACACAAGAGATAAAAGCTAGATTCTCAACAAGTTGCAAAACACATTTGCCAACTTTTAGAATCAACGCCACAAGGAATAAGGTACATGAACTTAAACCGTTTGCAAAACGCATTTGCAAACTAAAGTCACATGCTACAAGGAATAACCATGAGCCACAACTATTTGCAAAACGCATTTGCAAACATAGGCAACATGTTAAGTTGAGCTAGAGCAACCACAATGAGCTATCAACACATGACCAACTCAAGTTACTAATTAAGACCCCTCTTAATAGTATGACAACCTATTCTAGCAATCCGATCTCTCAACCAAACACCGAGATCGGTAAAAGACTAGGAACAAATCCTTAGCCCTAGCTAGTCATACCTTAGCCTTGCACATCTCTTGAAGCTTGACAATCATCAACGCATGATGATTTCCTTTGCTTCATGATTTCGACTTGATGTCCATCAACACATGATGACACCTTCTCTTGTCTTGATGATCAACCAATGATCATCTCATCTTCTTGAACTTGACACGCATCAACTCATGATGCATCCTTTACTTCAAGCTCTTCACTTCAATATCATCAACGCATGATGATCATTCTTTTCTTGAACATCATCAACACATGATGATTTCTTCTTCTTCAAGAATCACGACTTGATGACAATCAACATATGATGTCATCCAAAGTCTTCAAACACCTAGAACATAACCTATTCATCCAACTCAAGAAGAAACGTTAGTTCCATAATGTGATTATCATTAATTACCACAACATACCATTAACTCATAATGGTTGGGACAAGATACCAAAATCTTTCCCTCTTTGGTAATTGATGATAACCAACACAATTACAGATAATTGAATGTAATTGGTATGAGTATATATAAACTACACAAGTTATATATACCAAAATGAGTGTATACAAACTACACAAGTTGTATATACTCATATGAATATATTAACTACACAAGTTAAATATATTCAAGGATATATTTCAAGGTAAAGATCCTTAATATGTGTGGACAAAGGAATATGGATCAATACTAAGGAAACCACAAGATATAGCTTGAACTCCCCCTACATGTGTGCATACACGAGTGTGTAAATGAAACATATGCACATATACAAGTTTTCCTTTTTGGTGAAGTTCAACCTATATAATGGATCCGAGGAATGCAGCAAGATATAATAAGATGTTGTCGAATGCATACCTCTTTGATCTTTAAATCCAATTGAGACTAAACAATAGGTATATCATAAAGAGTGTTAGTCTCACAAAGCATTTGTCATTAATAACCAAAACATCATTAACATATAATGACGGGTCTAGATTCTTCAACCCGAAACCCTAAATCCCCGACCCCGTTTTCATCTTCGTTGCGCCGAAAATCGTCAAAGGCTGAGCCGCCACCGAAGGTCTCCATCACCGAAGTTCATCGCCACCACTACTCCTCCGGCCGTGTCGTCTTCGCCATTGGAGTTGCCTCGCGACGTTCTACGACGTGCTCTCTCCCTCTTCAGCCGAAGATCATCGAACCGTCGTCACCCTTGTCTCCTCAAAATCCGGCCGCCGCCGCCCATTCCGATCTACTCGCCGGTGAGCCCCCTTTGCCTCTATTGTGTGTCATGTCGTGTTCTGAACCTCCCTCGTCCGACCCCCTCTCTTCTCGTTGCCTCTCTATCACCGGAGTGCCTCGCTGCCACTAATCTTCTCCGACGTCGGTCGTTGCCGATGCACCACCGTTCCAGTTGGTTCCCGGCCGCCCCAAGCATCCCATGGTGTTCCCCATATCCTCGTCGTCATGGTGATCACCTCCATCTACATCGGATTCCATCGTTTTGTCATCGCTGTCACACCTGTGAATCTCCCCGCCACCAAGGTCGTCGCCGCCAACGAGACATTGCCGCTCTTGCCGAGCCACCACCACCCAGAGCTTCCTCATGCTCGTGGGGTTTTGTTTTTGCACTTGGCCGGACCCCCCTCACCGCCGTTCGCCATAGATGCCGCCACTAAGCCGCCGGTCATCTTTCTATTCTCTCTCTCTGGGTTTCTCTCTCTACCAACGTGGCACTCCATCTCAGCAGCCACCTCCATCTTCCACCTAAGTCTCTGTGGCATATGTTTGTTGAGTCAGCAGCCATGTGTTAGCACATTTGGCATGTTCCAGACCCGACCCAATGACATGCGGGCCCCGCTTGTCATCTACTCAAAGTCATGAACCCGGTCCACCATAAACCAAGCTAGCCCCATGGACTTGGTCCATAGACCATCACCCACTTGTCATCATCTAATTCTTTTCCTGGATTTTTTTAATATGGAAATTCAGAATATCAATAGGGCCCACTTGTCAGCCTTTAGGGTTTTATTTAATTCAATTTGAAGGGAATATTCTCTGGATATTCTTTTCTCTCTCAATTTCTTTTTCGGTAAATCTTCCGAGAGTTCGTTCTCCTCCGTTCAAACTCTGATTCAGTCGGTTCAAATTCCTAAATTCATCTAAAATGGAGCTATTTCTTTTAGAGTTTGTTTTACTATTTTTTTATTTTATTTGAATTTATTTATGTTTCCCCTGTTGTTTTCTCTCTCGTTAGACAATCTGTTTCAAGGAGCAGGAGTAGGAGCAGAAGCAAACTTTGAAGATCAAGTGTGGTAACTGAACAGTGCCAAAGCCAAGAAAAGTCATAGTCCTTCGATCATATTGAACCTGTGATTTCAAAAGTATATTATTTTATATCAATTGCATGTTATCTTTATATCAACTGTTTTGGGATTAGTTAATCACCTATTGTCATTATGCCTCCATTGAACTTTTGAATACCTTGAATCCAAGGTAGTTAGAGTCAAGATCCTAAGTTGGATCGATTTGCCTCCGGTAGGATCGAATTGTAGAATCGGTGATTCTACGAAATTGTAAAAATACACATATTTAACATTTATACTATAAGTTTGTATGATTCTTATATGGTTTACCACTTTCTTATAACCGAAAAAGGGACAAAGCACTTTTTATCGCACAACAAAAAAGCATAATGGTATTGACATGGTGGGTGATATAGTTCTGAACTACAGGAGAACAGCCAATGACCATAACTAGTTTACTACAATTACATGAGAAATGTTCACAACTTTTGTAAATCAATATCTAATTGCAACACTTACATGTTCCTTAAAAAGCAGCTAGACATACTCTAGGAATAAAAATAGCTTATCATTATCAAGCTCAAGATTGCTCATGTCATAATATAGATATTTGTACTAGCATTACCATACCGATATTTATAGTTTTATTTTTAGAAATTAATATCAACAAATTTTGCTCTAAAATAAAATATCAACAAACCCTGGCCTCTAAAAAAATAAAAAAAAAATACAATTTTTTTTGTCCAAACAACTCTACCACGACTCTACTCTGCGATTCTAGACGATTCTACGCGATTCTACTCTTTGGATCGCGACTCTACCACGATTCTACCTTATTCCGATTTATGGTGCGATTTGGATCGACAGGCTGTCGTGGGTTCATAGAATCGTAACTCTAAGAGTAGGATCGTGATTCTAACTACCTTGCTTGAATCACTTGTCACCATAGGATGGTTAATTTTAGTTGGACATGATTGTATCACTAACATAGGTATCGTGATGGATGATTAGTCATGATTAGTTACGATGGACTCATAATCACATGTGTAATAGTGTTAAATTTGACTTGATGAGATATAGAATTGTGGTAGTTAGCCACTGTTGTTAAAATTTATGTACCATGACAGGGTATGTCATTGGTTTTGGTTGAACAAAAATAATTTTCTCTCGGGCGAGCGGTTGTGAAGTGGGGGTGTGGGTTAGCACGTTGTGAGTTTGTGGTAGACTCGCCTGAGTAACTTGTCAAGGACTTAATCTTGTGCGTCATTGAACTGGGTCTTATCGTACAACCACATGCCTGGTATGAGACAGTCCTAACTTAGTAAGTTGTGGAGTTTTGACATTGACTACTCAGGCAGTAGGTTTAATATGGGTGGAGGTGTGAACACTTTTTAAGGTCACATCTATGGGCGGTTTGCCGTCTCTAGGTCCAACGATGTGCGTCGGACCAACGGTGAGGTTGGGGTCGGCAGTATGCACATCGAAAAGTCAATTGTTGAGATGAAACATCCGAAAGGTTTGTTATGATAGGTGCTAGCTACACTGGTTATCTCTTGTGGGTAAAGTGTACAACCTCTGCAGAGTGTACAGGACGGCGGGCGGAGGGGGAGGTGCGAAGCAAGCGACGTCCGTGGGGTAGAGGCGGGAGAAGGTGACTGGGCAGGAGGGAGGCGACAAGGCGAAGGGGGAGACGGGCAGAGCTGGCGGCGGGGGGAGGTAGAGGGGAGCAACTGGCGTCAGCGACCGGGCGGGAGTGGCGGCGTGTGAGAGATGAGCGTGGGGAGAGGAAAGCAGTGGGGAGAAGGATAAAAACGAGTGGTGAGGATGAATGTGTGGCTGTGAGTGCGCGTGGGAAAAGAGAGTGAAGTGGGCGTCCGTCCCATCGGACGTTTGACATGTATCATTACCCTTATGAGATAGATGTATTTGATGATTTATCTCTTAATGTATTATTAACATGTGGTCTCCGACCCATATCTCATAATGGTAAATTCTTAAATCTCTTTTTTCTGGTGTAACTTGAAAGGTGATTTCTACCAGTGGGGTGGGATATTTTCCAGGTATATACAGTGCATACGTGATGGTATGATACAGATTGTACCAGTGTGCACCATGCAATGCAACAATATGTGCATATATTATTTCTCGGTAATTTCGCAAAGAAACTAAAATCAGTACAGTGTAATAGTATGTTTTTTACTTAAAAATGCAATAATTATCATTGTATTTCTACCAGTGGCGTATCTCCTTTTTCCGGTGGCACGTTTGGTGGTTGCCTCCTAGTTAGGCGTCTTCGTTGTAACTCAAGCTCCAATCTTGAAGGGCCTAACTTAAGATCCATACCAAGAAAAAATATTGATCGCACACCTTCTAGAGTACTCCTCTAAATGCTTTATATTTTAACAAAATATGTCCACCCTTGTGTTCCTTGTGTTAAGAGGTTAATAATAATATAACACTTGTGCGATGAAAAAAAAATTAGTTGGAATATGAACCAAGGATAATTCAAAAGAGGGAGGGAGAGGTAGAATACCCAAGTTCGATGCAATGATACAGTAAGGCCGGTTGCGCATATAAGCACTGTTTTTCTTAGACCTTTTAATAAGAAATTAGATGCAAACCAGATCTACTGCCAATAGTTTACTCACAGATGTAAACTTCATAGAATAGCTAACCTGTATTAACGATCAAAGTCATGACACTCCCACATTCGCAGTTGAAACATGATAGTGTGGAAAGTTAAAACGACTAATGGTTATAAGAAACCCACAGATGCCAGCTTGACGGTGCTCAACCCATACCCATTCGCAGTTGTTACATGATAATGTGGATACTACTGAATATCGAACCATACAACAATAGGACGACGGAGTCATGTTGTCAAGGGCTTAAGAAACGTAGAAACTAATTTATACATACCATCAGCAATGACAACGAGTCTATGTAAATCCCATTAAAAGAATGATCAGCCATATCATCATCCACGACAGCGCTCGTCCGGGTAAATCCCGGGTACAAAAGAATGTACAGCTTCACCATAGCCCAAGTGATTCAATTGAATTGGAACTAATTCTACCAAAGACAATTTCCTGGTCAAAATCTAATACTAGTACATTGCATTTGCATACATAGTCTTGCAGAAAACATAAAAGAAGCACAATACAACAGCTGTCCTGCTACTGCCTATTTCGAAGACAGATACTGGAAGATTTAACAGATGCAAAGTAGGGCAGCAACGGTATGCAACTCCAGGAATAGGCCCTTTTGCCGCAAATAAAGACTGCAATAGAAGAGACGTATTGTGTATGCTCCTGCACCTTCCTGGTTAATAAGGATAAAGAAAAGGCTCCAAACAACTCAAAACTTGATAAGAATCTAGATCCTGTAAACTTAATAACCTCTATGAACAGCCTCAAAAAGTTGGGACTGCAAAGCACCGTCATCCACACACTTCGGCCAAAATTCGGCATACAGTTGATCCGGTATGATAATGCATAATCACAACTTTGTAACTTGCCCATACTTATTTGAGCAACAGAGCAGCACATGCATATCCGGCCAAAGGGTGCAGTAAGATGAAGTGAATGCCTATGACATGTTAAGGCATTTATGAACTAAATAACAAACGCAAAAGCTTCCAGCTAAATATAGATTATGATCCTAGTTATTCACAAGTGCAGCTAACAAGCTGACGCTTTCAAAACATCAGTTCGGCATTGGTTTATAGGTAAACTAGACTTTATGCTAGCACATTTTGCGCTTGTTGAGGGTATTCAGGATTCAAAGTTGTAAGTTGTAGGAGTACAGTTGTATCAGGAGAGCTACTGCAGATAGGAACTATTTCTAAGAATGGCACTTATGTGTATCATTGATGAAGCAAGTCCACATCTTTCAAGCAAGGGCAAGTAGCATCTTCCTAGTTTTTGGATGGCGAATAGGGAACCAAGTCTTTCAACACAAACTACTAAGCTGAAGCAGGTTTCAAGAGAACAAATACACACAGTCTCAATGTGACCTTTCAATACATAGGTTCAGAACATTTACGGCAGAGCTTCAAACACAGGCCCAGAGGAAAATATAAGTAAATGTAGTATGTGAGGGAAATCAGATAGTCTATGGCATCCAGACAGGTCCTCTTAAGCAAAGCTTCCAGGTTGGACCATACTCTTGGTCATCTGGTTTGGGTAGGGGCTCCAATAAGCAGGCTCCAACTTCATTTGTCTTGGCTGTTTTAAGTAAGGGAGGGGCAAGGGGCAAAGGTGAAAAGAACAGGTTCATCAGAAGATAGCTGAGCTGGGTTAAATGTGTTTAAAAGGCAGAGACGCGGTAAGCAAGTATTGATCACGTAATCATTATGTACATGTCAAGACAATGTGGAGGAACCATACCTGTTGCATTCGAAAATCTAAATCCTAATAACCATGGCGCTTCCCATAGGGAAGAGAACTAGAACCAGACAACCTGATAAAATTTATTTTCAATTAGAAAGTGCTAAGTGAGAAAAATATACATGAAATAAAAGACCAATGAAATATTATTAGACTTGGCCTGCAACAAAGTTGGCACAAATTGATTTCTAGGGAGCATGATATCCTAAGGTAAAGAAACAATAAAATTTGATATAATGAATTATGATCATCACAGTGAAATATCTATACTGGTGACTCAAAAAATACAGCCATCCTTACCCGCTGCTCCCAGAACGACCACTGTACCCACTGTAAGCCCCATAGCCTCCTCCAGAGACCTAGAGAAAGTTTCAGTTTATGTTATGGAATAAAAATCTTGACATGAAGCTGTTGGCAGGATTAGAAAAGAATACAAAGTGAGGGGAAAGAGATACCTGGGAGCTGCCATAATTTGCATAACTGTCAACAGGAACCATATCATCCGATGGACGATATCCACTCGAATATGGATAATCATGCCCAGCAGGCTTAGTGTCTCTGCCTAGATACTTTGGCCCATCAGAAACACTAGCAGGCAAAGGATGGTAAGGGATCACAGGCGGAAAACCTGACAAAGCACCCTCTCTTTCAAAGAAATTGGCTTTCAGCCTTGTAGTTATTTGCACAAGAGCATGTCTTGCAACATCAAGGTCTCCACTGATCTGTTGTACAGGCAAATTACAATGATGAATATTTGTTGCAGTGACAGACTCATAAAAAAAAATATCAAAAGTTGAAATTGTTACCTGAACCATCTCTTCGTCTTCAGCTGCTACCTTTGGAACATTCTCCTTCGAAAGGATACGTATGTTTGCTCTTGATGTTCTCCGTATCTCAGTAATGATTGAACCGCCTTTGCCGATCAGGCACCCAATACGTGATGTTGACACCAACAAGCGTGTTGTATATGATGGCTCCCCTGACTCTGCATCAGTTTTCTCACTGCATCTTGGCTGTAAATGCACTGCAGCATTAATTGTTGGAGAGACAGGATCTTCAAAGAACTGCATGGCAAAAAGAAGCTGAATTGATCAGGATATATAACTAAATATAAGCATGTAAGCTTACTAAAAAAGAACCAAAGGAGAAAGAAATTACCTCCTTTGCCGAAACTGTAATTATGCAGTCATCTTCAGCACTTGAACTATCCACTTTGATAAAAGCTCCAGATTCCTGCCTAATTTGTCTGATAACTCCACCACCCTTTCCAATTACACCTCCCACATTCAACGCAGCACAAAGCAGACGCAAGCTAAACTCCTTTGCAGAGCTCTCCTCCCTCCGTGGTTGGTATATAGAAGGCCAATCTCCTGCCACATCACCTTTGTATCCTCCGTAAGGACTAATCATAGGAGTAATCCCTACAACTGGTGCCGTAGAGGAACTACCAAGGTGGGAACCCCCTGGATAAGGCTGGGTCAGGCTGGACGCAAGAAGATGCTGTGACCTAGATGGGTTGTCATGGAGGCGAGATGACACTTGAAGAAGAGCTTTTCTGACAACTATCGGGTCCCCAGATATCTAGTTCCAAAAAGATGAAAGTACTATCAATATTGACAACTTTGCAGATGACAATGCAAGACAATCCAGTACATGTAATTCACGAAAAGCATCATCTAATCTTAATGCACGAAAAGCATCATCTAAACTGAAGAAAAAAAAATTTATTTGGGGGACACCCCCCATTTCCATTTAAAAACCTCATACTTACAGCCAGAACCGTAGGAAATAACCTACTGCACCTAAAGAAAACAAGTAAACTTTTTGTTGTTGTAGGCATCTAGTAAACCTACAGATACCATCTGTACTATACAGAGGAGTAGAGGACAGAATAGATATACATATGCCTATAGTAGTACAGCATGTACATGTAATGCAGAAAATAGATGGGAAAAATGACCTTGACCAACCTGGAGAAGTTCATCACCGCTAATGGCACATGCAGGGATATGTTCGTTACTAAGCACACGTATTTGTGCACCAGTGTCGCTATGGATTCCTGGATGATATGCCCACCTTTTCCAATAATGCATCCAATCTGATCTGATGGCACAAGCAAGCGAACAGTAACTTGGGCTAAACCTTCTTCATTTTCTTCATTCCCAGGACCATCATCAGTGGCAAGCTTCTCGTGAACTCTAAAGAGGGCATCTTGAGCAGGGCAGACCTTATCTTCAGTATCTTCGAGGGTATTAGTTTCCCTGCTTGAGCTAAATATTGTGACGACTCGCTCATCGCAGCCAGGGACACTCTCACCAATCCTTATCTTAGCTTGAGTATCGGCCCTCAACTGCTTTGCAATTTCTCCACCCCTCCCGATGATACTCCCTATTTTTCTAGAAGGGCAGAGGTAGCGATAGACAGTATCATCTGGACCAGGAGCATAGGTATCATCACCAGGATTTCTTCTCTTGCCACCTCCATTTTCAGCATAATCAGAGTGCCGCTTTCCATGACTGTTTCGGTGTCCAGGCCCAACCATTATCTAAAAAACATAGATAAAATAGTCAACAACACAGAATATAGCATCAAATAAATGCAAACTTCAATGGCAATCTGTAACGCCAATAATTGCAGAGCATGTCATGTGGTACGATTAAAACCTTAATCCCTTCGCCAATTGGTGAGATTCCACATTCCACCAAATATCAACTATGAGTCTATGACCTCCAATACCATCCAACAAAAAAAAAGATGTTATATTTCCTAACAAAAGCACACATTAACTGTCCCTACATTTGTTATCAATGCACGATAGCCTATATTATTGCGGACAACGCTTAATTAATACACATGGCAACATTAATCCCAGTAAAAAAATCCTTAATAAATACAATATAAGACCAAACGCACGCTTCGGACCAGACAACAGCCGTTTCAACAAGAACATAGAACCTTTTGGTCTCTTCAGTTCATGGTTTCCTCGTAAGAGAACCTCTTTATGGACAGCTCAATTAAATGAAAGATCTAATCTTCTAAAAAATCTAAACAAAACGACTCCAACCACGCGCGTCCGACAGCAAAACACGCAAGCGTCTACCCAAAATTAAGCCCAAAACAGTCGTCTCCCCAAGAGCTGAACCTCGCGCATTACAGGAGCACCTTCCTTGAGCGAGAATCGCCCAGATAGCTGCCCCAAACCCTCACCACGCCGAACTACATCTGAAAGAAACCAACTTTTTCGCACGAAACAGAAACGTCCCCATCAAGAATCCCCGCGTCAAGAACCCCCCAAACCCGCAGCAAGGCACAAACTTGGCACGCAACGGGGCGCCTCGGGAGGGCACGGATCTGGGCGTGACACGTCAAATTGGGGCGCGCGGATCGCGGAATCCGCCGGCGAGTGTGGGACGGCGAGGAGGGCTGAGGGGCACTAACCTTAGCGCTGCGGATTCAGCGAACCCTAGGAGCGAGGGAGGTGCGGGGTAGGGGGTAAGAAGCGACGGGGGCTTCGCCTTGGCTTTGGCGCCGCGTGAAGACGAACCGACGATGAGGTCACGATCCACGAAACGAAGGCGGCGAGATGTTGAGCAGAGCAGGGGAGGAACGAGTTTATGTAGCCCGTGGGTTTCCGAGCGGATATCCACGTGCGGCGTGTGGTGACCGGGCCGGGCCGAAGGACCGGAAGGCCTAGGGTGAGACAAGCAAGATCCGCACAAGAGGATGAGGAGCACCGGAGGAGTGAGTTGCGGTAGGTACCGTGCAACGGAGCTGATAGTTTCGGTCGTCCTCCGACCTGAATGTTTTCGGAGCAAAATTGGAAGGAGAAAATGGATTTCCGGGTTTTTAAAAAATTCAGAGTCGAAGCCGGATAATAAGCCGGATAATTTGTCTCGGATATGAGATTGAATTTGGAAGAGAGGTATTCGACCACTGATGAGGCCCAACATCAGTCACTTCAATTCAGCCCATGGCCTAATAGGGCACACATGTCCTTAGCCTTGAGTCATTGACCCTTGCTGGCTACTACCGTAACTCTACCCCAATTCCCAAATCGTCTCTGTGCTAGTGGCCGCAGTGAGGGGTAGCTGTGTCCGTCGAACTCTGACAGTCGATACCCAGCGACGACAATGACCGCTTGCCTCCCTCGCCGCCTCGCCCGTCGACCTCCCTCGCCGTCGCCGCCGCCGCCGCCATCGACCTCCTCGGTCACGACGGTTGCCGCCATCACCCGTTGACCTGCTCGGCCGTCGCCACAACTATCGCTCATTGGATTTGGAGATGAAACTCATGAATACATGTATTGCTTTAGCCTTCAGATACAGTTTGCGTGCTACAGTTGCAGACTTGCTGTATGCAGCAGGTGTTAGATTATTATTAGTTTTGTCGATGTTTTAGAACTGATCTTACGTAAAGATTATTTGATTCGGGGGGTCTCCACAATTGAACACGCAGAAAGAACAACACAGTGATTTTTATACAGGTTCAGACTTTCTCCAGAGAGAATAACAACCCTACTCATGTGTGTATTGTATTTGTTTATGCTGATTACAATCAAGGTAAAGTCTAGCACTTATGCTCTCGATTGTCCTCCTCCTATCATCTCTGACTGGCCCTTTAAATAGTGCGCAACGAGGTAGTCGTTCCTCCAGGTCAGAAGGCGCCTCATTAGTCCATGTAACGGATGTAATAATGGTAGTAATCACCGGAGTAGTAACCTCTCCACGTCGTCTGGCAGTTATTTGTCAGAGATAATAGCACGTTATGTGCAGTTACTTCATATAATAACAGCATATATTAACTACTTAGATTCCGTAATCAATAGAGCCTACAGACAAGTAGGCACAATTAATTACAGGGTGGTCGTAACTGAGCTGGTCATAGAAGAACTTATGACCAAGGGGTAGTCGTAGAAGGACTTACGACTGGGTACTGGTCGTAGAAGAACTTACGACCAGAGGTGATCGTAGAAGAATTTATGACTAGGAGGTAGTCGTAGAAGGACTTACGACTAGGTACTGGTTGTAGAAGAACTTACGACCAGAGGTGATCGTAGAAGAACTTACGATCGTGAGGTAGTCGTAGAAAACCTTACGATTATGGGGGTGACCGTAGAAAGACTTACGATCACCTAGTTGGCTTTTCCTTAAGATCATAAGGGATATACCTAAGAACTGTATGACGGTATATTTACCCATAATAAGAATTATGATAAATAATAAAATGAGAATTATTAAATCATCGTCAAGTTTGGCTAACTCATCTGGCATTACCATGCCATTGTCTACTTTGTCAAATTGTAAATTCGAGCCTATGTGAAGGACGTAAATAATTAAAATTAGAGGCGTTAGTTCTCTTTTTAACGGTGTTTGCGAAATCGGCCTAGGCACTCAGCGTCGGATGGCCGATGCGACTTGGGCCTAAGTTAGCTGCCTAGGCTAGCTGCCTGCCTAGGCGGTCCAAGGCGGGCGCTGGGTAGCCAGGCGGAGCTTGGCACGGCAATGTGAGAGGAAAGGGGAAGGAGAGGGGGAGGAGGCATAATTTGTCGAAGGGGAGCGAACCAAAGTTAGACCAAGAGAGAAGTAGGACATGGCAAGAGGGAAGGAAGATGGCACCTTCATCGCCGTCGTCGTTGCTGCCGTCGTCGCATCGTTGAGGAGGAGGCAGGCGACAACGCGAGTGAAGAGTGGAAGAGGAGGCAGGCGGTGGCGATAGTTCTTTTATTAGGGCAAGCGACACGTGCGAGGACTGAGGAGTGGGCTTGTTGGGATGGGCCAACCGATGTGAGGCCCACGCGGGAATACTGATGTGCTCAATGCACAGCCGAGCGAGTGTGAGTCGCCTCCTCCTTCTTTCCCCTCGACCCTCCTGCTCTGCTCCTCCTCGTCTATGCCTCCTACTCTGCTCCTCCATCGTCTCTGCCTCCACCTAGGTTGTAATACTTCATCTATTTATCAAGGAAATAGAAAAGGGATTAAGGAAATTTAGTACTACAGGAATTTAAAAGAGAGGACATGAGGGGGCTAAGTGGGCCGGGCCGAGCTGGCCGAGTTCTAGTTGGACTCGGCAGGGAATCTGTCTTGGGCTTAGGCCCGAGCCGCGCCACACGAAAGGGACGCAGCCACCGCCCCTACTTCTCTGCGCAGCCTGCTGCCCGTGTCCTACGCCTTTGCCCTCTGCCTACATAGTTGCTGGCCACCGCACGCATGCATCCATGCTGATGTGCATGTTGCTCTTGCTGCTGCTAGCTGCATGCACGTGTGGCCGTTGCTGCTACTAGATAATTTTCATGCTTCCTTGTATTGCATAGCTACATGTTGGCTAGCAACCAAGAGAGAGAGGGAGTAGAGAAAGAAGGCTAAGGGTGTTGCTGCTGATCAGGGAGAAGCAAGAAGTTCAGGAATAGAAGGAAGGAAGGAGGAAAGAGAAGAAGAAAAGAAGGGAGGAAAATAGAAGGATTTTCGCGGGTTCTTGTGATCCGTCGCGTTCGTCAAGGGTAAACCCGAGGTATTGTCATGGATTAGTCATGGTTAATTTTGTAGGTCGTTTTGATTAGGGGAAAGTTAGTTTTCAATCTGCCCTAGTTCATCAAGGTTAGGTGTAAAACATTACAGGGGTGATTAGATATATTTAGAATCGGATTTAGAGGTCGGTATAATTAGAGAAAAGTTACATAATCTCGTTAGCTTTCTATGAAGGTCTGGAACATTAGAATCGGAGTAGCGAGCGAAAATATACGATCTCGAGAAGGTCGTTGTCCAGATTTTGGATGTAGCTAGCACACGTCGTGAAGAAGGGTCGGTTTCATATAATAGATGGTAAAATTAAATTATGGTGACAACTTGAATAATGTAGAAATTTTTGTGTAATTTCTAGAACTGATGCAGTTCATATATTTTTCAAGTTTTAGAATTAAAAATACAAAGTTGTGAAACAAATTGTTCTGACAGATTCTATAACGGTCTTCGGGTAAAGAAACAGGGTAGAAAATGATAAAATTAGATGTTCGTCGTAACTAAGAAATTGTAGTTTTTTATGGAGATTCTAGAAAGTCTTAGGTGGTTGAATTTGAAGTTCGGATGAATACGTTAGAATCGTTTTACTACTGGGACAACGGGTAGTGTGTCCGGTAGTTTTGGGTTAAATATGTCTGTTTGGTGTAGAAGTGCCTTGACGGTTAGAATAAAGTGTAAGTACTGTGATGTTATGATTTTAAGAGGTGTTTTGAATTGTTTGTCCAGAAAGTGTGGTCTCTTGTGTTTTGTTGTCGCTTCGCTATCCAACTTCATATGGGTAAAGAGGTAAGTGTATGGTAGACAATATTCATTGGTTGATCACTGTATTCTTTACCACTCATTATCATTATATTGTTTATACTTCTACTTTATTTAATTGCAAGCAATGTAAATGCTCATAGTTTTATTCGTATTGATGGATGTGAGAATGTTGGATAATGTTAATAATGATGAATCTATGAATAAATTATGCATTCATAAACATCATTGCATATGAAAAGGTGGTCATGGTAATCACAACTCCACAGAAGTGAAGGAGGTCCCTGATCTTTGAGGAGAACAGGCTTGAGAGTGAATATTATCGCGAGTGTCCACTCACACTATACCGGTATACTTGAAAGAAGTGCATGCGGACATGTAGCATAGAGATGCGCAGAATGAAAAGAGAATTGAATGATTGAGTATGAGAATAAAGAAAAGAGATACAATTGATGTTGATGATGATATTGTTTACCGCTGATTAAGCATTGCTCATTGTTTATTATTGTGCTTGCTGAGTCGTGGACTCACCTTTGCTCTATTGTTGTTTTTAGATGGCCGTTGATGACGTTGCTCATGGGAAGGGCTAACACACACTTGAAATCACATCATTTTCTCAATTATAAGAACTATTGATCATAAGATAGTTTATTAGTATGATAAGTTATAATTAGGAATATATATTATTGCTTAGCCTTAGATGATTATTCAATAAATAGACTTGATTGGTTTGATTTTGAGTTGATCTTGATTTATTATTTTAGCATGCTTCCTATGAAATAATTATCCATGATTTCTTTATTGTTATCCTTGTGTTACTGTGACCTATAGACAGGTTTTATCTTTGATATACTTACTGTAGTTTAGTGTTATTTGTTGTTAAAATTGATAGTTGTGAAGTTTAGTGGCATTCTAGGCTCCGTGTTGGGCCGGGGTGTTACATAAGCTCCCAAGACGCTAGATGCCGGTCCACTGCCCGACTAGAGCCTAGCGACTCCCGCCTCCGTGAACACTACTTTTTAAGGTTGTGATATGTTTTTCCTTATGCGATGCTACCAAAGTGCCCATCAATCAAACTGAAAACTGGATTTCTGTGGCAATGCTAACAGAGTTCCTAATGCAAATGTATCATTCCTTGAGCTATGCAAGATAAATTTCATGGTCACATGGAGTATTGGACAATATAAAATATTTCTGTGCTTATCGCAAGATAAATTTCATGGTCACATGGAGTATTGGACAATATAAAATATTTCTGTGCTTCTCTCAAATGTTATTTTCTCCTGTTTCTCTTTCATTTCATTCCACAGTATGCATTGTGGGCGATGTTTCCGTATATTTGTTTCGGGTGTTGACTGAAATATATTTTTTAGGACGAGATGGCCAGCCTAGGCCGAGAGCGACCGTGACTGGGAGATGGAGTGGCTTGCTGCCTCGCTACTGCTAGATTAGTCTTCTTCTCCTACAATCTTTTGTTCGCAACAGTTGCTACTTGTTAGGTGCTGTCCTGTGATGTAGTTCGCAAACAGTTGCTACTTGCTACTTCTAGTCCTTGTGTAGTTTTGTTGGGAAGATCCGCGTAGGGTTAAATTTGCTTGTTGAACTGTTAATGTAGTTGCATTTTGGACATGTGGTACGATTTATTGATTTTTATATGTGTGACATATATAGTTACTGTTTTCATGCAATATCGGACTAAATATCCGTGACCGGGACTATCTGTATTCGACTTGACATGTATTTTTTGATCGAAACTATCCACATTCATATTTGTATCCGGCGTTATCTGTGTCTGACTCTGATTCCGAGAAAAAAATGTAGAATAGAATATGAGATAAACGATATCCGTCTGTATCTGTTCTGATTGCATCCTTAGGCCAGTAACTCAGCACATCATCATTTTCAGGAAGCAACACGGTAATATAGGCCAGGCTAGGGTAAAATGAGGGTAGGCAAAGAAAATTTTCACAGGTAATATAGGCCAGACTATAACGCAGAAAAGGAAATATCCAAGTGAAGAGAGGGTTTTGATTGAAAAGAGATTACACTGGCTAATGCGGCCCACCTGTCGGCACTGATTTTAGGAGGGAGGGGGGGTTGCTTGGAAGAACATTGGCCAAGAGAATAAGCCCTTTTGATAAGGGGCTATTTTGCCGGGCTCCAGTTCCTGGCTTTTGGTGTAGAGCTGAAGCTATGAAGGAGTCCAACTTCAGGCTGTAGCTTCTCACTTAGAATGCTATGACTACGATTATCATCGTACGATACTAGTACGATGTAGCCCATCACGTTAATCCTGCTGATCTTCTCGCTCTGGGGCTCTGGGCCACAAACTGAATATGTGTTGTCGTACGCATGCATCGTAAGAAAATGTCGTACGCGTAGCACTGCTGTATCCAAAATGGTCGGACACGAAACCGTCTCGCTAGACTGAGCTGTTAGATATATGTGCACTGTTGTGATTATCTTAATTTCTAAAACAATGATGAGTATAAAAATAATATATATACTAGGCATATTTTTAACTATAATAAGTACACCTATCTCTCTCACATACACACACACATGCTAATAAAACAAAGTCTATTACAGGAATTCGACTAACAACAGTAGAAAATATCACCATCACATGACTAAATTCCAGTAGATAATATTAAACCATGACAAAGCGGATCATCGTGACTTATAGAGGATTGCTCTGACGATGGTCGTGACATAGTTTGATGCGAAGACGATGCGAAGCTGATGATGAAGGAAGTCGTGAGCAGTCACGCGAACGCTTTTCAAAAACCTAATTCGCCTAACCCGTACAGGATCACAAGGGACGCCGGATTCGAAGACACTGCTCTCTCCGCGACGGTGCACGTCGGCACAAGAATGGAGTAGTCAAGGTAGCGCAGTACAGAGGAGTAGACAAAAATAAGAGATGGTTCTGTCTCATGCATATGCGTAGATTGCCATACCATCATGCATGGTTATGGGGGGTGCAAAAAGAAGCTATAGCTCCGCACACAATTGGACCTGAAATCGCTGCATGACTGGTGGTGACAAGGCGAGCGAGCGAACACACAAATGTAGTGAGTTTTTGGGATTTTCTAGAATTTATGAAAAATATTAGTTAGGTCAAACCCATAAACTCCAGCATTCGTCACCATCTATGAATTCACGCTGGTGCTGTTGATATGACTCGTCGTCGTCAAATCGGCAATGTCGTCGCTCAATTTGTGCCACTGTAGCTGAATTCACATCGCCACATCTTGGGCACGGGTGCCGGCAGTAGTTCGGATCCAGGAATTGGAGCGGCTTCTCCAGAAGCCTGGGCCTATATCAGTCGAGATTCGACAAGTAGAGAATAGAGATACCAGATTTACCGGCTTCTCCAGAAGCAGACGCACGCACTCGCACAGGGCCACGAGCTCCTCCGAGCCTTGGCAAACGGCCAAACCCTAGCTAGCTTCACCTCTCCGACCTCTACCCTCGGCTCGCTGTAGACCTAGCGAGATGTCGTCGTCGGCTGGCGGAGGGCAGCAGTTCCGGTACACGCAGACGCCGTCCAAGGTGCTGCACCTGCGGAACCTGCCGTGGGAGTGCGCCGAGGAGGAGCTCGTCGAGCTCTGCAAGCCCTTCGGCCGCATCGTCAACACCAAGTGCGGCGTCGGCGCCAACCGCAACCAGGCCTTCGTTGAGTTCGTAAGCGCTCCTACCCCACTCCCTCCCCCTCCCGCTCAACCCCCTTTGCCCCCGTCGATCTCCGCGATCCGGTCGGGAATTCGGGATGAAATCACCGCTGGATGTTTTTTTTTTTGCGAGGACGCTGGATGATCTATTTAGTTTAATCGACACGATCGTCCATGTAGTTGCAGGTGAACCATTGGATCTAGCTAGCTTTTAGTTTTGCAATTGGAATTTCATTAGTTCTGCCGCGGCTACGGATTTGATGTTGCAGGCAGCCGCAAAGCCTCCCGTATATCCATGCGAGCTTAGATGGTAGATAGATCATATCTGATTGGTTTATTTGGCCTGTGCGCGGCAAGCACCGCCGGATTTAACCTGTGCGGGATTGGTCAGTATATGAGGTTGCATGTTAATGGTTTGTTGAGTTGTATGGACCAGGCATATGAGGGGGTTTGGCGTCTTACATGCTATTCAGACATCTACTTGGTTTAGTCTGTTTCACACTGGGAGTGGTGAAGAGGGAGTTGCTATAGGATTCGAATGGATCGATATGATGGGGGCTGGAATTTGTGCGAGATTGGATCTTGAATTTTGTTTAACAGTGTTGGACGGATTTTGAGGTGAATGATTGGGTGTTCTGATTGGAGTTAATGGAAGCTAGTTGTATAGTAGTGGAATGTTGTATCATATCAATCTGTTGGGGATTGAAACAACATACTAGCATATCACCAAGCATCTGCAGCTAGGTACTTTTGTGGTTGTAAAATTCCGTCTGTCACTATTCATTTTGTTTTATGATAGGATGCTCTGCAGGATTTAGTGATCTATATGGCTGGTAGGAAGTTTTTGTGTGGAATTTGGATGTGTAGTAGCAGGGACTGTTGAATTACTGGAGCAAAGTGCTATTTGTGGCATTAATAGCTTTCAAATATGAAATCTTTGTATGATTGGTTATAGCTTGTAAAAGTAGGTGTATCTTCTAACTTCTAAGGCAGGTATAATTTGGAAACTTTCTCCTGTTAGAAATCAAATCACTGTGTACATTTCAATCATTTTTTGATTGATTGCTTTAGCACTAAATGTTTTATATATCGAAATAGATGATGCCAGGATTACTTATGCGAAGCCATTTATTCTTTGCAGACCGACATCAATCAAGCTATTTCAATGGTTTCTTACTTTGCATCATCTTCGGAACCAGCGCAAATCCGAGGCAAAACTGTTTACATTCAGTATTCAAATAGACAAGAAATAATTAACAACAAGAGCCCTGGAGAGACTGCTGGAAATGTGTTGCTTGTTACCATAGAGGGTGTTCAAGCTAGTGATGTCACCATTGATGTGATCCATTTGGTGAGTTTTAAATTTTATTATATTTTTTGTCTTAAAAATACTTTGATGGTTGAGTTAGTAAGATAGCAACAAAGTGAAGTGTGCCTGTTGCTATATTGATTGTCATTGACCCAAGAGATCCAAGGGAGTCTACCTGACCTGATCCTTGTAAATCAAAGATTTTACATAGTTGTTCATCTCGTAGTAACGTATTCTGCATGAATCAGCAGGCGCATGTTAACACGGAGAAAATGTCGTTATCAACACCTGCAATTGGAGAGATACCATGTTTGTTTTGCTGCCTCTGTCTTCTAACTATTACATTTGAAGTTTTTATGAACTCTCATCTCGAGGATGCCATTTTCTAATTGTCCTTCATCATCACGCTTATCTCCGGTGTAGGGCACTTCCCTGTTTATCCAAGTTATTGATGAAAGGTTAAATCCCCAACCTTTAGAAAATTAGTATACCTTTGGTGCTTGTTTTGAGATCATTTTGTGGTCGTTTATTTCCAGCCAGTTGTTAACACTTAACAGTACAGTCTAATTCTCATTTATTGGCTGATGTGTTCTTTCTCTAAGACCTTTCCCCTTTGTTTTGTGGTTGAAAAGGTATCGGCTTCAAGAGTTAATTTCCTTTGTTATGAAATGTGGTTCATGCATCATTCGATCATGGCAAATAGAATATTCAATGATTGTCTGTACTGCAGATTTTTTATATGTGCCATTTGTTTACAGTAGATTGGTCTCTAGTTCCTGGACTGGTTTTCTTCTTTTACTCCTATATATGACCCTTTTCTCCTGTTGTATTTCAGGTTTTCTCGGCTTTTGGATATGTTCACAAAATAGCCACTTTTGAGAAGGCTGCAGGTTTTCAGGTCAGTTAGAATTTTATCTTGTTTCAAATACTTGATTCATTACAAAAGGCAAAGTCCCCATCTTAATTTTTCCCACAGGCATTGATCCAGTACACTGATTCGCCCACTGCTTCAGCAGCAAGAGAAGCCTTAGATGGAAGAAGCATTCCAAGGTGACATCTCTCAGTCTTTCCTTGTGTAATCCATTGTTGAATAAGGTTTCTTTCCTTGTATAATTCATCGTTGAATAATGTTTGTACTTTCTTGTGCCTCTTATAAACTGAATTTCTTTGAGACTTGGCTGTAATGTAGGTACTTGCTTCCGGAGCATGTAACATCCTGCTACTTGCGAATTTCTTTCTCTGCACATAAGGATTTGAACATCAAGTTCCAATCACACCGCAGCAGGTATCATTTATAATTTATTTGCCCTGAGTTAATTGGTCATTGCTATTTCTGAAAAAAAGGGATTTATCCCAGTAAGTCATTTCCTCCAAGTCATTTGATTACTCACTGATTTGGTGTTGCTAAATGAGCACACTCCTAATGTTAATGTTGTGGACGCATTTTATGGCAAGACATATCAGCGACGCAAGCGTAAGCAGTCCAAGGAAGATTCGGCAGATGCTGCAGCTGCTGAAACAGAGATGGCGAGAGCTGCCGATATTGAATCCAATCCGTATTGTGTAGTCGGTCAGAGCAAGGCAATTGTGCCCGATAAGGAATAGATATTTCGGAAAGAGTTAAGTTAGGAAAGAGATAAGTTAGTAATCTCATTCGGAGAGTTTGAGTTCGTATTTGAAGTAGTTTCCTTTTCGGTTATGTTGCAGTTCTGATTTTGAAACTACCGAAGTCTCCTGCTGTAGGATATATAGGTAGAGAGAGTATTGTATCCACAGGAGGTAATCAAGAAAGATATTAAGTTTACCTCATCAACTTGCCGAGCCTTGAGCTTTCGGCTGGTAGCAGCACCACCGAATATATCAAGGGCGACAGAAGCTTCGCCTACCTTATCTTCTACCGAAACTCTCATCCCTTCTTCCTCGCCATATCAACTTGGTATCAGAGCCCCTTCCACCACCCTTCATGGAAAGCAAAACCCTAGATGATGTTTCTAGCAACTCGCGGTCATGATGGCAGAAATCAGTGGCATCAAGGCGCAACAAGCTGCTCACGACCATGTGATCGCCAATTTGAAGTCCAACGGCTCTACAGCACCTCCGGCGGCAAGCAGTGGGCATGGTGGTAGCTTCCTCAGCGCGGGGAAAGCCTCCCGACCCCATGTCACGCGACGACGACGACAGGCGAACAGCTCCTCGCTTCCACAAGCTTTCTTTTCCGACCTACGACGGCGAAGAAGATCCCCTACCATGGCTCAATCGGTGTGAGCAATTCTTTCGGGGACAGCGAACCATGGAAGAAGAGAAGGTTTGGTTGGCACCCTACCACTTGATTGGCGCCGCCCAACAGTGGTACTACCAACTCGAACGAGACGAGGGCATGCTGTTATGGGTACGATTTTCAGAGTACGTCAACATGCGGTTCGGACCTCCCCTCCGCAGCAACCCCCTGGGGGAATTGGTGCATCTTCGACGTACAACGATAGTAGATGCATACCAAAAGAAGTTCTTGGCACTGTTGTGTCGCATAGAGCCGCTTAGCACTACAACAAGTTCAACTCTTCACAACCGGGCTAGGAAAACTATTGCAAACCGACGTCGAGCTCCAGCACCCTACGCATCTTCGGATTACAATGACTCTGGCTAGGGCGTACGAGCAACGACTTGACAGTGGAGCCAAAGTCAACATTAACCCCCGGGCCCACGTTTCTTCTCGTCGACTACAACAGGCAAGGTCAGTGCTTCAATGCCGTGCGCCTCAGCTATGCCTACGCCGGCCACTACAGCAACGTCAGGCACGCGACTCCTCAAACTTCCCGATTTTGCCTCCTCTCCGTTGAGATGTCTGACCGTCGTGCTAAGGGGTTGTGTTATAATTGTCCGGAGAAGTTCTCCCAGAACCATCGCTGTTCCATGAAGGGCATATTCCTCCTAGAACTCGATGAAGCTAATAAAGAGGAAGATGATGATGAGCACGTTGAGATTTCCTTGCATGCTCTTACCGGCATCCATACTGGTCGTACGATGCGCCTTCCGGTGGAGATAAATGGATAGAAAGTACTCGCCTTGGTGGATTCTGGCTACACACCTTCCTTGCCGAAGCCGTCGCCAGCCGCCTTGGATTGTCGCCAACGCCACGGCCTGGCATGGGCGTTACGGTTGCTAATGGCGACCGTGTGACTACTCCGGTATTTGCATCTGCACATGTTTTACTATTCACCATGAAGAATTCTTTGCAGATTGCTATGTCATCCCACTGGATGGATTCGATGTTGTACATGGCGTGCAATGGCTTCAAAATCTTGGACCAATTCTTTGGGACTTCATGAAGCTCACCATGTCCTTTTGGTGCGACGATCACTGTGTAACATGGACCGGTCTTGATGCACCGACGGCTACCAGTCAAGCTTGCACCATTACCGGCAGGGAACTAATGCAGGACCTTCTCGGTGAGTTCTCCGATGTCTTTGAGGAACCCCGGGGACTTCCGCCCAAACAATGACATGACCACCATATCCATCTATTACCGGATACTGTTCCTGTCGCGGTGCGGCCCTATCGCTACCCTCAACTCTTGAAGGATGAGATCAAGAAGCAATGTGATGATATGCTTGCACAAGGTATTATTCGGGAAAGCACATCTGCATTCTCATCTCCGGTTCTACTTGTCAAAAAATAGGACAAGACATGGCGTTTTTGCGTGGATTATCGAGCTCTCAATGATAAGACCATCAAAGATAAATTTCCTATCCCGGTCGTCGATGAGCTTTTGGATGAGCTCAATGGGGCTTGTTTCTTCACCAAACTGGATTTACGCAGTGGTTATCATCAAGTCTTGATGCGCGGCCTTGA
Organism: Ampelocalamus luodianensis; assembly: GCA_036346255.1. Taxonomy (NCBI): domain Eukaryota; kingdom Viridiplantae; phylum Streptophyta; class Magnoliopsida; order Poales; family Poaceae; genus Ampelocalamus; species Ampelocalamus luodianensis. The sequence continues at coordinate 34,767,259 of CM070622.1, forward strand.
TATTGAGAAGACGGCTTTTCGCACACATCATGGTCACTTAGAGTTCTTGGTCATGCCATTTGGTTTGACCAACACCCCGGCCACTTTCCAAGCCTTGATGAACGACATCCTTAAGCCCTTCCTCCGTCGTTTTGTGCTTATCTTCTTTGATGATATTCTAGTGTATAGTACAACTTGGGTAGAACATCTTCAGCAAATTCGCACAGTTCTTCAACTTATGCGTCATCGTTAGTTGGCCCTCAAGAAGTCTAAGTGTCTTTGGTGAGGAGTCCGTGGCCTATCTCGGCCATATCATCTCCGACCAAGGCGTGGCCATGGATAATGATAAAGTGGCAGTGGTTCAAGCTGTAGAAGAATAGAATTGGTTTAATGTGGATTATTATATTACTGAGCCTCGAAGGTGGATTATATAGAGTACAATGCTTGGAGGGTAAGAAGCCTCTCCTAGAGATAAGGCAGGTATATGGAATTACAATCAATCCTAAACTACCATATCTGGAGATATCTCAATATACTCTAACACAAGCATTGCCAACTCCCCATTCGCTTCGTGCGCTTCGTGGATTTCTTGGCCTCACCGGCTACTATCGCAAGTTTATTAAGGAATACGGCTCAGTTGCGGTCCCTCTCGCTAAATTACTCAAGAAAGAGGCTTTTTCTTGGACGTTTGAGGCCCTGTTTGGTAGAGTTCCAGATTCTCATTTTTCAGATTCTGCTCTTGATTCTCGAGAATCCACTTCTCGGAGAATCTGAAGCTGTCTGTTGAAAGCGTTTGGCTGGTAGGTTGGCTCCAAAAACCATATGCGGGAGGATTAGAGGCAAATAGACCATGTTACCTCTGATTGTAATAATTCAATTGTATTTGTGTCTTTTTCTTATGTATTTGTACACAAATTATAGAATTCCCCCCGAAATTTGTTTAGACCATGTGAATGTATAAGCAAATTTTGTACTGTTCACGCCCCTTCTCTCGTTCTCTTTGTTCCTTTGTTTCTTGCCCTTCCAATTCTTGGATTGGAGGGATTTGTTTGGAAGCTATGCATTTACGTGACGGACTGATTTTCCAACCTAAATGCATAGGTTCAAGACATGTCTCATGCTTTTCCAAGGCTTGCAGAATTTCGAGAATTTACAAATCACAACAGAAAATCAGTATACAAGCAAAATGTACCACTAAGTTCAAGACATGTCTCATGCTTTTCCAAGGCAGAATTTACAAATCACAGAAGAAAATCAGTATACAAGCAAAATATGATCTGAAACCGTTAACTCAAACATTTCAGAACATATCCTAGACAAGCATAGTAAAACAGAATGCATAAGCTTGTTCAGGTAACAACAAAATCTAGAATCCAAAAATATATGGCGAACAGTATGCAATTGGTTATTTAGGTAAGAGAATATCTTTTGAGAGTAAAACTACGTTGAATCTCGCAAAAGACATTCTAGAGTAAAACAGAAGGCAAATATAATATCACACATAAATTACAACAGGCATGGAATGAGTAACATAGCCAAGACGCATGATAAACGGTGGCAAACAACATGGAATGAGCCCCCTTAGTAAAGAGGAGCCTTTATACTGATGGTGATCAAACTAGACAATAACAGACACATTTTCTGGATTCCATGACCATGGCACTTGTTGTTGGTACAGGCTTTCACTTCTTTAGATGGGGAAAGCACTGGTACACATCTGACTTCGGATGCTTAGCTTCTGCATGCTCCCGGCGCTTCACTTCAGATGTGGTACACATGAAGGTTTGCATGCACACTTTGCACTGCATTTATGTTGATCCAAACAACATCAGAGAACTAATTTGGAGAACCAGCTTGTCAAAAGTCGAAGCATGCCACTATGCAAGTGATGTTAAACAAAAATTGTCTGATTAATACAGATTGTGTACAACTAGAATGTTTCACAACTCCTATATGAACTCCAACAAGTAGTTTCCTACAAGGAAATTGACTAAAGCTGCATACAAAATTACAAATCAACTACCCCTTCTGCAGATTGCTTGTTGCACCATAGAATTATACTTGTCCAACTAGTTGCAGACCAATTCACAAGGTCTGGCCTATTTCAATGGAGCCCCATTGGCCAATTCAGTGGCAAGGGTGACATGATCGTCCCACCACAAGTATCAGCAGAGCATTGCTGTTCTTGTGGAGTTGCAGTGAATATCACCCTTGCCAAATTTCTTGGGCAAACCAAATTTCATAGATCAAGACTTATCGATCGAATATAGTTTTTGGGCATAAACATTACAAATCATCATACTTTCACTCGCAAAATCAAAGCTAGAACCCAAATACCACAGAATGTAGGTCCAACCTAAACTCCAATTACATCTATCAATCCAATACTAGTCTCATGACCCAACCCACGGACCAATCAAGAGATTCCACCCTAAAACCTCGAACCATAGAGCAACAAGCACTGATCTAGAGCACGTACCTGGATGTTCATGGCCTTGTTGGTGTCAAGTTGACTCCCTGCATAAGAAAAGTACAGATCCATCAAACCACAACCTAGACAGAACAATCAGACGACAAATCCCTCCAATCCAAGAATTCATGACAGGAAGGGGACTAAGACCGGAGTAGGGGCAGGGGTGCCGGATGATGGCCTCTAGGGTTTCGGCGTCGGTGGCGCGCTCTCGCTGCTGCCAGCCTGATGGAGGACCGGCGGCGGCGCACACGGGGGCCGGAGGCGGCGCACACGGGGGGCCGGAGGTGGCGCAGAAGACGCTCGGCGAAAATCGTCTGTCGCGAGACAGCGGGAGAAGATGAGGAGGCGAGGGGAAAGGGCGAAGGGGTACGGGCTGGCGGCGCGTGGTGGGATTTTCCTGAGGGGGTAGTTGGATGGCATTTGCGGGTAAATACTATGAACTTCAAGGGGTATATTTGTTTTGCAAGGTTGGATTCTCACGAGAATCTGCGGGAAGGCTGCTTCTCCTTACTAGTTCATTTTCGAGACAGCTCCTCGCGAGAATCAAAATCTAATCGTTTTGAGAAGTTAGGTGTTTGGCACAACTCCACGAGATTCGATTGAGAAGTTGGGAGTAGGAGCTGTACCAAACAGGGCCTGAAGCTGATATCACGTTCGCCACCCTCAAGACTGCTCTTGTTTCAGTGCTAGTGCTTCATCTTCCGGATTTCGCCAAGCCGTTCACTGTGGATTGTGATGCCTCCGGTGCTGGTTTTGGGGCGATCCTTCGCCAAGGGGGTGGACCCATTGCTTTCTTTAGCCGAGCGGTTGCACCCCATCACGTCAAATTGGCCGCATATGAACGTGAGTTGATTGTTCTAGTCAAAGCAGTTCGTCATTGGCGTCCATATGTTTGGGGTCGTGCTTTTGTGGTTCGTACAGACCACTACAATATCAAATTCTTGCTTGATCAACGTCTCTCGATGATTCCGCAGCATACTTGGGTGAGTAAACTATTTGGCAATGAATTTTCGGTTGAGTATAGGCCTGGATGATAGAATGCGGTTGCCGATGCATTATCCCGCCGTGCTAAACAGTTGTCGGCAGTACATGCCATCTCCAGTCCGCAGTTTGCCTTCTTTTCAGCGCTGCTACAGGAAGTTTCTTCGCTTCCGGAATTCAATGTGTTGCGGGATCAAATTCAAGCTGGTACTGCCGAACCTGGATGGACTATGGTGGACGGTTTGATATTGTACAATGGTCAGATTTTTCTTGCCGAGTCTTTGCTTCTTTGGCCTGATGTATTGGCAGATGCTCACGGTATGGGTCATGAAGGCATTCAAAAGACATTACATCGTTTTCGAGCATCTTTCTCTTCAACATTGGTGCTCACTGCAAGGTTCGGGACTATGTCAAAGGGTTTGTGGTTTGCCAAAAGAATAAAACTGAACATTTACGTTCGGCAGGTCTACTTCAGCCCCTGATTGTGCCATCAGTGATTTGGGAAGATATTTCTATGGATTTCATTGAAGGATTTCCCAAGGTGAGCGGAAAAACTGTGGTGTTAACGGTCGTTGATCGTTTTTCCAAATACAGTCATTTTATTACTCTTGGGCATCCCTATACTGCTAATTCGGTGGCCCATGCCTTCTTCGACGAGATAGTTCGTCTTCACATGATTCCATGTTCTATTGTTAGTGATCGTGATCCGGTTTTCATAAGTAATTTTTGGACTGAACTTTTTCGACTTTCGGGTGTTAGCTTCACATGAGTTCGTCTTTTCATCCTCGGTCTGATGGACAATCAGAAGTGGTTAATCGGACTATTGCTATGTAATTGCGATGTTTGGCGGGTGATCATCCTAAACAGTGGCTTCAATGGCTTCCTTGGGTTGAGTTTTGCTACAATACATCTTACCAGACTTCTTTACAAACCACACCTTTTTGAGTGGTTTATGGTTGTGATCCGCCAACTTTAGTGACTTATCCTCCGAATACTGCTCGTGTGGTGGCAGTGGATCATCAAATGCGTGATCGTGATGAATTTCTTGCTGAAATTAGAGAACGTCTTCTTCAAGCTCAAGATTATATGAAGAAACGTCATGATCAGCATCACCGAACAGTCACTTTTGTGGTCGGTGATTGGGTTTGACTTCGTCTTCAACACCGTTCGGCGTCTGGCATTACATCTCCACGGTCCAAGTTAGCTCTCGTTTTTACGGTCCTTTTGTCATACAAGACCGTATTGAATCTGTGGCTTATCGTCTTCATCTTTCACCTAAAGCGCGCATCCATAATGTTTTTCATGTTGCACTTCTGAAGCCGTACCATAGTTCAACGCCTATGAGTATGGGGCAGTTGCCGGAGGTTGTCCATGGTAAAGCCGTTCCCTCTCCAGCGTCTATTGTTCGAGCTCGCTTGAATCGCGGCACATGGGAGTTATTGGTTCAATGGGATGGCTTGTCTGCAGCGGATGCTACATGGGAAACCTTGGAGTCTTTTCAGCAGCAATATCCATTATTCCAGCTTGAGGACGAGCTATTTCGTGGCGAGGGAGGAAATGTTGTGGACGCATTTTATGGCAAGACATATCAGCGACGCAAGCGTAAGCAGTCTAAGGAAGATTCGGCAATTATTCCAGCTCGAGGACGAGCTATTTCGTGGTGAGGGAGGAAATGCTGGAGCTGCTAAAACAGAGATGGCGAGAGCTGTCGATATTGAATCCAATCCGGATTCTGTAGTCGGTCAGAGCAAGGCAATTGTGTCGGATAAGGAATAGATATTTCGGAAAGAGTTAAGTTAGGAAAGAGATAAGTTAGTAATCTCCTTCAGAGATAGAACTAGTCAGAGTTTGAGTTAGTATTTGAATTAGTTTCCTTTTCGGTTATGTTGCAGTTCTGATTTCGGAACTACCGAAGTCTCCTGCCGTAGGATACATAGGCAGAGTATTGTATCAAGGGGAGGTAATCAAGAAAGATATTAAGTTTACCTCATCAAGTTGCCAACATCAGAGCCTTGAGCTTTCGGCTGGTAGCAGCACCACCGAATAGATCAAGGGCGACAGAAGCTTCGCCTACCTATCTTCTACCGAAACTCTCATCCCTTCTTCCTCACCATATCAATTAATGGCGTATCATCACTTTTGGAACTAACTAATTGGCAAAACAAGAGGTTTTGTGGGATCAAATTGCATGGTTGGATAAGATGGCTCTCTTTATATATTTAGAAACATTGTAAAACAATATACTACCAACAAGTATTTTTAGACTAATGACATCCTATGATGCATGGACACCGATACGTCGATACGACACGACACACCGATACGGCAAACACCATTTTCCCAAAAATCCTGACACGGTGACACAGTCAAACTTAGTTAAACAAAAATTATGTAATGTGTAAACTAGAAAAATGTACCTCAAAGATGACCCTCGCCTGTTTATTCTTCATTCAATCAATTCATCATGTGTTATTATTACACCAGAATTCCATTGAGGCATTGACTTGGGAGAAGAAATAGCATGATCAGGATTTCAGCAACATGATTCTTGAACAATCGAAGCAATTAAACTACAGCAAACAACCAACAAATAATTGTTAAATGATAACTTGATAGATGGTGCAGCCAAGTTCAAAGTTGAAACATAGAAATTGAAAAGATAGATAGTGCAGCCAGCCAACATAGTACAACTACAAACCTCATAGCCCCAAGACAGATCGCAAACCTCTGTATTGGACAAAGCTAAAGAAGCTGTGTTGGATTACCTGATCTGACCAAGAAGGCCTTGAAGAGGTCGCTGCCTGCTCGCTGGTGGCGGTCGCTGCCTGCTCGCTCGCCACGCGTTGGATGTCGGCACTGGACGCGAACATGAGGGACGCGAGCTGGTGGAGGTCGCCACTCGCTGGTGGTGGTCACCGGCTCGCCGCGCGCTGGATGTCGGCGGCTCGGCGCTGGATGCAAACATGAGGCGGCAAGGGGATGCAAAAAGGTGGATGGCTGGACGTGAGTAGTTGTTAGCGTTATCTTCAACGCTATATGGGCCGGGCCGTGTCGTATGAAGAGCTCGATACGTGTCGACGGAGTATCGGGAATTAAAAATATTTATTTTGGCATGCTAATTACCTGATACGCCATCGATACGTAGCGGCGATGTATCGGTGTCCGACATGGCGTCGGACACCGGTGCAGCACCTTTCTGAAGTATCGGTGTTACAGAGATGGCATCAAGCCCTTGTATAGAAACCCTTCTATAGAAATCACAATCCTTGGATAGCTTTATTTGCCTGTGGGCTGTGGCAAAAATAGTTGACAAACAATGCTGCTCATTATCTAAAAAGCTCAAAATTTTGCTTGACTACCTATGAGTTTCTAGCACAATTGGTGAAATTCTTGTTCCAAGTGCATCTAGATTGTGTGTCATACATCATAATAACACTTGGACTTTGAATTTTTATAACCTCTGGGGTGTGTCTGAAACTTCTCTTGGATGGTTGGACCTATTGTACGACAGTACAGCTACAAGTCTGCACTTGCCACTGGACTCTTACCTTTTTCATCTTTGGTCCTTATCTTATTAGGTTTTTGTTAATATAGATCGAATTACTTAGATGGTATCTTGTTAAAAACATGTTTTTTTTTTCAGTCTGCAGTTGTTAACGGTTATTTATGTTTTTATTTTGCAGAGATTACACCAACCCTTACCTTCCAGTTAATTCTTCTGCTATAGATAGTACGCTGCAGGTATTACTTCTGCAAAAGGATCACAAGCATTGTAATCTTTTAATTCAGTCTGTTTTGCCATTTTATATGACCTTGCTGTTTTTGCACAAAATGCCCTTTGATGCCCCTTGGCAGCCTGCTGTTGGTGCCGATGGAAGGAAAGTGGAGTCTGAGAGCAATGTTCTTCTTGCGTCAATTGAGAATATGCAATATGCTGTTACAGTGGATGTTCTCCATACCGTAAGTAAAATTGGGAAAACACTTATTCAAAGATGCTCCAAGGTTTTGTTACTGTGTGATTAAAATATGCTGACTGTAATTAATTAAATTCCAGGTGTTCTCTGCATTTGGGACAGTCCAGAAAATTGCTATTTTTGAGAAGAATGGTGGAACACAAGCTTTGATTCAGTACCCTGGTACGAATCTAAGAATAGACCATCTTAGGTGTTAAAGTACCAAATACTCCATCAGTTTTGTGTTGAACTATTGTTTTCATTACCTTGTTTTGTGAGCTAGCAGAGCACCCCTTGAAAGCTCGAAATTTTTATTCCTTCACAGCAATGATATGCCAATTTTTATCACCAAACCAAAGTTTTGAAGGGTCAATCCTTGGATCTCAATACTTATTAGATTAAGTTCTGCGAACTAATCAATGCAAACACGCTTTTCTTGTACTGTACCTTAAATTAAGAGGCTTTGCATATGCTGTGACCCTGCAGTGAAATCAATTAATCTGGTAATGCTGCCGTTCATTCTATGTTGGCTAAACATGTGACTGATTTTGTTTACGATTCCTTGTGCTTCTATGTAGAAATAGTTCTTCATTACCTGATTCTTTCATCACATTGCCATTCAGATGTAACTACAGCTGCAGTTGCGAAGGAAGCATTGGAAGGGCATTGCATCTACGATGGTGGCTACTGTAAGCTTCACCTGTCATACTCTCGTCATACTGATCTCAATGTAAAGGTATAATAGGTTAATTTTCTTTAGTGTGTTTTGGGCATGAAAACCATTTGCGTGATATGAATTACTGTGTTTATAAAACCTTCCATTTTTTTAACACAAACTCCTATTTTGATTTGCCTGCCATTTGAAAGCGTATCTCTCTCTGTTTCTTCAGGCACATAGTGACAAGAGCAGGGATTACACAATCCCAGAAGGAGCAATCCAAGCAGTACCGCAAACACCTGGTGTACCAGCTACATCTGCTGGGTGGCAAGGTAATCCGCAAGCAGCTGGAGCATATGCACCACCTGGTGTCGCTGCCCAAAACCACAGCACCAACGGACAAGTGCCCAATTGGAATCCGGGCAACTCAGGGTACCCCCCAGCTCCAGGAGCATATCGAAGCCAGATGTACTCAACCCCGGTGCAGTACGCAGCATCAGGGGCCTTCTCTGCCCCTCCTGCTGCTCCTCACGAGTTGCATGCTTCACAGCAGATGCCGCCTCCGCACCATGGAAGTCATCTGAGACCAGCAGGTGCACCTGGAACAGGCCAACCGCCTCCATATTACCGTTAACTTAAACATGCTCTCATAACTGGGCCATTTCTAATCCAGTTCTGGCGTTATGTAATTCTGCAATACCGAGTTACCTTGTACTCACCCTTCGGTTTTCATCAGTACGAGAAAATGAAGGAAAGCTGCTTGCGTCAAAATGTAAGAGGCTTTATATATCGTCTATTGTCGCTTCCTTTTCTTGGTAGCCAGTGGCAATTTATTTGTTACCACTCATTTACTATTGACCAACACATAATTTCTTGTCGGTTTTTTTTGGGCCTTTGTCGGCAATGAAGACCATGAGCCCATGGATTGTGAGGCCGGCTCATTAGTAGCCAGAAATTTAGGTGGAAAGAACAGTAGAACTCAGTGTGTACACTGATCAACAAATCAACAATGTGTGCTTTTACCGATTTTCAGCTCTGAAATTTACAAGACATGGGATCAGGATGGAAAGAACAGCAGGTCCTACCATACACCGATCAAACCTTTTCTATTCAATATAGTAAGAACTGCATTTCGTTTCTAGACCATACCACTATGCCAGAACAAGCAATTGGGAGATGTAAGAACAGTAGAGAAGTAGCGGTCGGTCACCATATGCACCGACGGAACAGCTGTTACTTGTTCTGTGTAGCTTATTCTGGTGGGTGAATTTTGCCGGGACTGGGAGGACAAGCTGGTGACTGGTGAGAGACGGCATTTGCTTGATTGTATTGTCCCATTTGGGGCAGAGGTACTGCAAGGTAGGGCCTACACTGCTCATAGTGAGGTCGTAATCCCAGGGTTACTTAGTCAATCCATGTTCGAATCATCACTTCCTAAATACGCCAACCTAAATACGCCAACGTTTCATAATAAGTCTCGTCCCTTCGCACCCGCCTTTCATAGTGAGGTCCTAATGCACATGTAACTAGTGCACACGGCACAGTACTTACTGCCCTCCACCTGGTTGCAACTAGCAAAGCGAACAGCGAGAGCTTACACGTGAAGCATGGGCCGAAAGGATCGTGTTGAAATTTACCAGCTGCTCAGGTTGCGAAATTACATTATGTGTGATCCAAACATGCTAATGGACATGAAACACTTTCGGTGCTCAGCAAGTTATTTTCTAGTTTGTTTTGTTGTTAAGGAAATCTCCACAAAAGCCTGCACACTAGACGGGTTACATGGGCACATGCCAATGCCAAGAAGGTTATTTGGAATCGGAGATGTTTTATTGTGAGAACCACACATCGAAGTGCTAGCTGAAAAGAGCCAGTCATTACAGTACCAGACCTGCTAGGATGCTACAGTAATCTGCTACGGTGCTAGGAAACTGCGGTAAAATGTGGTACTTAGCATAGAGGGCAGATCATTTGACACTATTGTGACAAGTTTTGGCAGAAACATGAGGGTATGGTAAGTGGGTCAGTTGTTAAATAAAGTGTGACATATCACAGTCGTGGCCATGGACCAAGTATTTCGTCAAAATTGCCAAAGCGAGGTGTGATAAAGTGCAGCTACAAGCTAAAGGTGCGTTTGGTTGGGTGAATCAGGGTGAATAGGATGAGATAGTACATGATGGATGTGATGATTCTAGATGAGATGATACAAGTATAGTGTTTGGTTGGTGGGATAGGATGATACATGATTTTGTTTGGTTGGTAGGGTAAGATGGTTCTGGATGGTTCAAGATGGTGTTTGGTTTGATGAATGAGGTTATATTTGGATTGCACTAAACTTTGAGATGTTATGACACGTGGGGCTCGTATGATTTTTTTGCACTAAAATATGACAACAGTGGTCTTATTTTGTTGATTAAATGACAAAGAATACAGCGGTTCAATTGGATCGCAAATCGGATACTCGGTTTAGAAAGTATGGTCATTTGAAGCTCGTAAATCAACGTCGCCACATCACCAAACGCCTTGGAACTCAAGTGAACGGCGTGATTCGGGATTTTTTTCTCGAACGGGATGATACAGTATAAATATAGAATATTATCATTTCTTGAACCATCTCATCTCGAATGATTTGGTTCCATTCAACCAACCAAACACCTGAACGAGCTCATTTTCCGTACCGAATGGTTCAGGACCACTCCATTCAACAAACCAGATACACCCTAAAACACCCCTGAATCCATCAAAGAAAAGGCACAATACTGTAGCACTATGGCTCGAATCCGGTTACAACAAAATAAGAAAAGATGGTCAGCCGGTCACTTCCTTTCATTTGAACGGTAAGCTCACTGAAAAGAGGTTGGCTGGTTAAAAGAGCGGCTGCTACGCTGCTACGAGGAATCAATCGATGTCAAGAGTGGTTCTGGATATGTCTCTCCTCCAGTCCTTCAGAAACAATGCAGTTGGATCAAATCATCAGATGCCAAGCAATGCTGCTGTTCTACTGGGCATTTGTCAATCTGTGCAACCTCCTCAGTTTTGGAAGAGCAATAATTAAACGAAGAACTCGAGCCTATCGATCTCCCTCATGTATGAAGTCGACTCACCATATGAAAAGAGCCTAAAGTCCGCACTTGGGAGCAGCCATAAACCGGCCTGCCATGGAGTGGCAAGCACTCGATAGAATTGTCGGATCGGATTTCGCAAAATCCAAATCATCTGTGAAAATATTATGCTATTCCTTAGATCAATAGATAACACTCACAGAATACATCACTGAATCAATTCATACACGATGAAGACCGAACCAAATATTATATTACAAACATCAGAGTGACATAGACCGCATTGGGTCGAGTTTTACTTTAAGGGCCGAACATGCCAAATTGATTACACTACAAAACAGCAGACACTACAACGGAAGCAAAAGGGGTAGAGCACATCTCTCCACAAGCAAGTGACTGGGATAGCTCGTGTACGACTGGTATTAACCAATGACTTGGATAATACCGGTCGTACACAAGTGCCGACGAGCCAGCTAGACCGAGGCGAGATCAAGGCTAACAGAACTAGACTACTCTTCATCGTTGCCTTGTCCATTGACTCCGGGGTCCTCGTAGTAGTTCGTAATCTCCATGATCTGTGGGGTTTGAGGGTTTGGGGAAAGAGCGAGAGTGAGCACAACTTCCGTACTTGTGAGCCAACACATATGATGCAATAATATACATACAAGGCTTAACAAGGGTGGCTCGGATTCTTTTATTTGCCAAAGCAATGTTTTCAAATATCATAATTAGCAATTCCTATCACTTAGCATTTTAACCAAATTGCAGTTTATTAAAGAGAATAATTGTGAAATAATTATAACAGCAGAGGTTATCTCCACCTATGCTTATTTTGAAAAGTGGCTACGACCACTATTCACAACACTGGATATGACCACTAGGAACAACATTGGGTACGACCACCCAGGAACAACACTGGGTACGACTACCCAGGAACAAACCAAAGTCAGGGTTATCTCCGCCTGACCGGTTTTTAATCCCAACCACAAATGTTTTTGAAATAGAACTAACTCTAGTAAAGTTCCCATGTTCGTCTTTGACCGTAGACACAACTGTTTAAACAGTTTATACTCTGCAGAGGTTGTACACTTTACCTACAAGAGATGATCAACTCATTGCCCTACATGATTCCTTGGTCATGTAGTTGAGAGATTATCACAATAATTTTTAAATTATCTCACCCCTTCCGTCACCTCACCCATATGGGCTGCACCATAAGTTGTGCGAGATGTTCACCACAACGATTAACGCAGCTAGCCCTCGCCACAATGACTAGTGCAGCTGGCAACTCCACCTTACTTCGGTGTCCCATTCAAACCGGAACACATCCGCCGCTTACATTTCCTCGATCCTCTCTAGTGAGGTGACTTTCAGGGTTCGATAACTTTACTAAGCCAAATTGTACTTTACAGACTTGTGGTTGCACATGTATTACGATGGGAGGTCATCACCAGATTAAGTTCTTAAAGTCATCTAGATGGTTCATACCGCATACCCACCATTCTAGTGCTACATCCACACCCACCACCATACCATCCGCCCAGATGTGGTAAAAGCAGTTGGGGTTTTGAGGAGGAAACCAACTGTCTCACAAATACTTCAGTCGTGTACCCCTCACGACTGCTCCAAAATGATTTCATGATTTAAGAGATGATGACTAGAACAGTTTAATGCCCTAGTACTTAAGCAAGATCAGCATATCGCTTAAGTACAACCTATAACTAGTAGATTACCACATAGTTACTAGGGTGATATGGAATAAAAGATTCAATTGTCCAAGGATGGTATAGTAATTAATTGAATATCAAATGGGTATTTAACTACCTTAAGATTTAACATATATTTACTTAAAGAATTAAAGCATGCAACTTTGGTAATTAAAAGGAATATAATTTGCATAAAACATAGGCTCAAAATGATCAAAGTATTGACTCGCCTAGATTAAAGGTAAGAGAGTCTTAGTAGTCTTGCACTTGATCAAACTGGAGGTCTCCCGCTTCTTCGGATTCTACTCGGATGAATGAACCGGAAAAAGGAACAAACAAGCAAAGAGAACAAATAAATACTAAAGAAATAATAAATAAACTCCAAATTAAATAAGACTACTGTAAAAAGCAAGATCTTAAATTTAGACAAATTTAGAAACAAGATTCACTTAAATCGGAGTTATAACGGGGAAGAACGGAGCCCTCGAAGCTTTGGTTTCGAGTACAGCTCGTCCGACTTTACGTGGTCGCAAGGGGGGTTTCGACCACCCGGTCGGAAAGAAGGTTGCGACCACCTGGTTGGAAAGAAGGTCGAAGGAAGGTTTTGACAACTAGGTCGAAAGAAGGTTTTGACTATAACTCGACTACTCGACGTGGTCGAAAGAACAAGAGGGAGAACAGAGCACGGGGAACTCACCAGAACTGAGAGAGAGGCCGGAGGAGGTCGGCAGACGGAGAACGGCGACGGAGAAGCTCGCGGTCGAAGTCGAAGGAGGACGACGATGAAGGGGTCAGTTGGGACTGAAGGAGAGGAGGTAATGTGGTGGCTCCTACGAAATAAAACTGAAATGGAGTGAGGGGCTTGCTTCAAGGAGCTCTGGGACACGAAAAGACGTGGGTAGAAAAGGGGGCTGCACTGGTGCGGCGAGGACCGAGGGGAAGTGCGCGGTGGCTTGAACTCGGCGCTTGGGGCTTCGGGCAAACCACAGCAACAAGAGCGAGAGAAGGAGAGTTGGGTGTGGAAAGGAGATGAAAGGGGGCTGTTCTGGCTCTTTTATAGCTTGGAGGAGAGGAGGAGAGAGCCGCTGAGGGACTCGGAGGCGTGCGGTCCCGAGGCGGGTGGCGACGGGACAGAGCAGACAAAGCAAGCAAGGGAGCAGGTGGGCGCACGGGGGTGCGGCAGAGCGGGCATGAGCGTGCCAGGGCGGCTCAGCGCTGACCCCAGGAAAAGAAATGGGGCGAGCCCAAGAGAGGATTGAATTCGAAACCGAGCATTCAGCTGAAATTCGAAACCCAAAAATTTGAAATGAGGCAGAAATTAGAGAATTTTGCAAACACACTATAATTTGAAATATGTTTTGAAACCCAAGAAGATAAACATAAGATACTATTCGACAACCGAAAACGGGATGTTACAAGAATCTTGTGACACTAATCGTATGGATCAACCAATTCGATGTGGACGTTCTATCTGCCATGCCACCAAACTCAGCTTTAGTCAAAGACCACAGGTTTTTGGCAATGCATTTTTCTTTCTTTGCTGCAAAAAATATCTGTTCTCCACACTCAGGCAGGAGTCATCATAGACAGGGTCCAAGAAAATCTCAGCATGAGAGCTAGAAAGGTTTGTAAGCAAATCTTCCTTGCAACTTTTTGGAAATGTCTGTATCCAAAGATATTTTTCAGCAATGAAAAGAAGCTGCAAATGAACATAGTACTAGAAAAACTTGTCCTTTGTAATTCAGACTTTAGGTGGCTAAAAAAAAAAAATCTGAAATCATGATTGGGAAGAATGGACAGTAGACGAAGGAAAAGGTAAAAGAGCAGGAAAAGATAGAAAGCTGAGGTGGTTACGTATTGGCATCTAAAGTCACAATAAAGTGACAAAGTCGGTCACACACGGTTAGAGCTGTACACTTGCTCAAGAAAACAAAAACGGAAACGGGTTGCATGCTAAATTATCAAGGTATATAGTTTCTGAAATCATGCATGCAGAAGGTACTTAACAAAAAAGAAATGTATACAGGACAATCGCACTTCAAAAAGATTAAAGATTTCGGTTGCCTAACATTTAATCCATCTATCTGAACTCTGTTGAGTGCAAATCTTGCCTCAGTTGAGTTCTGTTTGTTCTTTTTTGAAACCAAGGGCAAATGTCTGCCATTAATTTCAGGGGGATTGGATCATATACCCTCTCTGAAATTCAGAATTTCAGGATTTACCCTCCCACCTCAATGACATGTAGGGTTACCATAGATCAATGACATGTGGGTCAGGAGGGTAAATCCTGAATTTCCATCTAAGGGGAGGGTATATGATCAAATTTTCCTTAATTTCAAGAAGAAGAGAATACAAACACCGTACCTAAAGGGAATACACCGCAGATGAGGAAGAGTCCCCGCTAGAAGCACCTAGGAAAGCACCATCCACGGCTAGAATCAAGCGCCAACTAGCTCACCAAAACGCCTACAACTCTCTCTCACACTACAACACCACAGCCAACGGTGGACAAGATGCACAACCCCAACCTGGGAAGCACGGACACATCTGAAATGGGCCGAGTCCGTGTCGGACACCGTGTTGGACACGGACACGGCTCAGACACGTATCGGAGACGTGTCGGAAATTATAGCCATGAAAAAAACAATTTTAAATTCGGACACGTATCGGACACATGTAAGACATGTATCGGACACATGTAGGACACGTATAAGATACTTGGGCTCATTCAATTCGGCCCACATAGTAGCCAGCCCAAGGGAGTCGCTGTTAACCTAGCCGGAAGGAGCTTCTGCGAGCTCCCGCCGGCGTCGCCTCTTGCTCGAGCTCCGTCGGCGCGCTTTGTCGTCAACCGACGGCGACCGCCCGCCAGATCCGCCGGCGACCGACGGCCGGTGGCGGCCCTCTCCCTCTAGACGCCACTCCTTCCGCTCTGGTTCCCCCCTTGGACGCCGCCTGCAGCCCTGACGCCGCCCTCCTCCTCCCTGCTTCGTCGCCTCCGGCCGGCCCCTGCGTCGTCACCAGCTCCCCTTCTCCCCGTCGCCTTCGATGCCTTCTCCCGGATGTATTACTCTCCATTCATTTTCTTTTCCTTCCAGGCTAGCTCCCTCTGTAGCCGGTGGTTGATGTAGATGAGTATGGGAAGACAATGGTAGTTTCATTCTAGGTCCCACTCCCCTTCGCCGCCGCCTCCGATTCCCCTTCTCCCCGTCGCCAGCTCTGGCCGCCCCGATTCCCCTTCACCCGTCACCGATTTGGACTTGCTTCGGTGAGTTGCTTGTTCTCCTCCTGAAGATTGTTTGTTCGCATCAGTATTTCGCCTTCAGTGAGTTGCTTGTTCTTCACTGCATTTGAAGTTACATTGTCCAGATGTGCAGAGAAGTAGAAAAGCACTAATCTCATATTGTTTGCGTAATGTCGTTGCCATTCTGGTTAAATGAATTGAGCTTGCTGCCCTGCTGGGATCTGTTATTGGTAGTGTACTAGAATATTAGCATGAGATTTTGAGTGACATGTAGGACTCAAGGAGTGTCCTGTCTGATTAAGTTAGGGTCCGTGCTTCCATTTCAACACTTCGTCACTCATGCTTGTGCAATGTGTAAAGCCATTGCTTGACAAGCAATGTGCACACATCATGCTAACTAGTTTTGCACTCATGCTGTCATGCTAACTAGTTTATTTTGCCACTCATGCTGTCATGCTAACTAGTTATCATTTGTCAATTATTGGATGATTGTTATAATGTTAGGTACTTAGGTGTTTGCTGTTGTATTGTATTTGTTACATTGTTACTTACATTTACTAATTAAGTTTTTTTTTTCCATTCACAGTTTAAAGGAATTCTCAATTTCTTGTATTAATATGAAGTTATGCTTTATGAAGAACTGAAAAGACCAGGAGCCGATGATCATCTTTGAGGTACATATTCCTAACATTTTATAATTTCTGTTTGATAAACACGTAGAAAAAGCATTCAATAATACATATACATATATATTATTATTATTATTATCATTATTATTATATATACAGACGTGTTCCCGTGTCGCCATTTTTAGAAAATGACGAATTCCGTGTCCGATACGTGTCGTGTTCGACACGTGTGTCCGTGTCTAAGCATCCTAGACCCCAACAACAAACTTGAACTGGCTATTAAGCACGAGGCAACCAATGCATAGCATCACTGATGCACAAAGCTAAAGAACCGCGCCACTTGCAAGAGCTTGAAGAGCAATCAACAAGAACTCTGGTCAGCATGCACCACAACGACACTGAAAGCACCTCCAAAGCACCCACCTATATCTCCGGTCACGCCGACCTGCGGCACCGAGAGACTATCTAAAACACCGGGACTGGAGCCTGCAACAACAGCTGCATGATAAGCGAGAACAACAGCACGGACGACAGCAAGGCATGACGAAAACCGGCAAGCACTGCACTCGGATCGACAGCCAGAACCTAAACACCAGAGGTTGGAGGGAGCACAGACGCTGTAGCCACAAACGAGCAACGTGACGGCATAGACGTCACCGACGGGACTGCGACACCAACAACGCCGCGGGTAGCCGACGTTCACACGACGCAATAAGCAACGACGTCCTGCCACATTGAAGGACCCCAGCCAACTGCACGACGGGGGCTCCACCACGATCAGCCTGCTCCAGGACACATCAAGCAACGAGCGCTCGCTCTCTCGGGCCTCTACCACGGACGCCCTACTCCTCTACTACAGAACAGACTTTTGGTCCCGGACCTAAAGGGCCTCTAGTCCCGGTTATAGAGCCGGGACTAGGAAATCGGGACTAAATGTCTCACCTTTAGTCCCGGGTCCCAGCCGGGACTAAAGGCCGACCTTTAGTCGGTTAGTAATACCAACCGGGACTAAAGGTCCTTGAGCTGAGCCACGAGGCTGGCCTTTTAATCCGGTTGGTATTACCAACAGGGACTAAAGGTGTTTTTTCTTTTTGTTTCCATTTCAATTCATTATTGATTTTGGTTTTACAATTACATTAGGTTTTCAAATCGTATTCTTATTTGCTAATATATGTATCTGTGCACATATAATTTAGTTTGGAACATTATTACACACAAATAAAGTATGAAACTATATATATTATGGAGCTATATATATGTATAATATATATATATGCACAAAAATTTACAAAATTATTCATGCATCCTTGGTATTTACAACACAAATGTTGTCCTCCACTTAAATGTCATACAAATGTTAGTCTGGTTTGGCTTCAATGGTTCATCTAGGTTAAAGTAGAACTCGGTGCCGGGCTTGAGGACATGCTCATTAAGAAATCTGCGATTGTCTCTTGAATTCCTTTGAGGCGGTCCATATCCAACACTGTTCCTTCAACCATATCTCCTTCAATTTGCATTAAGCGAAAGAAATATTAATATACATAAGATTTATTTAATAGCAACAAATAAATAAAATGGATTTATTATATATACTTATTACGTACTTTCTGCATCTGTAGATGGGTTCTTTTGCATACACCATGAGGAACTCATAAGCGTAGTATCCACACAAATTGTTGCACGGTGGTGCCAGTAGAACCAGCATGCGATATAAAAGATTACTCTCGTCATCCGCGCGTGGTGAAGCATGATAAGGTAAAGACGCGGGAGCTAGTACAACTTACATCCGGTCGGTGTGGATCGGAAGTGGCGCTTTCGGATCCGGACGGTGTAGTTGAGCGAACCAAGCCCAAACCACGCCCAATAATTGGATCGTTAATTAACTATTGCGAGTTAAAGAGCAGGAATAAATATTTAAAGATCGAAGTTACCCCTGGATAATGTCTATCATATCTTGGTAATGTTCTGCGGTTTCTCAACGAGTCATAGATTAGCAAATGGTATCGGAGAGATCGAAGACAATCGGTATCCGATGAAAAGTTGCATTTGTTTATAGAGTCAACATATATATCTTTATGTTGGATTGAGTAAGTAAAGTAAAATGTGCACACGATAACAACACTCACCCAAAGTTGTAGGGAAGAGTATAAATCTTTTGTTCTTTTGGTTGATCAAGAACCTCAGAAAATTCCTCTCCATTTGAGGTCTCCATTGATCGTGGGAGTGTTTGGGTCCTTGAATACGATATATGGATCAACGAAACCAATGTTCTTGTCATTTCTACGTGTGAGGTCTCTCATCATGTCTCTGCATATGTATAGACATGCTAGCTAGTGTGAGGATAATTACTTATACATATACATATGCTAGAGTGAGATTATTAAAAGAAAGAATCACGTCTGAGACAAAAGCGGTGATGAGAGATTTGTCTAGGCGTCCATGTGGCATAGCTGGTGTAACTCATTAAAGCGAACCATTATAATGTCATCGCCACGGAAGTAATGATGGTTTATAATTTTGACGCAAATAAAGTCATCCGCTTTTCTGCGACATGCCGCCATGTACCACTTGTTTAACAAGTACATTTGCGTCTGAAGTTCCATGAGCTTCTCGGGGTTGTATAGACTCTTGCCATATACATATTCCTTCTTCCAATGATCAACTTCGGAGCACTTTCGATGTGTGCTCTGCCGAGCATTTGGGAAATGCTTAGACCAGTTTCGCGAAAAATTCATCAAGTTGATCCAAATGCGTTTCGGATATCTGTTCTATGCGTTCGTGTTTGAACCATATTCATTCCCAATAACTAGTGGGGCGCGATTCTTGTGATTGTTCCCGAGTGTGCAACACCCTTCCGTGCTCTCTTCTCTTTCTTCTTCGCCTCCTCAATTGACTTGGTGAGAGTGCGGTCATAGTCGATAGTGGCGAATCCTCACGAGCATGGCGTAACTTTTACGGTGGCGTCCACCCTTTGCCTTAGAACTTACGGGCGTGCGAAGAAGTGCGGCTTCTCGAGGTTTCGCCGCTTCACTTTTAGCCTTGACTTTCGCGAAGAAAGCGTCCACATCTGTTTTCATCAAGCATCTATTTCCTCGGCGATCTTCTCATAGGAAAGTTTAGTGCGTCTTAGAAATAGTGGTGTTCTCCCGAGGCTTTCTTCTTGGCGGCGGTGGGGCGGCGCGCCGTTTGTGGGTGGGCCTCTTCTTTGGCGAGAGGCGGCGGTGTCGGCGTTGGAGCCGCCGTGGAGGCGATGGGGCGGTGGCGGCGTTGGAGCCCGCCGTGGAGGCGTGCGATGGGCGGTGTCGGCGTTGGAGCCCGCCGTGGAGGCGATGGAGCGGCGGTGTCGGCGTTGGAGCCCGCCGTGGGCGATGGGGCGATGGCGGCGTTGGAGCCCGCCGTGGAGGCGATGGGGCGGCCGGTGTCGGCGTTGGAGCCCGCCGTGGAGGCGATGGGGCGGTGGCGGCATTGGATCCGTCGTGGAGGAGATGGGGCGGTGGGGATGCGGCCGTGTCTTCCACTTCATTGTCATCGCCGCAACACTGTGACCGGTGGTGAATGGATAATTGGACTTAGGTTGGGAGGTTACTGCTTTGTGAAAACAACGTGGTATGAGTAAACCGTTATTTAAGCCAATACATAATTAGTGAAAAATGTTTCGTTCACTTTCATCCGCACCTAGGGTTAGGTTGTTGAGGAGGAGGAGGTGGCGCCCGGGAATAATGATATAGCGCTTGCGCCAACATATGAATGTCTTCTCCGCTTGTCCTAAAGTCTTCTCCCCATCACCTCCTTCAATGTCAAGGCGCACATTGCTATAACCTTTCACAACTCTATCCACCGATACGCTAGCATATCCGGGAGGTATTAATGCCCCATGGCATCTTGGTGTCTTCGTAGGGTCGTCGAGATACAACACCGATAGCCACCATGGCGGTGGCATTCCCTCTGGAATGTGCAGCTCACATGTCGTGAGAGGATCGGTGATGTCATCCACGGGAAGCGCGACCTGCGTCATCTTGAATCACGGCACCTCTGTGGAAGCGCAAGCGCTTTTCAAGCGATGAGGGGTGATGTTGACTCCGGCTCGATGCGGTTGCCTTTGGATGGAACTTTCGCTATCCGCACTTGCCTTTTGATTTCCTCATTCATTTTGGCTTCAAGTGCTTTTCTCATTATCTTGCTTCACGAGCCACTTCCAGTGACTCAAGAACCAATTCCTCCATCCTGCGCATCCGCTCTGCCTCCTCGTCCTTCTTTCTCTGGCGGCTTCTATAGGTGGCTTTGTCTTTAGGAAGGCATGCTCCACGACACCTCCCCATAGCCTCTTGTTCGCCACCGTGTTCGGTACTCTCCAGGCGTATGTCGGCTCATCCTTATCTCTGTTTAGTGCCACTGCCACTCTCGGCCAAGCCTCGAGCATAAGCAAATCTTTCTGCTTGCTCTTTGGAGTTTTGCGCCATACACTATCTTCAGGTCTCTAGGTCAGGCTTCCCCATGACCGAAAAACCAATACTTAGCGCTCGGGCGGTTGATTGATTCTGGTTCGATCCTTGGTAAGAATCTCTCGTTCCATTCTTTCCCACTTAGGAATGGCACTCCTGTAGCCACTTGATCCCAAGTGATGGTGGTATTGCTTTGTCGGGCATTCTGTTGGTTCCTTCTCACCGTGCCTCACCTCTTCCGATGTCTTGAACTGTACAAACTCATCCCAAAACGGCCTCAACTTGCGTAGGCCTTAGTGTTGAAATCGCGTCGAGTTCTTCTTGATAAATGTGTTGTACAATTTCTTCTTCCAACACTTTGGAATTGTGTGGCCATCTTCTTCATAGCCAGTTCCTAACTCTCTCCTTCAAAGCTTCATCTTACGTATCGCGCGAAATGTTGAAGGACATCTTGCCAAACTAGTGCCTTGTCACGATCGAGAGACAAAACTAATATGAGAGCCTCTTTCTTTTGCTTCCATTCACGAGCATTGATCGGGATCTGTCCCTTACAAGGCACCCACAGTGGTGACAAATTTCTGTGCATGTGGTCCAAGTACTTTGCTGTATCCTCCTCGAATTCGAGAGAATGAACCGACCCTCCAACGGCTTCTTGGGCCTCGTACATTTCTACTCTTCCCGTTGTTGTCGTCGATCCAGAGGGCTACGAATGTAGAAACACAAAGATTGTAGATACATAAGAGATTGTAGATACATAAGAGATTGTAGATAGACCTCATCTTCATAATCGGCAAAATCATCGACTCCGTCATCTACTTCTTGATTGTTGTCATCACCTTCGACTTGGGCACCTTGTAAGGCGCCATTGTTGATAATATCCATGATGGCATCGTCCATGTTGTCATTCGAATTGGCCATTTACGCAAATATATCGGCGTAATATAAAACTTATCATTGATAATATAAAATTGTTCTTACGAAAGGAAGCACATATCCACACGCTGCTGATAAATGTGAAAACGGGAAACCTTTACGGGCTTTGTTTTTGTGACGGACCGCAAAGAACATCGAGGATTTCTATTTTTCTGCAGTACCCATCGATCATTCTTATGCTTGTGAAGTAGGTAGAGCTAGGTAGTCCTTTGTGGCGTGGCAGCAGAGCGAATCTGTAGTGTTGTTTGCAAATTAATCAAGAATGAACTCTTTCCGTCTCTATACTCCATTGCTATTTTTTTATTGTTAATCGGATTATAATTCCCTCCATTGCTAGCTTTGCTATATATATCCATATCTCATCTTTGGATGCCATTTATTGGCCGCTAATTCTCTTGTACCAATTAATCGGTGCTAATTAAGATATCATGGATTGGTAGACCCTTAGCTGGTTGCCTAGGTGCTGGGCCTCCACAAAAGAGGCCATAGGCCCATCTATAGATTCAAGAGACTTAGTTCATTACTACTAGTTCTAGCTAGACTTTGTGGCGGCAGCAGAGAGGCGATTTGCCGTGTTGTTTCTGATAGGATTTTTGGCCGGCGTGATGTGCTAGTTCGGTGTGACTTGTTGCTATGTGTTGCGGCTATACAATACAGACTAGAAACCCACGCGTGCGAGTTGAAAACATGCGATCGTGATCGGGACAAGCAGATGCGATTATGTCGAGGATAAAGCAAATTCTATAAAAAAGCAGTGTTTACGAAGAGAGCAAGTTGTCTCAAATCAAATAACAATATCAGTCATTTAGGTTTAAGTTCTTATGAAACCGTTAAACATTATTCCCTATATTTCTTACAGGAGTAAAATCACTATTACTCGGATCTTAGCCCCACAAGACTATCTTTGTTACCAAAAATTTGTTGCTTTCCCAAGCGATAAACAAACCTCAAACCACTTTGGAAGCAATGTAGACTTAAGAGTTTAGGCGTAGTGAGCCCTCACCTAAATCACCTCTCTAATGCGATAAACATGATTTGATCAATGGGTATCTTCAAGAATTCTATCTAATGCTTCTTTGCTAACTACAAGGACCATTCCAACACCTATATTGAATGTTCGCCTCATCTCTGCATCTTCAATTTTTTCAACCTACAAATTTCCAAAAAACAAAAGGTTAGCAAAGAAGTCAGTTGCATAATAGAGTAAGCAAGATCAGAGAGCACGAAAAAAAAAAGTCAGTTGTAAACTATAAGGCTAGATCAGTAATCACTTACATAGATTGCGAGTCTTTTTCAAGAGGACCAACTGCACTATTCTTGTCGGTGTCGGGATGCCGCGACGAGGAGGCGCCGCGGCGCGGGAGACGACAGCCGGCGCGAGGAGAGGCGCGGTCGCGCGGAGAAAACGGCGGGAGCACGCCCGCCGTGACAGCGCGAGGTGCAGAGAGCGCGCAGCGCGAGAGCAGCGAGAGAGGCGCGAGAGGAGCGAGAGAGAGGCGCGATGGGAAGTGGAGGAAGAATGGAAGGCAAGCTGTTGCTTAAGTACCGGGGACCTTTAGTCGGGCGGTTTACCAACCGGGACTAAAGACCTTTAGTCCCGGTGGTAATACGGACCGGGACTAAAGGCTGACCTTTAGTCGGGTGGTTCCACGGCCGGGACTAAAGGTGAATTTCTTGTGAGGACATATTTTCAGAGAACCTTTAGTCGGGTGGTGCCACGGCCGGGACTAAAGGTGAATTTCTTGCGAGGACATATTTTCGAGAGAACCTTTAGTCGGGTGTGTTAGAAACCGGGACTAAAGGTCCCCACTATTCAATTACCGCCACAGAGAACCTTTAGTCCGGTGTGTGTTAGCAAGGGACTAAAGGTCCCACTATTCGATTCGCCACTATTTTCGAGAGAACCTTTAGTCGGGCTGGGTTTTGTATTAAGTTTATTTGTATAAATATGCTAATTCTTGTTAAATGCATAATAAATTAAATATTAGGCATAAATTTTTAAAAATAATAGTTTTTAAAAATAAAACTATTAGTTTCGATAGGAAATTTGTTTTGCATCATTTTAACGTTAATCTTTTGGTTTTCCATCATTCATTGTCCAAATGCGCGATAGAGAAATCCACCATCAAATAGGAATTTCATTGGAACTATAGGTGAGATTGGAACTACTCTCGCTACTAGTACTTTATTCGCGACTTTTGCGGTTTTACTCTTCTTGTCTTCTTGATTAGCCTTTGTGCTACTTTGATCATCTTGTTTTAGGCTGTTTTAAAGTGCGAAATTCGACTAACCGTTTTTAAAACCCCAAAAGCAATTTAATCCTTATGTAGCAATACCCCACTAAGGAGAAATTTCCATTTTTCCTTTGCATAGTAGTTGCACTTTACCATTTCTGACATTATATGAGTTTACCCCCTTATGTTTGCAGATCATACCAAAAAATTTGCAATGCGTTTTGGAGACAAGATCCCGGAAAGATAAAATTGAAAGCATGTAATGGAAGCATTTGCCTGATTGTAGTCACGGATATCCGAATAAGTTAGTCCTCGAAGCAGGTTGGGAGGCATTTGTCGCACTAATGATATAAAGTGTGTGGCTTCCTCGTATTCAGATACAATGGAAACTTTCAGTTTGAGGTTTTAATCTTGATCCAAGTTCTTTGTGTAAAAGAATCATCAAATGTTCTTTGAGAACATTTGCGATCATGTCCCAGAAAGCACAGAGATCTTATTGACATTTCAAGCGACTTTTATAGTGACCACAAGTGGGAAGTGAAGAGCCAACTATAAACAAAATGAAGGGCTCAAACCACAAGTGGGAATTTCATTTGAAGGCATAAATACTTGCTAAAAAATTTCAAGTCATTTTACACGATGGAGAAGACATGCTTCACGAGGTACATGTGTCCTTTTATCGAATAGGAATTTCATTTGAAGCGATAAAAACAAGAAAAATATGATAGAAACATCTGAAGTTACAATTATTACATAAAATCTCTAATACACACTATTTATTAAACATCACTATATATCAAGCGCACACGATGGTGAACTTCTTCTTGACGTATGACCCTTGGTTATGATCATGCGTAACCATGGAGTGTCCTCGGCATTTAGCGAGGATGCTTGGGTCTTTGGTCTGCTTGAAGGCGGGATTCGATCATCCCTTTCATAATCTTCGACATGTCGACTTGTCCTCAATTCCCACGATGTTTCTTTTCCCCTGAAAGAACTATGTGGCGTTTTAGCTCATTGGTTGATTTGTCGTCATTTTCCCTCTCTTGGGTTTTGTAGACATGTCTTTCACATAGAACACTGATTCACATCAGCAGCAAGGGCGAATGGTTCGTCTTTGTACCCAATATTGTTGAGGTCCATTGTTGTCATTCCATACTCCTTGTCATTGTTACCCGCCTCCGGTCATCTTCACCCATTGCACTTTGGAACAAAGGGACTTTAAAATTAGGTGCGTAGTCTAGTTCCCAAATCTCCTCTATCGGCCATAATATGTTTGCCTCTTTCCATTTGGAGTGCATGGCATCTACGCGACACCACTGTTTTGGTTCGTGCTCCTTTTATCTTGGGCTACGGTGTAAAATGTATTTCCATTTATCTCGTACCCTTTATGCGTGAGGATGTGCCACGACGGTTGCCTAACCAACAAATCTGATTGCTCATCAATATTGTCATCACTCGACATTCTTTTCGCAACCAACCGCTGAAAGTTTCCATGTGATGACGCCTAATCCAAGCTTCATTCTTCCCAGAAGCTGGGATCGTAGGAATTCCTTGTGTACCTCGACATACGGCTCCACCACGGAGGAGTTTTGAAGAAGCGTGTAGTGCGCTTTATTGAAATAATCGTCCCCGCATCGATATATGTTTTATTCCCTAGTGTTCCCTTTCCACTAAGTCTCCCTCGTGTCGCGATTCGGGAACACCAATCGGGTCAAGGTCGGGAATGAAGTCAACACAGAACTCAATGACCTCCTGCGTCCCGTAGCCCTTGGCGATGCTTCCTTACAGCCGAGCACGTTGGTGAACATATTTCTTGAGGACTCCCATGAACCTCTCAAAGGGAACATGTTGTGTAGGAACACGGGACCGAGAATATTAATCTCCTTGACCGGGTGAACTAGGAGGTGTGTCATGATATTAAAGAAGGATGGAGGAACACCAACTCAAAGGCGACAAGACATTGAACCACATCATTCGTAGAGTAGCTAGTTCCATTGGATTGATTGCCTTACGAGAAATTGCATTGAGGAATGCACATAGCTTCACGGTGGCGAGACGTACATGTGGAGGTAGAATTCCTCTTAAAGCAACCGGAAGCAATTGCGTCATAAGCACGTGGCGATCATGGGACTTTAAGTGTAGGAATTTCTTCTCGGCATTTTTATTATACGCTTTATATTGGAGGAGAATCGGATGGGACCTTGATCTTTGTTTAGGCATTCAAACATGCTTTCCTTCTCTTCTTTGCTAAGAGTGAAGCTAGCGAGGTCTTAAGTAATGGCGTCCATCGTCTGTCTTCTCTGGATGCGAGTTGTCTCGTTCTTTCATGTCTTGCAAGTCTGTCGTGCTTGAGTGAATCCTTAGACTTTCCATACACATCCATGAATCCTAGCGAGTTCACACAAAGATTCTTTGTCGGTGCATCACGTCGATCGCGTTGCGGACCTCTAGGACTTGCCAATAGGGTAGCTCCCAAAATATGGACTTCTTCTTCCACATGGGTGCGTGTCCCTTAGCATCTTTTGGAGCAGGTTATTGCCTTGTCCCTTTCCAAAGACTACTTGCACATCCTTGACCATATCAAGTACATCCTCCCGATTCGGTTGCGAGGCTTGGTTGGTGGTGCGCCTTACCTTTAAAATGCTTGCCTTTCTTTCTTAGTTGGTGATTCATAGGAAGAAAACGGCGATGGCCAAGGTACACGACCTTCGACATTTTTTCAAATATATCTGTCAATGTCATCAAAGCAGTGTGTGCATGCATTGTATCCCTTGTTTATGCGTCTGAAAGATTACTTAGAGCAGGCCAATCATTGATTATTCACGAACAACAATGCTCGCGGTCGAAGTGTTCTGTTTGTACTCATCCCACACACGTACACTGGTTTGTTCCATAAAAGCGGAGTTCCTCAACTAATGGCCTCGGTAGACATCGATGTCGTTGCGGGTTGCCTCGGGCCTTGGATGAGCACGGCATCATAATGAACTTCCGCTTCATGCATAACCATGGAGGAAGGTTGTAGATACATAGAGTAACAGGCCAAGTGCTATGACTAGTGCTCTGGTCCCCAAAAGGATTCATACCATCCGTACTTAAAGCGAACCTTAGGTTTCTTGCGTCATCTGCAAACTCCGGGAATTCTCTGTCTATTGCTCTCCACTGGGACCCATCAGCAGGGTGTCTCAACATGTTGTCTACCTTACGGTCTTCTTTGTGCCATCGCAACAACTTTGCATGGTCCTTGTTTCTGAACAGACGTTTCAGGCGTGGTATTATAGGAGCATACCACATAACCTTGGCAGGGATTTTCTTCTGGGGCGTTCTTCGCCCTCAACATCGCCGAGGTCATCTCGCTGATCTTATATCGCGGCGCTTTGCATACGGGCATTCATCCAAATTCTCGTAGTCCTTGCCATGATACAGATGCGATCATTACGACATGCATGTATCTTACGGATTTCTAATCCCAAAGGCGACGACTGTTTTTTGCTTCGTGCGTAGTGGCGGGCAATTCGTTAGGCGGAAGCATCTTTTTGGATCTTGATAATTGCCCAAATGCCTTGTCGGATACACCATTACATGCCTTCCATTGTAGCAACTCGGTGTTGTACCCAACTTTTTGCCCATCTTGGCGGACGGGTATAGTAATTTCTTGTGATCGTCTAGCATGCGGTCAAACTTAGCCTTCTCCTTTTCACTTTCGCAATCTCTTTGTGCATCACGAATGACATCACCAAGAGCATCATCTTGGCGAGTGTGTCTTACCCCTGCCTCTTCTTGATTTCGCCCATTGCAGTATCATCGAAGTCACCGTATTGAACAATAATGTCGTCGGGGTCCAATTGTTCTTCTTCACCTTCTTCCATTATAACCCGGTTTCTCCGTGCTTGGTCCAACAAATATAGTTTGGCATGAAACCCGACTTCAACAAGTGTGAGTGAAGACTCCTTGAGCTAGAATATTCCTTCAAATTCTTACAGGGCACATGGACGGCACATGAAACCATCCGCTTGTTTGCCTCGGCCACTCTTAAGAAATAATGCACACCATCAATGAACTCTTTGGGCGGCGATCGGCATTGTACATCAATGGCGTGTCATCGTGCGCATTATATGACATATCACATAATTAAATTTCTCATTTTGTAAACAAATGAAATTAAAAATACACCAAAATTCTCTATTTCTCTAATGAACTAATTGAGTAACATGCCATGGAACACCATCATGTGTCATGGCAAAACAATTTCAGAATTTTGGATCATTAATTTAGCCTACAAAATTCATGGAATAATAATTAAATAAATAAGCATAAAATAGGTATAAATTCAACTTTGTACAAATAGCCTCAAAATTTTTATATGGACTGTTCACAGTGTAACTTAGTGGAAAAACAAATTTCATGATTTTTGGAAATTTATTGTGGCCTACAAAAATCATGAAAGTTCCATTTATGAATTAATTGGTAATTTTATAACATATAAAAATTATTCAAATTTCACATTTCATATTTTTCATAGATAGTATACATGTCAGAGAGCATACACAAAAACTTTCAGAATTTTTGGAGCTCTAGATTTAATTATACAAAAATCACAAATCTACTGTACTATTCAAAAATCGAAAATAAAAGAAAAATGGGCGGCGGTGCGGTAGATGTCAAATGGGCGGCGGGGTTAGCATCGAGGAGCTTACCGCAAACACGCCGGTGAATACGGTTGAGTGAATGAGCGGCTCGGTGGTGGTGACAAGCGGCGTGGCGGCGTGTCGGCGGCGACCACGGCGTTCCGCTCTGTGCGACGAACGCCAAGCAGAGTTTAAATAGAAGGACATTTAGTCGGTTGGTGTTACCAACGGGACTAAATGTCAACCTTTAGTCCAGGTTGGTACTACAATCCGGGACTAAAGATTTAGTCGGATTGTAGTACCAACGGGACTAAAGGTTGACATTTAGTCGGTTGGTAACACCAACCGACTAAAAGTCCTCCCTGCAAAAGCTCGCTACGAGCCGTTGGTCGGGGACTTTTAGTCCCGGTTGGTGTTACCAACCGGGACTAAAGATATTTTTGGTCCCGGACGCAATTTTCTCCGAGACTATTGCCCATTTGGCAGTTCGACCAAAGGTCTGTTCTGTAGTAGGACATCGGCACACAACAAGCACCCCCCAACAACATGCGTCGTTCCCAAGCACCGCCGCGTCGCCATCCGCACCGAGGCGCAGAGCTGAGCGCGTCGGCGACGCGCGGCTAGCGTGCCCCGACTCACCGCACCACTGTGCAGCCACGACACGCCGCCCTATAGCCCAGCACCGCCACTGCCCGCCAAACTGACACACCCACTGAATTGCCACGCCGGGCTTGCTTCAACACCACCGAGCCGTCGCAACCCCTGTGTGCACCGCGCACGGTCGCCACGGTCCGTCACACCGCCACGTCTCCGGCCTGATCCGACGGGAAAGGCATGTTAGTGACATGCCCTAAGAGACAATTTTGGATATGATTGTATCACATCTATGTTTATCAATTATAGAATAAATGTTATTATATTTCTTAGATTAATTATCATTTATAAAGATTAGCAAGTATATGATCGACTTACTAGTGAAGCTCTTTAATAGTTGTATGATGTCATTCTAAAAAGATATCTAGTCGGATGTTACTGGTCGAAACACTAGTGACTTATCGACCAACGCATGTACTAATTTATGACCATATTTCACCGCAGTGACGGAGGCAACCGGGGACTACTGGGGGCCTTGGCTCCCCTTATGCATCAAAAAATATTTAGACCCTCCTTATCTTATATGTTTTTTTTTTCTTCTATAAGCATATGTATGGTCCCTCCAATAGGATAAATGTATGTACATGTGCACAGAAGATAAATACATCTTCTTGTATTCCCAAGAAGTAGCTAGGAGCAATATATATATATATATATATATATATATATATATATATATATATATATATATATATATATATATATATATATATATATATATATATATATAGAAAAATAGTATGGTACTCTTGGGAGTGCACGTGCTCCTACTTTTCATATACCACTTAAATCATATGGTAATACTGTTTATCTATTTGAGTATACTCAATAATGATTATAAGATACCCCAAAGTGAGTTCCATGAAAAAATTCATTAAAGCCCACCTTTTATTGTAATATTTGTGTATATACTTCTTTTATATCTGAAAATGGGTATATAGCAAAAATAAAGGGCTCCAATGAATTTTTTCAATCAAGTCACGTTGGAGTATATTATAATTGGTATTTAAGTATACTGAGAGTGATAAAGAAGTATAATATATTCGTTTAAGTGGTATATTCAAAGTGGTAGTACATACTCAGAGAGTACTAAAAATATATATATATATATATATATATATATATATATATATATATATATATATATATATATATATATATATATATATATATATATATATACTTTGGTCATCTCTCACACTCCAAAGGCCAAAAAAGCTATACTTTGGTCATCTCTCATCTGTACATCGCCATTTTTCTAAGAAACTTTTTCACCCTATTCTTTTGTATATTTTTTTTAGGATAATCATGGTTAAGAGAAAAATACTTTTTCTTTATTCAAGAAAAAAGAATAGGTTGTTGATGCACCACAATTGGTTGAGCAAATTGTTGCATCTAATTATGAAGATGTACCACAATTGGTCGAGCCAATTTATGCTTCTAATCCACAGGATGCATCACAAATTGAATTTCTGCCTCTAATCCTCAATTGGACTCTACTACACAACCATCTAAACGCCAGAAAGAGAGTATTGACGCATTAGCCATCTAAACTCTCAAGCAAGATCATTAGGTGAATGAATGGCAGGTAATGTATTGTTGCATTTAGTGTTTAGAAGTCTTGCTTGAAACAGAATGATCTTTTGTTTGATTGCCCCTCTCGTATAAAATTTCTAGCTCTGTCCCTGTTTCACTGGTCATAGATATGGGGGATACGAATCATTAGTGTGAGCACATGTTAGAGAACATGCTATTGGATTGACTCACCTTGAGACATTATTGAGATTGTTATGATTCTATGTGTCATCAGTTGGTCTCAAGCAATGATGATGTATAATTCTTAGATCTAAGATCAGTATGGTTTCTTACATGTGTAATAGTACACTTAGGGGTTACCAAACGTTACTCTGTAACTGGGTAGTTATAAAGGTAGCTTTCGGGTATGCTATGAAACACGCGGAGGAATGTGACTCGTCAGATATAGGATTTTCCCCTCGATGTGCTCAGATAAAGGAAGTGCATGGCTATGCCACGAGTGGTCAAAGAGTCGACCATATGAAGTTATCCGAACTAGATCGAGGAAAAATTGAACAATCAATGGATGACATATATCTCACCTGGAGTTCGACCAGATATCGTGAGGCAAAAAGAGAATATACAAGTATGTTGCTTAGTTCGACCCGATGTGAATTGGTCATATAGGGATACAAACTAGTCATGAGCTGGTCGTACATGATCACAAATTGGTCGGTGAACTAGTTGTAAGGTGTTACAAACTGGTCGTGAGTGATAAGGACCTGGTCGCAGATCATATTGCATAAGATTCGTCCGATATAATTTGTATGTGTATTTGGGAGTCTCTATATCCTTCTAAGAACCTCTACCGACTTGTGATCGGAAAGAAGTTTGCGGGTCACGACCGATTACACATGAATCTACAAGGTCACATATTTAACGGGTTGGAACAAACTAGTTTGGATTAGATCTGTTATGGGTTCTTTATAAGGGGAGACGTGGGGGCTTTTGGACGTACAAGTTACACCATCCACCGAAACCCTAACCACCACTTCACGAAGGGCCTGCGGTGCGCGTTGGTACTAGCACACTGGTGTACAGCGTTTCAGCTCTAGACGTGTGGATACCGTAAAGACGCTACTGTGATTACTGCTGCGTTGATCGAGGACAATCCAAGACCTATGTAAGGAACACGAGAGTCTGCTAGAGGAGACGATCAGTGGCTGATGACGTGGGATGATCGACTACAACCACTACATCAACTGGCTCGACGTTGGACCAGGCTGCTCTAACTCTTCTTCTGTTGTACTGCGCGTCTAGTGGTAACGATTTATGATCTCTTACTTGCATGACTTTCTAATTTACATAGTAGAATTTTGAATT
Source organism: Ampelocalamus luodianensis (assembly GCA_036346255.1). NCBI lineage: Eukaryota > Viridiplantae > Streptophyta > Magnoliopsida > Poales > Poaceae > Ampelocalamus > Ampelocalamus luodianensis. The sequence goes on from CM070622.1 coordinate 34,799,733, forward strand.
ATACGCTAGTATAGCCTACCCGTATCCCTACAAGACAAGACCCCGCCGAATCCGGAGGGGGGACAATGCCGAGCCCGCGCCGCCGGTTCACTGTGTGGCCCTCATCCGTGCCACACCATGACGTTGAGCCTATGCTGCACGCTACATGAGCACCAAACCGAAGGCCCGCACCCGCATCACGCTGGTATTGACCACCGCCTCACCCCGGCTGCTGTCACACCACATAGATGGAGGGAGAGCACAGCGAAAACAGATTTGAAGGAAGGCCCTCATATTCAGGAGAAAGAATTGGGGAGGGAGAGGAAGGAGGGGTTACAGTGCGCGGCGGCGGCGACGCCAACGAGGGTGAAACGCGATTTGTTAGTTATGGATTTTTTAAAAAGATAATTACAAAAATAAATAGTCACCCAAAAAAATTACAAAAATAGCTCCCTATCGTCAGTTCAACTGGCGATAGGGACCCTGTTGACCCTCTGTCGCCGAGCTAGCTCCCTGTCGCCAGTTCAACTGGCGATAGCTATCTGTCGCCACTTGAATTGGCGACAGCTAACTGTCACCAATTGAACTGGTGACAGGGAACTGAAACCCTAAACTGGTTGGTTTGTTTGTGATTTTCGTAGATTTTCAACAGTACAAAATCTGTTAAACTTGCAATAACATTTTGTGATCGTCGTATGTTGTTCTAGTGCAGTGAATTTCTGAAGAATTTTGCGAGGACGATTGAGGTATCAATGATTCATAAGTAGGAAGGTAAGTGATATTGCGATGCACCCAGGAATTCATACACAATGGAGAACTTTGGATAAATGACCTCTTGCATAACATTGCTCATGTACATGCACTACATATTATGTAAGGAAACAAATGTGAATTTGCCATTTCTATAAAAACTACGACAAATCATACTGATATTACATGGCATTCAGCAAAACGTCATAACTCTTAGTTTATATCAAAACTATGATAATTAACACTGATATTACATAACATTCAGCAAAACATCATAGCACTTAAATTTTATTCAAATCAAAATGATAATTCAGAACATTGGTAATAACATATTACAACTGTCCGTGCTTTCTCGTGGCCGTGACCTCAACATCCCCCATGTGGACTCCCTCGAGTCGGGCGATCGGATGAGGTTCCCGCGGCGACGTCTGGAGTGCCGATGTCTCCTTCGTCCTAAGGATTTCTCGTGGTGAATTTCTTGAAAGTGTGCCCAGACTCCCTGCAAATGGAGCACTTCTTCATACGACATCCGGCTTCTGCTTCGTCCATGTCATTCCCGATGCATCGTATCTGTCGTCGACCAACCTTTCCCTTCATCCTATCAATGTCCACGACCCAGATTAGTTGCTCCCAGGTCGGATGGCTAGTGAAATGGACAATTACAGTGTAATCATACATCTCTCCACTCCAGATTTTCATCACCGCCTCCTTGGTAAAATAGTCAAAGAGGTACTGGCCGGGATGCTGCGCCACCATCGAACATACGGCCATGGCATGGGAGTAGGGCCTATGCAGAAAAGGGGTTTGTTGCAAGTGCATATGCAACTACCTCGGTATAGTGTGGTACTCGTGGGTGACCCTCTTGCGGTTTATCCCGCGACATCCTTTATCCCTGTACATTATCTCGAAGCAAAACTCTTTTGTGCCCATCTTGAATGCCGGTGCATCTCACCTTTTTTGCTCTTCTCCTCCATATACTTGGTGACCATGGCAGAGTATAGTACTCTGTCATTTGCTATGGCGAGCAACGTGTTGTTGCTTTTGTCAACAAAGTAGTTCGTCGTACCACGGAGAATTGCCTCCACAATACCAACCAAAGGGAGGCACCTTGCACCGCGCATGACCCAGTTGTACACCTCGGCTAGATTGGTTGTTATGACACCATATCGAGCACCACCCCTGTCATATAGCAATGACCACTTCTCCTTAGGCTCGTGCTCAATCTAGTCCGAGAAGCATTCCACTTGTGGCCCTGTCCTCCTCGTCAAATTGGGAGCATCTGTGGGTAGCTGTAGCAATGCTTCAGGGGCCTAGTCAGTGCTTAGGGCGGCCCTTTTTGCTGCTTCCCTTCTGTGCGTCTTGGTCCTCTCATCCAGAATCTTTCAGAGTGCTTCGAACTTCCGTTGCTAGTTCTGGTTGTACAACCGCTTGAATAGGTTCATCAAGTCCTTGTTGCAGAACTACTTGTAGAAGTTTGCCCCCAAGTGCCTCATGCACCACCTGCTCTACAGATTCACCCACAGAAGTGGTATGTTCTCTCTTTGTTGTAGCTGAGTTATTGCACTCAACCGGCCCGCATGCTGATCATGTATGAGGCATACATTTGGATGACCCTATACAACAGAAATCCTCAAAATTTTCAGGAAACACAACCAGCTGTCCGTGTTCTCGCTTTCAACAAAAGCGAATGTCATGGAAAGAACTTGATTATTCCCATCCGTCGCTGTTGTAGTCAGTATTAGGCTCTTGTACCTTCTAGTCAGGAATGTACCATCGACACACAAGATTGGACGGTAGTGCCAGAAGGCATTGACGCATGGACCAAAGGCGAAGAATGCTCCCTGCAGTTCCTTCTTATTAGCCCACTTCCGATGTGTGGAATCTTGAATGTCGACATGAGTGCCGGGAGTCCTATCTTGTATGACTTGGAGTAGCCCGGGGAGGTTCTGGTAGGAGTCCTCGAACGTACCTAACCTTGATTCCAATGCCTTCTGTTTTGCCCTCCACGTCTTGGCATAGCTGATTGTGTATTGAAACATTGCCTCAATCGTTCGAATGATGGATCGTGGCTTAAAATTTAGATTATCCACGATCTCACCGTACATGAGGTTGATGATGAAGCCTAATGATATGTTCCTGTGGAACTGCACTAACTCAGCGATGACACATGTGTGAGGGGTGACTATAGAGCACTTCCAGTAGGTACCCCACTTAGGCTGAAATGTGTGCACTTGCTTAGGGCATCCCTCTATGTCGCACTTCACGTCTTAGGATCTTGGGGTAGACTTGATGACTCTGAATGTGTGCCGCACTGATAAGGCCCAGAATTTGACATCGTCCTGCACGGCCTCCTTGCGTTTGAACATAGCCCCTTGCCTAACCTCGCTCTGGTCGTACTCCCACAGCACACAGGAGGCTTCGTTGATGATGAGGTTGTCGAACTGGTATGTGTTCCACTCAGATGGAACCGCTTGCTAGTCTACATCATCCTCGTCGTCAGAGTTGCCTGCTGTGCTAGAGAATTCACACACGATGCACAATTTTGAACAAATGGCATAATGATAACAACACGACAGTTGATCCGACAAGAGGGGTTACATGGCACACAGGCTAACGAACCAAGGATAGTACACACATGCCTTCAGGGAATTAGAAATACATGGGACATATGGACGAAGAGTGTCAGACTACTGTGTGGACCGGGGCCATTTTCCTTCCTTACGAGCTCGGCATTGTACTCCTCGCCGGCCACCTTGGCCTCAGTCGCCATTTTTCTCTTTTTCTCATGCTCACTCTCGTGAACCTCGTGCTCCCTACGCTGCATGCCTCGAGATGGACCTACGTCTCCCGCCGGATACGGTGGTTGTGCTCTTCGGTGCGGCACTCCTCCTCCTTACTCTCGTGGTCCCTGTTGGCATCCCACTCCTCGCAGTAGAGAGTCCACTGGTTATGTGGGTGGATCTCTAGGCCGATCCACTTGCGGTAGCCACATAGTAGATCCGGGGACTACGGGTACACGGAAGAGGTTGTTAGTGTGAACGATGGTCGAGATAGTCGTAGGAGTAGTTCGTGTAACCCTAGTAACGCATGCCCAGGCTGAGCCAGTGCTTGGACTTGAAGAACTTGCATCTGTCTCTGCACCAACATAGGGGTGACGTCTCCCCCTCGGGCAAGTGTTGCGGCGAATGCTCGGTTGGGATGTTTTGGTAGGGGTTGCTGCTACAGGGGGCGGCATCATTGTGGGGAGGTGGCCTCCTGGCACACTTCCTTTGTTCCTCCTGGGCCGCATACTCCTTTTGCAGTTTGCGGATCTCCTTTAAGTGCTTCTCCATTTGAGTGAGATTGTGTAGAAGTCCGGATGCAGGAGAACCCGGCGTGGAAGGGCTAGTACTTATATGCCAAGCTGGCACTACGTACGTGGCTAAATTTTAATTCGGTTGAAGGAAAATTACGTCCACGAGGCAGCGGCCTTGACTCGTTGGGTCACGTCGCTGCGCAAAGCTGACTCGTCGGGTCACGTTGCTGTGCAAAGCTGACTCATTGGGTCAAGTCGCTACGCAAAGCTGACTCATTGGGTCACGTCGTTGTGCAAATCCAACTCATTGGGTCACTTCAGTGCGCAAAGCTAACTCGTTGGGTCACGTCGCTACGCAATGCTGACTCGTCGGGTTACTCGCCTGGTGTTGTTACTTTGAAAAGTAAGGGGGAGTGAAGTCATAGAAAGAGGGTGGTGGGGGGTATCCCGATGCAGAATCCCTCACGTGGTCATGGTTTGCACGCAAAAAAGAGTTATGGAAACATAAGACTAGTATAATAATAGTTATACAAAAACTAATATTTACATGGCATGACTGATATTTAGAAGAACAAATATCTACTAGCGACCCTTCTTGGGGCGCACACCCCACGTCCCGCGTGTCACCCCTGGCCTCGCCCGGCGATGGTCTGAGTACGTCAGAGGATCAGGGTGCCTCACTACCCAACTGGCGCGAGTAGCCTGAGGTGGTGTCGCGAGGGGGGGGGGTCCTGCATCGGTTGGGCCGGTCCCAGCGCACCGTGCAGCTGAGAAGCCCCCATGGAGAACTGGGTGCCACGCGGGTCCAAGAAGAAGTCCACAGAGCGTGGCTCGTCATGCAACAAGTAATTGTCCTCTCAAGGCGGTGGTTGATCTGTGAAGCATGACGTTACGCATGTAATCATGGCAAAAACCACGAAAAAGGATGTTATGCAAGCAAGCAAGGTGGTCATATAGGGATACGGGTAGGCTACGATAGCAACAATTCAAAATTTCTACTACGTAAACCAGGATACCAAGCAATTAGATGATCATAGATCGTTACCACCAGACACGCAGTGCAGCGGAAGAAGAGTCGGAGAAGCCTGGTCCAATGAAGTGCATATCGATGTAGTGGTCGTAGTCGATCGTCCAGTGCCCTCGCGAGTCGATCGTCTCCTCCAGCAGCCTCTAAAGTTCCTTGTGAAGATCACAGGTTGTCCTTAAGTGCAACAGTAACCGCAGTAGCACCTCTACGGTATCCACATGTCCAGGGCAGGAACAACCGAACGCTGGTGTGCTAGCACTAAGTCGCACGGCGGGGCTCTCTCAGGAAGATGGCTGCTAGGGTTTCGGTGAGTGACTCACGTCGCTCGCGTGTCCCCCTCCTACTTCCCAACAGTCTCAAGCATCTCCTTATATAGTGTTAGTGCCGGATCCTATCCGAACACGTTTAACAAATCGTATCCGTGCTGGTTTGTTTCAACCCCTTAAGTGTGTGACCCGTTAGGTTCATGTGTAGTTTGGTTGTGACTCAAAAACACCTTTCCGATCACGAGTCGTTAGCAATCCCTAGCAGGACATAACGATTCTCGAATACACACAAATTATATCGGACGAACCTTAATGCAATATGATCTACGACCAGGTCCTCATCACTTACGACTAGCTCGTATCTCGTCACGACCAGTCCGTATTTAGGCACGACTAGTTCGTAACTCCTTACAACCAGTCAGTACTTAAGTATGACCAGTCTACGATCAGCTCGTATCTCTATACGACCAGTTTGTGATTGTGTACAACTAGTTCATATTTAGTCTCGATCAGTTCGTAACTCCTTAAGACCAGGTTTCGACAACTCTGTGATTATGTTCGACTAGTCTACGACCAGCTCATATCTCCATACGACTTATCTGTAACTGATCGAACTAAGCGACCTACTCGTGTATTCTCCCTTTGCCTCACGACATCTGATTTGAACTCCAGGTGAGATATATGTCATCCACGGACTGTTCAATACTTTCTCGATCGAGTATCGAATAACCTTATGTGGTCGAACTCTTTGACCATGAGTGGCATAGCCATTCACTTTCTCTATCTGACCACTTCGAGGGGCCAGAGATATCTCTCCCGTTATGTTAGGAGGGGCAAATCCCATATCCGACCAGTCACATCCCTCCGCATGTTTCATAGCATACCCGAAAGCTACCTTTATAACTACCTAGTCACGAGTAGCGTTTGGCAACCTCTAAGAGTGCTATTACACATGTAGGGAACTATGCTGATCTCAGGTTTAAGGATTATACATCATCATTTCTTGAGACCAACTAATGACACATAGAATCATAACAATCTCAATAGTGTCTCAAGGTGGGTCTATCCAACCCCATGTTCTCTAACATGTGTTCACATTATTGATTCGATATCCCTATATCTATGATCGGTGAAACATGGTCATCAATCAATACATGTCTTTGGTCGAGAAGTCACCGGTGTTAGACCAGCGACATTCGACCAGGGATACTTTTAGAACGACATCATATAAGTTAAAGAGTTTCACCAACAAGTCACATACTCGTTGATATATATAACTGATGATTCATTCAAAGAACAGAATAACATTTATTCAATAACTCATAAACATAGACGTGATACAATCATCTCTATGATTGTCTCTTGGGTATAACACCAACAGGTCATACCTAGTGGCACGAAGGCGTGCCTCGACAACTCCGCGTACTCCTGCCCTGCGTACAGGTGGAGCTCAGGACCTGCAAGAGAAGATTGCTGTTAGTAACTCGTAGGGTTCAAAATAAAGAAGCATTACATTTCGCATGTAATCATGGCGAAAACCACGAAACAGGACGTTACGCAAGCAAGCAAGGTGGTCTTACCTGCTAGCACAAAGGCATGCCTTGACGACTCCACATATTCCTGCCCTGCGTGCCGGTGGAGCACAGGACCTGCAAGAGAAGATTGCCGTTAGTAACTAGTGCGGTTCAAAATAAAGAAGCGGAAGTGAATGTCTCATGTTCACCTCCAAAATATCCTACGGTGCTCCCACCACGGTGCCACGATGACACACCTGCCACGTCCGGGGTAGGACCCCGTGGGCGTGAACCATCTTGGCTGACCCCTCGTCCTCGCAATGGTCAGTGCATCGGGTCCCTCGACGTGCGACTAGTGGCGATCTGGATGCCTCATCTCGCCTTCTCCACGATCTGCTGCAGGACCCCTCTGGTGTCCCCTAGTGTCATATGCTTCGTGGAGGCTGCCAACTCGAGAACCTACTGGTGTAGATCTGTCTGCACAAGTAATCAACAAGTTGGAAACTTAAATCTTGCAAATTAAATATGAATTAAGGACCGTTCAATATGTACGAAGTGGTGGAAGGCGGAGTCCAACTGGGTGGGGTACATGTCAGACGTCACAGCCTCATGTCGTGGTGGGTCGGCCATGACTCAGATGCAGCGAAGCCTTGTCCGACTGACGTACCACTCCATGTACTCCTCGTACGTCCCGGGGTCGTAAGGAGCATCCTTCTGGACGAGGTCATCGTAGGCGCTGATCCAAGCCTCAACCCAAGATGACATCTTGTCCAACCAGGAGACCGTGCCACGTACTCCCTTCCTAGTGTACCTGTGGATGACAAGACAATTATTTGGTCAGTACATAACACACATTGTACGAAAGAAGTAAAGTGTGAACTTACGGATGGACGTGCGCTGGCACCCGCATCCCTCCACGGGGCTAGGACCTCCTGTCGTAGACCAAATTGGCACATGACCCGTTGCACCTGGTACTCCTCCACGAAGACTTCGTTCACCAAGGCCCTCCGCGTGTACCAGTACACGTAGTCTCGCGTGCACATGCTCGACAGTCCTTCGAGCGTGTGCGCATGCACTCTCTCCTGAGTGTACGGTGTCAAGATGATGTGATCATCCGTCAGCTGATCGAACATCGCAATGTACTTTGGGTAGGACCCCTGTGAAGTGATTGGCATGTACGTGAACTTTGGAATATAACAACGGAAACTTATCACCCGAAATTGTGATTACATTACGAAAGATAATAAATGATCATGAAACTAACCAGTCGGTGGCACCACACCATGCCCATGGTCGGCCGGTCCACGTCGTTGTCCTCGGCGTACAAGCTGACTGCGTACGCTCCCAAGTCTAGTTGTGGTCATCCGATCTAGAAGCGCTCTAATGACCACAGTTGCAGAAGTAGCAGGCATCCGGAGAGGATGGAGCTATCCTGAGCCTGGTAGCATGTGTCGCACAGTGCGCGGTATGTCACACACAACATGATCGAACCCCAGGGGTAGGGCTAGATCTCGTGCACCAGCCAGTCCTCTAGCTCACGTGCGTACTGGACGTAGTGCTTGTTGAAGTTGTCTCCGTGGGACCCTAGGAATATGACCCACCCAAATAGCCACAGCAGGTAGGCCTCGAAGTGCCTCCTAACAATGATGTCGCCTGCGTTTTCCACCATACGCTTAGGCTACAAGAAGACATGTACACGTCAACAAGGTTCACATAAGAATTGATACAAGAGGACAATAGTTATAAAGACTTACGTAGAACTGGCAGATTCACCTCAATGTCGGCCCGTGCGGGCTGCTGAACTCCATGTACCTGTTGCCCGGCAGCAGTACATCGTGGAACCTCGCTAGGAGGTCCATGCGCCACATGGTCAGGATGTCATACGCCACCATATGGAAGTCAGTGTAGGGCAACCCGATCAGAAATGTGACGTCCTAAAGGGTCGGCACCATCTCCCCACACAGAAGGTTGAACGTGTGTGTCTCTAGCCTCCAGCGGTCAACCAGCGCCGTCAGTAGGGCCTGGTCGTATGAAAAACGCCTAGGCGTACAACCAGAACCGCGGTCCTAGTCGTCCTCCCATGTCGCCTCCACCATCATTGCTAGTGGAAGGAGGCCTGCCGCTCTCAACCTGCGTCGAAACGATTAAGAACAAACGTGAGTCCATATAAGTAGTCAGACCGCGATTGAGTGCATGAAGGTCAGAACTACACATACCTCGGGACCTAGTCTGGGTGCAGCCTCGATGCCCTGATGGACGTGCGCAGCCGCAATGCACCAAGCTCAATCGGCACCTCACCCTCCAGGGGGAGGATGGTACTGAGGCGGCTATGGTGATGCACGTTAATCACCGGGTCAAGCAACTCGTAGTGGCTTGCGTCCGCCATACCTAAAAATTCAGTACATGCATTGTAAAGACTACGAAACGTGTACACAAACCAAAATTCCTAGTTTATAAATAATTTTCGGCGTTAACAGAATAATTACCACACAAAAATGTAAATCAAATATAAGCTACTCAACAATTTAAACAGATTTGTAATAGGGTCTTCCAATTTAGACGATATTTTTAAATATTTTTCAAGTGCAAATATAAACAATAAACTATTTTCCTAGTTTCGTAGTTTAAAAATTAATTTTTGATATTAACAATATAATTACCATGCACAAATTGTAGTCAAATAAAGCTGGGATTATTTTTTACATATTTGTAATAGACGTCTTTCTATTTTTGCAGATTTATCCTAAATCGTTCGAGTGCTGCAACATACATAACATGTGTACGACGAACTACACTATACACAACTCAAATAATGTAGTACATAATTTGACTAGAATTATCTAATCTACTAAATTCTACTCACTATTGTAATGAATTCTATGTCGCTATTCTACTGAATTCTATGTACTGAATTCTACTTGCTACAGCTCAGATGATGTACTTAATTATACATAATCCACAAAGTTGCAAAAAAAATTGTACCTGCAAGATGGCCGACCGGATCTAATGCTCTGTCAATCTCTCTCCTCCGCGACGAACTAGCAGAGCTTCGTTACCTTTCTTCTCTCTCTCTCTCCTCATCTCTTCTGTTTTTTTTTTCTGGAATTAAAATGAGTTCTGGATTGATTTTTTGGGGTTTTTATAGATGAGATCCTGGCGACAGGAAGACTATTCACTTCCTGTCGCCAGTTGGAGCTAGACCGGCGACAGGGAGTCAACAGGCTCCCTATCGCCAGTTCAACTGGTAACATCTACCTGTCACCAGTTGAACTGGTGACGGGGAGCTATTTTTGTAATTTGTAGGGCGGTTATTTATTTTTTGTAATTATTTTTTAAAATAATATTATTTTTTAAAAAATCATCAATTCTGTTTGTTCTGACAAGACAGCAGAATTGTAAACACTGAAACAGCACACGGTGTACCAATTACCAAACCATAATAGCAGAAATCTCCATGGACACTTCTAAGATCTAGTGCACAGAGATTCTATTAATGAAGATGTTGTGCGTCAGTGCGTGTACCACGAGACGCTGTTCTTTTATTTGTCTTGTATCTGCATAGGCCCGTCTCTTTGATGCCAACAGGACATGATCTGAATCCATGGGATATCTCTGTTCATTAAGATGCCTACAGATCTTGGTTTCATCAGTTCTTAAAAAAAGTCTTGGTTTCATCCACCAAATTGTTGGTTACTGGTTACAACTTACAACCAAACGTAGCAACTAGGCTGGAGAAGAACACTATACTAGTGGCATTGGCAAACTGGGCATAGTTTACAGCTGACATAGCACATTGCTGAAAAGAAAAGACAGGAGTTGGACTGCAACTTCAGAAGAACACAAGAGTATCTCAAGTAGTTGTGATGGATTAAAGCCTAGTCTTGCCTGCACATTTAGTGCCCCCACATGCAGCCTCCTTTGCAATCTTGTTGGAGCTGGTCTAGTCGTCTAGACATCTTTGACATCATGGGATATGTCATGGTTCTGGTCCTATACGGCTGCAGCTAGCATTCAATTTGGCCTCAGGCCTGCAACCACAGGGGATCTACTAACTGGCTGTCATACATGTTGACACATTAATGGATCTCATGTCTTGCACAAGACTAGTGTACCATTGCACGCAGTATTTTAAGTTAATGGTTAGAATTATGTTACATAAGGTCTGTAAGTTCAGCAACAAATGCAAGCATTATGTTCTATAAACTGAAACAAATGCAAATCACAAGAGTTGAGGCCAATCTGTGAAGAGAAACAACTGCATGGAAGGCCATGAAAAACTTACACTTGCAGGCTAAAACATGCACCATTGTTCTCTTCATACATGAAGTTACCTGCTCTAGCTTTTATGATTACAAGGTAACTTCATGTCTTGAGTTACCAAGTAAGCGTTGCATCACCATGAATGAAATGAACAGAGCTGGGACCATGCATCTGCTGTTCTTCTGTAGCCTTGGCCCCTCCCAGACAAATGCACAACCTTGTTGTCACTACTAGTGTTTATGAGGCTGTCTATTGCACAGTTACTTGAAATTCTCTTAATTTTTAGTCAGTTTCTCAGCCACGAGATCAAAATCCAACCACTCACATCTCTCCCTCTCTTCACATATAACCTACTCCAACCCTAACCCTAACCTCTACTCCCACCCCACCCCTTCCCGCGCCACCTCCCACCGCCTTGCCGCCACCGCCACCGGCGCTGGTGAGGACCGCCGGCCAACTCCACCCCCGCTGTTTCCACCACCTGATGCGGCTGCCGGCATCGAGTGTGGCATCGGCACCGCCCGCCTCCTCCTCCTCCCTCTCCCCTGCTCGCCGCTGCCTCTCCTCCCTCCTTGGAGCTCGTCCTCGACCTGCTCGCCGTTGCCGCACACCACCATGCTTTCACCGTCCCTCCCTAACTGGTGAACCTGAGCCCCAACTTGACGGTGGCAGAGGAAGATGGTGGCTCCAGAGAGGAGAAAGATGAGTTCGTCGAAGCACGAATCTCAACGCAAGATCTAAAAGTTAGAAAATTGACTGAAACTTAAGCAGTTTTCAGGGAACTATGCATTAGCAATTCCGAAAAGACATTTCCAGTTAAGCTCGTGGATACACGTGCATAAAAATTTATATTCATTTCATAGTTGTATTATTGTGCATTTAACAACCCAATCTAATATTAATTCTTTTCCCTGCCAGTGTTCTCTCTGCCATGCATGCCTTGTTCATAACACAGAATCTCCGAAATCTGAATGGCTTTGAGCCAAGAAAGTCAGGGGAGAGAGAGAGCGAGAGAGGGTAACTGCACGGCAACAACAAAAGGTAACAGTTAATCAATAGCATTGCAAGTATTTTTTTTGTAACCAGTAAGCATTCCAAGTTACTACTACTACGTTAGTGTATCAATTGAGCAAGCAGTCACTGAGATTTACTTTGTTCATGTCGAAGTATATTGTCCAGCTTTCTTCATCAGCTTAAACTTTTAGATAAACTGATTGGTACATGCAACTCAATATGGTATCAGAGCAAGGAGTCTTGAGTTCAAGACCTGACTAACGCAATATTAAAAACTAATAATTGCGGTCCACTTCGAGTCCACGTCTTAGGCCTGGCGGAGCCTAGACGTGAGGGAGAGTATTAAAATATATTGTCCATCTTTACTGATCAACTTAAATTTTTGGTTAAACTGATTGATGCATGCAACTCAATATTCCAAACATCTATTTATAGCTCCTTTCCTACACTCAAAGTATACTAGAGTTCACTTGCACGTGCTGCGTACGGTCAGAAATGGCCTTGCTAGTGATGCTCTTCTTGCTTGCCCTGCTCTCGCTGTCCTCTTCAGCTGACGGCGGCTATGGCCCCGGCGGCTGGATCAACGCCCACGCCACCTTCTACGGCGGTGGCGACGGCGGCGGCACCATGGGTAACGTCTGAAGTATAAGTATTGTCCATGAGCAGAAGCATTGTTGCATATTAATTTAGATGCGTGCATTTGCGTTTCTTGATCGGTGTCAGTGCTGCAATGTATTATATATTATACGTACGTACGTGTTGGTTGTGCAGGAGGCGCGTGCGGGTACGGCAACCTGTACAGCCAGCGGTACGGCACCGACACGGCGGCGCTAAGCACGGCGCTGTTCGGCAACGGGCTGAGCTGCGGCGCGTGCTTCGAGCTGCGGTGCGCCGGTGAGCCGCGGTGGTGCCTGCCGGGCTCCATCATGGTGACGGCCACCAACTTCTGCCCGCCCAACTACGCGCTCCCCAACGACAACGGCGGCTGGTGCAACCCGCCGCTCCACCACTTCGACCTCTCGCAGCCGGCCTTCCTGCGCATCGCCCGGTACCGCGCCGGTATCGTTCCCGTCTCCTACCGCCGGTGAGCAACCAACCATGCATCAACTCACTCAATGCACGCGCATGCTCTGCTATTCCAGACACGCTAGCTAAGCTAGTCTTTTGGCAATGCAGGGTGGCGTGCCGGAGGAGGGGCGGCATCCGGTTCACCGTCAACGGCCATTCCTACTTCAACCTGGTGCTGGTGAGCAACGTGGGCGGCGCCGGCGACGTGCACGCGGTGGCCGTGAAGAGCGCGCGGACGCGGTGGCAAGCCATGTCCCGTAACTGGGGCCAGAATTGGCAGAGCAGCGGGCTCCTCGACGGGCAGGCGCTGTCCTTCATGGTGACGGCCAGCGACCGCCGCTCCGTCGTGTCGTACAACGTCGCGCCGGCTGGCTGGGCCTTCGGCCAGACCTTCACCGGCGGCCAGTTTCCTTGAGAGAGACCAGACAAACCTGCTGCTATACATGCTGGGTTTGGTATATAAACAGTACTCGTACCTACGGTGTGCTTTAGTGGGATACGTACGCTGAAATCTACTTGTAACGTTCAGTTCAGTTCCTATTCGTTTGGAACCTAGGAATTTCATAGGGAGTACCGCAAATTTTATCAAATTATGTAAAATTCTCGAGTTTGTGACGGTAGGTGTTCGCAAGAGGATTGAGAATAACAAGAACGTAAATGCGACTGAGATAGGAAGAACAGAGATAACAGAATGGGAAAAGTGCAACAGAAAGTTCTTTGACAACATACTTACAATGCACAGCACCTGACTCTTATAGACTCCAGTCTCTACTTTCTCACATTCAGTTCCTTCCTCACCACATAACATTAGTTAAATTATCCCCACATATCAGCTAGACTAAGCCAATCTCATTTCTGTTTTGCCGAAGGCGTCACCTTTTTCATGCTCTCTTCTCTTCCTGCATCTTCTTCAGTCACCGCCAAGTCCGTCATGGTGGTGATACACTGGTGGTCTATTCTTGTGGTCTTGGTTAATTTTCTTTGTATCGAGTTTCTGCGAAGCACTAGTAATCAGTGTAGTGATATATCGTGTTAATAAATAGCTATCAGGAGTAATGCAAATTTTTGTACGAGTTTGATCGACGGTTGCTACTAGTACGTACAACTTTGTTTTTACGTGAAGCTAACTACTACTCAAATTTGATCGCTACAAAGTTTATAGGGGCAAGAGTAGTAAATTGAGCTATTAATTAAAGCACAGGAGAACAAACATCTCACTCTGATTTACTACGCCGCGGAGCTGCGGCGTGAACCATTGCTCTGCTGGGGATCGTAAGTTTAAGACCAATGTTATCCCTGCTTCTCTATGTGCCCTTCCCCTCAATTCAGAGAAATAGTGAGCTAGTGGTGTTCAGCACTTAAGCTAGCTTAGCTACTTGTTTTACACAGTGAACTGCATGACAATTAACGGAGGAACTGAAGTATACTATACATACAATTTGCAAATTAATCCCATCAGCTAATGAACTGATTTGGCAATTTCTTCTAGTAGTACTAGTGGTGCCTAATGACAGTGGGAAAGTGTTAGATAAATAGGAACACAAGAGACACAAATTTTTACGTACAAAACCATAGTGGGAACAAACCACGGGTGCCAATCGGCGATGATCATTATATGAGGAGCGTTTACAAAATGCAGGGAGATTACAATGAGGTGTCACATCTCCCCGTGCGGCTTACAAGAGGTACATAAAGGGGGTAAAAGGACTTGAAGTCCAGGTAAGAAACTAATCCGCTAATATGACAAGTTTAGATTCAACCACATTAGAAATTTGGGTCACATATCTCAACAATTTCCACCTTGAGACGAATTTCCTCTTGTAGCATAATAAATAATCATCAATCACCAAACAACTCCATAATAAGATAAAAATCACCGTGCGCCAACTAGTCTCTAGGACTAAACTGTAACACAAACTAAGCTTGAGCAAAGCTCAAACTTAGTAATAGGAACTGACTTTGTCATCATATCAGATGGATTATCATGAGTACTTATCTTGCACACCTTGACATCACCTTGAGCAATAACACCTCGAATGAAATGATATCTCACATCAATGTGCTTTGTTATCTTATGGAACATCTGATCCTTTGTAAGGCATATAGCACTCTGACTATTACAAAATATAGTTGTACAAGAATTATCTCCACAAAGCTTAGTGTTCAAACTTTTCAACCAAATAGCTTCTTTACAAGCTTTAGAAATAGCCATATATTCTGCTCCAGTAATAGATAAGACAACAGTAGCTTGCAAGCTTGCCTTCCAACTAACAGCACAACCACTAATGGTGAAATCATAACCCGTGAGATACCTCCTCTTGTCCAAATCATCAACATAATCAGAGTCAATATAACCAACAAGTTTATCTCTAGAATTTCCAAACTACAAACAAGCATTAGAATTGCCACACAAATATCTAAAAATTCACTAAGCTGCTTTCCAATGCACTTTTCCAGGATTAACCATGTATCTACTAACAACACTCAGAGCATGAGATAAATTAGGATGAGAACAAACCATGGCATAAATAAAAGAACCAATTGCAATGGAACATGAAACTCTAGACATGTACTCAATATCATAATCTGACTCAGAATATAAGGCTGAAGATAATCTGAAATGCGAAGCTAATGGAGTACTAACTGGTTTTGCATCATGCATATTAAAATGACGAAGAATCTTCTCAATATAACCTTGTTGACTAAGGTATAACTTGCCAGATTGCCTCCCTCTAATGATCTCCATGCCAAGAATTTTATTTGCTGCACCTAGGTCCTTCATCTCAAATTCATTACTCAATTGTGCTTCCAGTTTTGCTATTTCTGACTTATCTTTTGTAGATCAACATATCATCAACATAGAGAAGAAAATAAATAGCTGAACCATTAATAGTCTTTAAATAAACATAGCAATCATAATCAGACCGCTTAAAATCATGAGAGAGCATAAAGGAGTCAAATCTCTTGCACCATTGCCTAGAAGATTGCTTCAAATCATAAAGAGATTTCTTTAATCTACAAACAAGGTGTTCTTTTCCATGAATAACAAAACCCTCGGGTTTGTCCATATAAATATCTTCTTCTAACTCCCCATTTAAGAATGCAGTTTTAACATCTAATTGCTCAAGTTCATAATCATGCATAGCAACAATACTGAGTAAAGTACGAATAGAACTATGCTTCACAACTAAAGAAAAGACATCATTAAAATCAATACATGCTTCTTCTCGTCACCGCCGGTTGAATCGACTATAACCTTTAGCAACCAACCTTGTTGGTTGCTTAGCCATGCTACGAGTCATCATCTCATGTGAGTGAAATTGTGAAATTGACTAAGTGACTATGGAACTGTGTGATAAAACTGTGTGTGTGTGCTATTACTCGTGATGGCATGTGTTGCACTAAACCAACCGGGTGGTAAAAGAAATACCTTCCTTTCTTTTGAAAATCCACTTGCAATGAACATGCTTCTTCTCTTTTGGCAATTTTACTAATTTTCAAGTGTCATTTTTCAAGTGACTCCATCTTATCATGCATAGCGTTAAAAGTTATTATTGCTTATTTGTTTCAATTATGCTTTCAATCTATTACTTGTATTCAATTGCAATTGTTATTTACGCAAAATAACCACGTAAGCCATTCCTTTGGAATCCATCTATTACAACTCACGCTTGTTGTAAAACTTGCGTAGCCTCGTGGCTTAATAAGTTGTAATCCCGACCTTAAGGTCAAAACTCTAAGTTGTTACTCAAACTATTCGTTTATGCTATATTTCGCTTGTGGAGCTAATAGCCTCAGGGTATGATGAAGGTTTTGTATTACCCTTAATTCGTTCTGCCACACTCAAAGCATAAGCAACAATATTAGCTTCTTTAATCAACCTCTTGGGTGGATTAATCTCCGTCCTAGACCTGTCAACTGCAATGAACCATTGTGATGATTGTTCAACAATAGGAGGATCCTCAACAATAGGTGCATCATGAACAATAATATTTTCTTTATCTGATGTGTTATCTGAACCAACAAAGTGATCCACCTGAACATTTGAATTCTGCTCACTCTCAATAGAAACATTAGTAGATAGTTTATCATGATGCATTGCAGATTCATTAAAAACAACGTTTATGCTAATAGCAACCTTATTTGTTTTAGGATTCTACAACTTAGATCCTTTAACACCAGATTTATAACCAAGAAAGATGTACTTAACAGCTCTAGGCTCTAATTTTCTATTATCAACATGAGCATAAGCAGTACAACAAAAATCTCTCAATTCTAAATAATTTGATGGGGAACCAGACTATACCTCAATTAGAGTATTCTTTTCAATTGCAATAGAGGGTGACCGATTAATAAGATAGCAAGCAGTGGAAGCGGCTTCAGCCCAAAAACGCATATGCAAACTTGCATTTGACAACATGCAACAAGTCTTGGAAATGATGGTCCCATTCATATACTCAGCTACACCGTTTTGTTGAGGAGTACTGGGAACGATGTAGTGCTTAACAATGCCTTCAGTCTTATAATATGATTCAAATTCATCATAACAGAATTTTATCCCATTATTAGTGCGAAGTTTCTTTACCTTCTTCTCAGTTTGCCTTTCAACCATAGTCTTCCACTCTTTAAATACTGAAAATGCTTCTGATTTATGCTTCAAGAAATAAGGTCACACTCTTCTAGAGTAATCATCAATAATTGTTAACATATAACGAGCACCTCCTAGCGATGTCTTGCGAGATGGTCCCTATAAAGCAGAATGCACATAATCCAAAATACCTTATGTAGTATGAACTGAAGTATTGAACCTCACCCTCTTGTGTTTGTCAAACACACAATGCTCATAAAATTTCAGCTTGCCGATGCTATGTCCGTTAAGAAGACCTCTCTTGCTCAATTCTGCCAAACCAATTTCACTTATATGCCCAAGACACATATGCCAAAGATTAGTAGCATTAGAATCAGATAATGAACTTGAAATCATAGCAACATTACCTGATATTGTAGTACCTCGCAGATGGTATAGATTGACAAATTTAATATCAGCCTTCATCACAACAAGAGGGCCTTTTGATACCTTCTCAAAACTCCACCTTTACTAGAATACTTGTACCATTTAGCATCAAGAATACTCAAAGAGATGAAATTTCTTTTCAAATCTAGAATGTGCCTCACATCGGTCAAAGTTCTGACAAAGTCATCAAATATCTTGATCTGAACTGAACCAATTTCTGCAACCTTACAAGATGAGTTATCACCCATCAATACAGTACCACCTTCAACAGGTTCATAGGTGGCAAACCAATCCTTATTAGGACACATATGAAAGGTACAGGTGGAATTAAGAATCTATTCATCATTGGTCTTAGCACATCCAGCAAAGGCAACAAGAACTTCTCCATCAGAACTATCATCAGCAACAAGGGAGGCTTTACCTTCATCATCTGGCTTATAATAGTCAGTTCTCTTTTCTTTATTATGGAGCTTTCAGCATTCAGAGATGTCGTGCCCACTTGTCTTGCAATATTTGCACGACTTATACTTGCCTCTAGATTTCGATCGGTTCTTACAGTCGTTTGAACTTTTGCATCGAGATCTATTGTTTGAGTCCTTCTCCTTTTGCCTGCCACGAACAAACAAGTCTTCTCCTTTTGAACTTGAATTTTCAGAAGGTATCATATGTTTCATCTTCTCCTTAGCATGCAAAGCTTCATAAACTTTATTAAAAGTGAAAGTATCTCTACTATATAATATGATATCTCTGAAATTTGAAAAAGAACTAGGCAGGGAACACAAAAGAATAAGACCCTAATCCTCATCCTCATATTTTACCTCCATCGACTCTAGGTCGGCAACGATCTCCTTAAACACCGAAAGATGATCAAGCACAGATTCTCCTTCTTGTAATTTGTGAGAGTACAACTTCTGCTTGAGATGCATCTTGCTAGTGAGATCCTTTGTCATGCAAATTTGTTCCAGCTTCAGCCATAATGTAGCAGATATCTTCTCCTTTGAAACCTTCTGCAAAATATTATTTGATAGATGAAGATGAATCTGAGATAAAGCCTTACGGTCTTTACACTTCTCATCTGCAGTCCATGTGGTAGATTGTTTCGTAAATCCTTCCAATGCATCATCCAAATCCATTTGTGCCAGCACAGCCCTCATCTTGACTTCTCACAATGAAAATCTTGTGTCTTGACCCAGGAGTGTAAGATCATACTTCAAAGTCACTATGAGGAATAAATCCTGAAATTGTTGGTATTGATCTATGTAAACCTAGCAAAAATCACATCTTTGGTACACCTTTTGTGTACGTGAATCAAAGACTTCAAATCTCCTTGTACACTTCGGGTGGACGAAGCAAAAAATTGCCAGAATTTTGGATCTCACGAGAAACAACAGGACAACCTTCTCCGTGCTAGTGCTTCTCCACGTGAAGCAAAGATGGCCCTACAGTTTGAGATTTAATAAAAAAGGAAAATGATAGGATGAGTATGTTCGAAGCGATACGTTGGCGTCGGACGCTACAATATGGCCTGGCCTTCTCCCGCTGGCACAAGGCCCCCATGTGTAGACACAACCTAGCCACCACCACCAACCAGTAAGAGAGAGGCAACGCAACGCGAGCAAAAGTTCCCTTCCCTTTGCGCTACGTGTCGACGCTGGCCATGCCGCGCATGTTGCCTTCTACTTGGTTCTTGTCCATTATTTTTCTCTTATCCTCCTCCTCGAAGCTGCAGCAGCTGCTCTTGTCCCCCCTCCAATCTAAGCTGAGCTGAGCTGATCTGATCCCCCAAGCTGCACCCGCAAGAACACACCTGAGCTGATCTGATGTTGCGGTCAAAACAATGTTGCCGCTTGTTGAAAATAATGTTGCATAATGTTCTTTGGAATGTTGCATGTGTAGAAAAAAGTGTTGTATCTGTAGAAAAAAAAATTGCATCTGTAGGAAAAAATTGTTGCATACTGTTCATGGCGATGTTGCAATTTTTTCCAAC
The DNA here is from genome assembly GCA_036346255.1 of Ampelocalamus luodianensis. NCBI lineage: Eukaryota > Viridiplantae > Streptophyta > Magnoliopsida > Poales > Poaceae > Ampelocalamus > Ampelocalamus luodianensis. The sequence continues at coordinate 34,819,907 of CM070622.1, forward strand.
GCTTTTTTTCTCCAGATGCTTTGTTTTTTATTTGTGATGTTGCAACTGTCATCCGTGGATGTTGCAACCATTGTCATAGGATGTTACAACCGTTGTCCGGGGATGTTGCAAGTGTTGCATCTGTAGAAAAAAAATGTTGCATATGTAGAAACAAAATATTGCATAATGTTCACGGCGATGTTGCAATTTGTTCCAACGCCCACCACGCCATGGAGCCTTTTATCTCCACATGCAAGCAACTAGAAAATAAATACGTACATGCATACGACTCTTATTCGTGCTCTTAGTTGGCATGTACAGATTAGCAATCTACGGTATGCCTACGTACATACGTACGTATGTACATGTGCGTGTGTGCCTAGCTAATAAAAGTCCATCTGTGTCTGTCATGTGGTTGTGTGTGGAACCTGCAGCAAGCTAGCTTGTGATATACACATATATGTACGTGGCTAGCTCCTGTACATATATGTACTCTACGGCAGCTTTGATTAGCAACCCGGCGGCCGATCCTAGCCTCCAAATCAGACGTCTGGGTGCTAGTATTACCCCAATGCACGCAAAGATGAGAATCAACAGAACACTTGGGGGCTGTTTGATTTGGATCCCTAAGTTGCCAATCCAAATTTTGGTATTACCAAAGGAATTTGGCTAGTGTTTGGTTTGCTACCAAATTTTGGTATTACCTGCAAAATTTTGGTAATGCCCCAGTTTTCCTAGCCAAACTACCGGTGACAGGCGGGCGAGCAAATTGGCCGCCATAATTTTGGCGTAGCCAGATTCAACCAAAAACAGTGAATTGGGACACTTGGTAGCACATGGTTGGACTCAATTGGTGGCAGTAAATGCATGTTAAGTATAATTCAAGACATTAAAATGATTATATTTTCTAAACCGAGTATCCGATTTACGATCCGATTGAATCGTTGTATTCCTTGTCATTTAATCAACAAAATAAGACCACTGTTGATATATTTTGGTGCAAATATATATATTTCATGCGGATCCCACGTGTTGATGAGGACATCAGCTCTAAGAATGCAACCACAACTTCGACACGCTACACTCACTGCGCTGCATTCTCTACTGCAACCACATATCCTCCAATGGAATTATCGGCTACGACAATTCTATATACTCCAATTGGGCCGAGCTATTACTACATACCATGGTGCTGCGTCACGTATTGTTGGCCCACAGGCAATGTAATGTATTAGCCGACAACTTGGCCCATCTGTTGGACGATCTGGCCCATCTGGTGACCGGCCACCCCTAGGCTCGTACTATTCACATAGGCACTATTTATACATGAACGCCCATGAACAATATATTGCCTAGGGTTTCCACCTCCTAGCTGCCCTCCTCATATAGGAGCCGTCGCCCTTAGTTCAATTTGGGTTTTTCTTTTAGAATTTTCTGCATAGCAGTTTCGTCGCCCGTTCGGTTTGAGAAACCCCAACTTTGTGAGTTTCATTATTATTCGTAATACAATTTCAGATTGCATCTTCTACTCTCTTGCTTGTGTTCTCGATTCGCTTGTAGGAGATAGCCTTCTTGGCAAAGTCAACCACGTTCGCACAGTTGATAACCATCGGAGCAGTGGTGTAGTGATTGCGAGGGGTTCGATCCGTTTTGGTCGGAGCCTTTGGATCATCAACGTCGTGTTCTCCACAATCGACATATCAGTACCACTGTTGATATATTTTGGTACAAAAAAATATATGTCATGCGGACCCCATGTGCCATACTCACATTTTTTTGCAAATTTTGATATGGTTACAATCCAAACACATCAATTTCAGTATTACCAAAATTTTGGTATGGCTACAATCTAAACAATATATTTTTGCTCCAATTTTAGCATTGCTGTATTTTGGCATTACCAAAATTTTGGTATGGCTCACTAGAGTCACAATCCAAACAACCCCTTGGTCTTGATGCTGTTGATGCTTTCCACGCGGACAAAGCCTCCGTTCTCCATGCACAGACCGAGGCTGGCGACTTTCGGACCGAAGTGACGAAGGACGATGGCGACTGCTTGGACTGAAGTCAACGTGCGTTGGACCGAAACAACGAAGACATGCGTGTGAGGACCCCGGTTTATTCGGCTTGTACTGTTTAACCATCCACTTGGTCCTAACGGTACAAATCAAATAAACCAAGCCTCGAGATATGTATACTTCCCGAGTGCAGTATACACACCCGTTACAAAATCATGCATCAATTCCATTCATACACATAGAGCGAAGCAAAAGCAACAAGCGAAAGACATAGATAATATAAAAGAGTTATTACAAAAGAGAGGCCGACAGGCCAAAAGTCATACAATTAAGTAAATACACAATGAAGCAAAATGGCCATAAGATGGCGATAAACAAAAGCCAATCGGTGTGCCTTTACCCACAAGGCAACCAACCGGACCGCCAAGCTAATCGTCCCAACAGCGCATAACACAGCTCACAAAAGTGAGGCCCTTGGGGCTCACCTTCTTCCTCTGCAACAATTAATATTAAGCAAAGCAGATGAGTACAAAACTTGTTTTTGTACTCGCAAGACTGACGTGTGAGATAACAGAACTATAATTAACTACATGCAAGCTTTATTTAAGTGGATGAGGCTCTGGACTTGTTTTCAGCATAAAGCAAGTTTCCATTTGCAATAAGGTAATAGATTCAAAGCAAGTTTGCAATTAACTTTTATTGTTCAAATAAAAGAGAGACAATTATAACAATAGATAGATGACAACACCAACCTAGAAGTGACTAACCCATAGTCACCACAACAATAGCATGAAGTACCCCTTCATACCACCCGTGTCAAGTTTAAGTTTTTAAAAGGTTGTAGTCTAGTTCTTGCACGACCTTACCAAGCATGTCCATAACTTAGGGCGAGGCTATTGAATAGTTTTAACCTGCGGGGTGTACCAATGTACCCACACGATAGACCGCCTTTCCACGTACCACGGTTAGCACACTTCCTTTGGTATGCGAGGCATGGCTAAGTCTAACAAGAGCGCTTTCCAATGGGCGATGCTAATTAAGAGCCGCAACCACGGGAGAAGGACACATTAGACGACCTAACCGGTGCTGCTAATGCTCCTCCAACACCACAAACACACACACACACAGAACACACCCACCAACCGGCTCATAATTAACACCTCCCAAAGTACTTAGTCAGAGAGGTTCCATATCCCCTCGTGTGGTTAGTACGCAATAAGCGCTGGCTTAGTGACACAAGTAACTTCGGTCCTTGGGGACTTAGGCACCATTCCACACACCCAACAGATCACATCAACATACCATTGTGCCCAAGTCAAGATATAGTTTTGTTTTGGTTTTTGATTTGTAAATCAATAAAACACAAGGGTTGGACATAATGGAGTAGTATAAGTAGTTGTGTGATCAAGATCATCGACTAAGTCGATGATCGCCCAATACTACCGATAACTAGGCATGGCTAAGCAATATTCATTCGTAATCTACTAAGTGATAAGAGTTCATCCATCGAACTCTAACCACGACAAATAACTTAGGCTCGGTAGTAGAGGATAACCATTTACCTACAGATTATGCAACTAGAAGTCTAACTAATCAATTTAACAACAAAATAGCAATGCATACATAGAAGTTAAACAAAATATTAGACTTTAAAAGTAATGGGATTAATGGGAAATGATCAAGCGCTTTTACTGCTTGCTGTTGCTCAATTTGTTGCGGAGGGTCGTTCTGGGGTTACATGCAAATGTCGAATCCTAAGCGAAAGAGCAAAAACAACCAATAAGACGAGCAACACTTAAACAAAAGAGCAAGCAAAAATTATCCAATTGCGACGAAATTTATACACAAGGTAAAATACGAATATACCTAGACATAGAAGCTGGAAAAACCTAATTTGGATTTGTGGTGCAAAGATATTCTCTAAAAACCTGTTTTGGCCATAATTAGCACTGTAGCAAAAACATTTTCTAGAAAGATTTTGAAGCTGAAATTTTTATGGTAGCTACCTACTGGTATAGTGGTAACCCATATAAAATTTCAGGTCATTTGGAGTTATATTGGAAGAGTTATGATTTTCTAAGTTATAAATATAAGACATGATTAATTCCAGTATTAAAAACTCTTGCAAAACCTATACTAAGCTAAAGTACTTTATGAGATGCATTTATAGAACTTTAGTTTGTTAAATTTAGACTACTGAGAAAAAGATATGCAATTTTGAAGTTTAAAACAATTAACAAGTGCAAGTAAAAGCTCTCGGAAACTAGTGCGGAAAAACCAACGACAAGCGGGAGGTGGTGGGTCGTTGATCAAAGATCGCACGGCTCACGAGCTCGGATATAAAACCCACACGAGCACACGGGCGCAAAGACCTCATCGCGCCTAGGGAGGTCTTAGACGTTGATATTGAATCTAACGGCCACGACTAGTGCACACACAGCACACGGAGGAGGTCCTCGCGCCCAAGGTGGTGGGATCGTTAGATCAAGATCGGCGGTCCCGACCTCCTTAGGAGGTCCTAGGGTTAAATCTACGGAAGGAGTGCGGGCGGTGAGATCGGAAGGAGGAGGTCTTTGGCGGCTAAGATCTCACGAGGAGGTCTTAGCGCCAATGACTCCACCGATGGATTTAGATCCAATGGCCCAAGTGAGATGGGATGTTCGGGCCATCCGGCGCCTCAACGAATCCGGGCCTTGGATCTTGAGATGGACGGCCTAGATCAAGATTGCATCCGGAGGGTCCGAATGTTCTCGGTCCGAGCCGTAGATCTAAAGGCGAGCGACAAAGAGAGAAACAAAGCGATAGAGTTGCAAATAGGCGAAGAGGTCTGGCAGTTAGATCCGAATCTAACGGTCCGAGTAGGCGAGGAGGCCCTAGGCGGTCCACGATCTCCGGGGAGGTCGTGAGCGGCTAAGATAACGAGGAGGTTCTATGAGGCGGTGTTTAATAGAGAGAGTGCGGACGGTTCGGATCTTAGTGGGGAGGTCTGAACGGCCCAGATTAAGCGAGGAGGTCTTGCGGTCTTCTTCACAAAGGACCGGAGGTGGTCTTTTGCAAAGAGGACCTCAAGGAGTAGTTTTGAAGGTTTCTTTACAAAGACCGGGGTGATCTTTTGCAAAGAGGACCTCAAGGAGGTCTTTCTTGGAAACACACGGTGGTCTTATACGACTAAGATTTAACAAGGTGGTCTGGGCGGCTAGGATCACCACCAAGGGAGGTCCAGAGACTTAGGATTTTGCGGAAAAGATCCTAAGGCCCGGATATAAACTTGGAGAGGTCGGGGCGGCTAAGATTAGCCGAGGAGGTCTGGGGTGGTTTTAATGGCGCGGACCCCGGACGGTGGCGGCTAAGACAATTTAATGCATCTAATGATTGACAATAAATGAATCTAACAGGAACACTTAATGACTTCTGGACTTTAATACTAAGGTCCTGGCCCGTACGTCAGTGACTCCACGGCACAAATTAGGACACAATTAATGCACCAATGATAAGCAATGATTTGAGCATTAATGTGGTCCGAAGAACACGACGAAAACGGGATTTGCGAACTGGCAAAACCCGAGCGAGTTCATCAGCTTGCCGCCGGCGATGTGGACCTCGTCGGCGGAAACCAAAGGCACGGATGAGTTCCAAATAGGGAGGAGGACCTAAAGGTGCCAACAGCTAGGGCTAAAGCGCACCCTACCGGCGGCTAGCCGGAGGTGATCGCCGGAGGCAAAACGTGACAAAAACGAAGAACTAACGCGGTCTAATAGAACAAGGTTTTCAGCACTAGGGTACCAACCTGGAAGTGAAGGAGGTCCAGGGATGGCCGCAAGAGCTCCGGTGATGGGGGTGCTCGCCGGAGACGAAGGAGACGACCACCCTGGCCACAAACAGCAAGCTCCCAATTTGTCGACCTCTGTGAAGGTTTAAACAAACACAAGTTAGGGAGGCTTGAGGTGACCAAAAGAACAAAAGGATAGCCAAAATTGCAATATTGAACCACTGGAGCTCAAGGGTCGCCGGAGAGCTCCAAGGTCTAGCAATGGTGGCAGAGACTTGCGGGTGACTTGAGCACAAGAGCAGAGAAAGAAACTAGGGGTGCAAGAATGGATCCAAAGAAGCTTAAGGGAGAAGCCGGGATCCATATATAGCCGAGCGCCAAAATGAACCGGGGCCAAGCTTATGGGTGCAGAGCTATAGTACACATGAAGTGATGGGAGTAGGTTGTCGAGAGACTTTTGAGCAAAAGGGCTGCGGACATTTAATGTTGGCAGCACATAGCCGTTGTCGACCCTAGAGTTGACAAGGCCTTTGCTCTCTCTTGCCATGCACAAAATTGATAATGCCCAGCCCACCCGGCGGTGAGAGGACCAGGTCAAAGAGCTCAACGGCTAAAATCTGCACCGAGCTCCACTAGGAGGTCGTGAAGCTGTTGAATTGAAATCTAAGGGCTCAGTTTTGGGCTAAGTATTAGAGGTCCTAACACTCGGGGAGGTCTGAGCCACGGTCGAGAAGATGGGCGGCTCATGATCACCCAAGTGCTAGGGGTGGTTGTGGAGGTCTGAGGAGGTCGCCCAGGGTGGTCTTTGCAAAAGGTGCAAAGGAGGTCCTGGGGAGGTCCTCGAGGGTTGTCTTCGTAAAAGAACAGGAGGAGGTCGTGGGGTGGGAGGTCCTTTACAAAGACCCGAGGAGGTCTTTGAGCGTCGGATCTAAAATCCAACGGCCCAGACCACCTGTGCCCAAATGCCCGAGCCCGACACGGCTCAAGCGGCTCGGTGCGACCAAGACACGGAGGTCGGACACAGGTTTAGGGTTTATTTTGAGCCGGGATCTTGAAGGGACTTTTAGAGCTAGCAAGCGGCTCCAAATTCTATGTAATTTTGACAGTAGCTTGCTAACCTTGAGTTGGACCTTGTATAAAATTTTAGAGGTTTTTTTTTTGTGCTGAGCATTTTTCTACAGAAATTATACAATGCTTTGAGCCAGGGTTTGACTACAAGCCTAAGCAAGTTTGACAGGCCCATAAAACTATTCAACAATTTCTGAAAATTGTGAAATTTTTCAGAGGGGTCACATATCAACCCAAGAACTTAGGAAAAATATTTCCCAGGAGAGGATCAACAGACTTGTGACTTTGTATTTCCATACTCTGGTGCAATAATTGTTTAGTACACACAGGAAATACATGATGTAAGAAAAAGTTTTAATTTCTACTCATTTTCTTACATTTGAAACACAAGTACAGAATTTGGGATGTTACATGCCGCGCGAGACGGCGGCGTCGATTGAGGCGAAGGCGCGAGACGAGACGAAGACGCGTTGCGTGTGACAGTGGTCGGAATTGGATCTATTTTTTTCGTATCTCTCAAAACCCCAAGCTCCTGTGCTCTGATACCAGTTGTTAGATAAATAGGGACACAAGAGACATGGATTTTTTTTTGTAAAAAACCCTTACGGGAAAAAACTACAGGCGTCAATCGTCAATGATCACTATATAAGGAGTGTTTACAAAACGCATGGTATTATAATGAGGCGTCACATCTCCCTATACGACTTGCAAGAGGTATATAAAGGGGGTAAGAGGATTTGGAGTCAAGTAAGAAACTAATCCGCTAATATAGCAAGTTTGAATTCAACTATGTTAGAAATTCGGATCACATATCTCAACAGAAAGAGCAGAAGAAACAGTTCATTCTCTCCTATGCCGGTACAGTTAAGTTCTCCCAAACTTATAATTTGTACAACGCAATTTCTGGACTAATTAGTCTCCAGCAAGTAACAACTCGCAGTTAATGGATGGATGGATCGACTGATCAAAAGCCGCTCTCGAGAAACCGGACGAACTGGGAGAGGCTCATCCTCCCACCGTCCCGGTCAGCACCGCTCCCGCCGCAGCTCGCGACGTCGATCATCTGCCGGCACGCGCCGACGTCCGCCTGGAGGAACCCCATCCTCTCCAGCGCGCTCCGCAGGTCCGCCGGGCAGATGAACCCGTCGCCGTCCTCGTCGAAAATGGCGAAGGCCCGCCTCACCTCCTCCAGGCTCGGCTCGTCGGCGTCGAAGACCCGGGACACCTCACCCCCCTCATGGCCCACGCGGTAAATGCCCTCCCCATCCATCCTCTCTTCCGCGCCTACTAGGCCTATCCTTCGCAGGATCTCCTCCACGTCTTCTCCGGTTAGTAGTGTTTGCTGCTCATCTTCCGCCCCGCCGGCAGCGGAGAGCTCTTGCAGGCCATGCTCGTAGCTGCAGCCGTTTGGTTGACGATCTTTAGATGATGCGTATGTACCGGAATCAGCCTTGGTTGTGGCAGCAGTGAGAAGTCTTGCGAGCGAGTGCAACGAGGAGTAGCTGCGGAGGAAGCTCTTGACGGAGGCGGCGGCGAGGAAGACGAGGAGGTAGGGTACGAGGAGGAGTGGTGATGATCCCGACGTCGTCTCGACGGCCATTGATGGAGAGAGCGAGCTGGAGATTGAGCTAGCTAGTAGTAGAGCGCGTGGATCGATCAAACTAAGATGGAGCTAGAGCTACTTGCAGCTTGTGCCTGACTGGTTAACCTGGGGATGGATGGGTTAGCTATTTGTACATGCATGCATGGTAGGCAGATGGCGGCTAGACTGGCGTGAGATAGCTAGGAAGCTCACTTGCTTGACATGACGTGAATGCTAATTTGGAGGAAGCTGCTTGTGTGCTTCTCTCTAAGCCTCTAGGAAGGGACTACAGAGATGATGGACGATTAAATTTTGGAAACAAAGGGGAATACAATAACGAATGAAATGGACAGCTCCGAGAAAACAAGTGGAAATTAATGAATTAGTAGCATCTGGGTCTAGTAGTTATCCACTCGGGAGGAAGTTTCCCACGAAGCAAAAATCACAATCCACCGTCCATATTATTCCATTTCAGACAACCATGTTGAAATTAGAATTGAGATTTGAGAGGATAAGAAGAATACTTACTTAGACAGTTAGACTTAGGAGGTGTTTGGGACGACTTCGACTTTGGCTTTTCGCCCGAAAAAGCCGAAAGCCGTCCCAAACGGCCGGAGAGCTTTTCTCCACGGCCTTTCTAGAAGCTAGAAGTTGCCCATAACGTAGGAAAGCCAGAAGCTGCCGATGGGTAGCTTCCCACGTCCTCCATTCCAAGTTTACCCTCGAAGTTGGGACTAATTACACGTGTTTTGCCATTCAACAAAAAACACTCCTACCCGTCGCCCGCACACCCGAAACCCTAGCGTGTGGGACGCTCGCTCCTTCCTCCCTTCTCCACCCGCTCCTCACTCCTCCGATCTGGCTCCCTTCTCCTCCCTCCGATCCGGCTCCCTCCTCCTCCCCCGGCGCCCACCTCTTCTTCCTCCCTCGCTGCCCTCCTAGCTCCCTCCCACTCCCCCGCCGCCCTCCTCTCACCTCCTCCCCCGACGCCGACAGATCTGGTACCCTACGTTGATGCTGTCATCCTCCTCCCTCCCCCGACCGGATGCGCCGCCACCCTCCTCCCTTGATATGGATCCAACTAGCAAGCTAGCTGGATCGCGTTGTTTGGCCCTGATTGTAGCCTCCTAGCCCTTGCATAGCACAAGAACAATAAGACCTCCTTGATAATCCTTCTCCCACACACACCACAGCACGTGAGCAAAGGGTAGTAGAACCGAAGTTCCAGCGAATAAAATCCAACACCTCAATTGGATTCAACACACCAAAGAGCAATTCCTCGTGAAACCTCAAGAACACGATAACCTTGCCACCAAAACTATGGTGATTTTCTGGTATCTATTTCTTAACTCATAACATAACGTTCGACTCCTCCTTACAATGTACGACCATGGGAGGTTTATATAGCCCCCCACGCAAGCACAAAATATAAAACTAACTCAATCTCCTAAACCCACACAACTCAAATTACTAATAGACTTGCTAAATAAAATAGCATGCACAGTTGCTAGGACTCTCTAATTTAGACACTAGGATTTCTAATTTAATGACCGAATCCAACTCTCTTGACCTTCTTAATCGGAACAAGAATCCTTAAATCGCTCTTTGTATGGCGGTGGCCCCATCCAAAACGCACGCAACGAAAGGAAAACACATGGCGGCAATCGAACTTATTTGGCGTAAGCTTTCCTTGGCATTGCATAAAAAGCAGCCGCGAACAGTCCGTTGTCACGACCAAGTGGGCCATGACCATGGCTAGGTGGCTCATGACCACTACCAGATGGTCTACGACCACAACCAGGTAGCTCACGACCACAACTAGGTAGTCTACGACAACTCCTGGGTGGTTTACGACTATGACTGGGTGATCTACGACCACGACTGGGTGGTTGTAGGCTGTTCCCATCGAGTACTATTGTTGCTGAGTACTGTTCCCACCGAATACTCCTCCCGCCGAGAAATCTTTGTTCCGTCGAGTACCGTCCCTTATGGGTACCTTGTTCTGTCAGTCTTGTTCCCGCCGAGTGCTCCTTCCATGAGCAAGCGGTCGTAGACTCTGTTGAACCGGTTGTGCACCTCGTAAAGCTGGTCGTAGGCTCTGTTGAACTGGTCGTGCACCTCATAACACTAGTCGTAGGTGGACTCCACTCCATATATATCACGTAGAGAAAGGAAACTGCTGGGTTGAAGTTGTGGACGCGCTGCCTCCAACTTGACTTTCCTTGTAGAGCTCAACTTCCTTCCTTGGCGCACGTAGCTAACAATGCTCTCTCTATGAAACATCCCCACGCGCGATTGTGTAAACACACGCACGCACATGTGTTCCTCTAGCACATATGAAGTAACAGGATCATGCGTAATATTAGCAGACGATATTTGCACCGCATCATCCCTCCTTCCCCCCGTCGTATCTGCTACCTCACAATACCGACTCCCTCAGTCCTCCTCCCTCGGCGCCTCTGCCCGCACCGCCGCCTCCCTCGGCCCTAACCAGATCTGCCACCACCCTCCTCCCTCCTCTCTCCCCCGCTGGATCTGCTACCCTGCACCGCTGCCCTCTCTCCTCCTTTCTCGACGCCTCCGCCTGCGCCGCCGCCCGCCTTCAGCTCCGAGTGCCTCCTACCTCTCCTCCTCTGGCTCTGACTAGGCCCAAACGCTTCCTCCCTTTTCCCTTTTCCCTCTTCCTCTCCTCCTCCAGCTCTCTCCTCCTCCCGCTGTCGCCGCCACCGTCCTCCGTCGCCGCCGATAGCAAACCCAACTGGCGACAACATCCTCTCACTTTTTTTTGTTTCATTTTTATTTTCTATTGTAAATAAATTATTTATGTAATTATTATTTATTGCAATTATTTTTGCAATAATTGTTTGTTGTAATAATTATTTATGGCAATTATTTCTGTAATAATTGTTTGTTGTAATAATTATTTATTGTTGATTGTCGTTAATTACATTAATTGTAGTCTATTGCGTTGGTTCACGTCAATTGTGATAATTGCGTTAATCATCGTTAATTGTGGTGGCAGTCGTTAATTGCGGTGAGTAAATCGTTAATTGTAGTCAATTGCGTTAATCATCATTAATTGCGGTAGTTGTCGCTAATTGCAGTAATTCTCGTTAATTGTGGTCAATTATGTTAGTTGCCGTTAGTTATTGATATTTGTCGTTAATTACTATTAGTTGTCGTCAAATGTCGTTAATTACCGTTAAACGGCATCAAATAAGTCATTACTGCCTCAGGGGCATTTCAGATATTTTTCATCTCATAAGCTGCAGCCAGTCTACCTAAAGGCTAGACAGCGAAACACTCAACCTCTTCAGCCTAGCCGTTCAGCCCTGCAGCCCAGCCAGAAACCCCTTTTCAGGAAAGCCACAGTCGTACCAAATAGACCCTTAGACATTGTGTGGCTGCCCACTAGCTTGCCCTCGCCGCAAACCGATCATAGCTCACCCACACCCCAACCACGCCGCGCTGCCAATACCGCCGTTGTGTTGGGTGCCTCGAACCATCACGCATCTAGGCCTCCTCGCCTTTTGGGAGTAGCACGCCGCCACGCCCGCTAGCTCCGCGCTCGCCCACTTGGCGCTCACCCACTCCCGCCGCGCGCTAAGGCTAGGGAGCACCGAGCCGGTGAGTACCGATAGCACGCACATGTGGCATATCCATCCTCACTGGGATTTGGCGGAAACAGGATCTGATAAGAACCTAAATTCGAATATATATATATATATCAGTTGGTGGTTCTACCCATGGAACGGAGGATTGCATAGAAAACTGTACATTTCTTTTCAAATTTCCTCTAAAATCCTTACATAATTCCTAGATCTTTGTAGCAGTGCTGCTTTTGCTAATGCTATATAGCCTTAGACCATCTCTAATGTTGTGTTTTAGCCGGTTCAAATGAGGAGAGAGAATGTATTGAATTGATTCAATACATTGGAGGGGTAGATTCCAACAAAAAAAATTCATGGAACCGAACTCTAGTTAGAAATCGATTCAAAGCATTAAACAATTCATATAAGCATTAAACAACTACATAGGAGAGTGCGGTTGAGAGAAGATATTATTATTTTGTGGTTTTTTAATGTAACGTGGGTCTCAGTTATTAGTAGGAATCGGTTTAATATATTAGAGAAAAATAACCTCAGTTCCTAAAATACTTATGTGGCATAACTTTGAATCGACGTTGGTTCAATACACTAAAGATATTTTTAGATTCTTAGAACCTAGCAGCACACGAGAATTATCGTGAGACTAAAAAAATATCAAAGGATAGTGGGTCCACCTAGGATGAGCTGGCAGTTCGGGGGCGTAGCCTATCCACCCCTACCTTAGAACACTTGCTTCTATGCATCACTATTTCAAAGTTGCACGGATATTAAAGTACGATTAAAGGGTAGATGGAAAAATACAGAAGATGATTTATAGTAACTAGTATTAGGATATTATTTTCACCATGCTATTTAAAATAAACGATCTAGATCGAGAGCAACAGCACCGAAAGGAGCAGTGAAATTGCACAATAAATATGCAATGTTTTAAAGCATAGTGTACTGTTACCGCAAGGAATCCGGATCCCTACTCTCCTCTCCTGTATATATATTTTGCGGGGGACGGGGCAGGTATACGTTCCTTCGTCTTGCCTTCCTGGTTGGTTTGTCCCAGCCGGCTGTTCGATTCAGTGCCTCCTTTTTCCACCATTAGTCTTGTTGTAAGGTCAGTCCCGATTGAGACAGCACAGCACTATTCTGGCTCTCTGACGACTGCGGCGCACTTAACTTATTAGCCGACACAATCCTGGATTTCAAAAATAACAAGAGAAGAGAACTAAACTTCGTACCTGCGAATCAAGCAAAAGATGGGAATTAAACAAGAACAAAAGTGTAATCGACTGATTCGTACTTAGATAGGCTTCTTGCCAATCTGCTAGTTGGATGGGCCCATATTACGATGTCGATTGTGTGCTTTGCAGCCCTGCAAGATTTAAAGTGCTGTTTCCTTGTATCTGGCCCTTTAGACTAATATAAGGGCATGTACAATGGTACAGACAGCTGCTGTCTATACCAACTATCCATGTCACCTATAGACATCACTAAAAACAGCTCATACAATGGGTTGTGATGATACAGTCGGCTATAGGATTGTAGACAACACACAATCTTTAATGCTTTTCTTGGTTTTGGTGCTACTGATCATTTGCGGGATTATAGACAACAATATTCTCTCTCTTCATTTTCTTTCATCCACGTCACCAAAAATCCTATGTGGCAAATGCTATAGACAGTGACATAAGCCCATTGTACATGCTCTAAAGAGTTGGCTAGATTGCTAACTTGATCAACTGTTGTTAGTCGAGCGTCAATCGATGTGCCGAAGCGACATTCGAGAAGAAGAGAAAAAAAACAAGTGTTGTATGGCACAGAAATGCTTAATGCAAACATCGTTTATATTAGCATCTAAAGCCGAATATCCGAAGCACTCGGCTCGAATCAAGCTCGACTCAACTCGGCTCGAGGCTGTAAGCGATTCGGCTCGAATCAAGCTCAACTCGACTCGGCTCGGGCTCGCAATTGTTCAAGCCAAGCCAAGTCTTACTTACGGCTCGTAATTTTTCAAGCCAAGCTCGAGTTCTTGACTTCTAGTTATTCCCCATTCCATTTCGTTGCCTCCTCTATTAGTTCTTCTCCATTCCATTTCTTCTTCCATCCCTCCTCCACTCCCAATCTCTTCCCTTGCCTTATCCACGGATCACCGGCGAACATGCTTTAGGAGTCCACTCGCCGCCACCGCCTCCCAGCTCCACCGTCGCCTCCTCCTCCCCTCCCCATCTCCTCCCGCCGCCTCCGCCCCCATCTCCACCGTCGCCTCCCCTGCTTGACTCCACCCACCGTTATGTCATACTCATACTGATTCAGTTTAATTGGTGTGATGAGTGTATATTGAAGGCTTCTTGAAACCAGATAAGTATTATTGCTAGTAAAGGAAACGATGGCGAAACTTGACATGGAGAATTGACTAACAATAGCTTTGTTAATGAACAACGAAACTTGGCCACTTAAATGGATTCTTTGCTAGTGTTAAGCTCACTTTAGGCAACTGACAATGAACTCCTGTTGACTTTGTTTCTGGTTTTGTTTTATTATTTATGATGATTGGATTATAAATTTAGTATGAATGGTTCACATAATCATATTCCGCCTCTATCGTGCTGGTCGCTCCTGCTGTCAATTAAGTTGGCTACCTGCAGCTGAGAGTTGGATCAAGAAGCTAAAATTTCAAGAACATGATGGATGAACAAATCGCGTTTGTACAAAAGAACTAAATCCCACGGTACGTACTCCTACATAGTGTTATAAAATTAGTGGTTTTAGCAAATATTTAGAAATAATTCCAGCATTAATTATGATAATTAAAACACATTCCTAGCAGCATATAAAAGACATATAAACATGTAATATTTTCATGTCAATTAAACATGATAATATGCTCAAAAGATAGAACTTGAAAACATACAAAATCAGCATAATACTCAGATTTAGTTGTTTTAGTTTTGCTCTCAGATGTCGGGTTGCTCAAGGTGAGATCTTGGCCTCCTCGCCACTTGGGCCAAAATTTGATCACAAATTAAATATAACAATTACTCTGAAATAAATTCGGCCTTGAGCTTTAAAGAAAATCTTACATTTCTAATTAGTCACTTAAATAAATTCATAGTTCACTGACAGCAGGCAATTGAATCAATTGCACAAGATATCAATTGACAAGAATATTAACAAATCAGAAGAGAGGAAGAACCAAAAAGAGGGAAAGCTCAATGTGTACCGGGGTGAAGGACGAAGAACAGGGGAGGCTGCCTGAAGAAGAGGAGGATGAGAGGAGGCCGTGCTACCACTGCCAACGGCCGGCACACAAAGCACCCAAGCTGCCTGCGTCGCTTGCGTCGCCACCAGCACAGGGGAGAAGCCCCCCATGCCGCACACCTCAGATAGGGTTGGATCTCCGACCTTATGTTCTCTTCTATCTCAATGACAGTGGGCCCCATCTTCTATTTTTCTTTTTTTTCATTTCTTCTTTTCTCTAATTGAAAAATTACCAAATGGCTCTAAAAAATACATGTAGTATAGTAGTAGGACTCGCGTTTGAGTCACAACAAACGAATTGATGTCCATTAATTCATGTACGCCTCCTCTTATACTAGTATAAATCTTGATTAAATTTCACCTTCCTAATTATGCAAAGATAAGAGAAATCTATGAATAAATCAATCCTAGCTAGTCCAAAGTCGTCCATTGTAACAACCCATTTTCGATTCTTGAATAGTATCTTTCCATTTGTCTTCTTGGTTTTTAAAACCTAATTTAAATTATTGTGTAATTGCAAAATTCTCTAGTTTTTGCCTCATCTCAAAATTTGGGTTTTGATTGTCAGCTTGAATCTCGGTTTCAAATTCAAACCCTCTCTTTTCGGGCTCAGCCCATTTCTTTTCCTAGGGTCAGCGCCGAGCCGTCTTGGCACGCTTGTGCCCGCTTTGCCGCACCCCCGTGCGCCACCTGCTCCCCTACCTGCTCTGTCCCGTCGTCGAGCCGCTCCCCTTGACTCCGACGTCCATCCATGCCCGCCCTATCCTATCGCCGTGACGTCGCGCCCGCACGAGTGCCATGCGCATCCATGCCCGGAGTCCCGTGGCCCACCTGCCCTTGACCACCGGCTATAAAGAGCCCGAGTAGCCCCCCTTTCATCTCCTTTCCCCACCCAACTCTCCCTCTTTAGCTCTTATTGTTGTGTTTGCCCGAAGCCCGAGCTCCAAGTTCAAGTCGCCAAGCACCTCCACTCGATCCTCGTCGCACCAGTGCAGCCCCTCTTCTACCCACGCCAATTTTTGTCCCAGAGCTCCTTGAAGCAATCCCCTCACTCAATTTCAGTTTTGTTTTGCAAGGGTCGCCGCATTCCTCTTCTACTTCAGTCTTGGCTGACCCTTCACCGCTGTCCTCCTTCGCCTTCGATCGCGAGCTCCTAAACCACCGTTCGTTGTCCGCCGACCTCCTCTGGCCTCTCTCTCGGTCTTGGTGAGCTCCCCGTGCCCTGTTCTCTCTCTTATTCTTTTGACCACGCCGAGTAGTCGAATCCTTTATTCGACCACACCAAGTAGTCGAATCTGTCCTTCGACCACATCGAGTAGTCAAATCCCTCCTTCGACTACGTCGAGTAGTCGAATCCCTCCTTCAACCATGTCGTGAAGTCGAACCTCTTTCCAACCGCGAAGTCGGATGAGCAGTACTCAAAATCAAAGCTTCAAAAGCTCCGTTCTCTTCCGTTATAACTCCAAAAATTATGAAATTTATTTCTAAATTTGTCTAAATTCAAGATCTTTCTTTTGGCACTAGTCTTATTTGATTTGGAGTTCATGTATTATTTCTTTATTATTTATTTATTCTCTTTGCTTGTTTGTTCCTTTTTAGATGCGTTCGTCAAGTAGAATTGGAGACACGGAGATCTCGATTTGATCAAGCACAAGACTTACAAGACTCTCTTACCTTTAACTTGAGTGAGTCAATACTTTGATCATTTTGAGCCTATATTTTATGCAAATTATATTCTTTTAAAATACCAAATTACATGCTTTAATTATTTATGCAAAGGTATGTTAAATCTTAAGGTTGTTAAATACCAACTTGATAATTAAATATTAATATGCCATCCTTTGACAATTGAATCCCTTAATCCCTGTCACCCTAGTAACTATATGGTAACTATACTAGCGTTAGGGGTGTACTTAAGTGACTTGCTAGTCTTGCTTAAGTACCGGGGCATTAAATATCCTAATCATCATCTTTTAATTATGAAAGTGGATTTGGGCTGTCATTGTGGGTAGTGACTGAAATGTTGAGATAATGTATTTTGTTTCCCCAAAAACCCTATTAAATTGTTGTTACCACATCTGGGCAGATGGTATGGTGGTGGGTGCCGTCGGAGCACGAGAGTGGTTGGTATGTGCTATGAACTACCCGGATGGCTTAAGGACTTAATCTTGTCTTGACCTCCCATTGTAAAACAAGTACAACCACAAGTATGTAAAGTACAACTTGGCTTAGTAAATTTATTTGACCCTGGAAGTCATTTCGCTGGTGGAGGAGTGAAGTAGTGGAAGTGTGGAATACGTTCCGGCTTGAATGGGACACCGACGTGAGGTGAAGTTGCCAGCCACGCTAGTCATTGTGAAACATTGTAGTCCAGTGCGCTGGATTCCTATACCCATTGATAAATTTTAGCTGGGGAAAGGGACTAATAATAAGGGAGCAAACTCTTGGTTTCGACTTTTGAGCATGCATGCTGGCTTTTGGTTCTGTCACTTTTGCGCTTAATTACGCATGGGATCGATAAATTTGTGCCAAATCGATGTATACTTACTACAAGGAAAACAATATTGTCCAATCGAAATATACTGATGGAGTCCAACAGGGGCATGCATATTTAGTGAAAATGGATGTGTTGCAAATTCCATGAATTTTAGATGCAGGAGTTTTTTTAAAAAAATCTCAAAACATTACCAAGGATATGGGAGAGCATGTTCTATAGCCATACAAAATTTTAAGATCAAACTCGGCTGCATTTGTGAGATAAAAAAGACAATTACTTAGTGAATAATCCAAATTATACCACTATTCATTGAGTATTCGTCTTTTTCATATCTGTCAAGCGAGATTGAGTTTGCTATTGAAATTTTGTACAGTTGTAGAGAACGACCTCCTCTATCTCTAGCAATGTTTTTGACAACTTTTAAAAACTTTCACGCATGATTTTCACACATTTTCCACATTTAGTGGGATTTGGAGGGAGAGAAAGTGGGAGAATATCAAGAGGAGGAAGAAGGGGTCTGGTTTACATGTGGGCAATTTGATTTTGATGAGTCACCAGCCGTGTTCTCCACCACGATGGCAAAACCTGTCTCCAGAACCACTTCACAGGGTTATTTGCATCATTGTGTATATTGGGAATAGACTTGTTGTATTCCAAAGGGCCCAATAGGCATATATATATATATATATATATATATATATATATATATATATATATATATATATATATATATATATATATATATACAAGTATACAATATCTGAAACACCTAAACTAGGAAAGAATAACACAACATGTAAATACATCTAACACCCTCCCTTAAACTCATGGTGGATCAACAACACTGAGTTTGGAGAGGAAAAGGTTGTGCTGAGCTCGTGTCCGGGCCTTCGTGAAGAAGTCAGCTAGCTGAAGCTCCGAAGACATGTACTGAAGAGCCACAACCTAGGCCTGCACCTACGATCTCATATAGGAAGCATCAACTCCAATATGCTTGATTAGTTCATGCTTCACTGGATCTCGCGCAATACTGATCGCACCAGTGTTGTCAGACAAAAGTGGGGTCGGTGTCGTAACAGAGACACCAAAATCCTGAAGGAGCCACCGTAACTAAGTAACCTCAGCTGTCAACGACGCCATAGCCCTCAACTCAGCCTCAGCACTCGAGTGAGAAACTGCTGTCTGCTTTTTGGTCTTCCAGACAATCAAAGAGGATCCATGGAAAACGCAGTAGGCAGAAAGAGATCGACGATTAGAGTGATCACTAGCCCAAGACACATCAGATTACACCTTGAGCTGCAAAGAGCTGGAGCGAGAAAAGAAAAGGCGACGAGAAATGGTACCACGAAGATATTGAAGGACACACAGAAGGTGACTGTAGTAAAGGTGAGTTGGAGCTGAAACAAATTGACTCAGAATGTGAACAGGATGAGATATGTCAGGTCGAGTGATCCCAAGATAGACAAGACTACCAACAAGGTGACAGTAGCGAGTGGGATCCTAAGGGGGCTCTCGATCAGTGAGTCGAAGGTGAACTCCAAGCTCCATGGGAGTATCCACTCTGCGCTGATCAATGAGACAAGCACGAGCAAGAAGGTCCTAAATGTACTTCTCCTAGGAGAGGTAGTAGCCCTCAGGCGTAGAAGTGACCTCAATCCCAAGAAAGTAGTGAAGTGGACCCATGTCAGACATCAAGAACTTATCACTGAGACGCTTCGTCACAAAATCGATGTACTGAGAATCATCACATGTGATGATCATATCATCAATATACAGAAGAAGAAGAGTCCGACCATGAGGAGAGATGTGAACAAAAAGGGCAGGGTCATGATCACTGACAGTGAAACCGGCCTCAGTGACAACAGAGGAGAAGCACTCAAACCAAGCTCAAGGGGCCTGCTTGAGCCCGTAGAGAGAGCAACGAAGACGACACACCATACCGTCAGGGACAGAATACCCAGGGGCGGCTGCATGTTGACCTCCTCACGCAGCTCGCCATTGAGGAAGGCATTATTGACGTCCAACTGAGAAATGGACCACTAACGAACAGAAGCAACAGCCAGAAGGGTCCAAATAGTGGTCATGTGAGCAACAGGCACAAAAGTCTCATCGTAGTCACAACCATGCTCCTGCTGAAAACCACGGGCCACAAGACGAGCCTTGTAGTACTCAAGAGAGCCATCGGAGTGAGTCTTAATCTTATAGACCCACTTACACATGATCGGAGTAACACGAGTAGGTAGGGGAACAAGATCCCATGTCCCGGTGCACTCTAGGGCAGCAATCTCCTCAGCCATCACCTGTTGCCACTCCATATGAGCAACAGCCTGATGGTTAGTCGTAGGCTCAACAAGAGCAGCAGCCGCAAAGCCGTAATGCTCAGGAGGCCTGATAGTACGACGATCACGAAGATCATACCTGGGAGACGAGGCTGGAGCTGGACCGAGCAAGGATGAGGTAGTGAAAGGAGTAGAAAGCTCAACAGGAGGAGTAGTAAGCCGTGGATGGTGAGAGTAGTGCAGCGAAAAAGGGGAGATCTCAATAGGAGAGCTGGTAGGAGCCTCCGGAGGAGGTGAGGAAACTGGAGGAGACGGGTGAGATTGTGGTGGGGGAGATGGTGGGGACTGAGATGAGAGTGGTGAGACTCGAACTGGACGAGGTGAAGAATCAGGAAAAGTCAAAAAGAAAAGCAACTCAACGGAAGAAGAGCTAGTGATAGAGGAACAAGGATAGTAAGGATGTGACTCATCAAAAGTGACATCCCGAGAGATCCTCATTCGTCGAGCAACAGGATCATAGCAATGATAACCCTTATGCTCAGAGCTGTAGCCAAGAAAGACACACTCAACTGACTGAGAAGTCAGCTTGGTGCGCTCACGAGGTGGAAGAAGCACATACCAGACACAACCAAAACAACGAAGGTGACTGTACTGAGATGGCGAACCAGTGAGATGCTCAAAAGGGGTGCATCCCTTGAGAGCAGTAGAGGGCTACCGATTAATAAGAAAAGCAGCAGTAGAGACAGCTTTAGCCCAAAAATGAGGTGGGACACGAGCAGTAAGCATGAGAGCATGAGCTGTCTCAAGGAGATGACGGTGCTTACGCTAAGTGACACCATTTTGAGCATGAGCACCAGGACAAGAATATTGAGGTAGAGTGCCCTGCTCAGTAAGAAAACAACGAAGTGAAGTGGAGAGATATTCACCAGCTGAATCTGCATAAAAAATACGAATGGTCAACTCAAACTGAGTGTACATTATGGTGGTAAATTGCTGGTAAATGGAAAGAAGCTGGCTACGAGAAGACATAAGATAGAGCCAAGTGTATCTCAAATAATTA
Source organism: Ampelocalamus luodianensis (assembly GCA_036346255.1). Lineage (NCBI taxonomy): Eukaryota > Viridiplantae > Streptophyta > Magnoliopsida > Poales > Poaceae > Ampelocalamus > Ampelocalamus luodianensis. The sequence goes on from CM070622.1 coordinate 34,841,016, forward strand.
TCAATAAAGATCACATAATAGGTATGACCCCCTTTCAAAGTGAAGGGAGCAGGTCCCCAAACATCAGAGTGAATCAAATCAAAAGGACGTTAAGACTCAGAATCACTAAAGGGATAAGGGAGTTGAAGCTGCTTGCCAAGCTTGCAACCCATACAATGTAAGGTAGTGTCACCAGAAATAGAACCTAGAACACCACTCCCTACTAGTGACGAAAGACGAGAACCACCAATGTGACCTAACCGATAGTGCCACTGGACAAAAGTGGTGGTGGAAGAAGCAGCGAAAGCCGAGGCGATGGTACTGGCTGACTGGCTGGTGGAGGCAGTGGAAGGAAGATGTCACCAGTCGAGCTCCCAAAGACGCTGAGAATCATGGCGCCTAGGACCAGTCCCAACCAGAACACCCGTACGACGATCCTGAACACAACAAGAGTCAGAATCAAGAATGATACGACAGCGATGATCAGTGATCTAACCAGCTGACATAAGCTACATAGTAAGATTAGGAACATGAGATCTGATGAGGAACACAGAAAGATGAAGTGGATAGAGTACCTCGTCCCGCGACAGGAAGAGATGTCCCATCTGCAGTCTAAACTGTGAGAGGAAGATTTGGTGGTTTCATAGAAGAAAGATGTGTGGAGTCCGATGTCATGTGGAAAGAGGCACTGGAATCCAGAATCCAAGGGGATGATATACCTGAAGAAAGAGGTGGTGGCTCAAGGCCAGAAGACCTAGCAGTAGAACCCGGTGCAGGAGCAGAAGCAGCAAGGCATCGAAGCAGCGTGAGCATCTCCTGGTGCATCTACTCAAAGGAACTCTGGTCTGAACCGGACTGGGAGGAGGAAGCTCCCCCTCAAAGTGTGGCCACTCCGGCGAGCCTTCTGCTTCTGGCGACGGTACTGGACAGTGTGCCCAGAATGATTATAGTAGGTGCAGTGAAGGCCGGTGGAAGTAGTAGCAGTGGCCATAGGGGTAGAGGCAGGCGGAGGTACCGGTGTTGGGGTGTGAGCGACCAAGGCGAAGAGGGCTCAGAGAATCCTGCTGTGCGAAGACAAGCATCCTCAGCCTGAATAGCAACGAGAGCCTCCAATATGGAGGGAAGGGGCTGTCTCATCAGCAGTTGAGAGCGAGCCACTTCATACTCCGGACGAAGGCGGGCGAGGAACTCGTGAAGTCGATGATTCTCCAAGTGAGCCTGCTGACATACACAGCAGGTGCAAGACCGGCAAACATCTGACCCCAGAGAGTCAAGCTGATGCCAAACCGCGGCCAACTGCTGGTAAAAGGCATCCACGGTGGCGTCCTACTGCTAGAGAAACTGCTCCTCCCGAAGAGTGGAAAGGTACAAGACCTCACTCTTCGGCTCGTAGTAGGCACGAAGACGATCCCACATCTCTTTGGACGTAGACAACCCAAGCACATCGGACGCGTGCTCGGGCTCAATGCTGGCCACCACAATGGCAGAGACCTTAGCATCCCCATCGTTCCACACCTCGTAGGCATGGAGCTGTGTCTGGTACTCCTCGAGCGTGTCCTCAAAGGTGGCAACTGCAACCCGCTGAACATCCTCAGTAGCATCAGTAGGAAAAATGGGCTCTGTTAGCGGGACGGGGGTGGGATGGGCAAGGTCGCTCACCGGTGAGGTAGACCTACAGGCGCTGGCCCTGCTAGTGAATCCTCATGTGCTGGACAAACTCACGGTAGTTGACACCGTTGAAGGTGACCGACGGCTTCGGAACCGAGACGGTACCCGTGCTCGAGGGTCCAGAGGGTGCCATCTTGTGTGATGACCATGGCACTCCGGAGTGATGCAACAAGCTGCTGTCCACAGCAATCGAGGCAGCAGCCAGGAAAGGTGAGGACGGCGAGGAGTCACTGCTCTGTGAAGCCAGCCTCCTCACACAGTCCCCGCCACAACAGCAGGTGCGGAGACAACCAAGCCTTCTCGGTGGGACCTCCACCCATGACGCAACTCAAGCTCAGGTGCTGAGACGCCCAAGTCGCCACTCAGTGAAGCCAAGCCAAGGAGCAACAGCAGGAAGGCAGTGGCCTCGGCGGTGGAGCCAGAAGGCAGAGGAGGGCACCGATCGTCTGAGCTCGGGGAAGGCTCTAGGGTGGGGTGGCACGGCCCGAAGTAGAGGCAGCAGTAGAGGGGAGCTCGGGCGCGAGGCGGCGCAAGCTCGGGAGCGCCGGGGCCTGGCAACATGGCCCGGGGAGGAGGCCGCCCGGAGGTGCGGATCGAGCAGAGGAGGTCGCCCAGCGGCGACGTAGCCGGAGCAACAACAAGTCGGTGAGTGCCAGGGCCCGGCAACATGGCCCGGAGAGGAGGCCGCTTGGAGGTGCAGAACGAGCAGAGGAGATCACCCGACGGCGGCGTAGCCGGAGCGACGACAGGTCGACGCGTCAGCGTCAGGAAAGAGCAGCTCGGGGCGTCGGGCACCGTGAGCAGAAGGCGGAGCAACTCGGCGTCGGCAGCTCGACGACAGAGAGCTGAGGATGCCAGATCCGGGCGAATCCGAGGCAAAGCAACTCGGGACTGCTCTGGTGACGCCGGAGCCGAGCAGGAGAGAGCTCGGGGCGGCAGATCTAGGTGAGTCCGAGATGTGGCTGCCCGGGACAGCTCGGGCGACACCGGATCCAGGTCGGGTGGGTAGGATAGGAAGCAGGGGTGGGAGAGGCGGCGGTGAAACGAGAGGAGGGGAGGTCCTCACAGAAGAGAGGGAGAGGCAGCAGTGAATTAGGGGTTGGGTAGGAGAGGGAGAAACCCTAACCCTAACCTATCTGATACTATGTTGGAAATAGACTTGTTGTATTCCAAAGGTATATACAAGTATACAATATGCAGGAAACACCCTAAACTAGGGGAGAATAACACAACATGTAAATACATCTAACAGGTTCGTGGAGGTATTTAGACGGGTTTGTTGTCTAAAGGGTAGAATGGATGCACCCAAAGTTCAAGGTCAGAAGTTTCTTTTCTCTCTCTCTCTCTCTCTCTCTTCTAAATGACAAGTTCAATAAAATGCATCCAATGTTCGATATGTACACATTACCCTTTACTTTAATTCAATATTTGTTGTTGCTTGTATGTCAAATTCAACGCGGCAATACTTCACTCTTGATTCCTCTTTTTACCCGATCAGATCCTACGTCATCTTTCTTACATCCTGCGACAACACACGGGGAACACACTAAAGATATGGCCCAAAGCAATATCTAACTTGTCACTCTTCCAAGGCCAAATGGACCCATGCATCCAAGAGCAATCCATTTGGTGATCCTCAGTTTCGGCTTAGGGTTTGAGGTATCCACTTCCAAGATCAATCTCTGGTTGAACAATCATACAAGAAAGAAGCTCGGCACAAAAAATAGAAGCATCACATTTATGAATTCACTTGATTTGAAGAACAAGAACACCTTCTATTTATAAAAAAGAAGAGAGCATCCACACATCGCATTCACATTTGAGTATACGATCACTTTCAATTCATCACACTATTCAACTATCTTCTTCTACTCATCCTAAGCCTATATATAAAAAATAAAATGAAAAGAAAATTTCCTAACATAAGAACATATCCTAATCCAATTCATCTATTAGCACACTTGGAGTCTCTTGCTCGAACCGTCCCCATTGTCGCTGAAGGGGCCAATCAAGAAGACCCGAGCACTACACGTCTCCCTCTCATCACCGCCCTCTCCTCTCCCACCACCAACACCACTTCCTCCTCCAAAGCTGATTTTGGCATTTGGTAACGACACAATGGGCAGCTCCCGTGAATCATGACCACTTCTCCACACAACCTCGGTGGAATTGGTGCCCACATGGCATCTCCTTCCCACCGGCCTCCATCGTCTCGAGGCATATCACACACTCCTCGCCGCTCTCCACCTCTTTCAGCGCTGCGATCGATGTCTTAGATGCCGGTGGCACACCTCCTTCGTCAGTGCCGTCCCTCTCATAGAAAACATTATGCACGAGGTACGCTTGCCCCTGTAGCTCCGGTGTAGAGGACATGGACACCCCGACAAGCAAAGGAGGCACTCCCACCACCCTACGCCCGCCACTGCTCGCCGGTGACACAATGGTGACCAGTGAAGGCTCCACCATCTCTATGGACCCTACCTGAAGTCGAGGAACCGTGGTGCGTAACATTCCCCCTTTTTGAGATGTTCTCTAGTTTTGCTATGTTGGGACTTTGCAAACGAAGGTATGCATTAATATAGAGGTGAAGTGGGAGGAAAGGTCACAAGGATTTGGAGTCTGATTCCGTGGGTTGCCACCTCTGATGTTTAGCAATTACGTGGGGCCATCTCCCAGTTTGAGTCAGATGGGGTTGATGCTGTGGGCGCTGATGCACATGGTGCCAATGGTTGCGGTCGGTGCATGGGTTTGAGAACATTCTTTTTCTTTTGATATTCTCTTCCGTGACGTTTCATGAGCCTTTTGGGCTCTTTTTTTTTATGATTTAATTTATTTTAATTTTTTTTTTTATAAAAGATAACATTCCTGTAACTTTATTTTCTATTCTGACCCCTTTAGTCACGTTACAATGCGCAGTTTGACAAAAAAAAACTCTGCCACATTATGTACCACGGCGTAATCAAAGCTGCCACGATAGCCATCCGAGCCGACACGCGTCCGTCTTGGGCTAAGTCATGTCACATCAAGAGGGGCAACGTGATAGCACTCGTTTGCCATACCGAGATCCGTGGCGCGATAACATACTTTTGCCACGTCACGCGTTGTCGCGTGGTCAATGGATCAGAATCGGAAATAAAGCTATTTGGAGAGGTTATCTACTTATCTTTAAAATGATTTTGAAAAATAGATTAAATCATAAAAAAATAGTTTCTTATTTTATGGCTCGAACGAACGGTGGCCTGTGGGGGCCACATGTAGTTGGTTGTCGTAGCGCAGGGTGTTATTGGATTTGGACAATTGATGTGGACGATGACGTGTGGTAGTGCCAGTGGCTGCCACGTGCAGCAATTTCGTGTCTACTTGTTCTTTCCATTGTTGTACGGCTTACACCGTAGGCCCCGAGGTTTGTGACTTGTCAGCATGCAAATGGTGACCGAGGCACCACGTGCACGTGATCTACGAGGGTTTGGTTTGGATTCAGATTGGATTTTCCCATTCGGATTTGTCCTATTTGAGAAAAAAAGTAATAATTACAGATTTGCTATTTTTAAGTCGTCTGAAATTTTCTTAAATTTAAGTTAATTGTTGTGACTATTTGATTTATATATAGATTGATGTGTTATATGATTGGATATTGATTTAATAAATAAAAAAGTGGTTTATATTTAAAAAAATTTCGATCACCTTATGAACGGACAGTCCCTAATAATTACTGTTATGGTTTTGCAATAATAATTTCTAACACACAAAAATGTACACCTGATGCAACATTCGATGCCTTTGACATTTGTGCACGTTCATCTGTTGGGCCTAGATAACACAATAGGCATAAATTTTAGCCCCTCTTCTTGTAGTAAATTGTGTCAAGAGTTTCAACCATCAGGCAAGTGGAAGCATTCAACACAACTTTGCACAAATGACAAGAGGGTGGGAGCAGTGAGCCGAGCAGGACTCATTCTAGCTCGGATCGGTGGTCAGGTCGAGGAATTTAGCAATGGGGTGCACACTTCAAGGATGAAAAAAAAATCTTATACAACACATATATAATTCCATAAGTCCAACACAATTACACAAAAGAGTTCGAAATTAGTTAATAATGTAATATACATAGTTTAAGTAAAATCTTACATGAATAAAAAAAGTCCTAAATAGCTAATAGAAATCACAATACCACACGACGTGATCTCATTCCTAGAAAACACTTTATTATATCATCATCACTAACGTTCGAGAAGATATCTCGCTCTATAAAGGTGACTAAACAATCATTCAATACTTGATCGCCAATACTATTTCTCAACTTGTTCTTCACATGATTCATCGCCGAAAATACTCTTTCAACGATCGCCGTCGTCACCAGTAGGAGTAATACCAATTTGAGAAGCAAGCATACCAACTTATAAATGTTATGGTTTCTTGTTTCAACAAGCTTAGTAGAAACCTCACCGAGATTTTTTAGGCCTTTAAATCTATCATCGCTTCGCATATCATCAATAAAGTTATCAAGTTGGAAAGAAAGTCTCATTAAATCTGTGCTTGAAAAATCATTGAGATAAAAGTTGGCAAGGCTAAGCACTTTGTCCCTATCATAAGAAGCAAATGAATTCAGATGATTTAAAGCGGATATGCAAACAAGTATTTCCATATTAATCTTGTCAAACCGATTGTCAAGCTCTTGGAGAACATTATCAATAATACCAAGATACACATACCTAGTTAAAGGCATAGCGTAGAGCAAAAAGTGTGTGAACACGTGCGTGAGCAGACATAAGCGTGTGTTCTTGTTGAGAGCTCCACTTTTTATTACCATGTAGCTTTCGGTATGTAGTAGCCTAGAGATATGATTCATGAAGAGCCTAGCAAGTTAATTTCCTGACAGTATACAAACATGCATTGAAGGGAGTCTGTTCTACAATTGTGTTTGGAAGTTTTAAACCCTGTGTATGGATGATATGCTTTAGTGTGATCCTACTCTTGAGCTCTGTCTACAATACTTAGATGGGATTGGGCATAATCTTGAGCAATCTGTTTCTAAATTTGTATGTGTGTCTGTTCATATCTACCTGAGTTTGAAGTTTGAAGCCATTGCTCATACATATATCTAGTTAAAAAAAAAATTGCACGGTTTTTGGGGGGTGCTTGTGCATCACAGGCACCCCCCTGCCGTCGCCTATGGCTCAGATGAACAGTGAGCTCGGCTCGGCTCGTTTCGAAAATGAGCCAGTCGGGAGACTTGGCTCGGCTTGAAACAGGCTCGAGCTAGCTCGATCGGGCTCGTGAGCCAAGCTCTAGGTGTTCGGTGTTCCTCCTGGGTTCTTTCTCAGACAAGAAAAACACATTCACAACAAGCATCACACATTCACAACAATGTCAGCAAAGCATCAAACATTCACACGCACAACAAAGAATCACAGATTCACAGTAGGGCCTCTCCTGCTCCTCTCCACTGCCGTCTGTCGCGCCCTTCCACTTTGCGTCTTTCGCATCAGCGTCGTCGCCGGCGCCGGGAGCGGAGTAGAGGGCCCTACCACGTTCTCCGAAAGTCATGTCCCTAGGGGCACTTACATGGCAAGTCGTACCCCCAGGGGCACTAACTCGACACGTGTCATGTCCCCGCGGCTCTGCAGTGCTATTTTTGCATTTGATATGCATAGGGGACTAGAATTGTTAATTCCCATGTCAACAGTGCCAAATGCGCCAAAAACTCTAGAGGTTGAGGCAACCAAACCCCCAAAATAGGTTTAATTCCACCAAAGCTTCAGTGATGGAAGGCAGCGGCACATAGTGGTGAATGTAGGGAGGAATCCGGGAGGGCATAGTTATAAAACCTGGACCGGTCATCGACCCGTTCGAGGTCTCCGGCCACTGACCCGGTGGGTCAACGGCCGAACCACACACACACACAAAAACATGGAAAAAAAATCAATGATACACATAAAAAAAAGAATAATAGTCGAAGAATGTGAATTCTGAACAACAAATTAAGCCAGTCAAAGAGGGACATCATAGGCTCACACAATAACGAGATCATTCAAACAGTTGATGTTCTAGTCTTCTTCTTTTTTTTGTCTTTGAATGAATATGTTGAAATATGCTTTAATTCCTCTGACATCCAAATGCACTACATGTTTGGCTTAATACATGAATTGCCAATTTACATCTTACTATATATGTCTTAGATCTAACTATATATTACTCTGATTAGAAAATAGAACGGTAAAACTCCAACACTTACATCTTAACTAGAGACTAGAGAGTAGAGACAAGCAAAACAAATAAGTAGGGAAATGCATCGTATCTAGTTGATAGAGGCGAAGCTGAGCAAAGAATAGATTGTAGTTGTCGTCCGGAGTGAGAGAGTGAGAAAAATAAAAATTATTTATGTGTACCCGCCAATTACACAAGGGGATTTCCACTAGAACCTAACAACACAAAGTATGAACACATCCTTCAGTTTTGTCTTGAAAAACTCTTTTCATTTGAGGGGTTTCTTGCAAATTAGCCTTATGAGCAAAACCCGGTCGGATCAAGCAAAACCGGCTAGGTTGATGAAAAACAGGCCGGGTCAAATGGGTTTTCCCTGGTCAATTGCATCTTCAGTTTTGTGAGTGTGCCCGGTCCGACAAAACCTCTGAGTCCAGGTTTTTTCGGTTTAACCGCCGTGGTCTGGGTTTTATAACTATGCGAGAGGGTGATCTAAGAGATTTGTGAAAAAAAATTACTATAAAACCCCACGTTCCTCTAAAATTCAAATTCTCCCAATTTCCTTATTTATTATTTCTCCTCTCCAACACAATCACTAGAAGAGCTTGAAAGTTGAAACTTTCTCACGATGACATGTGCACGACTTTTTTTTAATTATTTTTTTACAATCAAGCAGGATCTAATCTTTCATTCATGGTTGAGAGAGTTATAATCACGACGAATATAATTTGAGAGGGAACTTGGAACCGTATCGGTCCACACAATCTGGGTTGTCTCTGCCAAACATGCTGAGCACATCTGTGCATCAACATTAGCTCGTCTAGGGACAACATAGCATAAAGGAAAAATCATAAGGAAAAATCATAAGGGCTTGTTTGGAAGCTTATTTTCGGTCGGGATCTTTGTGGATGGACCATGAATTTAAACTAAAATTCTGATCCATTTACGTGAATGAGTGAGAATTTTACTCCAACCTAACAAAGCCTAAGTGTCCCCCTAAGCTTCTCCAATTGTTGGAAAATGATCATGATCTCTCTGTGCACTGATTTTTTCCCCACCCCTCCACGAGTCCACGTACAGAATACTTGTGTAAACAGAGCGTGGATTTTCTACAAGCACTTGTAACTACAACTACTATCTCAGCCTTCGAACCTTGCTCAGAGATTCGTGCTCCCTTCACTCACTCTCCCCTCCCTCGTGCTCGGCTCCGGCGCCGGTTCGCAGCTTCGTCGGACAAAAAGACAGGGGCGGGGAGAGGACGAGCGCACGAATCTCGAGGGGAAATCCCCATGTAAATGGCACTAATTTGTTCACACAGTACTATGCACAGGAGGGGAAGCCCCTGTTGAGACCAACATATATTTGCCTCACAAGAACCCGATCCTCGATGTGAACAAATCTCGCGACGTTCACACAAACACAGAATCTACGCAAGGCGCTAGCTGGGACCGGCTAATTATAGTTAGCTGGAGCGTCTATTGCACATGCGACTGAAAACTCGCCAAGTTCCAGTCGATTTCTGCCTTCCTGGATCCCCATCGTGCGGAAGGTTTGTTTATGTGCGCTCTGTGCTTTCATCAGTGAATCTCAAAGACGCTTTGGTCTATATTAATGGAGTTGTAAACCAGATTCTATAAGATTTTTTTTCCAGTTTCATGACCCAGTAGTTCTGGATCGCTGCCTGATCTGTTTGGACTGAGTTTCAGGCGTCAGATGTTGAAAGTAATATGAGGCCCGTGACTTGTAGCCCAGTAACAACATAAAAAAAAAAAGAAGGAAAAGATGTAAACAAAAGCCGAAAATTTCTCAACCCAAATAGAACAAGAGAAATGCACGTGAGCTTACGCCACAGAGAGAAATGTTTGGGCTTTAGACAGCTTTTGAGTATGTCATTTTTCTTTTGTGTTTAGTTGGGCGACGAAGAAGCTCATATATGGGCTTCGTACACTACTGAATTCACGATGAGCATATCAGAACTTTTCATCCACCGCCATCCAACCCCAACCCCACACGTGAGAACTATCTTTTGTCCACACCCAATAAAGAACGAACTTTTTGGATTAGTTAACCCTTTTTTTAATTTATTTTTTTATTGTTAACCCATGTAAACTTTATTTCTAATTCTGACACTTTTGGTCGCGCCACCATCCATGACGTGACAAAACAATATTGTTACGCCATAGGATAAGTCCGCTAAATAACACTTTTATCACGTCACCTGGTGGTGGTATGACCAAATAACACTACGGGTGGTGGCGTGATCAAAAGGTCAGAATTAGAAATAAAGTTTGCGATGGGTTAACAATAAAAATAAATTAAAAAAGAGTTAATTAATATAAAAAAATCATAAAGAACAGTACAATGCTATATCTTTATGAGTTTTTTCAACCCCAGAAAAATTTAGAGGAAACATTTAATCCTGAACCATAAAAAGTACAAAGACAAAAAAAAAACAGCGTCTATGCAGGACAGGTCTGTTCACTTGGCGCGCCCCCTACAAACTATAGAGTCAAATGAAATAGACAAATTACAGAGCCATATATAGCAATACAGGGGGAAAAATAGACCTCGACCCATTAAAATTACACAGGTTTAATTTGGTGGATAAGATACGAGCTATCTTAGAGGGGGGATTGGATCATATACCCTCCCTGAAATTCAGGATTTTAGGATTTACCCTCCCACCTCAATGACATGTGGGGTCACCATAGGTCAATGACATGTGGGTCAAGAGGGTAAATCCTGAATTTCCATCTAAGGGGAGGGTATATGATCAAATTTTCCATCTTAGAGATATAACACTGAGCTATATACTAGCTGTCACTATATCTAAACTCTTAATTTTAAGTTACATTTGCCATCCACACTTAACTTTACAAAATAATAATTGAGTAGACATAAGTTAGGTGAACTATTAACCAATTGAAGAAAGACATATAATAAAAAAAAAAGTCTAGATAAATTTATTCAAACTTGGTGAACGCAGACAAAAGACAAAGATAAAAAAACTCTAAGCTACACAAAATTTGTACTCTCGGTGAACCCTACAAATTACAGAGTCAAGACAAAAACAAATACAAGATTATGCTAACATCCGTAGTTAATATAATCTTCTGTGGGCTTTCAAATTATCAAATTTGGGAGAACTACATTCAACATGGAGGAGGTAAAAATAATTGATGCTGTGTATTACACGAAAAAGAGGTGTCGGAAATATTAGTCAACTTCAATTCAATTTTTTTTTTACCTGAACCAGGATCGTGCTACTAATATTGAGGAAGAAACAGCAATATCCCAAGGTCTGCATGCAAGGAAATACACAAGTAAGTATAATACTCCCTCCGTTCTTTTTTACTCGACACAGTTGACTTTTTACGGTCTTCGAGATGTGACTTTGACCACAATTTTTTTATAACTTTTACATTAAGATGTACTAATAAAATTATAATATTATGAAAGTATTTTCAACGATAATTATAATGATATAATTTTTATATAGCCAATCTAGATAGTTTTAAATTTATTGACTGTCAAACTTTAAAAAGTTTGACCGTAAAAAATCAATTGTGTCAAGTAAAAAAGAACGGAGGGAGTACTAGATAGTAGTAAAGTCAATATTAAAACATACATATTTAATATAACAATATTAAAGCATACATAATATAGAAATGAAGTAATTGATATGGTCAACTGTGACGTCAAAATAGCTACAATTATCACAAGAGATCAATAGCTCTTACACAAGCCATTTGAGCAACCAAAAGCTCATACTATTCGTGTAAAAATAGCTACTCACAAACTTACAGAAAATTCACAAGTGAAATCGACTTATAGTGTAACAAAGTCCGAATTCCTACAGCACAGGTCAACTTGCCTTTTTTTTTTCTCTTTTCAACAGCAGCCATAATGCACAAATCAGATGCCACAAGTTTATATATAGACCAAACATACATATTTTCCACCGGATTATCACATGCCAACAATGCCAACTATAAACAAATCAGAACATGAAGCTGTCATCAAGGTCAGATATAGTGAAAGCTCTTGAACCCAAACAAAACAACAGATGAAATATCACACAAGGATTCTCAAAATTTAAACCCCTCGACGCTGCCACCCAATCGCACTCACACAATATTCACTCACTAACAAATAACTTTACATGCACTCATCGACCTACAAAATCGGACTCCACCAAAGTAGTAACACACATGAACCTAATAATATGTGAAGGATCAGCGGAGTATATATCATCATTCCACTAGAGCAGAGTAGTTAGAACAGCTTTAGATAAATTAATCAACCCAAAAAGCAGAACAATATCGTCAAACAAGTGGTAGCTCAAACAAATTAAAAGTTCGAAACCAAATTCCTAGATCTGACCATACCACCAATCCATCACTTCAATTCATCAACAAAGCAAACAAGCATAAAAATAAATCCACTCCCCACTCCTAACATTAAAAAGCAGACAGATTCAAACCCTAGTAACGAAGAATCGACCAATTAACACTACAAATTAGGGCCTCAAACAATGGAGAAGAGAAAGTGCAACAAACCAAATAGAAGCCCCAACCTTCCCGTTGTCGCTGCTCACCTCAACACCGATGACCACCAGCATACAGTTACCTCGCTCTCTGCTCCGACACACGACAGTGGACGCCGCGAGAGTGGACGCCGAAGAGCCACCGGTCGTAGCCAAGCTCCACAGACCGTCAGTCGCGGCCAGCCTTCGCCGAGCCGCCATTGGCCTCCGTGCTCAGCTGAGACCGAGCAGCCTGTCTTTTCTCTGCTGTCTGCTCACATTCTCTCTGCTCTATCTCAGAAACTTGTGGACGTGATCACTGGAGTCTGGATTGGAAGAATGTCTGTCCTAACGGGTTGGATTCGTACGGGTCGGGTATGGAACAAAACCAAATAGAAAAACAACAGAACCGAGCCCAACATCAGCAACTAATGTAGCACAAATCTCAACCCTCACCTGACGGCCCACAAATCGACTGAAACATAACAAAAAAACAGGCGCTGTGCGCTAGCAAAAGCGTAATACTAATTGCATGCCACCCGAAGAAGATTAGCCCGAATCGAGCCAGGATCTGCTTCCAGGCATAGCGATCGGCAATAATTAGCGCACTCTGTGTCCATCTCACTTGCCGCAATTGGGATCCGGCTAAGGAGAAGAAATTAACGCGGGGGAAAAAATATATACGGCAGCAATGCAAATCTCATCCATCCATGCATGCACGCGTATCGTATCTCCCCGGCGTCAATGCTTGAGATACAGCTCGGTTTCCCGATCAAGAACATACGCCCTCTCCTTTTAAGTAGGCGCGCGCGCGTGCGTAGATCGACCGAGATCGACGCGTGCGTTGTCGCTAAGGTTAACGTGGCGAGTGATCGATCGACCATGGCGAGCGGCGGCGGCGCGAGCAGCAAAGGATTGGCCGGGAAGAAGAGGAAGGCGCCCGGGGATGTGCTGGCGATACGGAAGCCGAGGCGAGGGCTCGGCGTGGCGGAGCTGGAGAGTATCAGGGCGCTGCTCGAGACGGCGGACGGCTTCTACCTGGCCCAGTCGCTCTCGACGCCGCCGGCAGCGGCAGCGGCAGCGCCACCGCCACCGCTGCCATCTCTCGTTGGACAGGTGCCCGGCGTGCGATACGATCGATACGTATGCCCTGTGCAATGCAATCATATTCATATATAGCTTGATCAGTTTATTCATATGCATATTCGCACGACCGTGCATCAGGAGTAATTCCCGCCGCAAGAATTTCTCACGTTACCCGTGAAGAAACAAAGGAACATGACGTTCCTTGCTGTTAAACTTAATGTTTGGCTGGCTCGTTTGGGTAACTTCTGGTCTGTTAGTTCTCTTTGTTCCTAGTAAGTGGATAGAATAATATTGTGCTCCTTTTGGTTGCTGGTGACCCCAGCTTGACGATCTTGTAAACCTTTCGGTACTCTAGTATTAGCTTTATAAAAGTTAGGATGTTTCATGTTTAAAAAAAAAAAACAAAGGAACATGACGACTGTGCTATTGAAATCCGTTAACCTGGCGCGCGTATGTGTAATTCATGCAGGTCGGAAATGGAGCTGTGCAGAGAGATTACTGTATTCCATATTACGGCGCCCAGCATTATACTAATGATGTTTTCACCAGGTGCATGCATACAGATCTACATACATGATCCCTTCGATCTGTACGTAATATACCCTGTTGCTTAATTAACTAGTTATATACTCTCTTTGTTTAGAAATATATAACGTTTCAGAAAGTGTCGTAGTCAATTTTTTTTAACTTTAACCATTAATACATACAAAATGATTTGTATTGGTTATGTGAAAATGATATCATTAGATCAGTCATGAAAAATATTTTCATAGTATAATAATTTTACATTATTTAATGAATATATTCATATAAAAGTAATGATAAGTTGCATGTTGGAGACCATATCAATATAAAAAACGTCATATATTCTTGAACAGAGGGATTATATAATAGCGTTCTGATCGACCGGCTTTTGATTGATTATGCGAAACATGGAGAAAAAAAACTTGCTTTGCACATGTATTCTCATCAACCTCCATTTCCCCCTTGTTGTTGTGTATGTTGCAGGCTCCTCCATGCTTTCCCGCGACAGAAGTATCAGGCTGATCAGGCCGTCTTTTCTGCGATCCCTACCCTGGAACTGCCTGCATCATCTGAGGTACATTATGCATATATATATACACGCATGCACGCTATCGTACGTCGTACAGGCTGCCGATTTGCCGTACGCTCATGTACTTGATAATCAACACCTGGGCACAATGTTAATTACTTGATTTTGCCTTACATGCAGGAGTCGTACAAGCTGCAGCTGCAGGATCACCGTCGTCGAGCGCAGCCGCGGCAGCACGGCCAGATGAGGAGGCCCCATGTTGCCTTTGTGGACCTCGTCGACTCCGACAACGCCACCGCCGCCGTGGAGGAACTGGACTTGGAGCTTAAGCTCTAGGTCGATTTATTATTAATTTGTTAGCGTCGTGGCTAAGATATATCCACCATTTTCCTGTCAGATCGATCCATGGAACCAATGAATGGATTCTTATTTGTTCTTTGCATAGAATTAGCTCTAGCAGTACAGCCGTACAGGCATGCATGTATGTACCTGTGTCGATCAATGTCATAGAAACGAGAATACATTAGTTGGCGTTTTCAGCGTTTATTACTCTCCAAGCTTGTCACTCATTCCGAGAGAATACGTTTTCGCAGTGAGTTGACGTAAATAAAGATGGCGCCTTCACCTCCGCCGTCCAAGCGCCTCCCCGTACTATAAAGACGCCCCCTCCCTCGCGATTTTAAAAACCATATAAAAAACAAAAATAAAATAAAACTCGACGTCGTCGCCACCTCTCTCGCCGTCGACAAGTCACGGCGGCGGCGTCGGTAGCGGCCGGGGTGCCCGGCCGCGTCACACCATGCCCGACCCCACTAAACCCCCCTCCCCCCGCCCCCGCCGACGCTGCCGCCTCTGCGGCCTCTGCCTCGGCACCGCCCTCCTCGCCCTCCTCGTCTCCGCCCTCGTCCACCTCCTCTCCCCGCTGCCGCAGCCCGCCCCCTCCCCGCGCTTCTCCGTAATAATAGACGGCGGCAGCACCGGCACCCGGGCCCACGTCTTCGCCGCGGGGCCCGACGGGCGCCCGGATCTGGCTCGCTCCGCCGTGATGCGCGTCTCCCCGGGACTCTCCTCCTTCGCCGCCGACCCGGCGCGCGCGGGGGAGTCGCTGCGGCCGCTCATGGAGTTCACCAGGGAGAGGGTCGGGGTGCGGGAGGCGCCGCGGCAACGGAGGTGCGGCTGATGGCCACCGCCGGGCTGAGGCTGCTGGAGGAGCGCGTCCAGGAGGCGATCTTGGCGTCCTGCAGGGACGCTCTCCGGGCCTCCGGGTTCCGGTTCGAGGACGCTTGGGCCAAGGTGATCCCAGGTAGTGTCGGTTTCTTGCCGGTTTCAACCGGGGCGAAGTGATCTTTTAGTCTATTTTCGTGGTCAGTGGCTGGTATATTGAACCGAAATGGGGGCATGAATCTGATAATACCGTGATGAATTGGAAATGCGTCCTGGAAATGTGATTTCAGGTGGGGATGTAGAGAGAGCACCAATTGCTGTTTATTTGTTATTATTGTGGTTGTGCTCCGGTGAATTTGGAAATGACTTGCTGAAATATGTAGTGGAGATGCAGTTTGATTTGGTACAACTGCTGCCTTTGTAGCTCGAATTGTGAATACCTTCACAGCTTCACTATTTAAGTGTTCTATTCAGTTCTGAGAGAGGTTCCTTTGGGGTTCCTAGATGAGCTTTATTTTGCTCTAGTAGGAGAACATCAACAAACGAAATAACCATCCAAAAAGGAAAACAGCTATCAGAAATGATGTGGGCAGTGTGAATCAGTATATGTAAAAGCTGTTGGGATGTTTGGATATAGATGGCTTTCGTGACATTGGCTGAAATATCGATGTGGATGCTCACTCTGGCTAGTACCTTTCTTGTAGGTTCTGATGAAGGCATCTATGCTTGGGTTGCGGCAAACTATGCTCTTGGCACACTAGGAGGGGATCCTCACAAAACCATTGGAATAATTGAACTTGGGGGCGCTTCGGCTCAGGTTCTCTTGTGAACACAGACATAGTCTTGGTTTTCCTTTGCTCTTGGGTCTTGGATCTTGTTTAACCATAATGCATGCTAGTAGGGTAATAATAATGTAGTGACATCAGAAAAGACTCACATACCTGATATGGTGATTGCTAGTAGCTCTGTAAATTGCTTTGATGATGAGGAATAGCCAAATTCCATGTATACTTTCTCAATGTCAATACACATAATAGCTTAATGTCCTGGTTATATCCCAGGAAATCTTTATTTTCTGCTAATGTAATTGCTGCTGGTTTGTTTCAGCTGACGTTTGTTTCTGATGAAGTACTTCCTCCAGAACTGTCAAGTAATTTTACTTTTGGTGAAACAACATACACTCTCTATACCAATAGTTTTCTAAACTTTGGACAAGTGAGCTATTTGTATCCATTGAACCCTCTACTTTATGGATAATCTTGTAAAATTCTAGAATAGATTAACCATCTGATTTAATCATCTACTTTCGCAGAATGCAGCACAAGACTCGTTCCATGAAATCCTGAGGTCAAGAGGTATCTTTTTTACTTTCTTATTCTATCAATGCTAAAATATAGCCATTCTAGATTTTTGCCATCCCTTGCAATAACTAAGGAATTCAGTATCTGATGGATAAAGGGAACACTGAGTCCTGAAAATATGCCCTGAAAATGAGAATATTATTCGCAGAACCCCACTTAGCTGTCCTTATGTTACTTAATCAATGAAATGTCAATAAGTAATACTTACTATAGATATTCTGGCGTGCTACAAAAGTACGAGTGTGCTAGGACCGCAGTTCGAAGCAACAGGTGTCATATTTCCAGTTTGATGAATGCTTGGTTAGATTTTGTTGAAGCTGTTATATCCGTCGTTATATCGTTTTGCTATATGGTTAATAGAACAGAGTGCAAAACGTGTACTAGTGTGTTTAAACAAAGTATTTTAATAATTCCATTGATTACCGTATAGAACTACTTGCCTGCAAGTACTAAGTACCGACCAGGGTCTCATCATAACTCATGCAATTGCAGACTCTTCCAAAAATGGTACACTTGTTGATCCTTGTGCTCCTAAAAGGTATTCTCGCAATGAAGATGTAATGGTTAGGACAAGCAGTGTTTCAAGATCAAAATTAGAGAAACCATTTGTTGATATCGAGAACGGAAACTTCACAGAGTGCAAATCTTCTTCACTGATGCTGCTGCAAAAAGGAAAAGGTAAGAGATACATGTGAACACTTTGTTCCCTTTTTATTTATTTCTGAAGGTATGTCTTTTTTCTGGTTATAGTTGTAAACCCATTTCTTCTTTTTGTTCACTACTTCTGTGCTTAAGAGTACCATAAAAATCAGTTGACGATAAGAAAGTTGGCATGACCATCCTGAACTGAAAGTTATAATGGTAATAAGAGGATGACATGTAATTGTTCAATGGCAAGAAAGGTGGAGGTTCTTGATTGCATTGACTTAACATCTTTTGCAAATCTTGTGCACTACCAATATTTTGTTGAAATTTTCGTTATTCTGACTTTAGAAACTCAATTGAGCATGATGTGTTAAGAGGTAAGTACCACTTTTATGTCCTAAATGCAGAAAAGTGCCAGTATCAACAATGCCACCTGGGATCTACTTTCGTACCTGAGCTACGTGGACACTTCCTGGCAACTGAAAATTTCTATTTTACATCAAAGGTCACTACATCTCTCTCTGTTTTTTTTTTCCTTCCACGTGTCATTCTTTTCTTAGGACACTTCTAACTCCTATACACTCTGCCAGTTTTTTGGACTGAAGCAGTCTTCATCACTTTCTGATTTTGTGTTTGTTGGAGAGCAATTTTGCAACAAGGACTTGTCCACTCTTAGACAAAAGTATCCTAATCAGTCAGATGAAGATTTCTCACGGTATTGCTTCTCATCAGCATACACTGTAGCTCTACTGCATGACAGTCTTGGTGTACCGCTGGATGACAAGAGGCAAGCATATCAGGGCACATCAATCTTCTTCAGTGAAATTTACTGTTGAGCAATCTTATATGCTTAATTTCTTAGCTACTTTATTTTGTTTCCCTTAGCAGGATTGAGTATTCAAATCAGGTTGGAGACATTCAGGTTGAATGGGCCCTAGGAGCTTTCATCACAAACATACAAAATACAGTTTTAGAGCCATCAAGCACTGCCGCAACATCAGTCCATAATAATAGGCCATTGCTTGCAATGCTCGGAGCATTTCCTGTATGTGGGGTATTTTTGGTGTCGAGATGGAGGAAGCCCAAGACAAAAATTATATATGACTTAGAGAAAGGCCGATACATCATAACACGCATC
Organism: Ampelocalamus luodianensis; assembly: GCA_036346255.1. Taxonomy (NCBI): domain Eukaryota; kingdom Viridiplantae; phylum Streptophyta; class Magnoliopsida; order Poales; family Poaceae; genus Ampelocalamus; species Ampelocalamus luodianensis. The sequence goes on from CM070622.1 coordinate 34,859,840, forward strand.
AGCTGACACTGACCTTTGTGCAGAGGAACCATAGTCCATATATATACGACAGGAATAGATGTTGTTCTGTTGTACCAATATGTACAAGTTCAATTCTTTGTATTCTTGCTCTTAGGTCAGAGAGCTGGGTGGGTAGAGCATGAAGGATTGCACATTTGTATGTAGTATGTACAGAAGCACTTGCAGAACATTTTGTCATGTACTAATTGTATCTATTTGATGATTAAGTATATTAGTTTTGTCTCACGTTATGATCTTGATATTTTACATATCTGTCATGCCTGAGTATAGACTGTATAATTTCCCTGGCTATCCCTATCCCTAATTGTGAAGCATGCAAACAAATTAGGCCTTCTGTTGTACATAATTGTAATCCAGATCTATAATGTAGTACCGTTGACCAATAGCAAACTAATAACACGTTATTAAAAAAAATGTTCTGAAACTAAACCAAACGTCAAGACTGATAAGTTGAGCATGAAGGGAGTTGGTCACATTCGTATGTACATTAGCACATATAGTTGATCCACCTACCGTTGTACTGCTGCCATCCTATTTTTGCATCCGAGAGTACTAGTGTGCCCAATTATTGGATGAACTCTGACTTTAATGCATGATTATTATCTAAACCATGTTAAGAGTCACCTACCAGCGTGTCAAGATGGCCGAGTTGGTCTAAGGCGCCAGTTTCAGGTACTGGTCCGAAAGGGCATGGGTTCGAATCCCATTCTTGACAACCATTTTTTTGTGTGTTTGGCATTATGCTACTTTTCTATCAAAATCAGTTTGACTTTCAGGCATGTTAACATATGGCAATATGGGCAAAACAATCTTTTATCATACATAATTTTATTGTCCTGTTCATTTTCTTTTGACAAATACTCAGATCGGTTATCATGAATTTATGTGAGAAAGGTTTTCCTCCCTTTTATTTATAATTTTTGAGCATGTTGATGTGTGGCAAAATCCTAGAAAAGTATCCGCATAGAGCTAATTTGGAATGTAAGAATGCTGTACAAAGAAATAGTACAATTCTTTTTTGAATTTTTTACCAAAATTCTTCGTTCCAAGCAAGACATATAAAACATAAAAAATGTCTAAAACTTTTTAAAGAAAGTTTCTTATATTTAACAAGACACTAATCTGGGAGTTTCATGTGCAAACTAAAAAGGGACAAGTCCAGGAATAGGGGGGGGGGGGATCCTTTGTAATATTGTACTCAAACCACACCTTCATCCTCTTTTCTTTTTCCATAGTTCCACCTTTTATATCTAGAGGACCATGTTGTTGAAAACAAGAACTTCGTTCCAAGCATGAACTTCACATCACAATCTGAAACGATTGTCCTAATTGGCATCCCGTGCAATCTCATGATCTCCTAAAAAAATAAATCAGCAACATGTGAAGCATAATCGTTCTTGTGGCAGGGTATAAAATGCACTATTTTTTAGAACCTATCAACAACTACAAATATGGAATCCCTCCCCCTCTTAGTCCTAGGTAATCCCAAAATAAAGTTCATGCTAATATTCTCCCAAGGAACACTAGGAATAGGTAATGGAGTATATATACCATGGGGGTTCAATTTTGACTTAGCTTTGTGGCATGTGACGATCGCTGCACAAATCTCTCAATGTCTTTCGTTATCTTTGGCCAATAGAAATGGCCGACCAACAGCTCATAAGTCTTCTCAAGGCTAAAGTGACCCATCAGTCCACTTGCGTATGATTCCTGCAACAACAAAAGCCTAATCGAATAATTTGGAATACATCACTTGTTAACTCTTAAAAGAAAACCATCATGCACATGATACCTTTCCCATCTTTACACTTCTCATATGATTTTGAAAAAATCATAATCAACACTAGACAAAACTTTCAAACTATCAAGTCCTGGTACTTTCACATCTAATTGATTCAATAAGACGCACCTTCAGGACAAGGCATCAACAATCATATTTTCTTTCCCTTTCTTGTATTTCACAACATATAGGAAACTTTCAATGAATTTAACCCATTTAGCACGCCTTCTATTCAGCTTAGCTTGGCCTTTCAAATGTTTCAAAGCTTCATGATCTGATGGACAACAAATTCTTTAGACCATAAGTAATGTTGCCAAGTTTCGAGCACTCTAACCAAATCATATAATTCTTTGTCATAAACTGAATAATTCAATTGTGCTCCACTCAACTTTTCACTAAAATATGCTACAAGTTTGCTCTCTTGCATCAAAACACCTTCAATACCTATTCTACTAGTGTCACATTCAATTTCAAAGATTTTAGTGAAATCAGGTAAAACCAGCAAAGGAGCTTTAGTTAATCGTTTTTTAGCTCTAAAAAGGCCTTCTCTTGTGACTCACTCCACTGAAAGACAACTCCCTTCTTAGTCAATTCATTCAATGGGACGCAATGATAATCAAATCTTTCACAAATCTCCTATAGAAACCAGCAAGACCATGGAAACTTCTCAACTGGCTAATATTGATAGGAGTTGGCCAATTCTTGATTGCTTCCATCTTTGATTCATCCACTTCAATTTCCTGTCTAGAAACAACATAGCCAAGAAACACAACGTTGTATGTGCAAAAGGTGCAATTCTCAAGGTTAGCGAACAACTTTTCTTTTCTAAGAACATCCAAAACTTATTTGATATGATCAGTATGTCCCTCTAAAGATTTGATATAAATCAGAATATCATCAAAGTATGCAACTACAAATTTTCCAATGTAAGCTCTCAAAACATGATTCATTAGTCTCATGAATGTACTAGGTGTATTAGTTAACCCAAAAGGCATAACTAACCACTCATAAAATCCAAATTTTGTTTTAAAGTCTGTTTTCCATTCAACACCTATCTTCATTCTAATCTGATGATATTCGCTTCTCAAATCAATCTTAGAGAAGATAGTTGAACAGTTGAACCACTCAGTTCATCTAGAATATTATCTAACCTTGGAATAGGATGATTGTATCTAATAGTGATGTTATCAATGGCTCGACAATCGACACACATTTTCCAAGATGCATCTTTCTTAGGAACTAAGATCATAGGTATAACACAAGGACTTAAGCTTTCATGCACATAACCTTTTTTTAAGAGTTCTTGTACCTACCTTTTGTCGACGATCGAGTCATCGATCTTACGAAATAAATAAAGAAAAATGGCTAAGATTTCTTGGAAGAGAATGAGGTTGCTCTTTATTGCATTGAACTAGCTTATTACAGGGGGGCCCTTGATAAGGCGGTGGACTAGCCCTAATTACACAGAATGTATCGACTGCTACACTACTGCTTCAAATGAGATCCAATTGCCTATTGATCTTCTGAATTTGATTGTCATGTCTCACTCCCCTTGGTTGTTCATCATCCACCCTTAAATAACTGGCGAAGAGGTGGCAGTTACCCCTGGAGAAGACGTCTGTTGGAAGTGACGCAACTAGTCAGAGAGACAATTGTCGTTTGGTAAACCAGTAACTGATCACCGATTACTATCAGTGGGAGATAAAACCATGTAGTGGTTATTGTCAGTGACTTAGGGCCATGGAACGTCGTGTGGTTTGGAACAAATAAGATATGTGTTTCATTCATCATACAGAGGATATACTTGGAATCTGGTCCAAGTGCCAGTTCAAAGCTTCTACGACCAGTCATTTGGCCGGGAATTGGGTATAGAACCTCGTTTGACTAGGGTACCTATAGTGTGACCTCTGGAGTTCTCACGACCACGGGGATCGTTAACCTCAGTTGTTACGACCACGAAGGACATGTAGTCTTTAGCTAAATATTAAAATAATATTTAGAGATTTAAAACCTCGTCAGCTAGCCCCCGAACTTTACGTGAATTTGTAGTGTGAACCCTTCTCCGATGAAATCTATATCGGGAAAAATCCTCGTCTTAATGGCATAGATAACGAGGTGGTCTGTATTCACTTTAAAGTTAAGGAATTGTTTGGGAAACTGAAGAGGTTTCTACCCGTTTGGACTTCGGGCAACTCCAGTTTGCAGTTAATAAAGTGCGGCTATAAAATCCCTAGAGTACGCTGACTTGGGATCTTTACACACTCAGATTTTACTTGAATCCCCTTTCATCTTCTTGCCAAGAAATCTCCTCCGACCTCCTTTCGTCCTCTCGCCAAAAAGATCAACAATGTTGGATTTGATCACCAACTGGTTGGTGTTTGATTTGACAGAGAAGAAGCTGAAGGCTTTAGAGAAGAGTGGAATGCTTCCCGATAAGAGTTTGGTATCTTGGAGAACTGCGGTCGGAGAGCATTCCCCAAGCAGCAAAGAGGGAGAAATCCTATTTTTCTCGCATACATCGAATGCGGGTTCAGGTTGCCGGCGCACCTATTCCTTTACAAGATCTTGGAGTATTATGAAGTCGAGTTGGTGAACCTTGCCCCTAATTCGATTGCCAACCTCAGCATCTTTGTCTACCTTTGTGAGGTGTACTGGGGATTCCACCAGATTTGGAGGTCTTCGGGTACTTCTACAAGATGGTGAGGTCGGGAAAATCGACGGGGTCACCTAGGGAGTGCACCTTGGGCCTCCACGACGGAAAAGCTGAGCAGTACATTCGTATGTGCTCAAAATCTTCGTGGTCGTCATGGAAGAAAAGCTGGTTCTACATGACGGTCACCAAGGAAGACAGCCTCTGCTTCGTCGGTAAGAAAGCGGTCGAGAACCCAGAGTGGTGCTCCTCCGTGAAGGAGGGAAAGGTGGGGAGATGGATTGAAGCCATCCAATACTTTAACATCAAGGGTCTAGCTTCCTAGCACGTGGTGAGGGATTTTTCCATGCGCCGGATTTGTCCTTTGAAGTCCGGGCATATTCCATGCTCTGGTACATTGGTTGAGATGATGCGACCAAGGACTCGACCAAGGACTCTTCAGAAGGTAAACTTTTTAAGAAAAAATCCCAACTGGTTTTTGTTTATTTTAGCTGATTATTTTGTAACCTTAAGGTCTTTTGCTTTTATAGCTCTTTCTTCTGAAGAGGTCAAGGAGCAGATCAAAATGATTTATGCGGGAGAGCCTGATGGCAAGGCTGGTTTTCTCCGGATTTTAGCTATTGTCTCTTTAGAAGAGAGAATACAGAGGCTAAAGGTAAAAAATAATAATATTTTTTCCATTATTCATGTATTTTCTCATCGGTTGATATAATAAATCCCCTTTTGATGTGCAGTCGGTCGGATTGAAGATCGACAAGCTCACTGAGAGTTACGAACCAATTGATTCTCCGACCACTTCTGCCCCTACGACCACTCAGGATGGTGGTCCCCCGGAGGTAAAGAACCGACCAGAAATGTACATTCTAGATGAAGGGTTTTCATCACCTAATTAACTTTGATTTGTAACTTAGGCGGGAGATAAGGAGAACCTGCAGACTGAAACTATGGAGGTCGTAGGAGGATCCGGAGAGGCCATAGTCGACCAGACAGTTGCTCTTGAAGCAGCTACTCCGGATGTTGACAAAACCATCGTCTCCGAGCAGGTGGTTAGGGGACTTCTCTCCGACCGAGTGGTCGGGGAGATTTCTTCTAACCTCCAGTCGGAGGATGTAAGGGGTCTAACCAGGCCTACTGGGTCAGAATCAGTGAAATCAGTTGAGAAGAAGAGAAAAGCAAGCACTCTGGACTTTGCTCGAGGGCTTTTCAAGATCAGGACCAAGAAGACCAAGTATGTTTACATGAAAGAAACTTACGTAAGTACATACCTTTAATGTTTCTGGTATTCTAAAATCTTGACTTTCCTTTCTTTTGTTTTGAAAGATCTTCTGGTGTTCCGATCGCCTCCGATTAGAGCACCCCTCAGGAGGAAGCTCCTGAGAAAAGGGTGGTTGAGCCAGCCTCGAGCTGGTGGAAACACCAATACCGGTTCAGGAGCCTGTGGCGGCTCCGACCGCACTTTTGGAGGTGGCTGCAGAAGACCAATCCTAGCAGGCTCTGCCCGCTGCTGGGACTGAAATGGTTGAGGTGATCGACCTGTTAGAGGGGAGTCCTTCATGTAGAAGGCCTCCTTGCGTCCATGACGTTCCCAATCAGCCTCGGGTCCTTGATAATAAGAGACTCGAGGAGGCTTGGAAGAAGATCATAGACTGTCAATCACAGACAAACTCTGGGTCTTTTTACTCCCAGTATGCGAACAAAGCGATCCAGGTAAATCCCTTACGATCACTTTTTGAGTGTTTATTTGAAGTTTTATTTTAAACTTAAAGAGGTTTGCTATATATTTTCTATATCATATGTTTGAGAACATCGCTGCGATCAAAGAACTGACGCAACGACTGATTGCTTTAGAGAAGAAAAACTCTGAGCTAAAAAGTAAGAATTTCTTCTTGACTTCTTCTTCCCTTTGTGCTATTTTATTTCTTTCTAAATTTCCCTTCTTGTCATATTTAACAGAACTGAAGTTTTTTTGAAAAAGAAGATAAGGCTAAGGAAGCCATTATAGCCTCACTTGAGGAGAAGTGTAAGGCTAATTACCGGTCGATCAAAGACTGGTCGACCGGGTACGCAGAAGCCATTGAAGCTTTCGAGAAGAAAACTCAAGGTAACTGATCGAAAACTTGACCAATTTATTATATGTTATAGTTATATTTCATTAACTTTTGATGTACTCATGCAGAGCAAGCTCAAAAATTATAAAGAGTAGATAAAGCTCTTGAGTTCGAGCAGAATAAGGAGAAAGAACTTGCACAGACTCTTGAAGAGAAAATTATTTTTCTCAACAAAATGCTCTCCGATATGGGATCGTAAGTATTTCTGCCTTTTCCAAGAGATCCAATGGAGAAGGCAAATTGCCTTACTTGATAGGTTGAGTGTCTCCAAAATCTGCTTGCTACCACGCAGAAGAACCATGCGCAGACCATAAAGGACGCCGTTGCTAACGAAGTTAGCTTTTCTTTAGCAAAGCTTAAAGCTTCCGACCCCTTCATAAGTCTCCAAGCTCTTGAAGCAGACTTCAACTGCTCGGAGGATGAAGCAACCAAGATCTTCGAATGGGTAATGCCCTTGGAAACAAGGTTGCAGAGGAGATGGAGATCGGATCTCCATCCCATAGCGACTAGTCAGGTGGTCACAAAAAAGATGGATGTAATTATTATAATTGTAAATGTAAAGAACTTACCTTTTGTCATCAATAAAGTTTATTTTTATCTTTTCATTGTGCATACTCGTATATTTCCTAGCCCCGACTGCTTGTGTAGTAGAAGAACTTACTAAGGAAGCAGTTGACCAAGGAAAAGAGCACATGCTACGACCTACGTACAAAGTATGCACTGATTATGTTTGTTAAAATGATCCAGTTAACACTAGGAAATCACTTTGGTCGAAACAGTGTAGGATTTCAACCAGTTTTAGATCTATTTCCATAATCAAAATATAGTACATTGAAAGGTCAGAAGATATAATAAGACTTATATTGATGATAAGAAATTATGCAAAGATGCATGCAAAAATAATAAGTACTATTATTTATACTGATTATCCTAGCTGGTTGTAAAAGGTGCTAAGAACCAAAGACATGATTAACACCTCGCAAAACGTACTCGTACTCAAGTTCCGAATGGTAGCAAAGATCGTAAGAAAAGGATTGTCGCTAGGAAACTCCTTCCAGTGGGTAGGACTACATGCAGAGAGGAGAGATTTCAACTAGGAGGTTTCCTGTGTCTCGACCAGTAGCTAAAACAAGAGAAGAGCGGAATGTTGAAGTGAAGAAAGAAAGTGTGTAAGCCCTTGAGTAGGTAAGTAATTATATGTAATTGTTTGTATGATTCTCCTTTTACTTGGTTTCTTCCTTAAGAAATAAGTGTGTGGTCCCACATGAGAAACACCACTGGGATGATCATGAAAAGAACCCTTATGGCGTTTGACTAATGTACCATAGCCAAAAAAGTAAAAGATATCCTTTAGAAGGATTTTGGAGAGCAATGAATCTTCTCTGATGAGCGAGACAATAATAGTTTATGACCAGACAATGGATAACCGAAATATGAATAACATTACTCATAGTAAAGTAAAGAAATGATGCTTTTTAATTGAAAACAAAATTGAAATTGAAATGAACAACTATACATAAAACTTACGCAATTGATCAATATTCCAAGAATTGGACATAACACGCCTGTAACTATTTAAAAGATTTTTTTAAGGCTCTGAAAATTGGGATGTTACATCAATATTCCAAGAATTGGACATAACACGCCCGTCTGACATGGCAAGTCATACCAAACCAGTCCGTGACTTCGACCACAGTGTATAGACCTTCCCATTAGGGAGAAAGTTTATTGTGATTTGTCTGGCTCTGAATTTTTCTAAAAACCAGATTACCTACAGCTAGGTTGTAAGGTTGCACCTTACGACTGTGGTACCTTCTCATGGCTTGTTGGTAAACAGTCAATCGTATTAAGCGTGGTTTCATATTTTTTTTAAGGAAATTGATGTCGACAAGTCATCGTTCGTTCTGGTCATTTTCATCAAAACAATAAGTTCGAGCAGAGCCAATCTTCAGTTCTAGGGTAAGCATGGCTTTAGCACCATAAACTAGAAAAATGGCGTTTCACTGGTCGCACGACTGGTCGTGGTTCAAACGGTCCATAATACAGAGGGGAGTTCTTGAACCCAAGCTCCTGACTGTTGTATTAACTGGTCGAATACTCAGCGTTTTACTCCTTGTATTATTATACCATTAGCTTGCTCGACTGCTCCGTTACTCGTGGGTGAGCAACGGAAGCGCAATGTATCTTGATACCTAGATCCTCTTAGAATTCCTGAAAATTCCCACTTGAGAATTGGGTACCATTATCTGTGATTATACGACTGGGTATACCAAATCGTGTGATCACATTTTTTATGAGAAACTCTTGGCAGCCTCAGTTGTTACCTTAACAATTGGCTCAACTTCTATCTATTTTGTGAATGTATCAATCATTACAAATAGGAATTCAAAACCCCCGAGCGCTCTTGGGAAATGTCCCAAAATGTCCAGTCCCTAGGGTGCAAAAGGCTAAGAAAGAGGTATGGTCTGCAAAACTTGTACCGGCTGATGTACTTGTTGACTATGAAATTGACATTGCATACACTTCGTCACAAGATTCTTTGCATCATGGAGGGCAGTTGGCCAGTAGTATCATTGCCTGAAGGCTTTACTGATTAGTGTTCTGTAGGAGTGATGTGCTCTACAGACTCCTCCATGTATGTCGGATAATAACTTAATATCATCCGTTTGAGATATACATCTCATCAACACTCTGTGAGCTCCCCGTTTATAAAGGGTACATTCGATCAGAGTGTATGATTTGGCTTTTCGAGCTATACGATCGGCCTCTACATCATCTTCAAGAATTATGTCATGCAGAAGATAATTATAGATTGATGTCATCCAATCACTATAGGGGTCAATTTGTATGACCTCCAGTGGAGCATGCTTGTCCTCGGAATGCTCGACCACCGAGGGTGTATCGAGTTTCTTAAGAAAAACTCTAGGCGGGACAGATGATCTTGTTGAAGCCATCTGTGCCAACTGGTCTGCCAGAAAGTTTTTCTTTCTAGGAATATGTCGGATCTAGAAATCGAAGAAGTGCTTTTCAAGTTTTCATACTTCTGCTAAATAAGATGACATCTTGGTTCTTGAGCATTGATATTCTTTTCCAACTTGATTCGCTACCAGTTGAGAATCGCCTTTCACTAGTAAGCAGTGAATCCTGAGCACTTTGGCTGCTCAGAGTCCTGCCAGTAAACCATCATACTCTGCTACGTTATTTGTAGCAGGAAAATTTAACTGAATGACGTATTTTATGTGTTCTCCAATAGGAGCATTTGATCCCCAAGCCTTTGAGCATCAAGGAACCATCAAAGTACATTGTCCATTCATTGTGGTGTTTGTACTCCGGCCCTTGGGTGGGTTCAGGGTTAGTCCATTCGGCAATGAATTCTGCTAAAGCTTGGGACTTGATTGTTGTTCGTGAGATGAAATGGAGGTCAAATGCCCCAAGCTCGACCGCCCATTTTGTTATTCATCCTGATGATTTCCTGTTTCTGAGAACTTGACCAAGAGGATATCCGGTTGGTACGACCACTTTGTGGGCCTAAAAGTAATGCCTAAGTTTCTTTGAAGCCATAAGGAGTCCATATAGCAACTTTTGTACCTGTGGATATCGTTCCTTTGGTCCATGTAAGACTTTTGTTTGTGTAATATACTGATCGTTGGATGTTGTCATGCTCAATGATCAGTACAGAACCGACTGTCTGCAGCGTCGCTGCCAGGTATATCAGTAATGTTTCTCCCGATCTTGGAGATACTAAGATGGGGTACTCGTAAGGTACTTTTTGAGTTCTTCAAAGGCATTGTTTGCTTCTTTAGTCTATTCAAAACTTTCATATTTTGAAGAAGTTTAAACAAAAGTAATCATTTTTCTCCTAACCATGTTATGAAACGACTTAGCACTACCATACAGTTGGTTAGTTTTTGGACTTCTTTATTTGTGGTCGAAGAGCGCATCTGGTCGATGACTGATATTTTTACTAGATTTGCTTCAATTCCTCTAGCCAAAACTAGGAATCCAAAAAGCTTTCTAGAGGAAACTTCGAACACACACTTTTTCGGATTTAACTTAAGGTTATGTTTCCTTAAGTTATTGAATGTTTCATGTAGGTCAAAAATATGATCACTAGCATTGATGCTCTTTACGACCAAGTCATCAATGTAGGCCTCCCAATTTCGATCTATTTGTGGATTAAAAGTTTTTTGTATTAACCTTTGGAAAGTAGCACCAGCGTTTTTGAGACCGAATGGCATCTTGACATAACAGTAAGTGACATATGGTGTGATGAAGGAAGTTTTCTCTTCATCATCTTTACTTATAAATACGGTGGTACCCTGAATATGCATCTAAAAAAAACTTAATAACTCATACCCGGTAGTAGAGTCTACAAGTTGATCAATGCGTGGAAGGGGAGGTCATCCTTCGGATAAGTTTTATTAAGATATGTGAAATCAATACACATTCATCATTTCCTGTTACCTTTTCTAACAATTACAGGATTGGCGAGTCACTCTAGGTGGTCGACTTCACGAATGAACTCATCCTTAAGAAGCTCGTCAATTTTCGACTGGATTGCCTCCTTCCGATCTAGTACAAAGCCCTTTAGCTTCTACTTGATCGGTTTTTTGTCAGGCCAGAGAGCTAGCCTGTGCTTGATCACCTCCCTAGGGACTCCGGGCATGTCGGATGCCTGCCAGACAAATACATCCGAATTGGCTCGGAGGAAGGAGACGAGCGACTCTTCCTATTTTGGATCGAGTCCTGCTCTGACTAGTACCTTTTGGATGCTTGTATTAGTATTTGCGAGTCCAGACGACGTTTTGATGCTTTCCAGGGAAGCGCCTTTGTCGAGTGGAACCTCCTTGGTCTAGTCGGAAGGTTTTGGGGTCATCCTTGGTCTCGAGTGCTTCACCTGCATTGAAGGTGGGTTAGTATCCCTGGTTGGAAGCTCATCAACCTATTCTAAGGATTTTTTATCACATGTGTATGCCATCTTTCCATCCCCTCGAACCGTAATAACCCCTTTCGATCCTGGCATTTTTAAACTTTGATAGTCGTAATGCGTAGCTATCAGGAATTTTGCCAACACCGAACGACCAAGGATTCCATTGTATGCAGTTTCAAAATCTACTACATCAAATGGGATCTTTTCTGTTTGAAAGTTGTCTGGTGTTCCGAACGTGACCGGTAGAGAGAGTTGCCCTGTCGATTTTACAGTAGATCTTTGGACTATGCCATGAAAGGCATATTTCACAAGCTTTACTTTTGATCTGGGAATCTGCATTTCTTCTAATGCTCCTGTAAGCAGAATATTTAAAGAACTGCCACTATCTATCAAAACTCGATTAACTTTGCAATTATTAACAGTAGGTTCTAATACAATATAGAACCTACCTGGTCGAGTTGAAGCGTTGGGGCAGTCTTCTTTGCTGAAGGAGATAACTATCTCTAACCACTTGGATGGCTTGGCGGTGATCGGAGATTCGGCAAGGTTGACCTCCCGCTCCATGGCCTTCAGATGGTGCCTAGATTCATACGAGGAGGATCCACCAAATATCATGTCGACGGTGTGCTGTGGCTCCTGGTAGTCCATTTCTTCATCGCCATCGTTGTTCTTCTTGGAGCTTAGCTCTCCAAACTCTTGTATGGAAGGAAAAGGTCCTTTACCTGCATAATAATCCTCCAGCTTTTTCAGCTAGGCTCGGTAGGTGCGCAGATCATGCCCTGCCGCCTGATGAAGTGGACACCACTTCTTATTATTTTTGTATTCATCGGTCGAAGACTTTGCCTTGTTCCGACTAGAATAATCCTTTTTGCCCTTGATAAATTTCTCAGGAACCACAAGGACCTCTTTGTTATCGGGTTTGCGGTTTTTCTTACCGTTGAGAGCCTTTTTATGCTTCTTCTCTGGTTTGTTCAGGCCAGGTTGAGGAATTTTTTCTTTCCAATCGATGGCTTTGTTTCGTTCAACCGCCTCACTGGCGGTTGCATACCTATCTACCATATCAAAAAGTTCGACGGATATTCATAGAGGATTCATTGCAATGTCCTCTGTAAACCTTCAATTCCTCAGTCCTGCTTTAAAAGCCTGAATGATAGAAGAATCTACGACCTTAGGTATAGAATTACGAACCTGGCTAAACCTTTTGATATACTGCAGGAGAGTTTCATTGGATTTTTCCAGGATTCGATGGAGGTCGTCTTCCTTTCCGAAGGTCGTACGTCCCCTGAAAGTTCGCGATCAAGAGATCACAAAGTTGCTCCCAAGTGTAGATTGATCCGACCGGTAGGTTTAGCAACCAAGACCAGGTATATCCTTCGAGAACCGTGGGCAGGTGGTTTGCCATCATGTTGTTATCACCACCATCGGTTCTGATGATGGTAGTGTAGATCTAGAGAAATTCTAGTGGGTTTTGAGTCGTGTTGAACTTCTCCATATTTGCTGGTCGAAACTTGTCCGGCCAGCGTACAGCTTGGAGCCCTACTGAGAAGGCTCGACATCCTGTAATCGAGTCATGGCGCCTTCTCTGGAAAGGGGCCAAATTGTAATCTGTTAGGGATCGATTTCTCAAGTTGGCATACCGAGTATCCGATGTCCCAATCCGATCACGGATGTTAGTTTGTCGTCTTCGACCGGCCGCCTAGTTCAGATGAAGCTGAAGATCACCCGGAACAAGCAATTACTCCTCATGACGAGGGGGAGGAGTGGCTTCATGAAAGAGTCGTCTTCCCTTGTGACTCCCTTATCGAAATCTTGGAGGGGTCTTGGTATTGATCGGTCTCTAGTTCGACCATGTTGTCCCCTGCTAAGGGAGGAACGTTGGGATGAAGTCAAGATTTGACTTTGCGGGTTTCGTTGCTCCCGGTACATTTTCGTACGCTGCATGGTTTGTTGGAGGATTTCGATATCTGTCCTGCAAGTTGAGCATATACTGGAGCCTCTGCCAGAGCAGAGTCGGGGTTACTTAAAATGTCTCGAACTCGTTGCAAGTTTTGAATCATTACTAATGGTCTTGGTGGATTTCTGCTAGCAGAAGGTGTTCGATGACTCGAATTGCCTCCTGACCTTCTGGTTTGCCCTATTCGACCCATCATGTGCGGTGGGGTAGAAATAGGTGAATTAACTGATGGATGTCCACCAGCTCCATGACCTCCTCTACCTCTGGTTGGTGCTTGAGCACCCGCGCCATTTCCACCAATGGGTGCTGGCAGGTTACGTAGTGGAGGATCGTGCACGGCATCTAGATTGGTATCACCAAGTGCGTTAACCTCATGCTTCCAACAGTGGTCTTCCGATGAACTCCCATCATAACTAATGGAGAGCCTTCCACTGCTTCAGCAAGGAGCCTCCACGATGGAGAGCAGTAGGAAATTACCACTTCCGGTAGGCTTTATGGTGGATTTAGCCTGATCCGGCGGATGACCGATTGTAGGCTGAGTTTGATCATTCCCACTTGGCCTTCGACCGGTGGCAGCTTCAATGACACCGTTACCAGGTGTCGGTTAGCTCCCGGAATACGTAGAAACCGTTGGCGAATATTGGTCGTCCATGACTGTATCGAGAGTACATTGACCTCGGGTTGCGGCATTGAGCTTTTGTCGCCCTTTTCACCGGTCGAAAGGACCAGGCTTGTAGAGGCATTCGGACGTTCTGAATTGGTCGAAACAATCAATTCCTCTGGAGGCGCCACTGGTGGCAAGTCTTCCTCCATTCGGTCAACCTCGTTGGTGTCAGCGAGTAGTGAGCCTGCAATGGAAGAGGATGACGACGACATTGCGTCATGTTCCATGGCGCGGATGCATGCGTCCATGTCAAGGTTGGAGTAGTCCGCCAAGTCGAACCAGTTTTCCTCATCCCAAGTCCTTGACATAGTCGCATAAGCGATAATGGGGTGAACGGAAAGTGAATGATGATTGCTGGGCGATGGATCTTCAAGAAATCAGCACCTTCTTCCCCACGGATGGTGTCAGCTGTCGACGATCGAGTCGCCGATCTTACAAAATAAATAGAGAAAAATAGTTAAAACTTCTTGGAAGAGAATAGGGTTGCTCTTTATTGCATTGAACTGGCTATACATGGGTGCCCTTTGACAAGGCGGTGGACTAGTCCTAATTACACAAAATGTATTGATTATTATACTACTACTTCAGATGAGATCCAATTGCCTATTGATATTTTGAATTGGATTGTTGTGTCTCCCTCCCCTTGGTTGTTTGTCATCCAACCTTAAATAACTAGCGAGGAGGTGTAGTTACCCCTAGAGAAGACGTCTATTGGAAGTGACGCGACTAGTCGGGGAGGCAGTTGTCGTTTGGTAAACCAGCAACTGATCACCGGTTATTGTCAGTGGGAGATAAGAGCATGTAGAGGTTATTGTTAGTGACTTAGGGCCATAGACCGTCGTGTGGTTTGGAACAAATAAGACATGTGTTATATTCATCACACGGGAGGGATATATTTGGAATCCGGTCCAAGTACCAGTTCAAAGCTTCTACGAGCAAACATCTGGTCGGAAATTGGGTATAGAACCTCATCCAACCAGGGTACCCATAGTGTAACCTCTGGAGTTCTCACGACCACGGGGGTTGTTAACCTCAGGTGTTACGACCACGAAGGACATGTAGTTTTTAGCTAAATATTAAAATAACATTTAGAGATTTTAATCCTTGTCACCTTTGTATCTCTTTGGTTTCCTTCGGATTGGTGCAGTAGGACACCAAGGAGCTCATGGTGAGGTTATGACAACCACCCCCATTAATAATAACTTTGCATACATTATCTTGGACTTTAGCTCTTATTTGGAGAAGATTGCGCCGCTGACCAATCTCAACCTCCTTGAATTGAATACTCAACATTGTTTTCATAACAAGTGTAACACCTTGTTCGAAATCACCATAGGTGTGCTCCTCTTCTTCAAAGGCATCCTCGTATTGCTCCAAATCAGCAAGTTCTTCTACTTCTCCTTCACTAGTGGAATCATACTCTCATTCTTCAGTAACCAACATTGTTCAATTGTTGGGACACTCTTTGGAGACGTAGCCATGTCCCAAGTACTTGAAGCATATAATTCCACTACTATTGGTTGTAGAGCCAATCGGAGAAGTTGTAGATGCCGTAGGTTTGTTCTTCTCACTTGGTATTGAGACCACACTTGAAACAACATGCACATTAGAATGAGCACTTCTATTAGAATTAGTAGTAATACCACGATTGACATTGGGTTGGGGTACAAACTTGCTACCACTTGAGGTAGATCTAGCACTAAATGAAGCACTTTGATTTGGTTTTGTATCTTGCTGCAACTGACGCTCTACCTTGGTAGGTTGATGAACTAACTCAACAATAGTCTGGTATGGTTGAACTCAGCGATTCTCTGAACACTACAGTTTAATCCAGCCATAAACCATGTCATAGTTTGCTCTTCATCTTCATGAACATTTGCTCAAATCTTTGCCTTCTCCATCTCCTTGCGGTATTGCTCAATAGATTGATTTCCTTTCTTCAAATTTCGCAACTTATCAAAGAGATCAAGCCTATAATGTTTGGGAATAAACCTTGTCCTCATTTATCTTTTCATTCCAGCCTATGTAGCAACAGTGGGTTCTCCAGCTTCTTCTCGCTGATTTTGGACTTGCTCCCACCATATTAGAGCATAGTCATCAAATTTTAGGAAAGTCATTGCTAAGTTCTCTTCAAAGTAGTTGTGCATGCGAAAAATCTTACCAACTTTCAGCTCCCATGTAAGATAAGCTTCTGAATTAGACACACCATCAACTTTTGGCATGCTAAATTTAAGCTTACCAAACCTCCCCTCCTCAGGTTGTTCTTGACCCTGGTTACCTCGAAGATGATATCCATAATTTCGGTGCAGCACATGATTATCTCCATTGAGCTCGTCGTCAATGTCTTCATGGTTGATGTCTCCTCTTCCATGACCCTGCCCGGGCCATGACCGGCAGTAGCAACAGCACCATTCCCACGACCGAGACCTAGAGGTCTCACGGCATGGGCAACATCTTAGTTTCTTCACATTTGGGCTTCTTGAGCAAGCCTTGCAGCAGCTTCTTCATCTGTTTCATCAAGTTCTTCATTTTGTACACTTGCATCTCCAGGATTTTGGCGGATCTCTCGAACAATATCAAGAACAAGACCACCTCTCATGGCTATGATGTTCTCTTTTATTGTTGATTGACATTGCCCATAAGTTGTTGAAGGTCTTGCGGAAGCTTCTCTTGTTTCTCCTCCAATTGACTCTTGAACTGAGCAAGAGTAACACAATCATCCTGATTGGAAGGAGTCCCATTCCCTCCTGCCATGGTTAGTTATGCAAAGACCTACACTAAATAGTGTATGTATATGTGGAACAACTCAAGCTCACCTTCTCTTACCAACTGAAGCTCTTGTTCTTTCCTTGCAAGTGCAAAAGCGAGCTTAGCTGTGGAGTTCATGGTTGATACAATAACTATAATGATTAATTGAATACATGTCGAGCATTGCACAACAAGTGGTTTCTTTGTGGAGTTTGGACATGATATAATTATAGCAAGGAAAAACTAATTTGAAATCTAGTTATTGTTAAACCAAGTAATTATCCAAAGTATATTCAAAAGCCTTAGTTGTTGAACAAGATATAAGTGAAGAACACGCAACTCACACGAAGAATTTGGATTATCAAGACATAAGCGAAGGACAGTCCCAAAGTTTGCCTTCTCTCTCTCTCTCTCTCATTTTTGCACAGCTCTTTTTTTTGGCTGCCTTACTCTTCTTCTTTTTTTGATTTTTTTATTTAGCAAACACTAACACAAGGGACTAGGAACTAAAATCACACAAGTTGGAGATGGAGAAAAACACAAAGAAAAGACCGAAAACAACAAAAAAAACAGGGACTAAAACTTATTGGGGCAAAATTAGCGCAAAAAATATGACCTTTTTGGGGTCTAAGACATTGAGATGCCATTCTCTAGCAAGGATATATGGATGGGCCTCGAAGTAAACTTTTTAACAAGCACAAGAATAACAAAAATAGTAGACTTCATATGCAAAAGTTACAGCCAGTTCACTGAAGGATGCACAGACTGAAAATCTAGACGTGAAATGGATACAACCAGCCAACACAAGTAATTTGAAGATGAACCTAACTTGACAAAGGACACTAGAGTAAGGTCTTAAACAAAGGACACACAAAAGATGGATGGATTCTAGTGGATTTTGCATGAAGAACACATCAACTCTATTATTGGGACACAAATAACATGCAAGGTAGGTTGGGGACAAAGAAAATAGCACAAAGGTAGCACAAGGGATAGAACTGTAATATCCATTTTGTTGGTGTCTTGGAAAGCAAGGAAAAAGGAGCTAAAGAAAGGAGTAAAAAAATATGCGTGTATACCTTGGAACGGAGGCTGCATCACAACCGTATGATACTCGGACTCCTCATGCACGATATAGGCATCGCCCTAGCATTGTTGTGCGTTCAAAGGAGAAGCAACAGTGTCATCGTTTCCCCCAGCTAGTGCTGCCGCCCTTGCCATGCGTTGCCGTCGCGTAGGCCGCTGCTGTCGTCGCGTGCACTGCTGCTACTAGGAGAGTAGGGCGCTGTCCTCGCTGTTGGAAGCTGCCGTGCCGAAATCATCATCGTCAAGTGCCGCCACCATCATCGACTGAAGTTGTCGTGGTTTGGTTCGTTTCCAACACCTAATGCAATTTATGTCTTCGGTGAACTAATTAGCATCAGATGGCAAAGGATGGAGGCACACCATTTCTAGTACTAGTTGATGACCGTCTTGCACAGTAGTGTGAGGGCAAAAGGTTGTAGCGTGGTGCTTTCTTCCAGGCTAGTACCCATTAATTAGTTGGATTATTAAATATATAATCAGTATGTAGGAGTTGAATCACTCAACTCATATCTATCTCACACCTATCTCTATGTGCTTCACACACCTTTCCTATAGAAAACTCACTCATGATTTTCTTGCTCTCTTGTGATTCACACGCATACGAGCCTTTTCTTTTGGCGATGCAACAATACAACGTCTTTTCTCTCTCTATTATTCCTTCTCCTCTTATTGAAGCTAACAACAACATAAATAAATACACATGATAGGCAACAACCTATCTCCTGAACTCACGCCATGATCCACCAGACCCTATCCACTAACCAACAACTCAATGATGCTAGACTTGGCTAGTTACTTGGCGCAGCAAGCAACGGCCTTGACCCCTTCTTGCGGCACAACTCAAATCCACTACTTGACATGACAAGGCCACAATGCCATGCAAACACACATTAAACATGTTGAAAGTATGAGCATTTTTCGAATTACTTTAATCCAGAAATATAGTAGATAAATCATGAGAATTACTCTAGTCATTTTCACAAAGTAAATGAACAAGAACACTATAGCCATACTAAGATCCAGAAGGACATAAACTAGTATACCTATCTCAGTGTTCAAGTTAACAACAGATAAGAAAACTAACCAACTAATATATGTAAGATAGACATACCCGGATGCAGGAGAAGGAGTAGCAGCAGAGGAGTTCCGCATCCGAGAGCGCAGCAGGAGTCTTGTCGCTTGTCATGGCGTAGTGGTAGTAGTCGTGCGATTGATGTAGACGAGCGAGAAACGAATGAAGAAGAAGAAGCGGCGATCGCGCGTAACGCTCCCAAAACCTTATTCGCCGCCGCCGTGCAAGTCTTCGATGACGATGGTTCCGAGGCTCGCTCTCCCGGTGCGGCCAGACACGCGCCTCGCCGGATGGAGATCGCCGAGACAAAGAACAAAACCAGTGGTATACTATTGTCTTTCGTGGAGAGTGTTCATCAGCCAGAAGAACAAGTGCTCTGTTCCATATAAAGGCAAAAACCCAGAGACTAGAAACGGTCGTCATTACCCACTGGTAACTGCAACCATTACCCAGTCACTAGTAACCGCAGTCATTACCAAGTCACTAGTAACCGCAGCCATTACTGCTACCGAATTCTGAAACAGAGCATGTTCTACTTAATGGCAAAAACAAAGAGACTAGGAACGATCACCATTACTCACTGGTAACTGAACCGTTACTGCCAGCCGTTTGTTAATGCCACTAACTACGAGTCAGTGCGTTTCGATTTTCGAATAGATAAAGAAAAACGCGCACGCACCGGCACCCGCACCGCACCGCACGGGCACGGCACGACACGGCTCGGCGTGGCGTGGCGTGGCGTGGCGTGGCGAGGCGGGCGAGCGAGCGAGCGAGCGCGCGCGTGTATTGGCTCTCTCCAATTCCACAAGAGGGCTACCATGTTCCACCTTTTAAAGTGGTGTAACTCCCATTCAACTCTCCATATGGGACTAAATAGTTTTAGCACATGCACATGGGCCTTTGGGATTTTCCAGGAATTGATTCGGATTAAACATGGGCCCAGCCCGTATTAATTCCAACAATCCCCCACCAGATCCCAAGGGCACATGTCAAATGCCTTGATCCACAGTATTGTTTTGATATACCAGTGTTTTGATGGAGACCGTTAAGGTTGAACATCCACCTAGAAAGAAGCTACACTTATCCACAATCGTACAATGGTGAGCCTTGAATTGAGCTTTGTGTGAATAAGTTTTACTTAAGTCCTTAACTGATACAAGGCTGCCAGGCATCCCCGCGGGTTGAAGCATATGAGTCATACTTCTGGTCTATTCATGAGCTTCCTAGAGATTACCCTATCTCATAGACTGTGACTAGCATCGGGCTCATATAGGTGTGTTCTTTCAAGATCGCTCTCAGGAGACAGATTTGCTTAAACAAGCCACATAACACATTAAGATAATAATCAACCTGCCATACAGATTTAGGAGAGAATTGCATCTCCAATGGAGTGGGTCTATAAAAGTACTCTCCTCCCAGTTAACCAAAAGCTTGTTTCGCCAATCCTACTTCACGGGATCTCCGATCATATAGGATGGGTTACCACTATATTATAACTCACGTGGGTCTCAAACCCATCTCCCTCGATGCATTGTCTATCACATTCCGTGATAAACCCTTTGTGAAGGGATCTGCCAGATTCTTAGCTGTTTGGATATAATCCAAAGCTATTACTCCGGAGTTTCTCATTTTTCTGACAGATTTCAGTCTTCTCTTCACATGTCTTGATGCCTTCATATTATCCTTAGAACTGTTCACTTTGACGATCACACCGATTGTCACGATTCATCGAATAGCGGCACCGATTTTTCAACCACCGCAAATCCATCAAGAGCTCACGGCCATTCGGCTTCAACGAGAGTGATATCTAATGCCGTGAGTTCGCTTCCATTGTTGACCTTGTTAAGATGGTCTGCTTGCAAGACTTCCATGAAACAGCGCCACCTCCAAGTGTGAAGACATATCCACTTGTGGCCTTAATCTCATCAAAGATCGATATCCAATTTGAATCGCTATAACCCTCCAAAGCACAGGGTACCCAGATAGTGAATGCCATAACTCATAGTACCTTTTAGATAGCGCATTACCCTCTCAAGAGCATGCCAATGATCATCTCCCGGATTAGAAACAAAACGGCTTAGTTTGCTCACAGTAAACGAGATGTCAGGCCTAGTACCGCTAGCTAAATACATGAGTGAACCAATTATCTGAGAATATCTCAATTGGTCTCTGGCTATTCTCCGATTCTTCCTAAGCAACATGCTAGGATCATAAGGTGTTGGAGAGGATTTGCAGTCGCTATAACCAAAACGACTCAAAACTTTTTCCACATAATGAGATTGCAACAATGTAATCCCACCATCATCACCTCTCAACAGCTTGATGTTCAAGATAACATCAGCTACTCCCAGATCTTTCATCTCAAAATTCTGAGACAAGAAAACCTTGACTTCCTTAATTACATTAAGGTTGGTCCCAAAAATCAGTATGTCATCAACATACAGACATAGAATGACTCCCTCGCCCCCACCATGACGATAATACACACATCTGTCAGCTTCATTCACAACAAAGCCTGCAGATGTTAAAGTTCTGTCGAACTTTTCATGCCACTGCTTAGGTGCTTATTTAAGACCATACAAAGATTTCAACAACTTGCACACCTTTCCTTCTTGACCATCTACTACAAATCCATCTGGCTGTTCTATGTAAATTTCCTCGTCCAAATCTCCATTTAGGAAAGCCGTCTTAACGTCCATCTGATGAACGAGAAGACCGTGTGAGGCAGCCAGAGATAGTAGTACTCGAATAGTGGTCAATCTAGCCACAGATGAGTAAGTATCAAAGAAATCTTCGCCTTCCTTTTGAGTATAACCCTTGGCTACAAGCCGTGCCTTGTACTTCTCGATAGTACCATAAGACCTAAGCTTCTTTTTGAACACCCACTTACATCCTACAGGTTTACAACCATAAGGACGCTCAGTGATCTCCCAAGTTCCATTAGAGATAATGGAATCCATTTCACTACGGACTGCTTCCTTCCAGATTCAAAGATCCGGAGAAGCATATGCTTGTAAATGGTACTTGGAGTATCATCCACAAGGTACACAATGAAATCAGGACCAAAAGACTTTGCAGTCCTTTGTCTTTTACTCTTCCTCAGAATTTCATTGTCTTCCATCTCAGGAATTTGCTCAGGGGTTTGCTCAAAATATTCCATTGGAATGGCAGGTTCAGGAGTTGTATCAGGCTCCTGACTTGATGAAATAGGCATATCTTTCATCGGAAAAATATCCTCAAAGAATGTAGCATCTCTGGACTCCATAATTGTACCGACATGAACGTCAGGTACTCCAGATTTCACCACTAGAAATCTATATCCAACGCTATGATGTGCATAGCCTAGAAAAACGCAATCCACGGTTTTTGGTCCAAGCTTACGCTTTTTGGAAATTGGCACATTGACTTTCGCCAAACAACCCCAAGTGCGCAAGTATGAAAGTGATAGTCTTTTCTTCTCCTATTGTTCATATGGGGTTATCTCTTTATTCTTTGTGGGAACCCTGTTTAGGACATGACATGAAGTCAATATAGCCTCCCCCCACCATGCTTTGAAAAGACCCGTTGTTTCTAACATGACGTTAACCAAATCCGTTAGAGTGCGGTTCTTTCTTTCAGCAACCCCGTTTGACTGGGGTGAATAGGGAGGCGTCCTCTCATGGATTATACTATGTTCCTCACAGAATAAATTAAACTCATTAGAAAAGTACTCGCCGCCACGATCAGACCTAACCCTTTTGATTTTCTTTTCAAGTTGGTTTTCAGCTTCTGCTTTATAGATTTTAAAGTAGTGAAGAGCTTCATCTTTAGTTTTCAAAAGATACACATAACAGAACCTAGTGGAGTCATCAATCAAAGTCATGAAATATCTATTACCACCTTTTGTCAACACACCATTCATCTCACACAGATCTGAATGTATGAGTTCTAATGGTGTCAAGTTTCTTACCTCCGCGGCCTTATGAGGCTTACGAGGCTGCTTTGATTGAACACAAACTTGACACTTAGAACCTTTGACAAGGATGAATTTCGGGATTAACTCTAAACTGACTAACTGCGTCATGCAACCAAAATTTATGTGACAAAGTCGTGAATGCCTAATAGTAGTCTCATTACCACTGAAAACATGGTTCACAATATTATTACACAAATCTGAAAGAGATAGGCGGAACAAGCCTCCGCACACATAGCCTTTACCAACAAATTGTCCACACTTGGACATTACAAATTCATTGGACTCAAATACCGTCTAAAGCCATCTCTACACGTAATGATCCGCTCACGAGATTCTTATTGATAGATGGCACATGATGCACGTTCTTGCTTGCACAATCTACCCCAAGTAAACTTGGATCGACCGTGCCAACACCATGAACAATGGCATGTGACCCGCTCCCCATTAGAACGGTGAATCCCGAGTGACCGGTAAGAAGAGAACAATGAAATATCAGACACACATGTATATTAGCACCAGTATCTATCCACCAATCGGTAGATTGACATACGAAAAAGAACAGAGGTAAATTACCATACCACGATGTTCCGTCTCGAGAGTACCAACAACAACATTAGCAGATTTAGAATTCTGCCCTTGCTGATTCTTCTCACCCTTGCGTTGACTGCAATCCTTGGCCCAATGACCAGGTTCACCACACACAAAGCAAGGGCTATCTTTTGTGTTCTTCTTCTTCTTCTTCTTGAAGCTAGTTGTTTGTGCGATCTTATTCTTGCCTTTGAACTTTTGAGCTTGGCCATTCTTTTTCTGTACCACATTGGCACTAGAATGTCCCTCATTACCTCTAATGTGTGTATCTTTTGCCCTCTCCTTCTCTTCAACATCAAGAGACCCAATGAGATTTTCAACAGAAAACTCTTGTCTCTTGTGTTTCAGGGAAGTAGCAAAATTCCTCCAAGAAGGAGGAAGCTTGGCAATAATGCCTCCCGCGACAAACTTGTCCGGTAACACACATTTGAAGTGCTCTAGTTCTTTGGCCATGGATTGTATCTCATGAGCTTGCTCAACTACAGAACGACTGTCAACCATTCTATAGTCATGGTATTGCTCCATGAGATACAATTCACTGCCTACATCTGAAACTCCAAATTTGGCTTCGAGTGCATCCCACATCTCCTTCCCAGTTGTAATCACCATGTATGCATCGACTAACTTCTCACCAAGAACGCTAATCACGGCACCTTTAAAAAGGTTATCAGCAGCCTCGAACGCTTGCTCCTGTTCAGGAGTAAGTGTTCCTTCAGGCTTGCCACTTGCCACATGAAAAACGTTCATGGCAGTTAGCCAAAGCACCATCTTTGTGCGCCACCTCTTGTAATTCGCACCGTCGAATTCAGAGGGTTTTAGCAAAGCGGCAAAACCAGTTGACGAAAAATGTCTATAATAAGGTTTTTGGATTGTTGAAAGTATGAGCATTTTTTTAATTACTTTAATCCAGAAATATAGTAGATAAATTATGAGAATTACTCTAGTCATTTTCACAAAGTAAATGAACAAGAACACTATAGCCATACTAAGATCCAGAAGGACATAAACTAGTATACCTATCTCAGTGTTCAAGTTAACAACAGATAAGAAAACTAACCAACTAATATATGTAAGATAGACATACCCGAATGCAGTAGAAGGAGTAGCAGCAGTAGGAGTTCCAGATCCAGTAGCAGCAGCAAGAGTCTTGTCGCTTGTCATGGCGTAGTGGTAGTAGTCGTGCGATTGATGTAGACGTAGCGAGAAACGAATGAAGAAGAAGAAGCGGCGATCGCGCGAACGCTCCCAAAACCTTATTCGCCGTCGCCGTGCAAGTCTTCGATGACGATGGTTCCGAGGCTCGCTCTCCCGACGATCGCACACGCGCCGCCGGATGGAGATCGCGGAGACAAAGAACAAAACCGATGGTATACTATTGTCTTTCGTGGAGAGTGTTCATCAGCCAGAAGAACAAGTGCTCTGTTCCATATAAAGGCAAAAACCCAGAGACTAGAAACGGTCGTCATTACCCACTGGTAACTGCAGCCATTACCCAGTCACTAGTAACCGCAGCCATTACTGCTACCGATTTCTGAAACAGAGCATGTTCTACTTAATGGCAAAAACAAAGAGACTAGGAACGATCACCATTACTCACTGGTAACTGAACCGTTACTGCCAGCCGTTTGTTAATGCCACTAACTGTGAGTCAGTGCGTACGCGCGCACACGCACCCGCACCGCACCGCACGGCTCGGCGAGGCGTGGCGTGGCGTGGCGAGGCGAGCGAGCGAGCGCGCGCGTGTATTGGCTCTCTCCAATTCCACGAGGGGGCTACCACGTTCCACCTTTTAAAGTGGTGTAACTCCCATTCAACTCTCCATATGGGACTAAATAGTTTTAGCACATGCACATGGGCCTTTGGGATTTTCCAGGAATTGATTAGGATTAAACATGGGCCCAGCCCGTATTGATTCCAACAAAACATACTTGGCATGACAAGATTAAATCCAACACAGTATTGGGCAGTAGCTAACCAGATTAGAAGAACTATTTGTTTACTATTAATTATTTTGGTTGTAGCTGGGCAAGGTAGCGTACTCAATCTAGTATTAGTGCTCTAGTGTTGCTCTCTTGGGTCGAGTCGGTTAGAGAGAGATAGTTGTACGGATGGAGAAAGATAGTAATAACTTGTTCGAATTGGGAATAAGTACTGAAACTTAGGTTCTATATGAATATGTGCTAATATGAAACTAATGATACTATCAAGTGATTAATATAGGTTCTAGTTGTGACAATACTATAGAAAGAAAAGTAGTAGATGACCGAATTTGGATTTTGGTTTTCTATGAAAGTGGCAGGGATTTGTTTAAGCTTTCCGTAGAGTGCTAGATTAGTAAATTTAGGTGAGTGGTTTGAGAGTTATGGCACCATGAAAGTTGCTATCTAGAAAACCATCATCACTACTAGCAGTTGTGTTTATGGCCTTATTACACCTAGTGGCTGGTTGAATTAAATGTTGATAATAACTAGGAAAAGTTTGATAATTTTCCTTCGTTTTCAAAAGTGGTATGGTTTTCCACTTTTTATATTGTAGAAAAATAGATACAAAATTGATAAATAGATACAAAATTGATAAGCCTGTTGTTCAGTAACGCAATAGAATGACCTTTGGGGTTGGAATTGAGGGATTAGATGGCTTAATCAGGAAATTTGCATGACTAGAAAAATGTGGAAAGTTTTGTGTAGATTCTAGAACTCATATGATTTACTGTGTTTGGATTCCAGATTGGAAGTTATGGTTGTTTGATCACTGGGATAGCAGGTGGGTTGTCCAGTGAAGAGGGGTTAATTATGTCAGGTTTGCATGTAGGAGTGATGTCAATTTGCTTTATGCTTTTATAATATTGTTGCATATTTTGAGGTAAGTATTGGCTTTGTCTAGGGGGTGTTGCTTCGCTTCGGTGCCGCCTTCGCATCGTTCTATTTTTCGTGACTAAAAGGTAAGTGCATGGTATAGTGGTAGACATCGGTTTGTACGTCACTTGTCTTTTATTGATTAATTGGCCATGATATCTTTATGTTTTATCCATACTTATTAAAATGTCTTTATGGTTATATAGTGATGATGACGATGATATGACAATGATGATGCTATGATAATGATGGTAATATGATGATAATGAAACAAATTGCATTCCTACATCATGTGCACAATCGTATCATGAAGGAGAAAGACCACCTCGGGTGTACATGCAAGACGTACTTTGGTAGGCCTCCACACAAGTGGAGAGACCCATGGTCCGAGGAGGATGAATATATGATAGGGTGAACACTAACATGTGTTTACTCATGCTATACCGGTATAAGCTATGAGATGAACAAATGAGCATGTAGTATAGAATTGTATTGCACTAATAAAAATGTGATGATGACGATGAAAATATGAATGGTGATGATGATGGAATATATGAATGATAAGTTTCTATTGTATATGTTTATTATTCTATTATGTACTTGCTAAGTTTTGAACTCACCCTTACTTTGTTGTTCTTTTTATGTGAACATTGAAGGCGACATGCTATCAATCATGAAGTTATCATTATTTAGTTACTACAATTATACATTAGAGACTTGTTGCATTTATCTAGAGGTTGCTTAGTGGACATTGATTACTTTACCATGGTTATGTGGACCATGAGTTATATTAGAGTGCATAGTAATGATAAGTTGTGGTTACGTTATAGTAATGATTTATTTATTAGTATTGTTGCTAATCAATGTTCCCGCTGCCCATGGTTCCAAGCATTCTTAGGTGTATGGCCCGAGCATTCTTTGGCGCGATGTTCTAAGTTATGTGTGAACATTTATCCTTATTGCAATTACCTTGTTATGTTTATTGTAGGATAACCTACTGTAGGTTTCTATTCATGCATAGATTGTTGTAATTATAAGTAATTATGGTTTAAATTTAGAGTGAAAATGTATAGGTGATATTATGGGCTCTTTGTTGAGCTGAGGTGTTACAAGAACAACATCCAACGACCAAACACAATCAATCCAATGGACTGGAACCTGATAAAATTCACTAAACAACATATTTAAGGCTGCAAATAAGCTAGTTAAAGGTAATATTTTTGTGAGGCAATTTTTTGGACTATAGGACAAAGATAAACTAACTACTTTAAGGGTAAATTGTTCATACTAGGTCAACCATCGCTCTGATACCAAGATGATGTGGGGGAGGGGAGGGCGGGTGCCCGACCTTCACACCATAGGATCCGCGATACAAGGATAACTAGCACCACCTGAAGGATACGATGCTGACACCAAACCCAACCAACAGTACTCTGAGATAACTAGCTGCAAGCAGCCAAGATAACAATGCAACTCGACGATTCTTGAGGCCAACCACTGCCAATGCAAGGACCTGCAGCAAGTGTTCCAATCCACACAATCACACACGAAGTTGGAAAAATAGAAAGTTTGTCGTTGAGCGACCGCTTTTACAATCTCACAAGTAAATCACAAGAGCAAAGGGCTAGAGATTTCTCTCCAAATTCTGGATAGCAACTTGCCTAAACCTAAACAAAGTGGTTCATAATATGTTTTTGGCAAAAGGTCCTAAAGAAATAAGCAAACAAGTACTTATACTAGGAACATCCCTCCTATTTAGGTGGTCTAGAGTTACTATGACTAGTTCAAAAGTTGTGGACACCAGGCGACAAACCTATGGATCCTTGCGTAGGAGTTAACTGCCTCGAGAGTCGAGAGCTTGCATTGAAACTTGCATAACTTTTGACTCAAGTTTCCAAATGATGCACTGATTGTTGTACATGAAAGTAGACTTAATAAAGTTTCCATCCATTCCCCATTCATGTTGAGGATGCCCAAATTAATAAATGTTTAGTTAGGAAGTGGATAGGTGGAATCTAGAGTTGGCTCCAGCAGCTTGTTGCCCCCTGCCTCCTTCACCTCCCACTAGTCACAGGTCAATGTTGTCGAGCAATGCATATCCATGGTTAACTCTTCTTCCTTGCTATGTGTTGTCTCAGCTTGAATTACATCTATATATGAAAACTTGAGTAAAACACGCACACATGACTTAGGCAATATATACTTTTTATTTATAACATAGTTAGACTCAACTAGGAGTGAATTCATCTCTTGTTATATTTGTCTAGCATAATTCCTTGTCATTGGACCCAAGTAAGCCTCTTTTGTAAAAGATTCAACTTGCAGCTGTGTAGAGTCATCTAGTGCAACCACCGATGATTGAGATGAAATAAGGATGTCCTCATCATAACCCCTCATGCTTGTTTTTAACTTCTTATTACTTAGGATTCATACCACTCTAGAATTTAGTAAAATACGACTCTAAAAAATGGCATCACAATATGCCACTCCAAAGGCTACTTATCTAGTAGGCCAAATTTGATGTGCCACTTCAAAACACCCCTATTAGAGAAATGCCACTTAGTTTCACAAAAATAGAAATATGCCACTCAGTTTTTTTCTTTACTTTGTTAAATACCATTGTATTTCATTTATTTCAATTTCTCATCAACTTCTTCTATTTTCCCTGTATTTCTCAAGTCAAGTACCCAAATTGACCCTCCTTTCTATTGATCGAATCGGATCAAACCACATCAGGGCATGTAAAATATTATAGACGACTCCTGGATATACACCACTTATGTCATGTAGAGACAAGAGTAAAGACAACTTTTACAATGAGTTGTCTCTTAAGTTTGTTTATATGAGATCACACAGTCTTTTAATTATTGCATCAAAAAAGTGTTTGTTATAGAATATAGACAACAACTCATGTAATGCAATGGTGTTTTGTTTCGTGTCAGCAAAAATCTTGGCTTACGGCTAACGTCAGAACACACTGATCATGACCGGACCAAACTAAGGATGGCAATTGTACCTGATTACTTGCATGCCTGCGGGTAAATGCCCTAATGGAGCCAGGCATGGGGTGTTTTTCCCCACGGGCATGAAAATGGGTGCAATTCTCTGCCCATCGGGTAAACAGGCATGGGCATGGGAGAGCTTCACTCGCGCCCATCTCGCCCGTTTACTCGCAACATACACTGATAGGTGGGCCACATTCCCGCTAAAACCGTAGTCACTCTTACTCAGTCACTACTCACTACTCACTCGACACCCAAGTCCCAGCCGCCAGCCCCCGTCCTCGGTACTCCTCACCCCCAAAACTCCAGATCTAGATCCACCCTTGTTGGCCTATCCTCCTCCCGGCCAGCCGCCGCCCCCATCCACCTCTTGGCTAGCCACCACCCCCGCTCTCCCCGTAGAACTCCAGATCCAGATCAGCCCCGGTCGGGTTGTCCTCCTCCTAGCCAGCCTTCGCCGCCGCCCCTCCTTATGCTTAGCTATCATCCCTCCTCACGTCCAGCCCTGACAAGCCCTGCTCACGCTCGGCCATGTCAATATGAAGTGACAAAGCGATTAAGACGGCGACGGCGATTAAGACGGCGACGGCGATTAAGACGGCGACGCGTCGCCGCCCCTCCTCACGCCTTCCCGCCTCCTCAACGCCAAGTCACCACCCCTCCACAATGCCCGACCGCCTCCTCAATGCCAGACCACTGCCGCTCCTCAATGCTCGGCCGCCCTCCTCAATGGTGCGATGAACTACGTCCAAGGGCGGAGATGGGCCTCGGGCTGGTAGGGAAACAACCTGAGGCCTGAAGGTAATAGTAGTGGTACCCCCACTAGTATATATCCATAAATTTGCATCCAACAGTGACATGGTCTGAGGCTAGCGGCCTAGCCCAAGGCCTAGTCCAGAAGAGTGAGGCCCAGTCGGCCAGTCCAATTGCCAAGCATGAAGCAACCCTATGCCCGCATCTAGAGCTGGCCAGATGGGATGTGCTAGTTGGGCTAGAGCGAGGCACAACACTGTTGGCCCAGCCCAGGAATGGCACGGCCCACACTGTTCATGAGTCGCACTGGCCCGGCATGACAACCTATGTTGTGATTGGGCCGAAACTCAGGCACGGTGGGCCAGCCTGGCACAGTACAAACAGTGTCAGGCACGGCACGAGCCCAGCACGACCTATGTAGCAGGATTGTGGAGAGACCGAGGGAGGTCGCTAGGTCGGCGAGGTGGCGACGGTGAGGGAGGAAGGAGGATGGCAGTGCTGGTCGCCAGCTCGAAGGAAGGAGATGGCGACAGGGCTGGCTGGGGAAGGGAGGAGGAGCCAGGAGGAGAGGAGGAGGGTGGCGTGGCTCGCTCGGGAAGAGCGGAGGCGAGGAGCCGAGGAGGGAAGAGGCTGCGGCTGGACTACATGAGGTCGGAGTAGAGGGGGGAGGAGGATGGGGCGTTTGTCGGGACCCAAAATTACGATTCTGAAACCCTCTGTGTATAATGCACTAGTCTAGGATCACGCTAGTGCACACAGTGTCAATATAGGTGAATATCAATCCACACAAGCGATAAATAAAGTAAATGATTAGTTTGAATAACAAATAAGGGTTTTGACCTTATGGTCGAGTTTACACTTATTGAGCCACGCAGGGCTAACAGAGAATAAAATAGCAGCGGAACAGAAATAACTCCAGCGTAGATTACATCAATTCACCACAGGCAACCGACTGGGATCCAGACCTTAACGATCAGCAACCTTCGGCGAACTCCTCCTCGAAAGCAGGCGTAGACTCCTCCTATTCTGTAGGTTTGGGCGCAAGTTTTACAACAAGCGTGAGTACACAACCGTACTCACAAATCATACCATAGAATGCAATTTATAGATGCGGGCTTATTCCAAAAGAAAAGGCTTCTGTGGTTCTTTTGCATAAAAGCAACATTTGCAATTGAATACAATAATAGATTGAAAGCATAATTCAAAACAAATAGACAATATTAATTTAACAGTTGTTTTCACAAGGACACAAAGCTAAACAGATTATTTCACATAGCCACATGACTTAGATCACATAGCTCCCATCCCAAACATTTTATGAAAACTACCCCTCGCGTGAAATCCCCGAGCATGTCCATGACCGCGGACGTGGCTATTCGAATAGATTGATTTAACACTCTGCAGAGGTTGTACACTTTACCCACACGATACAACTAGTGTAGCAAGCACTAATCATAACAAAACGGTTCAGAAACTTCATCTTAACATTGACACTCCCGATGTGCTTACAAACCACTATGCCAACCCAAACAAAGCGCTTTGGCATAACACACACCGTTGGACAGGGACACGGCGAACCGTCCCGTGATGCGACTACCTTGTAGTACACACCTTCACCCATAGCCTAACCTATCACCTGAGTAATCAATGCCAAGAATCCATAACATACTAAGTTAGGCCTGTCCCATCAGGCATGTGGTCGTACAGTAAGGCTCAGTTCAATGGCGCACAAAGTTAAGTCCTTAATTGACCAAGGCAAGACTTCCATTTTCTAACTAGGTCACAAAGATTATCATTCCCATTCACAAAATCCACCATATCACAAAGTATCCACCACTTGCCTCAGTCTAAATCCTTTACCACCCAGTTGGTTTTAGTGCAACACATGCTATCACGAAGTAATAACACATAGCACACAGTTTTACACAAAGTTCCATAGTCACTTAGTCATATTTAATATTTGCAACTCAATGAGATGTGAGACTCGTAGCATGGTTAAGCAATTATACTCACATCTAACCAACCCACGTTGGTGCTACAATATTACCAACTAATAACCAATCTAGGGTGATAAGGAAATATGACATACAAGGCCAAGGTGTAATAACAATTTGGATAATAACTATGCCCAAAATATTTAAATAAATAATTAAAGTAGAATGCAATACTTTGAAACAAAGTAATTTGAAAACTGGGTTCAAGATGATCAAAGGTATGACTTGCCTTGGAAAAGGTCTAGATACTAATCTTGATCTTGAGGTGCTCCTTCTTCTCCAAAATTCCCCGACGTATCGACGTCTACTCGCAAACGAGACAAATAAACAAAACAAATAAATAACAGAGGCAAAACAAACTCCAAAAATTAAATACAAATCTCAGATAAATAGAGCTTGAATTTAGATGAATTTAGGAATTTGAATGGGCTCAATCGTAGTTCGGATGCAAAAGTTATGAGCTCTGGAAGTTTAAATCTAAAAGAAAAACCTTAAATTGGATTTTCCAGATTATCCCGAATTATTTTCCTATTGGAAATTTCGGAATATGACATCGGCTAACGTCAGCGGAGAACGTTCAGACGGAACGAAAACGAACTGACAGGCAGGACCCACGATTCTGTGAGAGGGTGCACCGTGGACCAAGTCCACCCGAGAGATTGAAACGGCTGGGCTTCGGTGTGCCACGCGAGCATGAACATGGACGCCACGCCTGCGACACCTGGGTTGACACAACGGTACAAGGGTGACATGGAGGTTGACTCGACTGGACACGGTGGCTCGCCGGCGAGATTTGTCGGCTGTGTACGACAACGGTGATTCCGGCCACGGCGGCGACAACGGAGGGTAGCGTTGGACTCCTCGCAACCTCGCGAATCTGGTGACATGCTTGGATGCTCCCGGCGGTGACCAAAACTATGGCGGCGCTCAATGTTGGCGGCGGAGTGGCGCGGTCAAAAACGACAACGGGGCTACGGGGGTTAACCGACGAAATGGAAGCGCGCACCGTGAAGCCCAGGCGGCGGCGATGCTAGAACACCGGTCGAAGGCGGCAGAGCTTTGACGGCGGCGGCAGAATTGACGAAGAACAGATCGGCGGCGAAAAACCCTAAACTCCAGATTGTGGCGATGCCGGGACTTTAGAGGTGGAGAGGGTTGGGGTTCTGAGTCGCGGAGGACCGGGCGATCCTCGGGGAGCCTTTTATACCCGGGGAGCGTGCCGGATTTGGTAGATCCCAAAAGGAGTTCGAGACAGCCACGGGTTGGATTTAGAGATAGAGGGGTTTACGAGATATGATTTCAAGAGATTCGGACGCGGAAGATCAGAAGAGATAAGATGACACGATTTCGGGAGATCTTTTAGTTGGGACAACGATTTTGTCGGACGGGACTTGAGCTCCAGTCATGGCAGTCGAGGACGACTCGGCGAGGAAAGAGCTGGAGGAAGGAGATGAAGGCGCGGGCCCACCTGGCAGTGAGAGGAGCGAAGGGAGGTGCGGGCTGGGCTGCGACGGGAGCAAAGGCCACGCGGGCTGGGCCGGAGGAGAAGGAAATGGGCCAAGGGAGGAGAGATTAGGCCCGAAGGCTTTTCTGAGATTTTAAATAGCTTTTCTATTTTGTAAAATACCAGAAATTCAAATAAGCAATGGAAAATAGCAAATGAACTCAGGAAAATTATAGAAAATATATCTGAGCACATAGTACCCAAATAAAATAGTTTTGGCTATTGTTCATGTTGGAATTATTCATATTAAATGTTTTTTATTCTAAAGTCCAATATTTTTGAATTGAATTCAAATAAATCCAAATGGTGACTTTTCTCCCTACTAACTATTTAAAAGATTTTTAAAACTCAGAAAATTGGGATATTACAAACCTCCCCCCTTAAAGGAATCTCGACCCCGAGATTCAGGCTAGCTAGAGAAAAGGCTAGGAAACTCGGCTTTTAGCTCTTCTTCACGCTCCCACGTTGCTTCCCCTTCCGAGTGGTTGCTCCACTGGACCTTACAAAAATGAACAGTCTTGCTTCATGTGTGGCGCTCTGCGACATCCAAAATCTTGACTGGCTGCTCCTTGTAGGTGAGATTCTCCTTCAAGTCAATTGATTCCAGCGGGGCTTGCTCTTCTGGCACACGAAGACACTTCTTCAACTGCGAGACATGAAAGACATCATGCACTCCTACTAACGACTGCGGTAGCTCCAGCTAATAAGCAACTTCTCCACGGCGTTCCAAAATCTTGAACGGGCCAACATACCTAGGGGCAAGCTTCCCTTTGGCATGAAACCTTTTGACACCTCTGAGCGGAGTAACTCAAAGATAAACGAAATCCTCGGGTTCAAAGCTGAGATCGCGACGACGATTATCAGCATAGCTCTTTTGCTTGGACTGAGCTATCTTCAATCTTTCTCTGATCATGGCCACTTGCTCTTCTGCTTCTTTAATGATGTCTGGACCGAATACCAAACGTTCAGCTGTTTCTGACCAATTCAACGGGGTTCTACAGGCACGACCATACAAAGCTTCAAATGGTGACATTTGCAAACTAGCTTGGTAACTGTTATTGTACGAAAATTCTACATACGGTAAACTTTTATCCCAACGGGTAGCATTAGCTAGAGCACAAGCTCTCAGCATATCCTCCAATATCTGATTAACTCTTTCATCTGTCTGTGCATGCGTGGATGATACGCTGCATCAAGGTCGATAGGTACCCAATGCTTCATGCAGACTTGCCAAAAACGAGAGGTGAACTGAGATCCTCGATCCGATACTATCTTTTTGGGCACACCGTGCAAACTGACAATTCTTGCCATGTACAACTCCGCAAGACAATCTCCTGAGTACGTGGTTTTGACTGGCAGGAAATGGGCAACCTTGGTCAAAGGATCGACTATTACCCAAATCGAATCATAACCCGATTGGGTCTTGGGTAAACTGGCAATGAAATACATTCCGATCTCTTCCCACTTCCACTCTAGAATCTTCAGCGGTTGCAACAAACCTGCTGGTCTCTGGTGTTCTGCCTTCACCTTCTGACACACGTCGCACAAGGCAACGAACTCTGCGACTTCTCGCTTCAAATTTGGCCACCAAAACTTAGTCTTAACATCCTAGTACATCTTAGTACTACCAGAGTGAATCGAATACTTTGAGTCATGGGCTTTCTTCAAGATTAGCTGCCTTAGACCAGCAACATCTGGTACACATATTCGACCGTTAATCCAGAGTATGTCTTGATCATCCTTGGTAAAATTTTTGAATTTCCCTTCTGCCATTTTGAGCTTGATGTTTGACAACACGGGATCCTTTGGTTGCGCTTCACGAATCTGCTTCTCCAAGGTAGACTGTACCTCCAAACTGGCCACAAAACCTTTAGACACAACTTCTAGCCTTAGCTTCTGAAACTCATCTTGAAGTTCTGAACAAAACTCTTCCACTTCCAAAGCATTACAGTAACTCTTACGACTCAAGGCATCTGCAACTACATTGGCTTTTCCGGGATGGTAGTGGATTCCAAGATTATAATCCTTGATCAATTCTAACCATCTCCTTTGTCTCATGTTCAAATCTGACTGGGTGAAGATGTACTTCAGACTTTTATGATCTGTGTAGACTTCACAGCGATTACCGATGAGGTAATGACGTCAAATCTTTAGAGCATGCACTACGACAGCTAATTCCAGATCATGGGTAGGGTAATTCTCCTCGTGAGGTCTTAATTTCCTTGACGTATAAGCGACAGCTCTTCCTTCTTGCATCAGGACGCATCCTAGTCCTTGACGCGAAGCATCACAGTAGATATCGAAATCTTTCCGAATATCTGGCAAAATCAGCACTAAGGCTGAAGTCAAACACTTCTTCAACTCTTAAAAACTTTCTTCACAAGCTGGAGTCCAAGTGAACTTTTTCTCCTTCTTCAACAATTGCGTAAGAAGCTTAGCAATTGATGAGAATCCCTCGATGAAACGGCGGTAATATCCCGCCGTTCCCAAGAAACTGTGGATCTGAGTTACAGTCTTGGGCTGCTTCCAATGTAACACTGCTTTAACTTTACCGGGGTCAACTGCTACTCCCTCGGTTGTCATCACATGACCAAGGAAATCAACTTTCTTCCTCCAAAAATCACACTTACTGAACTTGGCATACAACCGATGCTCTCTGAGTTTTTCCAAGACTATCCTTAAATGTTCGGCGTGTTCTTCCTCCGTCTTGGAGTAAACCAAAATATCATCAAGGAACACGACTACAAACTTGTCCAAATACTCCATGAATATTTTATTCATCATATTCATAAAGTAGGCAGGGGAGTTGGTCAGGCCAAAGGACATGACTAAGAACTCATAATGCCCATACCGCGTTGAGAAAGCGGTCTTCGGTATATCCTTAGGACAAATCTTCAACTGATGGTAACCTGATCGCAGGTCGATCTTTGAGAACACTCCGGCTCCTTTCATCTGATCAAACAGATCATCAATCCGGGGTAGTGGGTACTTGTTCTTGATGGTAACTTCATTGAGGGAACGGTAATCAATACACATCCTCATACTTCCATCTTTCTTCTTGACAAACAACACTAGTGCTCCCCATAGCGACGAACTAGGTCTTACAAAACCTTTCTCAAGAAGTTCTTCTATCTGCTTCTTCATCTCTACCAATTCATCGGCTAGCATCCGATAAAGTCTCTTTGAAATTGGTTGTAACACCCCAGCTCAGCATTGAGCCTGGAATGCTACTAAAATTAAATTAAACTAAACTAAACTAAGACCAATTTCAAATTTTTTGGCAAAACCTCCTTTGTATAGTCAGCTATACCGAGGTTCCAACAATTAATCATGGCATTTATCAATATCTTCATAATCAGGTTCATTCAAGCATGCAGGATAATCTCATAAACATAACCAAAATTTGCTATTCTCATTATTACGCTTAATCAAACTCAAACCACCATAAGTAATTCTT
This sequence comes from Ampelocalamus luodianensis, assembly GCA_036346255.1. NCBI lineage: Eukaryota > Viridiplantae > Streptophyta > Magnoliopsida > Poales > Poaceae > Ampelocalamus > Ampelocalamus luodianensis. Next base: position 34,896,961 of record CM070622.1, read on the forward strand.
AAGATTGAGTGGTAGTGCGTGCATCCAAACATCTACTCCTCCCATGCATGCGGGTCTTGCAGTTGTACCTAAAACACATCAAAGCAAGAGTGAGCCCAAAGACTCAGCAAGTACCAACAAGGCTAAGCAAATTATCATTCATAGCATCAACAATCCAAGATAAACAATGCACCAAAGTATAGCCTTCATGCTCATGTGAATGCAACCAATGCAATGCACCTTTTCAACTTTATCTCTTTCGCATTTTACCGTAATGCGGGTATACAACCGTCGTTGTATACCTTGCTCTGTGCCCACCGCACAGGGACCAAGAGCCTATATACCACATGTATAGGGACTTTTGCCCATCATCTTAATGATGGGGACCTCTTTGCTCATAGCCCACATTCCACGAATGTGGGGACCTCAAGTCCGTCATCTACATGACGGGGACCTCGAACATGCATAGTCACCACGTGACCAATCCTCCAATATGATTGCATGATGCACATGAACAAAACTTTAAACCATCATACATATGGATTCACAACAACGACGTGCATGAATAAACTTATTCATACTTCTAGCATTCCTCCTCATTGACATTCTTAGCATTCTAGTATCCATGAATAGCACATATATTCATAATACTAGCAAACATGAACAATCCTTCATGAATAATAATTAATCATATCTCAAATATTTACCATCCTTAATCATACATGTCACACTATCAACCTTGCATGGTTAGTACGCATCAAAGTACTAGCACCTTCTATCAAACATTCATACATATTCTCTCAATCGAGTACTTGCATTCACCGTGATAAAATTGGAACTCATCACAATAACATCAACTTTAACCATAACTAGCATTCATCAAGATAAATGGAAACTCATCACATTAACATTCATGCATGGCTATTACGAGCAAAACACAAACACTCTCAGCATACAAGCATAAATATGCTATAACCCGAATACTTGCCTCAACCGTGCGAGAACGGTGGACGCGAAGAGGGCGCTGCCCCTGGGATCACGCTCCCACCTGAACATAAAGATAACCCCAATCTAAGACCAACATAATGGATCAAAAGCATAAATAACAACACAAATGAACTCGCTAATCTCTCAAGCGTTTTCCAATCTTCCAATTTCTAGCGATCGCTTTGGTGATCACTGCGGACAGTCAACTTCTAAAATACATAACTTTCTGCTCAGGAGTCCAAATGAGGTGTTTTCAGACTTTCTGGAAAGGTAATTAAATTACCCAAATAAACTTAGTTGGGGAGCCCTTTTGATTATGCCATCTACTGCCCCTACCAAGCCAAACTACAGAACAACAATTTTCACGTCGGCTTCTTTGGACAGTACACTAAAACCATCATAACTTTTGCTACGAAAGTCCAAATCTTGCGTTCTTTATCGCTCTGAAAAGGTATGGAAATTACCTACAATTTTCGTTATATTGAGATCCTCTGATTTTGTCTTTAACTAATAGATTAACTCAGTTTTGTACAGACTGTCAGGATGTTGACACATCAACGAGACAGCGGCACTAAACAATTCATAACTTTCTAACCATTAATCGGATTTTGGCGTTCTTGGTGGCCACTGAAAGTTAAGAACATTATCTACATAACTCTAGGAGACCAAAACTCCTAATTCGGCATCTAAACACACGAAACGGACCGCACAATAATCTGGACAGAACGTGATCTATTAAACCGACGCAAATCAATCTACCAAATGACATCAACCGCAACTATTACGCATCAAACAACGAAGAACACGCGACGTTACCCTTGTAGAATTGCAGCAAGATGATGAACTCTCCCCACGAAGTTGATCTCCTCTCCTTTCTTCACTTGATCGGCAGCAGGGAGCTCCGACGGCGAGGAAGGGAGGCACCAATGGAGGGGGGCACCACCATGGAGGAGAGGTGCGCTACAAGAACTGCTACATGTGGCGGCACTGTAGCTACAGTGCATCTAGGTTTTTCCTTCCTTTATTGGTGGTCGACCCTCATGGGCCTCTGGGTCAAGGCCCAAGGCCCAAGTTGTCGAAAAACCGCAGAAACCCCCTTTTTATGTCTAATTTCTCTTTTGAACCCTTCTTTCGTAGAATAAATTGGAGTATTACATTAAAACCGCTCTTTCTCCTGTTCAATCGCTTTGCTAAAAGAAATATTCCCCCAATTTTAATTATTCTCTCCCGATTTAATTATTCTCTCCCAATTTAATTTTTTTTGGGGTATTACATTCTACCCTCCTTAAATGAGTCGACCCGAATTCTATCCGTCATCTACTAGCAAAACAACAACAACCCCAACTGAAAATCAAGGACTCTCATCGCAACCAAACGTTACCAACTCGGTACTAAAAGAGTCAAATTCAGAATCAAAGATTTATCACAAAAACCAAATGAGAAATCACTCGAATGCCCAAATCAAATATTTCTTTTATTCTTTCTGTACAGATAAGAACCACACATGCCAACATAAAGTCAAGCCCCATATGCGAAAGACATCCATCATAAACTCATAGTTCAAACAAGAATCAAGAGAGCGTTTCAGTACTCAAGGAAATAATCTTTTCTCAATTTCTCCTTTAGAAATTAAAATTTCTCACAACTTTTTGGAATACCGATTCATCGCACAAGACACTAACCTGTTACTCTTAACTTGGCGATCTCAACGCCAAACCCAAATCAAAACACCTTGTCAACACCTTTGAAAAGGGACTCTGATGATCTCACAAAACATTCTCTAACCGATTTCCTTTACTAACAGAATTACTTTGATAGATAACTTCTGATGCATCCCAAAATGGATCTTCACACGTAATCACGTTACCTCAATCCTCAAGAATGGACAACTCGGAATTCACATAACATATTCTCATGTATTTCATAAAAAATATTTGTATCAATGACCATCCCACTGTTCGAAATCCACCCTTATACTACTTTTTCACATTATCAATGGGCGTTCAAAGTTCTAGCATAACAATGCAAAGCCCAAATTTAACCTCCAAGACTCTTGCAACGAAATTCTCATATAAAGTATAGGGAAATCCTCAGATTAAATCCCTAAAAATCCACAATTCGAACATACTCACTCATTAAAATCATCATGAAAATATTTTCTTGACCAGTTAACCATTACAAGGATTATAACTCTCAGAAGGTTACTCATTTAGAGCCAAATCACTCTTGACATTACTCAACATTTTCCATTATACCATTAATTGACATGACGATTCGATTACTTTATAATCCCACTCTCATTAAACGACGTCATCAAGTTTAACTCTCATAGCCTTGCAATACTACCAAATTGCAATACTCTATAAAATTGATCAATATTTCTATACTTTCATTAATTCTAATGTTCCGCCCAAGTGAACCTAAGATCTTGGATCACACTCACTATAGGTTCTACTAGTCAGAATAATGCAATCAGTTTAACCTCATAAGACAAACTTCCATTGAGTTAGACTTCTCTCAAAGAACTATATTACTAAATTATTTCATCCTCCAGCGCTCATCGAATAACTTACAACCTACGGTTTCACCACTACAATTATTCAACACCTCAAAAGACTCGGGTGAAACGAATAGGTTGATTCTTCCTCAAAAGAAAGAGCGAATGGAATCAATTTTTCAACAACTTGGAAAACATGTGCCATCGCATGTAACACAAGACCAAGGAAACCGTCACTTAGGCCAAGTACTCGAAAAACATAAGGGAAAGTCAACGATGATGGCTCAAGCCCCACGAAAGCGAATACCAAACCACAAATGAGAAGAAGGTAATGCCCTTTGAAAATTGATAAACTCTTATGGAACAATCGCATAAGGTTTAAGCACTCTCAAATAAACTGCAAGATGCTAAACGAGACTTAAAGCTCAATTACTTATACTTGACTCATTCCTTTAACAAGGAAGGTTATTTTCGTAATTACTACATCACTTTGCCACTTAAACAAGATAAGCTCTTAAGACCAAATCGTAGGAACAACTTAAGAACTAATAAAATCTTTCAACATGTCACTTTGCTCAAAGCAACTCAATCACCACATAACTCAATCGATCCAATTAATCACCTTCGCCAAAACTCAAACACTTCTACAAAATCCAAGTTACGAAAGACGATCAAATTTCTTTATTTCTAAAAGAATCATCACCACACACAAGTCACAATCTCTTGCAGATAATCTTACTAACATCAAGAATAATATACTCAACATGAATATTTATTATCAACTATTCCATTAGAAAGCCCCAAAGTTTCACCAATTTGTTCCATATCGCTTTTCATCACATCTTCAAAATGAGAGATACCAAAATCATACAACATCACTACATCAACTTCTTAAGTTTAGAAGGGTCTACTACCCAATTGAAAAGCTCCTACCAAAACCCTTTCATCAAGGACACAATTTCATCGAATTATTTCACAATCATGTGAGCATAAGCCACCTATTATATCATATCAGTTCAACTTTTAGCGATGCTCATTATCAAACTTCAACACACAATGCTTATCGACAACCCATGTTGTTATCAACTAGCTTCATATGAAATCTAGTTGCTACCTACTTTCCTTCCCAAATCACATGGATATTAACAAGCACATATTCAACTGCTCCTCCTCACATTGGATTTCGGCAAAAAAATACACTAAAACTTCAAAATCAAATCTTCTATCGATCAAGAGCCTCAACAACATTACAACCAAATTCATCGCGTCATCCTACATAGAAGAACTACATAGAACTCCTCCCATAATTTCTAGATACACCGATATTCAATCCATTCAATAGGTTGTACACAATTCTAATAACTAATCATACTAGGGAATATGTAAATCGTATTCCCTCTAATTTTTCTTTCCACACAATTAAATTAATCCATGGGAACCAAAGAACCCAACAAGTTTAACAACCTAAACAGTTTTAATGACCGACTAGTTCATCAAGGTTCCATACTTCTTGATATCTCTCAATCACTACTCATATATACCGCTCATCAAGAACTAGAAAAGACAACATCATCCTAATCAATTTCACTTCCAAGGTTACTAATTAATATTAATTATTCACTATACCAATGACTCAACTTGATACCCATACCATATCAAGTTATTTGATTACAATCTCTGATTTAACCATAACAAGGCATCGTAAAAGGATTTTAGCAATTTCCAATGTAAAAGAGATGCATTAAACTTCATCACTTAATCATCCAAAAGAAATACATAGAGCCAAAGTTTTCTCATGTTAACAAACTTGCAAATGAAACTCTCATTACCCAAACTTTCAAACGAATACATGAGTCATTCTTTTCCAATGAGAAAGAAGAAACAACCATGGAATTATCAAGAATGCCAATTGAGGACGATCACAAGTAGTAAAGAGACTCAACAGTCGAAAAACAATACTTGTTTCAGAGAACCATTAGAGACCATTGAAACACAACCATTACCATGAACCACGAACCCAAGAGAAAATCATCATCCACCACAAAACAAGAATTTGCCAAGATTTGAGGTCAAGAAGGAAAACAACTTTCTAAAACAACTCACGCTCAACTCCTGCAACTATAGTAGTCGGGGTAACTACTCAATTCGTCTACCACGAACGGTGGTAAAACCAGACAAAGTCCAAGGCCACAACCACGGCCTCCACTTCTTAACAACCATTACCGACAAGCATAAACAATATAATCAAATATGATTATACATGATCATCTCATGGCAATCATAGAATAGATTCATAGATATAGAATATCATAACATATCATTTCATAGATTATCAACAAGAAAGATAGCATAGAGGCAATTCAACAATTGCTCAACAAATGAAACATAACAACAGATAATGCGGAAGCAATGTAATTCTAACCCCACCATCGTACGGTGTGTCAATTTAATATTTTTCTATTAACCACGGACCTAAAGCCCGCTCTGATACCAACTGTAACACCCTAGCTCAGCATTGAGCCTGGAATGCTACTAAAATTAAATTAAACTAAACTAAACTAAGACCAATTTCAATTTTTTGGCAAAACCTCCTTTGTATAGTCAGCTATACCGAGGTTCCAACAATTAATCATGACATTTATCAATATCTTCATAATCAGTTCACTCAAGCATGCAGATAATCTCATAAACATAACCAAAATTTGCTATTCTCATTATTACAGTTAATCAAACTCAAACCACCATAAGTAATTCTTAAGATTGAGTGGTAGTGCGTGCATCCAAACATCTACTCCTCCCATGCATGCGGTCTTGCGGTTGTACCTAAAACACATCAAAGCAAGAGTGAGCCCAAAGACTCAGCAAGTACCAACAAGGCTAAGCAAATTATCATTCATAGCATCAACAATCCAAGATAAACAATGCACCAAAGTATAGCCTTCATGCTCATGTGAATGCAACCAATGCAATGCACCTTTTCAACTTTATCTCTTTCGCATTTTACCGTGTAATGCGGGGTATACAACCATCGCTGTATACCCTTGCCTATGCCCACTGGCACAGGGACCAAGAGCCTATACACCACATGTATAGGGACCTTTGCCCATCATCTTAATGATGGGGACCTCTTTGCTCATAGCCCACATTCCACGAATGTGGGACCTCAAGTCCGTCATCTACATGACGGGACCTCGAACATGCATAGTCACCACGTGACCAATCCTCCAATATGATTGCATGATGCACATGAACAAAACTTTAAACCATCATACATATGGATTCACAACAACGACGTGCATGAATAAACTTATTCATACTTCTAGCGTTCCTCCTCATTGACATTCTTAGCATTCTAGTATCCATGAATAGCACATATATTCATAATACTAGCAAACATGAACAATCCTTCATGAATAATAATTAATCATATCTCAAATATTTACCATCCTTAATCATACATGTCACACTATCAACCTTGCATGGTTAGTACGCATCAAAGTACTAGCACCTTCTATCAAACATCCAAACATATTCTCTCAATCAGAGTACTTGCATTCACTAGGATAAAATTGGAACTCATCACAATAACATCAACTTTAACCATAACTAGCATTCATCAAGATAAATGGAAACTCATCACATTAACATTCATGCATGGCTATTACGAGCAAAACACAAACACTCAAAGATACAAGCATAAATATGCTATAACCCGAATACTTGCCTCAACCGTGCGAGAACGGTGGACACGAAGAGGGCGCCCCGGGATCACGCTCCCACTGAACATAACGATAACCCCAATCTAAGACCAACATACTGGATCAAAAGCATAAATAACAACACAAACGAACTCGCTAATCTCCCAAGCGTTTCCAATCTTCCAATTTCTAGCGATCGCTTTGGTGATCACTGCGGACAGTCAACTTCTAAAATACATAACTTTCTGCTCAGGAGTCCAAATGAGGTGTTCTCAGACTTTCTGGAAAGGTAATTAAATTACCCAAATAAACTTAGTTGGGGAGCCCTTTTGATTATGCCATCTACTGCCCCTACCAAGCCAAACTACAGAACAACAATTTTCACGTCGGCTTCTTTGGACAGTACACTAAAACCATCATAACTTTTGCTACGAAAGTCCAAATCTTGCGTTCTTTATCTCTCTGAAAAGGTATGGAAATTACCTACAATTGTTGTTATATTGAGATCCTCTGATTTCGTCTTTAACTAATAGATTAACTCAGTTTTCTACATACTATCAGGATGTTGACAGATCAACCAGACAGCGGCACTAAACAATTCATAACTTTCTAACCGTTAATCGGATTTTGGCGTTCTTGGCGGCCACTGAAAGCTAAGAACATTATCTACATAACTCTAGGAGACCAAAACTCCTAATTCGGCCTCTAAACACACGAAACTGACTGCACAATAATCTGGACAGAACGTGATCTATTAAACCGACGCAAATCAATCTACCAAACGACATCAACCGCAACTATTACGCATCAAACAACGAAGAACACGCGACGTTACCCTTGTAGAATCGTAGCAAGATGATGAACTCTCCCCACGGTTGATCTCTCTCCTTTCTTCACTTGATCGGCAGCAGGAGCACCGACGGCGAGGAAGGAGGCACCAATGGAGGGGGCACCACCATGGAGGAGAGGTGCGCTACAAGAACGTGCTCTAAGTGCGGCAGCACTGTAGCTACAGTGCATTTATGGTTTTTTCCTTCCTTTTATTGGTGGCGGCCCTCATGGGCCTCTCGGTCAAGGCCCAAGGCCCAAGTTGTCGAAAAGCAGAAACCCCTTTTTATGTCTAATTTCTCTTTTGAACGCTTTCTTTCGTAGAATAAATTGGAGTATTACATTAAAACCCCTCTTTCTCCTGTTCAATCGCTTTGCTAAAAGAAATATTCCCTCAATTTTAATTATTCTCTCCCGATTTAATTATTCTCTCCCAATTTAATTTTTTTGGGTATTACATTGGTGTTGTCCCTGGCACTAGGTCGATGACAAACTCGATATCACGGTCCGGGGGCATTCCTGATAATTCTACTGGAAACACATCTGGATATTCACTAACGACTAGTACTTCTCCTAAGGAAAGGGTCTTCAGGCTATTCACTAACAGATGTCCATCACGAACTGAGGTGGCTAGAAATTCCACCTTGTTTCCCTTGGTATCCTCGACTGTTACGGCTCTGCAGCCACAATCTAGCACGGCTTTGCGCTTGGATAACCAATCCATACCAAGAATAACATCTAAGGTTTGGGTATCTAATACGATTAGGTTGGCTAGAAACTCACTCCAACTATGAGTAACTTAGCTCCTAAACATCTCACTTTAGAGCTTAGCTTTGCTCCAGGCGATTGGACTAGCAAAGTATGCTTAAGACGCATAACTTCCAAATTATTCTTGGTTGCAAATATCCCGGAAACAAACGAATGCGAAGCTCCAGAATCAAACAAAACTGATGCAGGTACTGAGTTAACTAGAAACTTACCCAGTACGACGTCCGGTGCTTCCGGAGCTCATTCCAGAGTGACGTCGTTGACACGGCCTCTGATCACCGACTGCGGTGCTCCTCTGGCTTGACCGGCAACTTGTGAAGCTCCTTGGTTGATGCCTGGCGCTGGCGTCTTGGATGGCGTAGCTCCAAGGTTGAAGCGTTCTAGAGTGATTGTACCCTTCTGCGGACATTGATTAGCAAAATGTCCTGACTGGCGACAGGTATAACATACCCGTGGTACGTTCTGCTGATTGCTCCCTAGATTGGGATTGGCAGGTGCAGGGTTGCGGAAGTTCGAGCACCGGACGAGTCTTGAAGTTGGTGCAGTGCTCAACGAAGTCCGGTGGAAACCGGTTGAACTGCGATGGAACTGTCCTTGCCCGATGCTGTGATTGATGGCTTCCTTGCTGAGTCATCCGGCATTTGCGGTTGTCCTCCAGTTCCTTGCGTTTGTCCTCTAGAACAAAGGCTTTATTGACCAGCTCCTGGAAATCAGGGAAAGTATGGGCAATTAGACCGACTTGCGATCCATGTTCAATTTCTTCGTAAAGTGACTCTGGCGAGCCTTGTCTGTGGCTACATCCTCTGCTGCATAGCGAGCTAGCTGAGAAAACTTGTTGAGGTAGTCAGATACTGACATAGCTCCTTGCTTGAGAGCGCGGAACTCATCCTTCTTTAGATCAATAATACCTTCCGGTACATGGTACTGGTGAAATGCTGCAGAAAATTCTTTCCAAGTGATATTTTGTGGCGTCTCATGAGCGGCACAGAAGTTCTCCCACCATTCAGCAGCTATGCCCTCCATCTGATGAGTGGTGTATAGAACCTTTTCACGGTCGCTGCACTGGATGATCAGCAGCTTCCTTTCAATGACCCGAAGCCAATCATCTGCTTCTACTGGGGAGACAAGTCCAGAGAATGTTAGGGGACGGGTCCTCATAAACTCCGCAAGTTTAGATGGTCCATGGTGACCTTGGGCAACTGGGGCTCCATGCTGTTGATTGATGTTGTTGTTGACCTCGTTGCTCATAGCTTGCATCTGATTCATCATGGTATTCATCAGCTGAGTCTGTGCTGCATGAAAGCTCCAAAGTTTTGCAAGTCAATCGGGGGTGCTTGTGGCGGAACTACTCCGGCGGCTGGTTGCTCATTGCCTCCTGGTGCTAGGGTACCGGAACCACTTGCAGTAGTCTGACGAGTTTGAACCATCTGGCGAAGCTCCATGGGTTAGATAAGGTAGCAAGCACGAGATGAGTTAAGAACTAAGCAGGGGTAGGTTAAACCCAACAAAAAACAACTCAAGAAACTCCAACGAAATACTTTTATTAATTAGGATCTTAGCATGGCTGCAACAAATGCCTAAGAGCCTTTGCAGCTCATACTCGCACACAAAAGAAACAACGACCTAAGCACACAAAACTACCGCCTAAAGGGCGACTTACTAAACTGAAACTGGCTAAGCCTGAAAAACTGAAACCTAAAACGAACTACTCAAGAAAGCCTCCACAACCGCGACGACGCTCCCGACGCATCAGACTCGGAGTGAGCGGCATCTTGGAAAATCGATCCGATGCCCGACATCGGTGCAACAGAAACAGCGTTCCAGTGCAATCGCTCACCGCTCCTCGGGCTCTGCAGCTTCTTCTGGCTCAACTGGACCTTCCTCTGGATCTGGGTCTTCCTCTTCTTCGTCATCCTCAACATTACTAGCACTTAATTTATTTGGGCACACTTAGGGATGTGATATACATGATTATGACTTAGCACTCCCCCTTAACGTGCCACAACTATCTTGCTTAAGATTTTAATAATCAAGATTAAGCACAAGAGGAAGAACACCCTTTTTATAAGATTTTCATGAATGCAACCTACATAAGGTAAAGGGTCTAGATACTTCAATGTAAGTACTTGTTACCGAAATAGCATTGGCTTATGATATGACTTGTTCATCCTTAAGCTTGGCTCCAATCTTGCATATGGTGAGTTCCACCTCTTCATGTGCGAGCTAAATCTTCAATGCATCTCCAAGTACCTATTGAGCATTTAAGCGCATTTGGTACCCAAAACTTGGTTGGGTCCATGAATATTAGTCACAATACTTTTGGGCACCCAAATGGCCATAGCATTAGTTTTATGTAAACTAACATTCCTAGCAAACACATTGTCATTTATATCCTTTCTAAGCATATAATGATCAATATAGATAGTTGGCTTAGGAGTGATACCTTTAGGACATTCCTTACTAAAATATCCTTTTTTCGGTAATTGTAGTAAGTAGGGCTTTTGTTTTCCCTTGATGTCTTCTTTTCTTGCTCAATACCGATTTGCCTCTTCTTTGAATGTCTTAACTTGACATCCTTTTGACTTGGGCACACCGAGGCAATGTGACCATTCTTGTTGCATCCAAAGCACTTATATTGTTAAATTGTTTTCTATTTTGCTTTGGATGGCTCTTCACCTTCTTCTTGGTGGTGACACCAAGTCCTCTCTTGTCATTAATCTTGTTAGGGCATACGGAGGCAATATGACCCTTTTCATGACAACCAAGACATTTGATATTCTTCCTTGTGTGTCTTGCGTTGTGTCTTGTCTTGCTATTTTCTTTCTTCTTCTTGGGAGTAAACCCAATTCCACTCTTATCTTTCAAGCAAATTTGCTTGCTCAATATTTTATCGAGAGTGGCTTTTCCCTTGTAGCTTCTATCCAAATCATTTTTCAAATTTGAGACTTGGGCCTTGAGCTTTTTGTTTTTCTCTACAAGGTTAGTCTCACAAGACATAGAGGAACTAGAAATATTTTTACTAGAGCAACAAGGCATATCAATTAAATCATCACATGAAGTAGATATATTGACTTTAGATGAATTGCAAGAAATAGGAGCTATGCATGGCAAATCATCTATTAAATTACATGTAATTCCGATATTCACATTAGACTTTTTAAGCTCATTTAGAAGAAGAGTTTCATGTTCATCTTTTAGCACATCATAATTGTTTTGAAGAGAGATATGCTCTTTCTCTAAAACCTTGAATCTCTTCTTTTCTTTTCCAATATATTCATTTAATTCTTCTAGCATCTCTATCAATTCATCATATGAAGACTCATAATTATTTACCTCATTTTTACCTTTAGCCATAAAGCAATGAGGCGATGTTGATGGAGTTGATGTGTGATCATTGTCGGAGCTAGAAGTTGAGCATTCTTCTCCCAACATCCATTCTTGTATACAATCATCACTTGTGGAAGTGGACATTTCATAATGGCATTGTAATTGTGTCCACATCTCATGAGCATTCTTGAGATCGCATACTTCACTGAACACATCTACACTCAAAGCACTAAATAAAACGTTAATTGCTTGAGCGTCGAGATGTAAGCATTTATCTTTCTCAATTGTTGGAGCAAGATGATCCAATGGAGGAGAAAAGCCTACATCTACAATCCGCCATATATTTAGACCCATGGCTTTAAAATAACATGACATACGGATTTTCCAATGAACATAATTTGTGTCATCAAATTGAGGTGCTTCACCTAGGTGCACAAAATCTCTAGTCGTCATTCTTTACTCTCTAGACGGTTAAGTCTAATTAATAAGAGACCAAGCTCTGATACCACTTGTAAGATCGAGGAGGCCGACTAGAGGGGGGTGAATAGGCGTTTTAAAAACTTCTATGCGCTAAAACCGATTTCTAATGCGGAAGCTAATACAAATACGGTTTTGCACAAATAAGGCCTAAATCCACTAGGCTCAACTAAGTGCACCAACAATACAAGTCTATTGATAATAATCAATCAAGCATGGACTTGTAAGCAATTCAATTTAAGCAATGTAAATGATACTATTGCAATCATACACAATGAATAAACAATTTAATATAAGGTATATAAATTGCACAATGTAAAGCAAGCATTCATACAAAATGAATGTAAATGCAATAGTAAGGCAATAGAGATCACACCACAAAGACACGTCGATGTTTTACCATGGTGTTTGGAGACTTGCCGGTCTCCCCTAATCCACGTTGCGGGAAACCCAAACCAATTGGGCCGGCTCCACAAATTAAGCCTTCCTCCGATGTATCAACACCTCGCTCCACTAGGGTTGCTCTTAATCCACTCCAGAGATGGCGAGTACCAAGCCACTCACAAACACCGGACCTTCTCACAAGCTTCACTTGAGAAGATCACCGGACCACAACGCCTCCACACCGTCTAGGTGTCGGCAAACACCAAGAGTAATAAGCCAAGCCCCTTGCTTGACTCTCACCGAGTGCAATACATGCACAATTGGATGCTCAATCCAATTCTAGTTGCAACACATGCAACTAGAACCTCTCCCTTTTGCTCACAAGGTGTAACACATGCACAATTGAGTGGAGAAGCTCACACTAGCTCAAGTAAGTGAAATAGGATGCCAAGGATTGCCTCTCAACCGGCCAAGGGGGTATTTATAACCCCTACACCAAAAACTAGTCGTTGGGAGACGAAACAGCCAAAAACTAGCCGTTACAGCATTGGTGCGGTACTACCGCAGTTATACGAGCGGTACTACATTTCTGCGGTACTACCACTGTTATAAGGGCGGTACTACCGCAGCCCAATTTTCAGCACAGACGACACTCGGTAAAAAGGTCATAACTTTTGACTCCGATGTCGGAATTGAGTGATCTTGGGCTCTATTGAAAGCTTATTCATAGGGCTACACAACCCACCTATTTGATTGATCTCAAACACATTTGATCAAATCAAAAAGTACAACTCAAAAGAGCCACTACCATGGTCTAAGTCCAAAGAAATAGCAACAAACAATCTTAGACCATACCAAGGGAATACACATGAATCTTAACCATTTGTAAAACACATTTGCAAACTTAGATCATGCCACAAGGAGTAGGTACATGGACTTCAATCATTTGCAAAACACATTTACAAAGTACAGTCACATGTTACAAGGATTAAATGCATGAGCCTCGACTATTTGCAAAACACATTCGCAAATAATAGCATCATGCCACGGTAAGCTAGAGCAAGCAAGATTGAGCTATCAACACATGATGAGTCTCAAGCTACTAGACAAGATACCTCTTAATAGTACGACAACCTATACTAGCAATCCGGTTTTCCAACCAAACACCAAGACCGATAAAAGACTAGGAACACATCTTTAGCCCTAGCTAGTCATACCTTTGCCTTGAGCATCTTCTTGAAGCTTGATGACTCACATCTTCACTTCAAGTCCGGGTCATCATCTTGACATGCATCAACCCATGATGCATCCTTTACCTGACCTCAATCAACACATGATGAGTCTTTTCTTGACTTGATGATCAACTCATGATGACATCCAAAGTCTTCATCACCCTAGAACATAACCTATTCATCCAACTCATGAAAAATGTTAGTCCCACAATGTCATTAACATTAATTACCAAGATATACCTGCATTAAATGCTTTTGAACAAGCCATTACTGACAGGTGCGGTATTACCGCCAACTAGCATCCAGTAATACCGCTCTCCGGTAGTACTGTTTCTCAGATGCGGTACTACCGATTTCCAGAGGCTCGAGAAATACATAAAAACACCTTATTGGAATTTACATACCGCCAAATAACAAACGGAACAACCGGGTTGCGGTAGTTCCGCCAACACATTTGCGGTCATACCGCTACGTGGTAGTTCCGCCACATGAACTTCGGTACTACCGCACATCGGTAGTACCGCTTACCAAATGCGGTCATACCGATTTCTACTGAACTTCTTTCAGAAGCTTTTCAAAATGCAATGCATGACTCCTTTGTCTTGAGCCATGTCAATCTTTTATCACCTTTGCATTTCCTTTTCATGTCATAATTCAAACTCCGGGACTAAGCCTTGAAAACATCTTAGCACACACATTAGTCCCACAACATTGCAAATAATTGAATATAAAGCAATATGAGTATATATGAACTACACAAGTTATATATACCATGAGAATATACGAACTACAAGTTGTATATACTAAATATGAGTGTATACGAACTACACAAGTTGTATATACTCATATGAATATATTAACTACACAAGTTAAATATATTCAAAGATATATTTCAAAATAAAGATCCTTAATATTTGTGGAAAGAGAATATGGATCAATACTAATGAAACCACAAAATATAGAATGAACTCCCCCTAAATGTGTGCATATACAAATGTCTAATGGAAACATATGCACATATCCAAGTTAACCTTTTTGGTGGAGTTTAACCTATATTTTGGATCCGAGGAATGCAACAAGATATAATAAGAAGAAGTAGAATGCATACCTCTTGTATTTTCATCTTTATACCTAAACAAGACTAAGCAATAGATAATCAATAGAATTGCTAGTCTCACTAATAGATTTATCATTAATGAATACATACCTGTTTGGATTTTTGCTTTTATATCCAAGCTGAGACTAAACATGATATAACAATAAGAGTGTTAGTCTCATAAGTGCATTTGTCATTAATCAATACATACATTTGCTTTTATATCCAAACTGAGACTAAATATGATATAACAATAAGAGTGTTAGTCTCATAAGTGCATTTGTCATTAATCACCAAAATACTTCATTAACACATAATGGTGGGTCTAGATCCTTCAAAAAGCGATAAATAAAGTAAACGATTAGTTTGAATAACAAATAAGGGTTTTGACCTTATGGTCGAGTTTACACTTATTGAGCCACGTAGGGCTAACAGAGAATAAAATAGCAACGGAACAGAAATAACTCCAGCGTAGATCCCATCAATTCACCACAGGCAACCGACTGGGATCCAAACCTTAACGATCAGCAACCTTCGGCGAGCTCCTCCTCGAAAGCAGGCGTAGACTCCTCCTCTTCTGTAGGTTTGGGCGCAAGTTTTACAACAAGCGTGAGTACACAACCGTACTCGCAAATTATACCACAGAATGCAATTTATAGATGCAGGCTTATTCCAAAAGAAAAGGCTTCTGTGGTTCTTTTGCATAAAAGCAACATTTGCAATTGAATACAATAATAGATTGAAAGCATAATTCAAAACAAATAGACAATATTAATTTAACAGCTGTTTTCACAAGGACACAAAGCTAAACAGATTATTTCACATAGCCACATGACTTAAATCACATAGCTCCCATCCCAAACATTTTATGAAAACTACCCCTCGTGTGAAATCCCCGAGCATGCCCATGACCGCTGACGCGGCTATTCGAATAGATTGATTTAACACTTTGCAGAGGTTGTACACTTTACCCACACGATACAACTAGTGTAGCAAGCACTAATCATAACAAAACGGTTCAGAAACTTCATCTTAACATTGACACTCCCGATGTGCTTACAAACCGCTATGTCAACCCAAACAAAGCGCTTTGGCATAACACACACCGTTGGACAAGGACACGGCGAACCGCCCCGTGATACGACTACCTTGTAGTACACACCTCCACCCATAGCCTAACCTACCACCTGAGTAATCAATGCCAAGAATCCATAACCTACTAAGTTAGGCCTGTCCCATCAGGCATGTGGTCGTACAGTAAGGCTCAGTTCAATGGCGCACAAAGTTAAATCCTTAATTGACCAAGGCAAGACTTCCATTTTCTAACTAGGTCACAAAGATTATCATTCTCATTCACAAAGTCCACCATATCACAAAGTATCCACCACTTGCCTTAGTCTAAATCCTTTACCACCTAGTTGGTTTTAGTGCAACACATGCTATCACAAAGTAATAACACATAGCACACAGTTTTACACCAAGTTCCATAGTCACTTAGTCATATTTAATATTTGCAACTCAATGAGATGTGAGACTCGTAGCATGGTTAAGCAATTATACTCGCATCTAACCAACCCACGTTGGTGCTACAATATTACCAACTAATAACCAATCTAGGGTGATAAGTAAATATGACATACAAGGCCAAGGTGTAATAACAATTTGGATAATAACTATGCCCAAAACATTTAAATAAATAATTAAAGTAGAATGCAATACTTTGAAACAAAGTAATTTGAAAACTGGGTTCAAGATGATCAAAGGTATGACTTGCCTTGGAAAAGGTCTAGGTACTGATCTTGATCTTGAGGTGCTCCTTCTTCTCCAAAATTCCCCGATGTATCGACGTCTACTCGCAAACGAGATAAATAAACAAAATAATAAATAACAGAGGCAAAACAAACTCCAAAAATTAAATAAAAATCTCAGATAAATAGATCTCAAATTTAGATGAATTTGGGAATTTGAATGGGCTCAATCGGAGTTCGAATGCAAAAGTTATGAGCTCTGAAAGTTTAAATCTAAAAGAAAAACCTTAAATTGGATTTTCCAGATTATCCTGAATTATTTTCCTATTGGAACTTCCGGAATATGACATTGGCTGACGTCAGCGGAGAACGTTCGGACGGAACGAAAATGAACTGACAGGCAGGACCCACGAGTCTGTGAGAGGGTGCACCGTGGACCAAGTCCACCCGAGAGATTGAAACGGCTGGGCTTTGGTGTGCCACGTGAGCATCAACATGGACGCCACGCCTGCGACACCTGGGTTGACACGACGGTACAAGGGTGACGTGGAGGCTGACTCGACTGGACACGGTGGCTCGCCGGCGAGATTTGTCGGCCGTGTACGACAACGGTGATTCCGGCCACGGCGGCGATAACGGAGGGTAGCGTTGGACTCCTCGCAACCTCGCTAATCTGGTGACATGGTTGGATGCTCCCGGCGGTGACCAAAACTCCGGCGACGCTCAATGTTGGCGGTGGAGTGGCGCGGTCAAAAACGACAACGGGGCTACGGGGGTTAACCGACGAAACGGAAGCGTGCACAGTGAAGCCCAGGCGGCGGCGATGCTAGAACATCGGTCGAAGGCGACGGAGCGTTGACGGCGACGGCAGAATTGACGAAGAACAGATCGACGGCGAAAAACCCTAAACTCCAGATTGTGGCGATGCCGGGACTTTAGAGGTGGAGAGGGTTGGGGTTCTGGGTCGCGGAGGACCGGGCGATCCTCGGGGAGCCTTTTATACTAGGGGAGCGTGTCGGATTTGGTAGATCCCAAAAGGAGTCCGAGATAGCCACGGGTTGGATTTAGAGATAGAGGGGTTTACAAGATATGATTTCAAAAGATTCGGACGCGGAAGATCAGAAGAGATAAGATGACATGGTTTCGGGAGATTTTTTAGTTGGGACAACGATTTTGTCGGACGGGGCTTGAGCTCCAGTCATGGTAGTCGAGGGCGACTTGGCGAGGAAAGAGCTGGAGGAAGGAGATGAAGGCGCGGGCCCACCTGGCAGTGAGAGGAGCGAAGGGAGGTGTGGGCTGGGCTGCGGCGTGAGCAAAGGCCACGCGGGCTGGGCCAGAGGAGAAGGAAATGGGCCAAGGGAGGAGAGATTAGGCCCGAAGGCTTTTCTGAGATTTTAAATAGCTTTTCTATTTTGTAAAATACCAGAAATTCAAATAAGCAATAGAAAATAGCAAATGAATTCAGGAAAATTCTAGAAAAATCTAGAAAATATATCTGAGCACATCGAACCCAAATAAAATAGTTTTGGCTATTGTTCATGTTGGGATTATTCATATTAAATATTTTTGATTCTAAAGTCCAATATTAAGCTTTTGAATTGAATTCAAATAAATCCAAATGGTGACTTTTCTCCCTACTAACTATTTAAAAGATTTTTAAAACTCAGAAAATTGGGATGTTACAGCGTTGTTGGCGCGGAGGAAGGAGAAGGCGACGGGGTCGCGGGGCTTGCTCGGGAAGGGAGTTACAGATGGCGGAGTGGAGGGCGGAGCTGGCGTTGAAGCCTGGAGGGTGGAGCCGTGGAGGGTGCTGCGCTGTTGTTGCTGTGCCGCGTGCGGCTATGCGCCAGTGCCATTCAACACCCCTCTATTCCTCATTCTCTCTTTGGAATTATGTTGTGCAAATTCAAATTCGTGTTGAGCTAATTTGCAAGATTCAAAAAATTTGTGCCAAATTTTGGAAAATTCAATTTTTCGCCAGCAAGTCAGCAAAAGAGGTACAATACTTTTTTTTGCATAATTTTATTGTTAGTGCTTGTTATGCTAAGATGAAAGTAATAATAGTTTTTTTTTGATTTTGTAGTTTTGGTTATGGACAGTGACAGCTTTGCTCTTGGTGATTACAGACTTTCACCTGAGGAAATTGCATCCATAGATGCAGTTGTGGCTGCCTCAAGCCAACCGGAAGGGCAAGACGGAGTTCCGTCATTAGGCTCCACGACAACATCAGGCTCCATGCCAACCAGAGCAAAGAGGTCGAGGCCGTCTAGATCGGGAATGTGGAAGAATTTCAATAAGACAACCAAGCAAGACGCATAGGAAAATGAGGTACCATATGCTATTTGCAAATTTTGTCGCAATGAATTGTCTGCAAGGGCTATAGGTGGAACGAGGCACTTACTTAGACATGCTACAAGATGTAAAGCCAAGAAAGGATTGGTGATGAGGCAGACGCAGCTGCAGTACAACCCGACGGTACGGTACGTAACTGGAACTACGATCCTGAGGTAGCCCGTTAATCTCTCTATCGTTTAATTGCTTCTCAAGATTTACCGTTAGGCTTTGGTGAGTCTGCTGCTTTTCAAAATTACATTAGGACTATGCATAGTCCTAGATTTTTCTTCTATTTCTAGACAGACAACAACTAGAGATCTAGTAAAATACTATAATGAACACCGTAATAAAATAAAAGAACTATTTAGTACGTGCACATTTTCGGTGGCCCTGACTTCAAACATATGGAGTGGTCGGGCTAAGGAAGATTATCTTAGTATAGTTGCTCGTTATGTTAAGGACGATTGGGTAATGAAGAAAAGAATTATAGGTTTGAAATTAATTGATGCAGCACACGGGTGAGAATATTGCGGACTGTATTATCAAAGTCGTTGAAGACTTTGGTCTTATAGACAAAATATTCTCAATTACTTTAGACAATGCCGCTTCGAACTCTAGAGCCATGGATATTCTTACTCCAGTTTTGAGTACATACGCCGATTCCTTCTTGCTATATCAATGATGCACTTGTCATATTATTAACTTTATAGTCAAATGTGGTTTGAAGAGGTTGAGTCTCTATATTAAAGTTTTTCGCGCTGCGATTTCTTTCTTGAATAATTCTAACGTAAGAATAGTAGAATATAAGAACTTCTGCAGGGCGATGGGTGTACGTCCAAGAAAGTTCGGTTTGGACATGCTGGTAAGGTGGAACTCTACTTACCTGATGCTTAAGAGTCTTTTACCATATAAGAATATTTTTTCTGTTTTTATTCAAACGCACTATCAGAGCAATGACGGTAGTATACTATTGACTGAGCAATATTGGTTCATTGCTGACAAGATACTACAATTTTTAGAAATTTTTTATGAGGCCACTGTTGCTTTGTCGCTGTGTATTATCCAACATCTCCTATCATTGTGCATAGTATTTTACAGATTGCTACTCAATAGAAAATGTATAAAAATGACTTAGTTTTATGCTAAGCTATTGTTGCTATGAAAATTAAATACCTTAAATATTGGAGAGAAATATCTTATCTATATGCATTTGTATTTCTTTTAGATCCTAGAGGTAAAATTGATGTATTTGATAGTGTACTTAATCTTCTTAGTAAAGTTTGTTCTTAGTTATACGAGGTTTACCAAGGGTATAAAAATAAGTTTCCGGGAGTCTGCTCGCAACGACCTCCAGTAGCCACCCGCCTTAAGTAGCAAGAGAAATATATGGGGCAAAATCTTCGGTGGCTCTTCCTCGAGGTCTAGGTCTTCTTCTTCTACACCGCCGCCTGCTCAGCCAAAACCCCCAAAGAGTAGGGAACTATCCACCTATCTAGACAACAATACGATGGATTTCAATTTAGAAGGCTTCGAAATTTTGCAATGGTGTCAAGCCCATAAGTTAACATATTCCGTGTTATCCATACTTGCACGTGATGTGTTAACTATTCCTGTCTCAATGATTTCCTCCGAGTCTGTTTTTAGTCTTTCTAGAAGAATATTGGAGGAGAGAAGAATAAGTCTCACAAGTGAGATAGTAGAGATACCTCTAACCGTGAAGGATTGTGAACAAGCTGATTCACGAACACAACACTCTGTGGAAAATCTACAGTTGTCGGAGGTGTTTGAAAATCTATACTTAGACAACAACACGTAGAACAAGGATTTATGTAGAGTTATAGACTGTACTCTTTTTTCTTTGCTAATATTTTCTCACGTTGAGTTTTTACTTAGCAAAGGTTTTAACAAGGCAGCAATTTGAATATTAATAAAGCTCTTTATTACATTTTAATGTGTTTATCTCATTTTTTACAATTTTTATATCTATTTCTGAATTCTACACATTTTTCTTTTTTTTTGGATTTTTTTTTGGATTTTTCTAATTTTTTTGAGCCTAACAGACTAAGTGGACCGAAAAGACTCGTTAGGCTAAATGGGTTCGTGCCGGCCCGACACAGCATGAATGGGCGATGGGCCGTGTCGGGGAAGCATGACCGCTTCCCCGGCACGTGGGTCGGCACGACACGGCCACCTAATAGCTGGGCCGCCCATTTGGCCAGCTCTAACCGCATCCTCCCTCTGTAGCCCCTCCCTCGTCCGCCCCTCCCCTCACTCGACCTACTGGTGCTGGCCCCACTCCCCAGCACCACTCTGGTTCCTCGAGGGCTTGGACCGTGTCGGCGCTGCTCCGCCCCCACTTCCCTCGGTCCTTGCTCGACCTACTGGCACCGTTCCTCCCCATAGCGCCCCTCCAGCTCCTGCTCCCTTGAGGCCTCAACCGCGTCGGCGCCGCTCAGAGGCCTCAACCGCGCCAGCGCCGCTCCGTCCCCACTCCCCAGCGCCACTCCGGTTCCCTCGAAGGCCTCGACCACGTCGGCGCCGCTCAGAGGCCTCAACCGCGCCAGCGCCGCACCGTCCCCACTCCCCAACGCCACTTTGGTTCCCTCGAAGGCCTCGACCACATCGGTGCTGCTCTGCCCCCACTCACCTCGGCCCTCTCTCGACCCATCGGCGCCACCCCCACTCCACAGCGTCGCTCCCTGCTCCCTCGAGGCCTCGATCATGCTGGCGCCACTCCGCCCTCCACAATGCCACTCCCTACTCCATCGAGGCCTCGACAGCGTCGACGCCGCCCTGTCCCCACTCGGCCACTCCCCTCGGCCCTCGCTCGACCTGTCAGCGTCGCCCCCACTCCACAGCGCCCCTCTGGCTCCCTCTGCCTGGAGGTAATTTTTATCCAATCGATCCCATTGCAAGTTGCTTCATTACGACTTGTCTTTTGAAGCAATTAGTATTTTTTTACTACTCATGAATGCAAAATGCTAATGATAAGAGGGCATAAAGCAGAAGGTGATGTGGGATCTTGTGGCAAGATGCTTTTGTGGTCAGTTAACTAGATGAAAAAATAGCTTTTGTGGTTAGTTAACTAGATGAAAAATTAACAAGCGATATGAGATTGAGTCATCCTTTTGTACATATGCTCTTTAGAAGAGAAAGGGACGGTGTCAACTGGCAAGCTTAAGTGAACTTGAGAGATCTTTGGACCTTAACTAAAGATAATAATATTGATGTCTTCTGATCTGAACTAGAAGTTCTATATGAGCCAAATTTAATACTAAGGTTTAAGCTTGTGTTTCCTGATTGAACAATATGAGTTCTATTAATTGATTTGATTATATTTAATGTAATAGAAATACATGATGAAGAGTGCTATTGTCGATGAAGATATGATAGGCCCTGGATGAACCAAATCTTTATTAATTAGGTATTTACTTTTGTATCGCTCCACTACGTTATATCTGTTTGTCGTATCGTTAAATATAGAATTCAAATATCATTTCAATTGTGCATTTGTCTTGTATCTTTGTTAGTCCTCTGTATGAATAGTATTTAATATTAGTTACGATTTTTTTTTGCATATTTGGCCCTGTAGCAAGTTTAAATTTCAGAAATAGCCCCGTTCGAACGAAAATTTAAAAATGGCCCCAAACAAGTGCTCCTATGGTACGAGGGCGGCGACCACCGCCGACTTCCCATGCGGCAGTGCGCCTCCCCATTTTTCGAGTTTTTTTTTAAAAAAGGAAGAACAACTTAAAATATTAAAAAAAATAAAAATTTAAATAAAAATTGGAAAAAAATTAGAATTTTTTTAAAAATATGAAATATTATTAAAAAATTATAAAATATTAAAAATATTAAATATCTATTGTATGATGTTATTATTTTTTTGAAAATAAAAGTGTGGTGACAACGTTGGTTGGTCTGTTTGTTATTTTTGTAGAATATGAAGGGCACAAAATTTGTCAGACTTGCAATAACGTTTTGTGATCATTGTATATTGTTGTAGTGCGCTAAATTTCTGAGAAATTTTACGAGGACGATTAAGATAGTAACGAGTCGTAAGGAGGAAGGTAAGTGATATTACTTTATGCTTGTTAAAAATGACGAGTTAAAGCATAATACTTTATGGAGCTTGTACAAAATACAATTAAAGGGGCTGAGAACGCTCGTTGTGATTATGAAGATGGTCTAAAACAGTACTTTGAAATGTTGGGGGCCAGAAATATTGTGGTTCCATACTCTATATGCACTACACAATTTTCTTCAGTCATTTCGATTAGGGTTTGCGGAAATGAAAAAAAAGTAGGGTTTGCAGTCTTGATACCAAGGTATATTTGCGGTCTAGAGAAGGTTGTGGGATATTCCAAATATGCTATACTTTTGCGTACTTCTGGAAAACTATCTGTTAGACTCGGAATAATATTTTGTTAACGCCGTATCGCCAAAGTACAACAATGTCGCAAAAGCATACGTCATGTAATACAGGGATACACGACAGTTGATCTATTAATGAAGGACTACGATACATAGATAAAGAGTGAACATTACAATCTTATTACAACTGGACTTCTACTTGGCAAGAACAAGAAATAATAGAAGAAACACCGCAAAACTAACTATGTGAAGTAATTTCTGAAGCATTTTCTCAACCCTTTCCATCCTTTCATCCAGTCTTTTAAGTCTGTTAGGTCCATTTTGCATTGGTTGATCGGAGGGTCGAGCCATCGGGCTAAATGCGCAACACCACGAGTGTCTTCTTGTAAGGCGACAATTTGCATTGCAATATCTCGAACTACTGGGGTAGCTTCATCAGCCCACTGCCAAAACCGGCATGTTGTGTTCTGAAAAGGAATTGTAGCTTGAAGTGAAAAAAGAACGTGCTATTTCGAATGGAATTCATTTGGGATGATTAGGCAAGATTTCATCGTAAGATTTGAACACTTCATGAACACTCGGGATGGATTCGTTGGCGTATGCGAGGTGAACACATTTGCGGATCCACCGCAACGAGGGCACACGAGGTGTCATGCGGCGATTCTAATTGTCCGCTCACACGAAAGTTAGATGAGGCCGAAGACATGTTGTTATAGAATGGAAGGAAGGAGAAGAGGAAGTGAAGAGTGAGGTGAATGGCTGCCAAAGCATTCATATATAGCCTGTGGCTAAATTGCAATTGGGTTCAAGGATATTCGCGTCCGCGAGGTAGCTGGCCTGAGGAGGAATCATTTGGCAGTGTTGCGTGATGTCTTTTAGATTTTGTCCCGACTCGTCGGGTCACATCACTATACAATAGCTGACTCGTCGGGACAATGACTGCGCAAAAGCTGACTCGTCGGGTCACATCACTGCGCAAAAACTGACTCGTCGGGTCACATCATTGCGCAAAAGCTAACTCGTCGGGTCACGTCGCTTGCACGGAACCAGAAGTACATTAGAATCCGAAGACAGAGGCACATTACACATGGTCACATGGCATGCTAGTTCGGCTAATTGCTTGAGTCATCCTTGCTACTACTACGGTACAGTGCGACACAAGCATCCGGACTATGTAAGTATACATACATGCCTTTAGGGGATAGTAAAAAATATGGCGGGTAGGATGAAGGACTACTACGGAATGGCCCGACCTACTGCGAGGATCGGGGCCATTTTCCCTTCCTTGTGAGCTCGGCGTTGAACTCCTCGCTAGCCTCTTTGGCCTTGGCTGCTATTTCCCTCTTTTTCTCGCGCTCCCTCTCGCGAGCCTCGCGCTGCCTGCGATTGCACGCCTCGAGATGAGCTTTTGTCTCCCGACGTATATGCTCGTTTTGCTCGTCGTTGCGGCGCTCATTCTCCCGGATATCGCGGGCCCTTTTGACATCCCATTCCTCGAAGTCGAGAGTCCACTGGTCATGTGGGTGGATCTCGTGGTCGATCCACTTGCGGTAGCCACATAGCGGATCCGGAGACTACGGGTAGATGGGAGAGGTTGTTAGTGTATACTTCGAAAGAGAAAGGGTATAAGAACATACTGTAACTGGACCTTACCGGCTGTCGACAGCTGCGTGTGTCCCAATGGCGGTCGGGATAGTCACAGGAGTAGTTTGCACAACCCCAGTAACGCATACCCAAGCTTAGCCGGTGCTTAGACTTGAAGAACTTGCATGGGTCCATGCACCAGCAGAGGGGCGGCGTCTCCCCCTCTGGCGGGTGCTGCGGCGAACGCTTGGTTGGAACGTTCAGGATGGGGTTGCTGCTACGGGGGGCCTCACTAAGGAGAGCTGCCATCCTAGCAAGCGCCTCTTGCTGGACCCGGGCCGCAGCAGCCCTTGCTTGGTCGTCCCGCTCCCCAGCAGCCCTTGCTAGTCCGCGGATCTCTTCCCATTGCTTTGTCATCTTGTCCCATTGTTTCTTCTATCTCTTGTCCATCCCGACGTGGTGAAGGAAGCTCTTGTGTAGTGTTGGATTTGGTTGTGTAGTGTTCTCTTCCAGAGCAGGTCACCCCCTTTTATAAGCCCCCGGGGGTGATCACGGTATGGTTAAGTTCTGGTGAGTATCGCCCATTGGAAATGGGCCAAGAGTGTAAAGCTCAGAGGGAGAATCTGGGATAACCTCGGTGGTTTAGGGTTGCACGTCCGTGCTCTCTCTAATGTCGTCTTCCTGCCGCGACGAGGACGGGATCAGCGTAGGGTCCATCCGCGACGAGGACGGGATCAGCGTAGGGTCCATCTGCGACGAGGACCGGGACCGCATCAGCGTACGGTCTCCGCGTGGCAACTGCAATGATGATCCGGCGCCTGTGCTGCTGCTCCGCTGGGTCGACTCGCTCGGACGGGAAGATGGAGGGGGCGAGGGTACGCGACGATGCTCCCTCCGATGCCTCAGGTCGGCATCGGAGTGCCTTCCACAGCTCATGTTACGAACGACTTGCTTAACATCGTCAACAAGCGTCTTCATCACCGAAAAGAGACGTTCAACTGTGTTGTTCGTGCCCCGCTCGAGCTCTCGGCCGGCGCGCTCTAGAACGCTCTCCAACCGGTCTACCTGGATGGTTACGGAACAATCGAAATTTGGTTACTCAACCCTATGGCAGAGGGTGGTTAATGTACTACGTGCTGAACATACCGAATCGTCACGCCGTGATGCACGGTGCGCGTCCATGCCCAAGCCCAACCGTTCGGCGTGGGTAGGATCTTCATGTCGGGCCGGGGGTGCCTGTCAGTCTCGTTCGCGTGTGCCGTACGTACCACTGCAGATACGTGCCGTAAGTCCCTTCATCGTAAGGCCGTGCCTCCTGCAAAACGGAAGCAGTGGCCGTTTGCCATGCATCTACCCACGGCTGCTGCGTCTGAAGCCAGTCATCGCTCTTTCGGCCCTTCTTCGTCTGCCTACAGGTGGAACAAACACAACAAATTATGGTACCGACATAACATATGACTAA
Organism: Ampelocalamus luodianensis; assembly: GCA_036346255.1. Classification (NCBI taxonomy): domain Eukaryota; kingdom Viridiplantae; phylum Streptophyta; class Magnoliopsida; order Poales; family Poaceae; genus Ampelocalamus; species Ampelocalamus luodianensis. The sequence goes on from CM070622.1 coordinate 34,923,736, forward strand.
ATGACCTACGATATTATTAAGCAATGCAATGTACTTACAAGTGACTGCGCCTCGCAAGCGGTCGCCCTAGAGCCGGGGGGATCTCCTGGTGCAGCTCGAACTGCCTCATCACCCGTTGTGGGTTGTAGGGCTCAACCATATGGGAAAAGACTAGATGACAGGTTGTCCTCCAGTACGCCGCATCCTGTTGGCATAGCAAGCTCAACCCTTCGGGCGCTGTGCCATGCACGAAGACATCCGTCTAAGGAGCCCATATTACGTCGTCCTCATGCAAGACCTCAAATTCGTTGTGGAACTCGGGGTATATGCGACGTGCCCTATCCCTAGACCATCCCAGTGCTGCCACAGTCCATCGGGATCCCATGGTTGGGCCTTCCACGGGATCCTCGTCGTCCGCCCAACCATAGAAATGATCCCATGGGTGGACTGCGCGGCGGAAGTACGACCGTCCGATCGCAAAGTGCTCCCAAGACCACAGCTGTAATAGCGTGTGGCAACCCGACAAAGACGGGCTCGTTCTGTCGCGACGCCGCACACTGATACCAACCCCAATCAGATCTTTGCGCACGTCGTCATCGTCGGCGTCCACGATGGGCTCCACAAGGTGAATATAACTCGGGTACATCATGTCTCCCTGCGTGCTAGGAAACATGACCCACCCGAAAATAAACAACAAATATGCAATTAGGTGGCATCGAACCACCTCCTCTGTTGCGTCATTTGGGCAATGCATGAAATGACGCAGCCAGGCGTGCGGAACGCCCTTAGACCTCTCGGGGATAGGATGCCCGAAGCGATGATGGAGACGCGCCTTCCAGTCCACGGACCTCGGAGGGGGAACAACCGCACGGCCTCGCAACGGCAGCCCGGTAATGAAGCTGACGTCTTACAGTGTCACGGTCATCTCCCCCCACCGGAAGTGGAACGTGTGGGTCTCCGGCCGCCAACGATCAACCAGGGCGGAAAGAAGACAGACATCGATCAGGAGGCTCTACCCCATGTTCAGCATGCGAGCGAACGTAATCAGTCCAGATTGACGAAGTCTTGGAACATACCGCTCGTCCAACGGCCAAGTCTCCCTCGGTCCCCGCGTCACCAGAGTTGGCGGTCCATTGCCACCGATCCAAGCGTGGCAACGATGCTGGGCGTCACATGCCTCCTCAAGAAGGGGTGGTACAGTACGGGCCATTGCTGCAAATAGACAACAACAAATGGTTAGTGAGATCTAAGTACGTACGTAACCCTCAAAACTGCATTAAGAAAATTAATTAGGTATGTCATTGCCTAATGTAATCACAATGTCAGAACGCGCGCTGCGGCTATAACGACTGAGCCGCGGGCGTTTGTATTTAAAAAAAAACAAAAGCGCTTTTTGCTTTCGGTGGAAAGCCACGCGCGCGTGAGCGTCCCTCGTTGCATGCAACACGCGGGCGTGCGAACCGAGGCGTCACCGCCGCAAATACGGGGCGCTTCGCTGCGCGCTCGTGCATGCGACACGCGCCATGAGCCGCGAGCGCAAACCGCCGCGAATAAGGGGCTGCTGCTGCTAAGCTCCGTGCATGCGACACGTGGCCGCGCGAGACGAGGCGCCACCGCCGCGAGTGTGGGGGTGCTGCTGCGCATCTCGTGCATGCGACGCGCGCGAGACGAGGCGCAGCGTGACACGATGTGACTTAGACGTGATTTAAAAAGAAAAAACAAAACTTTTTGCTTTGATTGGAAAGCCACGCGCGTGGCGTCCTCATTGCATGCAAAGACTGCGGTCGTCTTGAACCTAGGCGACCACCGCGAAATTAGGGGGGCCTGCTGCTGCGCCGCTCCGAATTTTTTATAAATTTTTAATAATATTTCATATATTTTTAAAAAAATTCTATTTTTTTTCAATTTTTTTTTAATTTTTTTTTAATATTTTAAGTTATTCTTCCTTTTTTAAAAAAAAATCGAAAAAGGGGGGAAGGGCCGCTATCGCTACCGCGCCGGGGTGGCTGGCCCGCCGCCCGAGGCGTGTCACCGCTGCGCGTGGTCGGGGTAGGTGGTCGCCACCATCTGCACTACCCTGTAAGAGCACTTTGTTTGGGTCATTTTTGAAATTTTCGTTCAAATAGGATTATTTCTGAAATTTAAACTTGCTACAGGACCAAATACGAAAAAATTTCATTAGTTACAACCACTTAGGTATTTGCCCGGGACGGCTCCGCTACCAACTTTGTGAGTTTGTATTTCCATTTTATTCGTTGAACTCACGAGCTGAACGTCTGGACCAGACCACATCAAGCAGACAAGCACGCTCAAGCAGTCAAGCACAGGGGCGCGGCGACGGTGACGACAGCTTCCCCTAGTACGCGAGCACTCGACTGTCCTCCCTCCCCGGCAGCCTTGGGGGCCTCCCTCCCGGCGACCCAACCAACCGCCCCTTGACGTCAAACAATGGAGGGCCTCCTCGACAAGCCCCTGAACCCGAACAAGCTCCTCAAGGAGCAGTGAGTCCAGAGTTCCAAACCCTACCCATGATCTCGACCACCTCCCACTCGCGCGTACCATTCTAAGTGTCCTTGTTTTCCATGGCGCAGGTTCGTGAGCAACCTGACTGGTTCCTCCCTGCCGGAGATAGCGGCGCTCTCCACCATCGTGCCGGTGAGCGATTCGTCTCTCCCGCTGATATTCCCATTTTTTTTTTCTGTATATGGTGTTGTGATTTGATTTTGTTTTTGGTGCACAGGCTGTGGTTGTTCTAAGGAAGTGGAGCAACGGAGGTTAGTTGATTAGATATCCTGAACCCCTCTTACTTTTCAGTGTAAGGTGTAGTTGAATCCATTTGTGCAACAGATTGGCAAGTGAGCTTGTATCATATGACTGGAAAGTGGAATCTCAAATCACCAGTATGCTGCGATTCTGCACAGTTAGCATTTGGATCAGATGTGTGTACATTGTGAGATTCAACCATCGAGCCCAAATTCATCCCAAATCTTAGCATATAATGCCATCCTCCATTTTTTTAAATTATGTTGTCCAATCTGATGCTATCGATTCCATACCACATTTAGCTTGATGGATTTTTTGAATTTTTACACCATTGATCAATAACACAACCTTCTTTTATTTTCCATGTATGAAGTAGATCTGACAGAGCTTGCTTCTTCCCATGTTTTAGATAATACTAAGAAGAGGGGTTCAGCAAAGAAAAATGATGATGCTCTTCCTGGTCGTAAAGATTGGCTGCATTATTTTTCTGCACTGGCTATAGATTATCTCACTGTTGTACTGCCAATTCTTTTGATTTTCACTGTAAGTACCCCTTCGCTACATTGTCATATTGCTAACATGGTATTAAACTACAGAAATCAGGGAACATGTAGAGAAGCAAACTTTGCAACACAACATAAACTTATGCCCAACTATTGTTACTTGCCAATCTTAGTATGAGCTTTAACACTTTTTTAATTGAAGGCAGAGTGAAATAGTGATCCTTCGGTTATTCCGTGGTTTGCTGCAGGTCTTAGCTGAATGGGCTTATACTTGTGCAATTTCTCTTGTAATCATGATATCTGTCTATGTCATGTTCAAAAGGTATTTGGCATGAGTTAGTACACACGTTTTTGTTACCGCCTTTTTTTGCTTGCAATTCTAAAGTCCACTTCTGTATTTTCTTCTTGAAACACGCAACCACATGCTGATCTGGAACTAATGTAATTCTACACTCTCAGGTCTCATTCGCATCTCAAAGCTGGACTAAATCAGCTGCCTTCACTCAGGGCAGACATATCTTCTTACCGAGTGTCAGTGGTATGTAAAAGTTGATTGATTAGGAAAAAAAATATTCCTTATCAATAGATGTAGCAGTACTATTGAAATACTAATGATGATTGCGCGCTTTGTAGGTTTTAGTGACATGTTTGTGCATATTGGCGGTGGACTTCAAAATCTTCCCTAGACGTTATGCCAAGGCTGAAACGTATGGTAGTGGCATTGTAAGTAGTATCTTTCAGGCTTTTTCTTTGGTTTATCTTTAGTCCTTCATCATCAAGTATTGCAAATAATCATGAACTAATTGTGCAAAAATAGGCAACAGCTATGAATCGTGCATCTAAATAGAAGCTTATTTGGATTGCCAATGATATATTACTTCATTAGCTTGCTTAAATGAACCCAGTATCGGTCTCATGGACTTATAGTCATCTTTGTTGATTGTTTATTCAGTATTCTATACCCGATTCATTTTCCCCTGTATGTTTAGTTCGCTGATTGATTAATCTTCAACTACTTATATTTGTCAATGCTTATTTTTGTTCTTCTAGAATTACCATCAATATATTGTTTGCAAAACTCTCTTGCTTGCTTTTTTCAGTCTAATTTATTCTTTATTATTTAATAATGTCAAGTTGTCCAAGCTGTGCTGCCATGGATTGTATTTGCCATTATTTTTGAAAGTTCAGAAATTGCCATGTGCAGTTTGATCTGCATTTCTTCCCTATTTAATGATATTAAGATATCTGACTCATGGTCTAACAGATGGATCTCGGAGTAGGATCTTTTGTAGTGGCTAATGCACTGGTATCTAGACAAGCACGAAACACAACCTCGATGTAAGTCCTTAACCATCATATGGTCTCATTTGTCTTAACCAAAATCTGTTTAGTGCTTAATTAATAAACCTTTGGATTCAACGTGATGCACTTGGATTCAACGTGATGCACTACACGACATAGGACTTACACATTGCACCCAAGTGTTCTGGTTTCCTTGAGAGTGGTTCATATGAATACAGAAGGTAAAGGACAAACCCAGTGTGAAAAAGTAGATTGCGTTTCTTACAAAAGTGAATCTTACTTTTCTATGGTAAGAATTATTAGTCAAGGGGTTAGACACTGTTGTTCTGTTGGAACTTTAGGTCAAAACTAATGATGTCACATTGTCACTACATAAGTTACATTTTATAGACAATCTAAAGAACTAATGTTTATTTCTGCCGACTGTTTCTAATGGACATAGGAGCTTGCAGGAGCCTAGAAACTCCTGTTACAAAGTGACTCAAGTTCACCAATTTAGAGTTATCTATCAAAGAATTAATATGGTGTGCTGAGTTCTTTCAAATTTGGGCACTAAATACAAAGTAGTAACAACTAACAATTCACCATTCAAATCTTAGCTATGTCCATTTCATAGATAAATGAAGAAAACCAATAACATCCATGATAAGATGACTGGATCAGCTCTCCTCCACCAATAAAAGCTTTGTTTTGTTACTCTCTGCACCATTAGGTTGCTCTTTCTCCAAATCAGTTTCCGACATAGGATTATTTCTTATGTAGCACTAGCACCCTTCATAAAACCGTACTTTACTGTCTGTCACCATACTGACAAGTGGCAAATGATCCCGCATTTGTGTAATATCATCACTAAAAACTACAACTACTTGGCAGACATCATTGTTTGAACTTTTGAATTTTCTCAGGATGATAACAGTAGTTTCTGATTGACAGGTCTGCCAACACTAGTCTACCAAATTAGTAGTATGCTGTAACTTACAATATACCTTCCTGTTCCTTAGGAGCTGGAAGGGAGCGCTGAGGTCCATAAGTCCTCTAGTATTTCTTGGCTTTGCTCGCCTTATCTCCACATCAGGTGTTGATTATCAGGTATTTTTCTTCTTTGTGCCAATTACCTAAATTATGTATTCATCATTAATTTTTCATATGCATTGTCCTGGAATGACATTTATCCAAAGTTCTTAACCTTTTTGTTGTCTTTGTCCGGTAATTTCTATTATCATGTTCTTATTGTAACAAAACAGCATCTCAACCTATTTGATGAATATCCAAAGTATATATATTACACAATAGAAACCCTATAGCACATGGGCCTCATGGGCCATATACACATATACATAACACTCCCCTTCAAACTCAACATGGGTCAGGAGGATCTGAAACATTGAGTTTGGAGAGATAAAAGCGATGTTGCTCTCGAGTTTGAGCTTTGGTGAAGAAACCAGCGACTTGAATCTCAGAGGGCACATACTGAAGAGCAATAGTCTTCTGTTGACAATGAGAACGTGTGAAATATGCATTCACACAAATGTGCTTAGTCAGCTCATGCTTCACTGGATCAGTAGCAATCTGTATAGCACTAGTGTTGTCACACAGAAGAGATGCAGGAGTATCGCATGACACACCAAGATCCGCTAAAAGCCAACGAAGCCAAACAATCTCTGACGTAGTAGTGGCCAACGCTTGAAGCTCACCAAGACTAGACCGTGAAATCGCGATCGTTTCTTGGACTTCGTGCAATAGCGAGGACCCAAGAAATATGCAATAGCCAGAGACAGATCGTCGATCAATAAGATCACTCGCCCAAGTCGAGTCAGAGTAAGCATGAAGCTGAAGCTGATTCGACCGAGAATAAAAAAGACAACGATCAACAGTCCCTCGTAGATAACGCAACACACGTAGCAGGTGAGCATAGTGAACAGACGTGGGAGCAGAAACAAACTGGCTGAGCACATGAACAGAATGAACAATATCAGGACATGTCACTGCAAGATAGACAAGACTCTCAACAATATGACGATAACGAGAAGGGTCTTCAAGCAAAGTGCCACCAGTAGGACGAAGCTGAAGATGAAGCTCCATAAGAGTAGCAACTGTCTGACTGCCAGTGAGACCAGAGCGAGCAAGAAAATCCTGGATATAGCGCTGCTGAGATAGATAGTAGCCATCATCTGTGCAAGTAAACTCAATCCCCAGAAAATAACGAAGAGGACCCAAATCCGACATCAAAAACTGTTCACTGAGCCGTTGCTTAACAAAAGCAATGTACTCCTTGTCATCTCCAGTAATCAGCATGTCATCAACATAGAGTAAAAGCATAGTACGACCACGTGGAGATGTATGAATAAACAATGCAGGATCATGCTTACTCTGGAAGAAACCAACAGCTAACACAACTGAACTGAACCGTGCAAACCAAGCACGAGGAGCCTGTTTGAGGCCATAAAAAGCACGACGAAGGCGACAAACATGACCAGCAGGAGCCACAACTCCCGGGGGTGGTATCATATAAACCTCCTCCTGTAAGTCACCATGAAGAAAAGTATTCTTCACATCCATCTGAGAGATAGTCCAAGAGCGAACAGCAGCCACAGCAACAAGAGTGCGAACCGTTACCATATGAGCAACAGGAGCAATTGTCTCATCATAATCATGACCATGTGCCTGCTGAAAACCATGAGCAACTAATCGAGCCTTGTACCTCTCAACAGAGCCGTCAGATTTGGTCTTAACTTTAAAAACCCACTTGCAAGTAATAGGAACAACATGAGCAGGTAAAAGAACAAGGTCCCACGTACTAGTACGATCCAAAGCAGCTAACTCCTCAGCTATAGTTAACTGCCACTCAGGATGAACAACAGCCACCTGATAAGTGTGAGGCTCAGGCACAACAGCAGTAGAAAGAAAACCATATCTGTCAGGAGCTGCAATAGTAGTACGATCACGGAGCTCATACCGAGATGACGATGCCGGTAGAGGATCATCAGAAAGAGTATCATCCGTACGAGCGATGCCATCAGAGAGGGAAACAGTAGAAGGCTGAGTATCAGGAGGAACCCTAGATCGACGAGTATAATGAAGAGGAAATGGTGATCTAACTAAGGGTGGAGAAGAGGACTCCACAGAAAGAGGTGTATCAGACGAAACATTGGGCGGAAAATAAAGAAAAGAGAGACTCAGCGGGAGAGGAGGACCGAGTGGTAGAAGAATAAAAATAGGGACGATCCTCAACAAAAGAAACATCACGAGAAATGCGTATACGCCGAGCAGAAGGATCATAACAACGATAGCCCTTATGCTCAAGACTATATCCAAGAAAAACACACTCAACAGACTGAGCTGTTAATTTGGTGCGCTCATGAGGCGGAAGCAGAACATAACAGGTACAACCAAAAACCCGAAGATGGTCATACCGTTGGGGAGTGGAAAACAAGAGCTCTCCAGGACACTTTCCCTGAAGGCGAGAAGATGGCTGCATATTAATGAGATAGACAGACGTAGAAACTGCATCAGCCCAAAAATGTCGTGGAACATGAGATGCAAGTAAAAGAGTACGAGCAGTCTCAATAAGATGACGGTGTTTACGTTCAGCAACACTATTCTGAGCATGGGCACCAGGACAGGAAAGCTGAGGAAGGGTTCCCTCAGCGGAGAGAAATTGACGAAAAGCATGCGACAAGTACCCGCACACACCTAATCGTAACGAAAGATCTGAATAGGAGTGGAAAACTGAGTGTGAACCATACGAGCAAAAGACTGATAAATGGACAAGAGTTGAGAACGATGTTTCATAAAATAAACCCAAGTATATCGAGAATAATCATTAATAAAGATTACATAATAGATATGACCACATTTGGAAGCAAAAGGAGCAGGACCCTAAACATCAGAATGAACTAACTCAAAAGGATGACTAGACCGAGATGTACTGGTAGGATATGGGAGTTGCAGCTGTTTACCAAGCTTGCAACCCTTACAATTATAACTAGTGTCAATAATGACACGACCTAGGACCCCCCGACGAGCTAATGTAGAAAGACAAGATCCACACAGATGACTAAGCCAATGGATACCACTGAGGAAAAATAACAGAGGCTGACACAGTAACTGAAGATGCATGAGCAGAGGAAGATGGAAGATTCAGACGATCAAGGAAGTAGAGACCCTGAGAATCTCTAAGGCTATGGCCAGTACCAACATAAGGTTCATAGAAAGCTGAGATACAAATGACACATCAGGAACAGTAAAATGAGAAGTAGAGAGAGTGCCCTGATGAGTGACTGAACAGGAGGTGCCATCGGCTGTCTGTACACAGGAATCATCCATAACAGGTCGACATGATGCAAGATGAGACTTATCCGATGTCATATGAAAAGAGGCTTCAGAGTCCAAAACCCATGGAAGACTAGTACCTGACACGGAAGAGAAGGCTACAAAGAAGATCGCGAGACCCACCAGAGTGGCGAACTTGAGTCCAAGAGCTCAAGTCGCATCAAGCCGACCCAACTGAGTGGCAAGAGCAGAATCCCTAACAGATGCAGGAGTGGTGGCAGCAACCACACGACGACGACGACGACGACAAGATGCAGGTCGCAGCTCTGGATGAAGCCGGTAGCACCTCTGAACAGGATGACCAAGCTTCTTGCAGTGAGGGCATAAAACCTGATTAGTTGTAGCATCAGAAAGTGGAACAGGCTGATAAACCTCCTGACGAGGTGCCGCAAGAACAGACTGAGGTGGTGTCAATCCGAAGGATAGAGAGTGAAATCGAGTCTCCTCAGCAATCAACGCAGCAAGGGCCTCCTCCATGGTTGGAAGAACAGTACGTCCCAGTAGTTGAGCTTGAATAGACTCAAACTCTAGGCGAAGACGCATAACAAAGGTGAACATCAAATTCCGCGCATCATGACCCGCCTTGCCTGCACAGCCAGTACATCCAACACAGGAAGGAGGAACCATGGAGGTCAGCTGTCGTTAAATGCGAGTGAAAGAACTGTAGTACTCCTCAATAGACATATTCTGTTGACGTAGATCATAAAGAGTAACGCTGCTGAAGATACTCTCACATCTTGCGAGAACTTGGAAGATCAATGAAATCCATCCTAATTGAAATTTCAGCACTATGGCATAGAATACCCATAACACGATCGTCAGCATTTCGCCACGCAATAGCCTCCTTCACATCAGTCTTCTCAGATGGAGGGTCTGCCGTAATATATGAGAGAAGACCAATGGACCGAAGAAGCATGCGAACTGATGACGACCACTCACGATAATTCTAGCGATTCAACTTGATATCTGAGGCCAGAAGAGCACCTCCCATACTTAGAGAATGGAAAGAACCAGAAATACTGTCAACCATTTTACCAAAGCAGCTTCAGAGAAGTGGCGGCGGCTTGCTCACAAGCCAAACAAGCCAAGCACTGCCAACCCTCAAACAAGTGGTGGCAGCTTGCTCACAGGCAGAGCAACAGAGGCGACTCGGAGCAGAGGACAGCAGCAGTGACATGAAGGTAGAGCCGATCAGCGGCTTGGAGGCAGAGCAGCTCGGCGAGGCCTGGTTGCAGCAGCGGGGGAAGCCGCTCGGCGCAAGGGAGGTGGTGGAAGCTCAGATGGAGTTGCTGTGCGCGGAGGCTGCCGGAAACTGGAGAGCTCGCGGAAGCCCGAGCCGGCGACAACCACGCGGAGAGGCGGCGGGAGCCCGAGTCGGCGCTGCGCTCGGGAAGAACCAAAGAACCAGAAGGCGCCGAGGCGGAAGCTTGATGGCGCACGGAGGAAGACCACGTGCGCACGGAGGAGACGGCGCACAAGTCGACGGCGGCGGTGCGCGATGGCAGCACGCAAGTCGACGGCGGCGGCTCGGCTGTGGTGCACGACGGCAGGCAGCGCACCTCTACTCGGCGGAAAACAGGAGCAGGGCTCGGTGACGACGACAAGCTCAGGAGCAGAGGGTGGAGATGGAGGTGCCATGGACCATGCTGGCCTCACCACGACGCACGAAGGCGAGAGCCATTCGGCAGAGGGCAGAAGGCGGCGGCGGTAGCACGCTCTGATACCATGTAACAAAACAGCATCTCAACCTATTTGATGAATATCCAAAGTATGTATATATTACACAATAGAAACCCTATAGCACATGGGCCTCATGGGCCATATACACACATGGGCCATATACACATATACATAACACTTATTTCCTCTTTTTCTAGACACAAACCGTACTACACAGAAGTAGATACACTAGTTACTATAGCATATTTAGTTTTGGGTAATACTGGAAGTGGAGTGATTGGGTTTCAATTTGCAAGGCATAATCAAAAGGTTATTTAGTAAATTTTTCCATATTATAATGCTGTTTTCCTGAAGATTCATCTTCTATTTGTTATTTTGTAGGTTCATGTAGGAGAATACGGTGTCCATTGGAACTTCTTTTTCACCCTTGCAGCAATTTCTATCCTTACATCTATTATCAGGATTCATCCTAAATATTGTGGGTTAGTTGGCCTGCTTGTCCTTGCAGGTATTAACGGTTCCAGTTTGACAGTTTGGTTAGAAGGACATAAAAGTGCTACAATCCTCCTTTTCAAGAGTTAATTTCTCCTCACTCTCTTTTTTCAGGATACCAAGTATGGCTATCTTTGGGGTTGAATGAACACCTCATTTCTAATGAAAGAAGTGCTGATATCATCGGCCAGAATAAGGAAGGCATTTATAGCATATTTGGTAAAAATATTTTTATCCACATGGTTTGTCTGTCACTTCTTTGCTTAAGGTGCTGAGAAACGTAGAGCCTTCCAAGCTTGTTGGCAGACACATGCAGGCATATGTGAATGTGTTGCATATGCATCCATCTAACCTTGTTTTTCCTTTTTATTTATTTTATTTTATTTATTAATATATCCTATTGGCTATACACTAACATTTATTTTATTGCTTTGCTGAATTTCAATGTGCTGATTGCCTGCTGTTGGATCCTCGTTGTACCTGAATGTCATAGATTTGCATGCATCTCATTATTTAAATTGCTGCAACATTATGCGATATAATCAATTCCCTCCTTTGACAGGATACTGGGGTATGTACCTGATTGGTGTTTCTCTGGGTTACTATCTGTTCTTTGACATTAGTTCAAAAGGCAAGAGTAGGAGCACTCAAGCAGTAAAAGTCTGGGTTCTTGCGGCATCTTTTTGGTAGGAAGCAATAATAACATGCATGATTACTGATTTTAATGCTTCCTGATTATTAACATGTCCTCCCATGGCATGTTCATAGGATTTCGGCGACCATACTTGACAGCTATATTGAAAGAGTTTCTCGACGAATGGTAGGATACTAATTAACTATGCGCTTGTTTTTTTTTACACTGGCATTAAATAATAAAATAAAGTCATGAAAGTTTATGATAGTTATCAATGTAACATTAACTTTATGATATATAGAGCAGATTGTTGTGCTCTTATATCTGAATGGAAAAGTTATGTTAGTTAAGGAACATGCTAATGATGAAATGGATGAATATGGCACAAAAACTAATTGCATTTAGGTTTAGAGTAAGTCAACCTGAAGTAAGAACAAACATGAAGCATAATTTATTTTTAATTGTCTTCTGCACTGTTGAGACTTAAACCTTCCTGTCATGCAATATGAACGGATATATGACAATTACTTTCCGAAAAATCATGGGACGAAGTTATAATGTGTGCAAATGTCATGTGGGGCATCCAGTACAGCCGTCGCAAGCCAAAGACAACGACCGAAGCTCCATCAGACTTAGTTGCTTCAGCCGTAGCTTCAGATTAGCTACAGTGCTTTTCTGTTTTCCTTTTCTGTTTCGTAGAATCAGATAGGAATTACTTCATTGCGTTTCCGTTTCTGTTTCGAACTCGTTTAGGATTACAATTGTTAGGATCTCTATTAAAGAGGATACACTTTATGATTGAGGAATAAGAAAAGAGAAAATCGTCTCAAGTCTGTCTCCCTGTTCGTTCTTCTCGGTTCTACTATTTCTTTGAACTCGGCTGCGCGGTCGTCGTGACCACGGCGCCTCGTCCGCGTCGCCGAGGCCCGGGTCCTCGCCCGGTTACACAGCATAGCTACAACCTTCGATCGCAACCAGTCTTGAGTACTCTGGCTCCTGACAACTTGGTATCAGACGACCTCGCTGCGCTCTCCACCATGTCTGAGACCGACAATAGCGACGTCATCAGCAAGAAGCTCGACGCCATGCTTCAACAGATGGAGATCGATCGACACAAACTCCACGATAAAATCGATAGTCTCGCTGGGACAATACGGGACATCGATCTGCAACAACGAGCGCATAATTTGGCAATCAACCGGTTGGAGCAGGGGCGCACCGCGTTGCCGACCGAAGGTGATCACCCAGTCCTCACCGACGCACGACTCCGAGCAACGGATGGCCTCCTACCAAGCCCTCATCGCCAGCGGCAAGGCTCGCCGGCTGCATCGATGGCCGAGTGCCGTTCTGCTGACCGGGATGCGCCCGTTTCCCATCGGCCGCCGAACGACGGCCACTACGCCAGCCGGGGCAGCGTCCCGCGCTATCACAAATTGAACTTCCCATCCTTCGATGGCCAGGAGGATCCTCTTCCGTGGCTGAATCGCTGTGATCAGTTTTTTCGCGGCCAACACACGTTGGAAGAGGACAAAGTATGGTTGGCCACGTTCCATATGACCGGCACGGCGCAATTATGGTACCACCGACTGGAACGCGACACGGGAACACCGTCTTGGCGACACTTTATTGAATTGGTCAATACTCGATTCGGTCCCCCACTGCGCAGCAATCCATTGGGTGAACTCACCGCGCCGCAAACACGTCGAAGACGTGAGTTTCCGATCAATTTGGCGCGCCTATGCGGGGATCGATCCTTGACCGAACGACAACAAATCCAGCTATTCACAGCCGGTTTGGGCCAGCCACTACAAACGGACGTGGAACTCCAAGCACCACAGTCCCTCGAATCAGCAATGAGCCTCGCTTGCGCTTATGAACGGCGAACGCGGTGGCGGGATCGATTAACCTCGTTAGGCGTCGCCGCCTGGCGCGGCGGGAGCACGGCCATTCGGCGCCCAGTACATCCATGCCTACCGACCAAGGGGGCAACGGGTCGTCCTCGACGGCCAGTTTACCTCGACGCACGCTCTCGCCAGCGGAGTTGGAGCGACGTCGTACCCTGGGCTTATGCTACCGCTGTGATGAGAAGTTCGTCGCGGGTCATCGCTGCAAGCGCCTATTCGTTATCGAGGTTGAACCGGACTATGATAGCGTCATCGATTCCCACCGCGGACAACACACGAGATATCTCTCGCGGCGACTCACGTATTGACCTAGGGTGGCGGACAATGCAACTTCACGTCGAGATCGGAAACCACACCTTGGTCGCTCTCCTCGATTCCGGCTCTACGCACAACTTCATCGCCGACTCTGTTGTTGCTACCACCGGCGTCCTAGTACGACCACATTCAGGCCTTAGTGTCACGGTTGCTAACGGGGATCGTGTGCCTAGCTTAGGGCTATGCCGAGCAATGTCTATTCGCATTGGCCATGAAGACTTCGCGTTGGATTGCTACGCCATGCCACTCGACGGATTTGATGTGATCTTGGGGGTCCAATGGCTCGGCACTCTTGGTCCAATTACTTGGGATTTCTCCAACATGACGATGTCGTTCGCTCGCCACGGACGCCGAGTTATTTGGACCGGTCTGCCCATGCCTTCACGTTCAAGCCATGCACTTGTATGTACAGGTACCAACTTGTTGGATGATCTCCTCGACGAATTCAATGATCTTTTTGTAGAGCCACATGGCCTTCCACCAGTCCGGGAGATTTCTCACCGTATACATCTCAAGAAGGGGACCGAGGCCATTGCTGTCCGTCCGTATCGCTATGCGCAATTGCAAAAAGATGAGCTGGAACGCCAGTGTGCTGACATGCTTCAACAAGGTACCATCCGTCGCAGTTCGTCGTCTTTTTCATCGCCGGTATTATTGGTAAAAAAGCGGGATGATTCTTGGCGTTTTTGTGTGGATTATCGCAATCTCAACGATCGCACAATTAAAGACAAATTTCCTATTCCTGTGGTGGATGAATTACTCGATGAACTCCGGGGTGCCAAATTCTTCACCAAATTGGATTTACGTTCCGGCTATCACCAAGTACTCATGCATTCAGCAGATGTAGCCAAAACTGCCTTTCGCACTCATCAGGGCCTTTTTGAGTTCCTCGTCATGCCCTTTGGTCTCACCAATGCCCCGGCAACTTTTCAGGCTCTTATGAATACGGTGCTTCAAGACTTTCTTCGCAAATTCGTATTGGTGTTCTTTGACGACATCCTTATTTACAGTCCTACATGGTCCGCACATCTACGCCATCTTCGCGTGGTGCTTCAACGTCTTCGCGGTCACCGCCTATTTTTGAAGCGCTCCAAGTGCTCCTCCGGCGCCACCACCGTTGCTTATTTGGGTCACGTTGTTTCGGCCGAAGGCGTGGCAGTCGATCAAGCTAAAATTAGCGCCGTATCCACTTGGCCGACACCTACATCAGTACGGGCGGTTCGAGGCTTTCTTGGGTTAGCCGGGTACTACCGCAAATTTATTCGTGACTTTGGAATTCTTGCGGCACCTTTAACACGTTTGCTCAAACGTGAGGCTTTTCAGTGGACCTCCGAAGCTCAGGACGCTTTCAGTTGCCTCAAATCAGCATTAACACAAGCCCCGGTACTTCAATTACCAAATTTCAATGATGCGTTTATCGTTGAATGTGACGCGTCAGGTTATGGGTTTGGGGCGGTATTGCATCAGGGCACTGGAGCCATTGCATATTTTAGCCGTCCAATTGCCCCTCGTCACGCTTCACTTGCGGCTTATGAGCGGGAATTAATTGGTCTCGTCCAAGCCGTTCGTCATTGGCGGCCTTATCTTTGGGGGCGCAAGTTCCTGGTACGTACAGATCATTACAGCTTAAAATTCTTGCTCGATCAACGCCTGTCGACAATTCCGCAGCATCAGTGGGTCAGTAAACTTTTGGGTTATGATTTTTCTGTTGAGTACAAGCCTGGCAGCACCAACGTGGTGGCCGATTCCCTTTCTCGCCGTGATACTGAGCTGCAACAGGCTGCGACTTTTGCTATTTCCTCACCTCAATTTTGCTTGTTCAATGACTTGTGCCAAAGTTTCCAGCAGGACTCCAGTATGCAATCCTTGCTTAATTCGGTCTCAACTGGGCAACAGTCTGGTCCGTGGGCAATCACTGATGGGTTGGTCACTTTTCAAGGTCGTGTTTACATCCCGGCATCAACTGCTTTGCTCCCGTGCATTCTTCAGATGGCGCATGGCACAGGACACGAGGGCATTCAGAAAACTATCCATCGTCTCAGGGCTGACTTCCATGTTCCTAATGCTCGGCAAGTGGTTCGGGATTATATACGATCATGTGACATTTGTCAAAGAAATAAAGGTGAACAACTTCATCCGGCCGGATTGCTTCAGCCGTTGGCATTACCTTCTACAGTTTGGTCCGATATATCAATGGATTTCGTCGAAGGACTTCCCCGTATTCATGGAAAAACGGTAATTCTCACGGTGGTCGATCGTTTTTCCAAATTTGCTCATTTTATACCAATGGCTCATCCATACACGGCTTATTCGGTGGCCCAGTTATTCTTTCATGAGATTGTTCGTCTTCATGGCATACCGACATCCATTGTTAGTGATCGCGATCCAGTTTTTACAAGCAATTTTTGGTCTGAGCTGTTTCGTCTGGCTGGTGTTAAGCTTCATCTCAGCTCTGCTTTTCACCCCCAATCGGATGGACAATCAGAAGTGGTTAATAAGATTATTGTCATGTATCTCCGTTGCCTTACTGGAGATCGCCCTAAACAATGGCTTCGTTGGTTACCTTGGGCCGAATATTGTTATAACACTTCCTTCCAGACATCGCTTCGCACTACACCATTTAAAGTAGTTTATGGACGAGATCCTCCGACTTTGCGTTCTTATACTCAGGGGAGCACGCAACTGCCGGCTGTGGTACAATTGCTACAGGATCGGGATGAATTTTTGGCCGAAATCCATGATCGTTTAATTCTCGCTCAACAAACCTATAAACGTCATTATGACAAAGGTCATCGTGAGCTCACATTTTCTGAAGGTCAGTGGGTTTGGCTTCGTTTGCATAATCGGCCGACTGCGTCTTTGTCTTTATTACCAAAAGGGAAATTGCGTCCTCGTTATTTTGGGCCTTATCAAATTCTGCAGAAAATTGGCTTGGTCGCATATCGTTTACAACTGCCAGTTCGAGCCAAGATTCATGACGTGTTTCATGTGAGCTTATTGAAGCCGTTTATTGGTCAATTTCCTCAATCACCACCCCCATTGCCGACCCTTTTGCATGGCAGAGTTTGTCCGCTACCAACTAAAGTTTTGAAATCTCGAAGGGCTCGCGACCGTCTTCAGATTTTGGTTCAATGGGAAAATGCACCCGACACAAGTGCTTCTTGGGAAGATTTAGAGCAATTTCAAAAATTATATCCTTCGTTCAAGCTCGAGGACGAGCTGTTTGAAAAGGCGGGGAGAGATGTCATGTGGGGCATCCAGTACAGCCGTCGCAAGCCAAAGACAACGACCGAAGCTCCATCAGACTTAGTTGCTTCAGCCGTAGCTTCAGATTAGCTACAGTGCTTTTCTGTTTTCCTTTTCTGTTTCGTAGAATCAGATAGGAATTACTTCATTGCGTTTCCGTTTCTGTTTCGAACTCGTTTAGGATTACAATTGTTAGGATCTCTATTAAAGAGGATACACTTTATGATTGAGGAATAAGAAAAGAGAAAATCGTCTCAAGTCTGTCTCCCTGTTCGTTCTTCTCGGTTCTGCTATTTCTTTGAACTCGGCTGCGCGGTCGTCGTGACCACGGCGCCTCGTCCGCGTCGCCGAGGCCCGGGTCCTCGCCCGGTTACACAGCATAGCTACAGCCTTCGATCGCAACCAGTCTTGAGTACTCTGGCTCCTGACAGCAAACAACTTAGCTTTCTTGATACATATGCTGCTTGAGAAATTCAGGATTTGTTTTTTGGGCTTGTGCTGCAACCAGGCACTACTCCCATGTCCCAAGTTGCCAAATGAAGCTTACTCTTTCTATTTGTGTTCCTTAGATTCAATTAGATGTTGATATCCATAGCTTCGAAAAATATATACAAATGAATGTTGTTTTATCAAAGTGAAAGGAAATAGGTACGGTTACTACAAACACTGATATATTTTGTACACTAAAAACTCAGTTGTAATTAGGATAATAACCCTAGGAACTTAATTTTGCCCTATTACTTTTTGGAATAAAAATGATTCGACCATTTCATTTTGCAGTGCAACTTCGCTTATGTTATGCTTGTGTTTGGCCAGAATTTTCAGGTATTGTTATTTTCTTTCATGCTTTTATAAACTTCATAATACGCTCTTTGTCAGATTGGAACCTCCAGATTTAGTCAAATTAGCTTTTCTTTACCATTTGGAGAATATTTTTTTTTGTATATTCAACAATGATTAACAGTTAACACACTAGGACCACATCATGAGTCATGGACACAAGAACAATATGTAACTGATAGTACCTTCAAATTGTCCTGTAACAGACCCTAAAGGGCAAGTATAGTGTTCGTGAAAAAAAATTCATAATCTTTTATGCTTTGCATATTTTTCATATTCTTAAATGAGGATTCCATACAAGTTTTAACTCAATATAATGTGCACAACATGGTCCAAAATTTTAGTTTTACCCTTTATATTCATAGCTTCACCTGCTGGTTTTATTATTTGATTATTGGGAAACAACTTTCTGATATCATCAGAACCAGGAAAATTGGCAAGGTCCACAAATTTCACAACTCACATTCACACACTTTTGTTACTTTCTGAGTAAGTAGACATGTTTTCTAAAGGGTTTAGCAACAATAGACCTGCTAATCTTTATGATCGTAATGTTACTAGGTATAGCGCTGCTAAATCTTTCTGTTCAGGTTCCACTTTTGATGCTGACTATTATTAATCAACAGGTTATATCTATTCTCACACTAGCGGGGTCCATTTCATATGACAAGAACTTGGTTATTGAAGATGCATTCAATCAAAATATGCTTGGCTCGTTCCTTCTGGTAAGATCATCTCTTGATATTTTTATTATTGACAACAAAATGGGAATGTTCGACTAATGGAACCGATCAACCGAATAGTGAATTTCTAGCAGATTTGCTACTTATTTAGGCGGATAGTATGAAGGAACTGACATTTAGCTTTCTCTTACAGGCAAATATCCTAACTGGTGTAGTAAATCTCTCAGTCGACACACTTTCTGCCTCTTCCCTCACTGCCTTCATGATTTTGTCAGTATACTCCTTTGCTTTATGCATGGTTGCTGGTCTTGCTCAGTTTTGTGGTGTTAGGATGAAATTTTGGTGAATTGTAGACTTATTTAATACTTTGTATGTATTCATTAATTTGTCAGCATGCTAGCTCTCTCTTGGAAGTAAGCCAAGTTGCTAACCTAATTAGCTTTTCCTGTCTGTCATTAACTCTGCCTATATTCTGGATCTAATTTTTGACTTGTTCACTTCATGAAAACACCCAAGGGAAGTGCTCAAGTTTCCTTCTGTCCCATCTGAAACCTTATTTTCTTAAAATTTACAATTGGTCTATGCGTATTTGTACTGCTGTTTACTTTTGATTTTGAAGAAGACACATCTATCATAGATATGTTGACGAATTGAAGATGACCTGTGAAGAGTTCATAGTTTCATTTATTTGGCAGTACAATCAGAATTTGACATGCAGTACCATACTGCTCTAGCTGTCACCACTCACCTGTCACGATAGAGTTTTAACTTTAAATCAGCAGGATAGTGGCACTGCCCTTGAATGTTACTTTCTAGGAATGCTGTCTATTAAGAATCTAGAACATCATGCCATAGTAATTAACTTGCTGCTAGATTAAGTTGGATGAAGTTAGGTCATGTGTACATGTCAAACTCTGCATTGTGAATGGTGATTGCTATGACCGTATATTGATCGCCGGGAGTCGAGTCAAATGCAAATTTACTGATTTCCACTGTACCATTTCTGAGAGACTTAAGCATCATCGAAGATGCCATCATGCGTAGATAATCTAAAGTAATCCATGTTACCTTGCTATAATTCTGGAGTTGTTTAGTCCAGGTGAGGCCCGTATTTATCATTTATTGACTTTCGGGTAGCAAATTATCAGTTTTGTTAACGAAAGAAATAGAGCTACATATTTTGCAACACCATACGCCCATACCTTTTTATTTAACGGGATTTTTTTTGCTTGTTCTTAATAGTTGAGTACAAATAGTTACTGAAAGCCTCAAAATCCCAACACGGTGAGAACTACTTTGCATACAGTTTGAGCACGGGAAAACCGGCACGCTATATTTTAGCGTCGATCTTTTTTTATTGGGCGGTTCACTGTAGATATGTACAAGCCCATTCATCATACCTCAGATTGCAACCGTTCATCGAGTAGACGGCACTAGTGGCGGAACATGCACATGCTGCAGCTGGTTGATTTCTGTGACTCCTCGACAGCCACGTTTCTGCTCTACGATTACAACGGAAAAAAAAAAGAAGTGCATTTAAACACACTTATTTTCATTCCGAACTGCAAGCTGACCTTGAAGGGTATAGATTGTCCTTCCTCTCCTGGGCCTAGGGGACCTTGATGAACCAGTGATGGGAGGGTTCAGGTACGGAAGCCAGGTGGCCTCCGCCCATTCGCCGAGCTCGCAAATCTCGGAGCCCTCACGTTACGTGACAATGGGATCTGAGACATGGTGGGAAACGTACGAGCCGAGCACGGCGTGGTTAGCTCCATCTCATGGCCTAAATGAGCATGGGAAGCGAGCACCGTCCGTATCGGTACCGCCAAAGGGTTGCCGTCTTGGTAGCAGAAATAGAAAGAGCTATAGTACTCTGCAGTGCCATGGCATGGCTCAGTTGAGTTGAAGGTTCCACCTTGCTAATGCTCATTGTCTCGCTTAGGCTACAACTATATTCATTCGACGCTCCAAAAAACGATAGGCACGCTCCGGTACATACGAAAGCATTTCCCCCCTCTAAGGCCTTGTTTGGATAGGCCGGGATGAAAAGTATCCCCCTAAGGCCCTGTTTGGATAGGCTGGAATCGATCGGGATTGGGCTCCACGTGGAACATCCTGGTCTGAGAAGTTTTCCTTGTCCAACCCAAAACTATGTTTGGATGAGGTTGGCGTGGGGGAAATCCTAGTCCGTTCCAAGCCGTTCCACGGGGGCTAAGAAAACTCTTGGGTGAGGTGTCTTTTTTGCGCATCGCGTGTCGTCGCTTTCGCGAGCTCGTGACCTCATTCTCCCGAGTGCGACGGCGTCGCCTCCCTTTCTCTCCCCGACTCCGACGACACATCCTCCCGTATTCGCCACCGGCGAGCTTCCATCTTCCTTCGTGCGTAGGGTTGTTGTTGGGCTCCCGCGATGTGGATGCCGACAGTGAGGGTCTGCGACGGTGCACATGAGCTCAGGGCAGTTGTCACCCAACGGAAGACGGTGTTCCGGTGATGCCCGACCAGGATAGCGAGGGTAGCGAGAAGCTATGTGGAGTGATTGATTGAACAGAGGTGGTCCGACGATGGTGGACCAGATCTGGGGAAGAAGACTTCGCCGGCGGTGGTCGTCCAGCGGTAATCCGGTGACATTGAGCAGTAGGTGGGTACAGGTGAGTTGAGGGTAGGTGGGTACAGGTGAGTTGAGGAGGTTCTGGTGCTCGTGTTGGATTGAGCGGAGATAAGGTGACATGAGCCTTGCACGATGGCGGCTGCAGGCGACACCTCCTAGCCTGGTGCGTGGAATGGTTGGAGTGTGAAGGGGTGTCGACGACCACCGAGATTGCGTGGGGCGCGCCCCAACTGCCGAGTTTGCACACGGCCGCTTGTCGGCCATGCCCTCTATTTTTGTATTTTTAGAATTTCTTCAAAGTTATGAATTTCGTAGAATTGGGTGGTGGGGAACCGGGACTGGGGATTGGGTGGTGGGAGGGGAATCAAGTCTTCATTCAACCCAATCCAAGGGCGGATCAAATTTCCCTTGGATAATTTTTCCTTGTTGCCAAACAAGCCTTAAAAATTTTCAACATTGCATTTGATGGTGGTCCTCTCTTGATGCTAGCCCAACTAGCATTCGCACGTTCGGTTTGTTTATCTCGCGCCGCGCCGCGCCTCGCCAGCCTGACCCCGAAGGACGGCTTTAAAGGCACCGGTCGCTGTTGTAATAAATTTTCAGGAGGACTTGCGATACCGATGACCTGATGGACCTCACTGACCTAATTGGAATTCCCTCCGGGTTGGTTGGTCGCCATCGGATAAGACTCGTGCGAATCGAGCTCAATTTGCTACGAGTTGGCGAAGCAGAGACTCGTGTTCTTTTCTTCTTGTTGTAGTCACTGATCGAGGGGAGAAACGACGTCAGTAAGGTTAGCTACTCGCTCAGAAGTTCAGAACGTTTTAGAGGTTAATTTTTCTATTACTATCTACTTGTAAGTAATAACTATCCTCATGGAAGGAACGTCAGACAAAAAAATCAACCGTTCGAGATTAACTATGGTGTAACCTAGGTTTCTTCTGCCTATCGTTAGTGGGATCCTCCGCCGTCAGATGGCAAGCGGATGGATGATATTGGCTGATACAGTAAAATCACTACAGTGTAATTTGCTGCCGTAGCTATTCTGCTGGTTCTGCAGTATTGGCTACAGTACTACTGACTAGCGCTGTTCACTCTGAGTGATTCGCAGCCTGGAATCGCTATTTGAATAGTGATTCTGCAGTACAGTAGCAGATCTGGATCTGTGTTTGATTGGGTGAACTAGGGTAAATAGGATGGTATGGTACAAGATGGATGAGATGATTTTGTATGGAATGGTACAGTTAGTGTGTTTTGTTGGTAGGATACGATGATATAAGATTTTGTTTGGTTGTTTGAATAAGATGATCCAGCTGGTTTAAGATGGTGTTTGGTTTGATGGATGAGATTGTATTTGGTGATCTCTAGTAGTGGTGAGGTTTCCTCTTCTCTAGTAGTTGCACTAGTTGACCTCCTTATTTGATTAATTGCAGGTTTTGCACACAAATTCGCATGGCATAAAAAAAAAACAAAAATGATGCATTGCTGAGCTGAATTGAAACACGGAGATATATCACAAGGCTTAGGTGGGAGCTCTCAAATTTCATCCTAACGAAAGCTCGTCCTAAACGATCTAGAGGTAAACTTCAGCACTAACTTCAGCGCTACCGTCCATCACAGATTAATCGCCAGAAACAAAGCAAAATTTAACAGCGAACGAGTTGTCTTCTCTAAAGAAAAATCTATTTACAGATGGAGTGAAACATTTGAAGAAACCTTGATTTTTAGCCCACTGCTGTAATTTCCCCTACGGCTCACAATCCATGAATGCCTGCGAAAAAACATCATCCAATCCAAAACGTCAACAAGCACTTCCCAGAAACAAGCATTCCAGGGAAGCAGAAAGGGGGAATGGAAGAGGAAGGGTGAAGGAGGCGGCGGCGGCGACAGAGGAGGAAGGGGGGAAGGATAGGCGGCGTCGAAAGCTTGCACGTGAGACAGAGGGATGAGCGCATGCCGTGCTAGTGGACGAGCAAGTCCTGTACCGCGTGGTTCGACCGAATTCACCAAATCGATCGGTATAGTATCTAAGGGGTATATTCGTAGAATCTGTACAGCTCCATCAAAACAAGTTGGTTCTATTCACTTAACCAAACACAGCGATAAGAGTATATCCAAGACCATCGGTCCAAAACATGTACAGTACGCTCGCCAGTTGGACTCCAACAGCACCAACTCCCTCGTCCCATGACTTCTCAACCGATCCGGGACATACCAAGAGCTATGTGGTATCATATATTTGGGAGAGCAGGAGATCTTTTGGTAGCTCGAAGGAAGATGGTCCTGGTACGATCAAGAGAGCATGAAGGGATCGATCGATCGGAGGGGTGCACGCGATTAATTAAGGGCTGTGTACTTGCAATCAAGTCAATAACTACTCTTCGTGAGATTAATTGGGAAGCCGGCAACGGTACGGCGAGGCACTCCGGCCGCTGGTACACTAACTTCGCCGAAATGGAACGGCGGATGGCCTCTCCTTGCTTGCCATTTTAGCGCTCAAATACCGGATCGAGCTAAGGAAGAAGCCATCTTCTTCTCCGAAAAATCGAAACCGATTGTACATGGAGCTGCTTACACACTATCTTCTTGCTTGTTTCTGTAGTGAATGCAGGTAAAATCTCAATGCCTACCTAGTGATACCAGTACTGCTACCACCAACGCTTGATGCGTGTCATTGACAGTAAAACTTGTCAGGGTCAGTGTCCTGTTCATGCATCGTTACAACAGATTTATACGCGCCTCTGCAAGCTACACACACAAGCATGGATGGTTTTTCCTTCTTTTTTATTTATTTGCAAAATTGGCATGGAAACATTGTGGCAATTTCGTACACTCATTGGTTGCTGCATCATTGATTGAGTGCAGCAGGACAGTTGGGTACAGTTTGTTATACGTAAAAAAAGAGAGCACAAGCTCCTTTTTTTCAGGGTTAGGAAAAGTACAAGCAGGCTCATTATGGTTGAGCATGCATGCACACCATGTATGCAGGCCATAACTGTACTCTGATGGGCGTCCCTGTCGCATGCATGCTAGCTTGCTGCGTATATCGACCGAGCCAAATCGGTGATCAGATTCAGATCAGCGTGGTACACCGTATTAAATTGTGTCGATCGTGAGACCATCTCATCGGCTGACTCGGTCGCCGTCGTCAGCTTGGTTGGTAGGATAGTAGGAGAGTACTGGCTTCTTTCGTGTATGACGATTGATCAAATGACCATCTCTGGCGTAGAAGGCATGCATTTGCGTTTCCATGTGGAATTAGTGCTCGGTGGAATGGTTCTCGATGATGCGATCCTCGCATCGCGTATATATCTTTTGAAAGAAAGGTGGTCAAAATCTCCATTCTAATAGTCCAATCCTATGTTTCTATGGTCTATATTAACTGGATCGGATTCCTAGGGTAGAGTCTTAATTTGGTAGAATTGTGATCAAAAAATTTATACAATTCTATCCGATTCTACTGATCTAGTGATTTTTTTATTGTAAATTTTTACTTGTTATTTCTTCATATCCATTATAATTTGCATAAACAACAAATGATCTTTCCTTTGCACTACATTTTTTTTTGTAAAGAAAAGCTCTAAAAGTGTAGTTTGAAAATGTAGAAGTTTTAAAATACATAGTAGATTTTAAAAATATTTCTTTGGTTAAACAGATAGGATCTTAGATTTTACATCGATTTTACGATTCGTGATCCTGTTGAAGAACCTCCGATTCGATTCATGATCACGATTCTGACAACCTTTGAAATGTTAGTAATAACATGTATCGTTAGTATTAACATATCTGCACAATTTTTTGCGCAACATTTCTAGCCTTGTTTGAAGCCCCATGGATTTCACGTGAAACAATTCAATTCTCTCGTGATTCGGAAAAAAACTATCCGGTATTCCGGCGTGTTTGGTTTTATGGTGCTAGGGCCCAAGCAGTTAGTTGGCGTGCACGTTTTTGTTAAAAAAAATGGAGCTCTTAAGAACTAAGCCTTGCTTAGGTGGCTAGTGGAGGTGGTTGTACCCCCAGCCTACCAGGGTTCAAACCCCAGATTTGGCCCTGTGTGTCTTATTAAGGAGAATTTTCTTTCAGTGGGAGGCGACGTACCCGTCGTAAGCGAGACGCCGGTGGTGACTTCGTCATTTCTTCAAACTCTGCTCATCCGGTCTTTAGTAAGCGTCATGTGTGTGAGTGCGTACGTGTGTGTGGGCATCTATGTGATGTACTGGGTGCTTTGGAAAAAAATAAAAAAAATTGGAGCTCTTGGAGTGTAGTGACTTCGTCATTTCTTCAAACTCTGCTCATCCGGTCTTCAGTAAGCGTCATGTGTGTGAGTGCGTACGTGTGGTGATGTACGTGTGTGTGGGCATCTATGTGATGTACTGGGCGCTTCGGAAAAAAATAAAAAAATTTGGAGCTCTTGGAGTGCAAATTTCAATCCCAATGCGCTAGTTGACCCTGTACTGTCGACAGAGTGCTGACTTTTGGTCAGGGCCATTTATTTCTACGAGTTGACCTCTTCTAGACATATTCCTGTACAATACATTGTGTGGTTCGGTAGGAGTACTGGCACTGTCCGAGCAAATCCCTGCTACTAGGTCCTAGCATGCATGCTCCCATCTGTATACTCGCAACGCACTGTAGCACGTAGAGTACCAAGATACGTGTATGTTACTACTCGCTCATGTTCACAAAAACAAATCACTTTAGACATTAACACAGTCATCAAAATACAACTTTGATCATAAATTACTATTGTAATATTTTTTGTAAAACCTAATAAAATTGTAATATTATGAAAGTATTTTTCGAGATGAATATAAACATGTAATTTTAAAGTATCTATTCCAAATATTTAAAAAATACTGATAAGCCAAAACTTTCAAAGTTTGACCACACACGTTTCAAAACGATTTGTTTTGTGAACTGCACTGCTACTTTGGCCACAAATACACATCTCTCTCGCACATCTGTGAGAGCATGCAGGTCAAAATTAAAGGTGACGATCGAGATGGTCGTTTTGGCCGGATAAGATAGAGAACCGGAGGCTATACGTTCGTGATCGAGCGTGCAGATCGAAATTAACCAAGTCAAGAAAAGAAAATGTCAGGAGATGGTAAAACCAGAGATCGAGTAACACGCATGTACATAGGATTTGAAACGGCGATGCTCAGGAACGGACTGGGATCCTCTGCATTGGATCTACGATGGATGGTCGTATCGGTATTAGGGTCGTTTTTACTGTCCGATCAAAAATCCAAAACCAGGATCAAGTGGTACAATACTTTTGCTAAGTAAAAGAGGGACGATACTCCGCGCTGTTGCTACATTATTCTACGATGATACTACATCAAGCACTGTTTGCTCTCACTGAAAACTGTTCACGTTCATGTAGTGGATCTGCACTAGTGCAGAGGATACGGACAAGTTGATTGTACTACTCGAAGCTAAGTAGAGTACGACGTGCAGCGGCGCAAGTCAAACTTGAGAAAGCTAGCTAGCCTGCTGGTTAATTTCGTTTGACTTGCCCTCCAAGATTGTTTTCTGTGCATGTCAAATTAACTTCATGTGCGTGCAAGCTTTGGTACATAGCGACTAGTGGCTAATCCTATTATACAGTGGATATCTTTTCCCCATTTGAACCGCCACGGCGAATCTTTGGCGGATACGGCCAGTTTACGAATCGTATTTACATGACAAATGGTATTTACAAAAATAGCAACGCGGGCGCACGGCCACCGCGCCATTGCGCGCGGCACACGTCGGGCGCGGCGCACGCCACCCCGCGCCCGCCCGCCCCACCACCAGCGCGCGCAAGACGCTCACCCGCGCTCGCGCCGCAAGTTTTTTTTTTTTTTTTCAATTTTTTAGATGTAAAAACATTTTTAAAAAAATTTTTGCTACAGTGGTGGGCGCACGCTCACCCTGCGCCCACCACTGTACCATTTTTTGTTTTTGTTTTTTTTAAAAAAATCATTTATGTTTTTATTTTTTTAAAAAAAAATCATTTATACATATTTTTTGTAAGAATTTTTAAATATAGTAAACAGGGTCCAAAAATTATGAATTTTTTTGTGGAGCCTTCTGCCACTGTGTATTTGCATGTGTAATATTTTCAAAATTTTATGCATTATGAATTTTTCTCAAAAATTCATTTAAGTATATTGTAAATAGAGTTTCATCATTTCATGTGACTTGGAATGTATAGAAAAAACGCTGCATTGCAACTCCATTGGAGATATCGATATACAATATGACAACACATATTATACCACAGGCTAGATAAACTTGTACATGAACCAACTGAGAAAAATGTGTGACATGCAGATCATATAACGATGGACCGTAACCTCCGACTCGTGTGCGTTTCGAAGGCTACAGTACATCGTTATATGATCTGCACGCCATGTATTTCCCCTATTTGGTTTATGTACAAGCCTATCTAGCCTGTGGTGCGATGCAGTATTAAAGAATAGTATCCATATTAGGGTTTCATCTTGCATCCCGAGCTTGTCTCGCTCCCTCTCTACCGTGAAGTGATAGGATATGTCTCCTTGTAGATGGCTCTTCGAGTAGACGGTGACCTTGACGCGCCACATTTCCTTGCCGCATTTGTTGATAGTGAAGCCATGATACTGGTCGGTGGACGTAGCCCAAACCCTAAAGTATGCACCACAACTCTGCATAGAAACCCACCTCCTTCTCTGCGTAGGTGTTCATGAAACACATCTAATTTTTTTTTGAAATTAAGAGAAGATAAGTATCCAATTTAAACCATAACATTTTTCTATATACGACTAACAAAGTTAATTACCACTAAACTAATTCATTACTACTAAACTAATTCATTACTAGTCAACTAACTAATTACGACTAATTAATTACCCCTAAACTATCTAATTACGACTAGCTGACTAAGACTGACTAATTATGATTATGATAATAACGGCAAAAACATAGCACAAATTACCTGTCCTTTGAAGGAAGTAATCAATCAACCATTCGGGGGAAGTAATCAATCAAGGTTGAGCGACGAGCGAGTGCCAGAGTTCGGTATTTATAGTCGAGCGAGAAGGAGTCGCAATACATACGGAATTCGTCGATTTGGCGCGGAATTTCTGGACGAGGTGACAGATGTGCGGAGTAGGGAGGAGGGACGGTGGGATAATGGACAAAATTTCATGAAATCATTCTAAGTCACATGAAATGATGAAACTCTATTTACAATATAGTTAAATGAATTTTCGAGAAAATTCATAATGCATAAAATTTTGAAAATATTACACATGCAAATACACAGTGTCAGAAGGCTCCACAAAAATTCATAATTTTGGACCCTGTTTACTATATTTAAAAATTCTTACAAAAATATGCATAAATGATTTTTTTAAAAAAATAAAACATAAATAATTTTTTAAAAAAACAAAAAAAAAAATGGTACAGGGCGCAGGTGAGCGTGCGCCCACCATCTGTAGCAATTTTTTTAAAAAAATGTTTTTACATCTAAAAAAATTAAAAAAGAAAAAATTGAAAAAACTTGCAGCGCGCGCAGAGTGAGCGTGCGCGCTCGCGCGCTGCGGTGGTGGGGCCGGGCGCGCGGGTGAGCGTGCGCCGCGCCGACGCGATAGCGGCAAACAGCACGCGGCGCGAGGGTGGTGGCGCGCGCGTTGCTATTTTTGTAAATACCATTTGTCAGTGGTCAGAAGTGTAAATACGATTCGTAAACTGGCCGTATCCGCCAAAGATTCCCGCCACGGCTTGCTTAATTCTTTTGGCACGGGGTGAGCTGCAGTGGTCGAGCTATTAAGAGCATCTATGACAGTCAACATCAGCTGTTACTAAAGGATTATCATATTAGCATTTAGGTGATGTGGAGGAGAGAAGATAAGATTATTTCTAGATAAAAAAACTATCAAATTGTTAATACCAAAACACAAGAAATAACCAAATACTCTATTAGAGACTTACTTGTTACCTAAAAACGCGTTTTTGTGGGTCCCACTTCTTAAAGTAAAATATCCACCGATCATTTGTGCAGTCCGACTTTATTATTGATATGATAAATGAACTAAAACATGTAGGCCACAAATTTGTACTTCATTATTGATTATCAATAATCATACACACTTGTAGCAATGAAAGTCTTAGACATAAGTTCAAGAAACAATCTATTGGAAAATATTAGATTGAGTACTCTCTCTTCTCTTAGTAACAAACTAAGAAACAAACTATTGTAGATGCTCTAATATGATAACGCCTGCTCCCGGGATCGATCCCGGCCAAGTTAGGTGTATGCGTGTATACAAGTCTTCTTTGATTTTATTTCAACGAACAACACCGCTACCGACAAGATTAACGGAGATCAACGCTACTATTAACAAGTAAAAGAACAATTGAGGAAGTATATGTGATGGCCACGGTCTGCCAAGAGAAGGGTGAGTGAGACAAAATTAAGCCAATGGCCCCGTGTGATCAAGTTAATGCACGCGGAAAAACTGGTAAGTGCGGACGACCGGAGGTACACCGGCACTGTGCAGGGGCGAATCCAACAGGGGGCTTCATCGTCGTGCGCTTCTCTCGATTGATTGGCCAATTGGAGATTGGGGTTGAGGAAATGGGGAATTTGACTGGGGAATTTGAGAACGGGAGGTTGTGGCCTCGTGGGACTGCCGTGTGGGACCGGTGGCGATCAGTGGATGTGAGTTGGGCTGGGCTTTGGTAAAGGGCAAGCCCATTCCCACTTCCCGTTCTCTGTGTTTTTAGTGTTTCTTCTTACGCAGCCCTGGCAGTCGCCAGCCGGGGAGCCGGTCAGTCGGAGGTTGGACTTGGGGTGTGGCCAGAGGAGGTGAGGAGGGGCGCCGAGGTGGAGAGACCGAAGGTCAGAGGAGGCGAGGAGGGGCGCCATCGCCGGCCACCGCCGCCGGGACTCAGGAGCAACCGAGATTCCGAGAAGTGGCGCTCTGAGCTGCTCTTGGCCTCCTGTCTCTTGGTCTTGGGCGTGGGGAATGGTCAATGGGGCGTGGGCTGCTCAAGTGCACAGCGCCTCAGCCCTCAGCTGCTGGCCATTTGGGAATTGTGCTGCTGCTGGTGGTCATTTGGGAATTTTGTGTGGTTTGTTGAGTGCCGTAGTGTTTGATTGCCTGTTGAGCTGCTCTGGTAATATACTCGTTACTCAATAAGCAATTTGTTAGTAAGTTTAGTAAGTTTGATATAGTGTGGTATATATATATGTATGACCATTCGAAGGTATGAAAAATCGCAGAATGAATTTGCCTCGTGAAAGTCGTGATTCAAGCTAGCGTCTTAGTGGTATGGTTCTTTTATTTTGAATGTTCATGATCGGTTAAATACAATTTGATATTGTATCACTAATTTTTCTAATTTTGATGTACAGGTTGTTACCTATTGGGACTATATTTACATATTTTGAGGGATGCACTTTCCATTAGCGAGGTACCTTAATTGTATTTCTTTTTTTGTTTTGCTTTTATTCATGTATGAAATTATGAATTTAATTGCATAAAATACAAGACTATATTTGTTACAAATTAATTTAGTCATTCAAGGTTTTGTACGGTTGAACCCACTCTCACTTTTCATCCTAAATTCACCACTGGCACTGTAGTAGTGGTGGTGGTGTCAATCCGTCACCATTCACCGAATCACCGTGCCCATGGGAACTCTCAGTAAATGCCCCCTCTCTCTAGCTTTGACTCTCGGACTTGCCTATACTCTCTAGTATTACTTACTGCTCGCTCCCTCGGACATGAGAAAAGAAGTCGTTTTTGTTTTTTAACAGTTAACGTGGTGTCATTTTGAGCACTAAATTTTATTATCATATTTTCAAAAAAGTTATAAAAATATAACCTGTTGAAAATAATTTTTTTTTCGACAAATTTACTAGTATCATTTTTAATATCCAAACTACATATTTTAGATAATATTTTCGTCAAAATTTGTATAATTCAACTGGACGCATTCTATAACAACTTTCTTTTATGATCGGAAGGAGTACTACTCCATGTACATATCCTTTCGCTCGAAACTTATCATTTGACTTCATATTGCAATGTTATGGTGCTACAGTATTATACCATTGCGTAGCGGCCGTTAGATCGAAACGAGAGGACGCGAGCGTGCTGTGCAACCATGGTATCACTGCTGGAAAATACTGTAGCATCAGTACTATTCACAAACACTATAGCAGTGTACGAGGCGTTCATCCCGGCTCTAGTCTGCCTTAGTATTATGACAGTGTAGCATGTGACATTAGCAATAAAATAGCAGATGAAGGCAATCCCCTTTTGCCCTCGAGCGCATGTAGCTAGCAGAGTCAAGGTCTCACCTAAATAAAGGCCGGTCAGCGCTAGGCTATACTATATGCTAGCTATGCCCTCCCTCTAGGCTAGCTACCGCTGTATACCCTACTCCACTATGCTCTCCCTCCATGTATATAAGTAGAGGCATACACCACCACCAGCACACGAAACATCGTAGAGTAGCATAATGTCACTAGTACTACTACTCCATATATAGGGATCACACAAGAACGCTCCAAGAAGACAAGACACAGCTCGCTCGCTTAACTGTATCGCCATCTCTTTCGCGGTTATCGATCCGGCCATCGTGCGTCGTCGGCCGGCGATGGGCCGCCCGCCGTGCTGCAACAAGGAGGGCGTGAAGAAGGGGCCGTGGGCGCCGGAGGAGGACATCATCCTCGTCTCCTTCGTCCAGGAGCACGGCCCCGGCAACTGGCGAGCCGTCCCAGCAAAGACAGGTACAGAACACGCATCCGTCCGTGCATCGGTGCATGCATGGGCTCAACTGACTTTGCTTGATGCGTGGGCGCGCGCATATGTACGCAGGGCTGATGCGGTGCAGCAAGAGCTGCCGCCTGCGGTGGACCAACTACCTCCGCCCGGGGATCAGGCGCGGCAACTTCTCCGACCAGGAGGAGAAGCTCATCGTCCACCTCCAGGCGCTTCTCGGCAACCGCTGGGCCGCCATAGCCTCCTACCTCCCGAACAGGACCGACAACGACATCAAGAACTACTGGAACACCCACCTCAGGAAGAAGCTGCAGCGCGCCGCCGCGCTGACGACGCCGCAGCCGGAGAAGCAGCCGTCGCCGCCGCCCGGCAAGGGGCAGTGGGAGAGGAGGCTGCAGACGGACATCAACCTCGCCAGGCTCGCCCTGCGCGAGGCCCTCTCAGTCGACGTCGGGGCCGGCCCGCCAGGGCTGAACCGCGGCGACGCCCGCACCACCAGCCCGGCCTCGAGCGAGTCCGCGGCGTACGCCTTGAGCGCGCCGAACATCTCCCAGATACTCGACGGGTGGGCGCCCGGGAAGGTCGTCCCCCCGACCGCGACGCCCGGCGCGGCCGAGAGCGCGTCGGGGTCGTCCGAGCTCACCGAGTGCTCCGGCTCCAGCGCGTCCAACTGCGCCGCGCCGGTGCTCGGCTCGTCTCTGTTTGGGTACGAGAGCAAGGCGATGGCGGCGGCCGGGGAGGAAGTGCCGCTGTCGGCGATCGAGTCGTGGCTGCTGCTAGACGACTGCAGCGAGCAGCCGGCACAGGAGGGCCTCCTGCTTGAAGTGGCCCTGCGTAATCACGCCTTCTAAATTAAGCTTCAACCAAGTAGAGCACAAACTTATATTAATTAATTTTGCTTTTCTCCTAATGATAGCTCAATTAGCTGCATAATAGTAGTAGTACTCCGTGCCCGTACGGCTGCTTTTGAGCCGTACAAGAGTAGGCGAATATCTGCATGCATGGGCCAGGTGAGTGGGTAAAAGTAAAACAGTGAAAGTGAAGCCGAAATGTAAATTACTTGCATCATCAGCACTTGCTAGCGATTAGTACCAACAAGCATATATGCTTAATTTTCTCTTGATCGTTCAATCGAATGGTGTTGGCTGACACAGCTATTTTGAGACTTACACTGAAAGATCTTTAAAACCAACTAAATAAATTATATAATTTAACGTGTGGTTTGGTGAGACCCAAACAATGCATATAAAGGGAACATATCTAGTGTAAATGGGTATTTGAGTGGTACAGTGCAAATGCTAATGACAATCATCGGATCTACAACATGTGGCTCGGATATAGGTGGGAGGAGCACCATAGCCACTTAAGCCATTATGCGAAAACCACCCCGGCTCGGCTTTGCACTTTGCTGAACCCCCCCTCCCGCTCCTTCGCCCTCCCGGCTGTTGTCCTCTCCCTCACCCCCCTGGAGCTTTCCATTGTGCCGCCACCTCCTGCCGCTCGGCCTCGCCCCTGGAGCTTTCCCTTGTGCCGCAGCCCCCACACAGCGCCATCCTCATTTGCTTCTTCTCCAACTCCTTCTCCCCTTCTTCCTCTCCTCCTGCTCCCCTGGCGCCACCTCCCTAGGGCGCAGCCGCCGGCCCAGCACTCGGCCCCGTGCGCTCCCTCTCCGTCGGCCATGAGCCCGCCACCATCGGCCCGCGTCCTCTTGCCCGCCCGTGCGCCACCGGCCCGACTCGGCTGCTCCCCTCCGGCTCCTCCGCATCCCTATGCAGGTTAGTTGCGATAGATTGGATTGCTGGACCGGGAGAAAATTGATGAAATTGGTATAAAGCACGGGAGGGAAAGGAGTGTATGCAGTCTTGTAGCAGCAGAGATGGCCCCTAGTTGCTCTGGATAGTATATTGCAAATATGAGTCTAATTCTATTGTAGCAGGCATGGAATCTATGGGCAATGAGAGCGTGGCCGAGGCTTTGCCAAGATAAGGAAGCCTTGATGCGCACTCTGTTGCTCAAATTAGTTCACCTCCCCAACAATTAATTGATTTTGGTACCCCAGAAAAGAGCGAAAGCACCCCATTCGTAGTAAGTATCATGCTATGTACATGTGTTTGATTCTACCAGTCATTTCATCATGCTTGACACTTAATCATTGGCATTGTAGGGTTCTTCTTATACACCTTGTGTTGACCCAACTATCAAGCCATTTGAAGGGATGGTTTTTGATGACTTAGACGCTGCTGAAGAATTCTACAAGACGTATGCACATTCAATCGTGTTTGGAGTCCGTGTTTGTCAACATACGAATGTCAGTGGTGTTACGAGATGGAAGCGATGGATGTGCTCAAGAGAAGGCTTCCGGTCTAAGAAAGATAAGGACAACGTGGAGTCAAAGAAAAGAAAATATGTCAGGAAGTTAACTAGGTGTGGCTACGAGGCAATTTTAGCTGTAAAACGCACTTGCGACAAGGAGTTTATGGTGCAGACATTTGTTGAGTCACATACACATGAATTGGTATCACCTAACAAACAACAATTGATAAGGTCTAATAGAAAGGTAAATGAGACGACCAATCGTGCATTAATCACATGTCATAAAGGAGGCATTGACACAAGCGAGGCATATAGATATCTCGTATTAGTGAGGGTGGATTTGAGAATGTATGATGCACGAGGAGAGACTTGTAGAATTATCATAAAGAGCTGAAAAGCTGTATCAAGTCATCGGATGCTCAGATGTTTGTTGACAACCTTTGTAGAAAGAATGACATAAATCCTTCATTTTACTTTGATTATATTGTTGATGACAAGGGTAGGTTGGTACATGTATTTTGGGCGGATAGTCGGAAGAATTATGTCAGAAGATAGTACATGTCGGATAGTACAGTCGGAGGGAAGCACTCAGTCGGCCGGTGGCGCATGGGCGAGCAGGAGGACGCAGGCCGGCGGTGGCGGCGTAGGAGCCAAGGAGAGACCGTGGCGCAGGGAGACATGGGCGCTAAGCTTTAGGAGGACGCGGGCCGGCGGTGGCCGAGGATGGCCACGACGCGGGCTCGTGGTCGACAAAGAGGGAGTGCGCGGGGGCAGGTGCTGGGTTGGCGGCTGCGCCCTAGGGAGGTGGCGCCAGGGGAGCAGGAGGAGAGGAAGAAGGGGAGAAGGAGTTGGAGAAGAAGCAAATGAGGATGGGGCTGTGTGGGGGGCGGCAACGCAAGGGAAAGCTGTAACATCCCAAAAATTTGGTCTGTTTTAAAGTTTTAAAAGAAAAAGAACCATTTGGGTTTTTTCTGCTAAAGTTAAAAGCTTAATATGGATTTTCAGAGTTCAAAAACAATTTAACATGATTAATGTCAACATAAACTATTATCAAAATTATTTTATTTGGGTTCTATGTGCTTGGATATATTTTCTAGATTTTTCTAGAATTTTTCCGAGTGCATTTGCTATTTTCTAATTGCCATTTGGATTTTCAGCTATTTTCTAAAAAGAAAAACTATTATAAATCTCGGATAAGTCTTCGGGCCGAATTCCCTAACCCTTGGCCCATTCTCCTTCTCTCTTCGGCCTGTTTCCCTTGTTTCCTGGCCCGGACCGATTTGGCCCACCTCCTTTTCTTAGCCCAGCCGAGCGGCTGCTCCCTCTCTCTTGTTTCACTCTCGAGCGGGCCCCACTGGCAGCCTCCCTCTCTTGTCTTCCACTGACGGTGGCCCCGCCCTTGCCAGCTCGTCATCGTGTACCTCCTAGACTCCTAGAGTCCATGTTCTGGCCAAGAAGCTCCCGTGCCGACCTCCTTTTGGAATCTCATCCTCCGGTGCTATTTAAACCAATCCGTTTGTGTCCTTTTGTTCGCATCGTTGACCTCTTCCAAAACCCTAAGGCGCCGCCCCGACCTCGTCATCGCTGCACCGCAATCCGCCGAAGAACCGAGCCGGCAACCGAAGACTTTGCCGCCGGAATTCGCCACCGTTGGTCCATCCCTGCCCAAGCCGCCACCGCCGAAGGGTTCACATCATCGTGGCCTACACCGTGACGCGGTCTTCATCGCTTGCGGACCACTCCATCGCCGTTTTCGGTTTCGTCATCAAAACCCGACCGTGCCGCCGTTGTTGATCTGCACGTCGGTGAGTGCTCCCAGCCGTCCAAGTACGTCACCATGCGCCCAACCTTATTCCCATCAAATCCCCACCTCTAATTGGGTTTCTTTGCCGCCGAGCCGCTGCCGCTGTGCTCCTTCATCTTCTCCGGTCGTCCTCAGATTGCCGCTACTCCGGTCATCTTACAGTCGTTCCGAGCTCA
Source organism: Ampelocalamus luodianensis (assembly GCA_036346255.1). Classification (NCBI taxonomy): domain Eukaryota; kingdom Viridiplantae; phylum Streptophyta; class Magnoliopsida; order Poales; family Poaceae; genus Ampelocalamus; species Ampelocalamus luodianensis. Next base: position 34,960,070 of record CM070622.1, read on the forward strand.
CCTCTGTGATCCTCTTGTCGATGCTAAGCTAGTGCTCGCCTTCGTCTCCTTCGGGTGCCACTCCTTCACCAATTCCTTCGTGAGTCGAAGCTCCTCCGCCGCCAAAGTCGCCGCCGTCGCCACCTCATCACCGGCATTGATGCGCCTCCACCTCTCAGAGCATCACCAAGTCGCCGGGAACTCATTTTTGTCTTCGGCCGGACTTGAATCGCCGCCGTTCATCCTCGCCACCATCTCCATCATCGCCAGCCAGAAGCTCCTGCAGCTCCTCTATTCTCCTTTGGTTGTCCTTGCCATCTCATCTTCCACGTCGATGCCACCACATGCGCCAAATCAGCATCCAAGCCCCTCTGTCAGTCCACATGGCAGCCTTGTCATCAATGCCTGTGGTGAACCCGAACCCAAAGACCATACACCTGTTTCACCATACACCATCTCACTTCCATGTGGGACCCACCTGTCAGGTTGTTTTCGTCCCACCCGAACAGCCCCGCTGACGTCAGCCGACGTCATATTCCGGAATTTCCAATAGGAAAATAATTCGGGATAATATGAAAAATCCAATTTAGGGTTTTCTTTATATTTCAATCTTCTAGAGCCCATATCTTTTGCATCCGAACTCCGATTGAGTCCATTCAAATTCCTAAATTTATCTAAATTCGAGATCTAATTATCTGAGATTTTTATTTAATTTTTAGAGTTTGTTTTCTCTCTGTTATTTATTTATTTGGTTTATTTGCTTGTTTGCGAGTAGACGTCGATACTTCGGGAAGCTTCGAGCAAGGAGTAGCATACCAAGATCAAGATCAATCACTGGATTTATTCCAAGGCAAGTCGTGGTCCTTTGATCATATTGAACTTATGATTTCAAAAGTATATTGTTTTATACAATTGCATGCTATCTTTATATAAATTGCTTTGGGATTAGTTATTACCTGTTGTCTTTATGCCTCCATTGAATAATTGAATGCCATGAATCCTTTGTCACCTTAGAATGGGTAATTTTAGTTGGACATATTTGTATTGCCAACATGAGTATCGTACATATGCTTAGTCTTGCTTAGTTACGATGGGTTTGTCATCACATGTGTCTTAATGATCAATTTTGACTTAATGATATATGGAATCGTGGTGGTGAGCCACTCTTGTTAAAATTTGTGTACCATGACAGGGTATGTCATTGGTCTTAGTTAAACAAAATGGTTTTCGCCAAGCAGTGGTTGGTGGATAGTGGGGATGTGGATTGAACATGTTGTGGGTTTGTGGTAGTCTCGCTTTGAGTAACTTGTCAAGGACTTAATCTTGTGCGCCATTGAACGGGCCTTAACTGCATACAACCACATGTCCGTATGGGACGGACTGATCGATTAATTAGCAATATCTTAATTTCGGTTCGTCATGTGAAGTGTGAGTCGTGGAAAACGTATTCTCACGGTGGCGCAAGAGGGGCCCCGTGCAGTCGGAAAGACATTAAATGTTGAAACCTTAGCGGGCGTAATCGGGTTAAGAAGGAGCTTTGTAAAGCCTTGTGATGATCACTTAGTCGCACACCTGGAAGTGTATTAAACGGACATTATAAGTTGATTTATCTCTTGTGGGTCAAGTCGCATAACCTCTCGCAGAGTGTAAAACTATTCGAATAGCCGTGTCCGCTGTTATGGACGTGCTCGGGATTTCACACGGAGATAGAGTTTCTTCAAAAATGTGTCGAGTGTGGATGGGAAGTTCACTTATGAATATAATGTACGTTTGATGAATAGGTCATTCACTTGGTTGGTTGTGTCGATTGGTGAATGGGGAATTCACTTATCGTCGGTTTGGTTGGGAAGTGAATGGGAAGTTCACTAGTCGTTCAAAACAGTTGTTTATTTATTTATTATTGTTTTCAATTACGCATTTCAATCTATTTATTGTATTTATCATAAATGCTGTTTTATGCAAAAGAGCCATACAGCTAATCTTTGTTCAAGCCCTGCATGAATATTATTTGCATACATTTCCCCACGGCTTGCTGAGTACATTCAAAGTACTCATGGCTTTTGCCCTGTATTGCTCAGTTGAAGAATATCAAGCTGCTCAAGAGTTTTTCGCCCAGGAGGACCATGAAGGTTTTACTGATTAGGATGCGTTTCTCCACTCGATTGCCTGTGGGCATGTTGATTGGCCATTTGAAGAGTTTCGTTCCGCTGCAAGAGTTCATTTGTTTCTTTAGCCTTGCGTGGCAAGTTAAGTAAACGTTGACCATAAGATCCAGTTATTATAAGTATTTGTTACTTTGAGATCTTTTTAGTTAAATTGAATAAATAGATGGTATTTCACCACTGTTTTCCTGTGTGAGCTAGCTACTGATCTGGGACTAGTTCAGAATACACAGAGGGTTCCTGAGATGTATTTTCGGGTCCCGACAAAAGCTCCAGGGGTGAGGCCGAGCGGCAAGAGACAACGACGCAAGGAAAAGCTCCAAGGGCGAGGGAGAGGGCAGCAACCGGGAGGGCGAGGGAGCAGGGGGTTTCAGCAAAGTGCAAAGCCGAGCCGGGTTTTTTTTTGCATAATGGCTTAAGTGGTTGTGGTGCTTCGCCCACCTACATCCGAGCCGCATGTTGTAGATCCGATGGCTGTCATTCGCATTTACACTATACCACTCAAATATCCATTTGCACTATATACGTTCCCGGATATAAACACAGGTGCCATATATAGCGGTCGGACCAGCTAAGATCGAACACGACGAAACTATATGTGTTCACTTGCCGCTAAAAACATATACTGCTTCTATCGCAAAAAACCATAGACTACTTAAGAAACTCGATGGACCATAGTAATCAAAGATTCAAATTAGCCAATGGTGTAGGTACAAGGCATGGGGCGCGCGGCAAGGCCAAGCTGGGTTTTGTGGTCACTCGTGGTTGTGGTTAATATGGGTTTTTCTAGAAGCAAAGATATGATTAATTGGGTGGACACGTACGTACGTACGTATGTACTAGTCCCCACTTGCGGCCAGGCCACTAGAAATTTTAATGTCGCTAGTGCTCCCGACCCATTTCAACAATGTTCGCATCTGATTTTTTTAATAATAGATTTTTAATTAATATTACAGAAATAAATGCTCAAATAAAAAAATACAAAATAACATGTTTTCACCATTTGAAATGGCAACAGGCGAAAAGCTAATGTGGATCATGTGTGGTAACAGGCATGTTACTGTCGCCACTTGGAACAGCGACAAAAGCCTTGCCACCAACCCAATGGGCGACAAAAGGTTGTCGCCGATTAGAGAAGCGACAGAGCCTCTGTCACTAAACTGAATGGCGACAGACCTTCTATCACTATTATGATTTGTTGCGGCACCACATATTGCCATTTTTGTGTAAATATAATTTGCAAAATTTGTTTTATGTTCTTATAGGGATTTTACAATATTTATGATTAAAATATCTATGATTAAAATAAGGTGATGCATATTTCTTTCAATTTTGATTGTTCGTTCAGAATTTAGGAAATCACAATAGACGGTGTAATTCAATCATAGAGTAGATTGATGAAAACTCCGTGTGTGCACATGGTAATCGGTTGCAATGAATATAATATTTCAAGCCTGACATAACACTTGATAATGAAGGTGGAAATTACATGGCGCATAAGGTTTAATTAGGTGCATATGTTTGTCTGACTATTTCTACAGTAAAAGTGGCAACATGCACAAACCATTGACCTGAACTACAACTATGATACAAACACACCTTTTGGAAAGGAAAATACTTGGCAGACGAAAATCAAGTCAGGCTTGCGGGCATACATCATACTCTCCCCTGCGGGCTCTCATCTTGGCATCAAGATAATCAATCCACTGGCCTTCAAGGTTCTTCTTCTTTGGTACATTGTTCGGCTCGTACATGATAAGGTCTGGTTGCTCTATAGTTGGTCACATTTCCCATGCGCACCTTCTTCCTTTCTGCCGTAGAAGAACAAGTTCGAGGTTTTTGGAAGAGGTAGGATGAATATCTCGATAGAAGACTAACCCCTGGGAACACTGTGGTATATTCGCACACGTAGCCAAGTTGGTTGCCTTTGCTGTCTGGTGCATATTTAACTTTCACACCACAACGGCAATGTATGGCCTTCGGTACATACCCACCAGGGTTCATCAGTGGAAGATTGCCTTCAGGGCTGTTCGGTGCATCATGGGCAACATGGACCATCTTTGACTTTGCCTTCCCTTCACCGCTCCCAATTGAGGGAGGTTCCCAACAGGTAAATGCCTCGGATGCAACTGCATAGCTTAGTATGTATTTCGCTCAATAAATGCCTTGTACTTCCCCGGGCTATCGATCCATTGGAAGAAGTAGCATCTCTCCAGGATGTTGATCCATTGGAAGAATAGCATCTTCCCCTTCTTGCTCTTTTCTTCCATGTACATCGTGATCATATTCGAATACTTCAATTGTGGACTACTCATAGAGAGCATCGCAAGGGCGTGGCAATCACAAAAGTACTTAGTAGTACCCTAGAGCACTCCCTCCACAATAGGTACCAAAGGAAGACACCTCAAGCCCCTCATGACCCAGTTGTACACCTCAGCTAAGTTTGTTGTCACAATACCATATCTAATATTGTTTTTGTTGTATGTCAATGCCAACTTCTCCTTAGGCTCATGCTCAATCCAGTGTAGAAAGCATTTCATTGGTCTGACGCTCTTCCTGACTAGCCCGAGAGGATCAGTAGGCATCTTCTTCAGGGCAACGAGGGCCTCTTCTGTGCCTATAGCAGGCTTCTTCACTACCTCTCTTGTGTGCTTCATTGTAAGATTGTCTAGTTTCTACCATAGTGCATCGAACTTTCTTTGTTAGCTTAAATTGCAAAACCTCTTGAAAAGCTTCATTAGCTTCTTTTAAATTGCTTGAAGAAATTGACACCCTTGTGCCTCATGTAATACCGCTCTGCAGATCAAGTCATGGATGGGTCTCGTCTTCCCCATCATGCAGTTGCATCATTGCCTTCAACAAGCCGCCATGTTGATCATGTATGACACAAACTTTTGGCCACCCATGATAGCAACCTTAACCTGCCTCAGAAACCACAACCAACTATCGGTGTTCTCGCTCTCCACGAATGCAAGTGCGACGGGAAGAACCAAGTTGTTACCATCCATTACAATTGTAATAAGTATCTGACCCTTGTACCTTCCAGTTAGGAACATACCATCCACACATATCAACAAACAACAATACCAGAATGCAGTTATGCATGGGTCGAATGCGAAAAATGCTCGTCTAAGTACTATCTTCCCACCAAACAACCTAGAGGCACATTCAGAAATGTTGACATGGGTACCACGATTCCTCCCATGTTTGATTCGGAGCACACCAAGCAGGTTGGGCTATGAATCTTCAAATGTACCAAACCTTGCTTCTAGTGCCTTCTGTCTTCCCCTCCTAGCCTTAGCATAGCTGATAGCGTACTGAAATCTCTTCTATATGGCAACAATTATGGTCGTGGCTCAAAAAATCAAGGTTATCCATAATCTCACCGACATGACATTTGCAACGATCCCTGAAGACAAGTTCTTGTGGGATTGCATGGAGTCCTCCACAACGCATGTATGTGGAATCACAATGTAGCATTTCCATTGGGTGCCCCACATAGGCAGGTATGCATGGACTCTCCAAGGGCATCCCGCTATCTTGCACTCGATGTTGTAGCACAACGGGTTTGACTTGACCACCCTGAATGTCCTGCGCTCCGACAAGGCCCATAACTTCACAACTTCCTACACTGCCTCCTTTCTTTTGTACAATGCTACTTGTTGTACCTTGTTATGCAGATACTCTCATGGCACGATTGTCTTCATTCACGACAAGGTTGCCAAATTGATATGTGTTCCACTCCGTTGGAATAGTTTGATCACCACCACCTTTCTCATCATCTGAACCTGAACCGTCTGATATTGCCTCGTAATCACGGTCTTCCATACGCATTTGTTCCACTAAGACTTTGATAGCTTTGATATGCTCACCTTTGTCCGTAACATGCATTGCTTCCTGACTGGGCCATGGGAAGGTCTATGGGATCAACTTCAATTGTATCGGTGCCAACTGCCCCATCTTGGCTCATAAAGGCCCTGTCGCCACCGCTGGACTGCCCAACTTTTTCACCACCACAACCCACGGGATCTTCTAGCATCTCAGGTCTTGGGGAAGCTTTCTCATAAGCCTCGGCCAACAACACTAGCTCCCATCCATGCTCCATCGCCAATCTCATGTATGACCCTAACAATTTTGGTCCCTTAAGTTCCACTAACTTCCAGTACGTGTGTTGTCATGCCCGGGTGGCAACGCTATGCAACTTCAGATCGTGCAACACATGGTCCAGCGAGAACATATGATACAACCACCGCATAACACTGGACCATGGATGCTTCTCCGGTCTTGACAGACTTGCCATCATAGATAGGAAATCACGCAAATCAACTCCATCTGCACCCATCTTTAGAACCCCTTCTCCATAGTATATTTTGACAAATAAGCCGATGTTAATGTCAGGGGTTCAATCAGTTAAGTATAGCTAAATAAACCTAATAAAAACTTCCCATACACAATTAAAAAACTAAATATGATGGGATTACCATCGCATGCGAAGCCCTAAAACCTTACATAGTATGTAAAAATAGTATGTACAGATAAATATAACTAAATGGTCTTTTGCAACTACTTACTACATGAAAATATATATTTACATAAAAAATTTATTCTATAACAAAATACTAAAAAAATACTATTCTAAATTGACCTACTAGTCGAACTACTAATCCAAAATTAAGTGATGAACTACATCTAACTAATACGAGAAATAAATGGATGTACAATATTACATACTATGACAAACTACTCTAACATACCACATATCTCAAAATTTTATCTACTCATTAACACATATCTACAATAAACCATCTAAATATAAACTATATTTCATTTGTTAATCTACCATGGTATTAAAAAAATACATATGGAGAAAGAAAAACTCACCATGTGATGGAGAGATCTACTCCTTCTTCCCTCTCATCTCCTCTTCCCCTATCCCTTCTTTCTCTTTTTGGGAATTAAACTGATTTTCCGATTGTTTTGGCTTTAAATAGGCCAATGCCTATCACCACTTCAAACGACGACAGAGGGGCCGGGGTCTATCGCCATTTGAAATAACGTTCTTTTTTGCTCTGTTGCCGTTTCAAATGGAGACATCAACCCTCTCGCCCAATCAATAAACGACAGGTGGCCTAGCATGCCGGAGGCCCCAATGTGGCTTCCTGTCGTCCTTTTGTTTGGCGAGAGACTCTCTGTCGTCATTTCACAATATATTAGTTTTGTAATTTTTTTTATTCAAGCATTTATTTTTGTAATATCAAATAAAAAAGTATTATTTTAATAAAATCGTTCACAGCTTTGGTTTGGCCGTTTCATTTGTTAGGTGCAGGCCACATCATACATGCAGTTGGTACAGCTAGAGCCTGTTTGGAGAGGAGGCCGGGTCGCTAGCTCTAGAAATTTTTAGCGAAATCATAAGTAATAAGGATTCCTCCTTTCCAAACATACCCTTAGAGCTGGTATGTTTGAGCTGAAATATTATTGCTATTTCAGTGTTGAGCACGGAACCGAGAATACACGTACGGTAATGATCTGAATGGTGCACTGAGTTGCCGGACGTGGGGATCTATAAATAGAACTTTTCGGGTCTATGTAGTAAAACGCCAGCATTATCGGCATCTCTTGGGGAAGTTCCCTCGTGGTTCAATTCATGGAGGACACCCGTGAAGATTGATTTGGAGGACACTGTCCTAACTCGAACTCCTCCAACTTTTCTTGTGTACTACAGATGGATCTCCAGCGAGTTGATCGACCGTGTGCCAATAGCATTCTCATGCATGTATAGTATGTATGCATGCAGCGGCGTAGCCAGCCAGAGGCGCGGCCTTAGGCCAGCCCAGCGAAATACTAGGCCTCGAGCTCATCACGAAAGCATATCGATAAAAAATAAGAAGCAATTTTATTTGGGCCTCGGGCCATTGCCCCGCGGCCCGAGATTCAGCTCCGCCTCTATAAGCATGGATCCTAGAGTCATAGCTCCCATCCAAAAGCATTAGAATTGCTGTAAAATTAGCGGTTTTAGTAAATATTATGATTACTAAAGTATATTTCAGCAGCATATAAAAGACAGAATAGACATATAAACATGTAATCTCCTCATGTTAATTAAACATGATAATATGCTCAAAAGATAGAACTTGAAAACATACAAAATCAGCATAATACTCATATTTAAATGTTTAGATTTGCTCTCAGCTGTCGGGAGGCTCAAGATCAAATATTGGCCTCCTCGCCACATTAGTCTATACTTTTCACTAATTAGATATGACAACAATAAATCAAACTTTGAGCCCAAATTGATGTTTTAATTTATACTTTCGACCAACAAAGGATCATTTGTTTAACAGTGTAGAATGAATCACAATTCAGCACTTTAGCCTTTCGGCTAACAGAATAAAGAGATCACAAGATTCAGCACTTAAGCCTATAGGCTAACAGAAGATCAAAGAACAAAATGATCAAGTTCAATTAGTCACAACTGAACCACTGAAAGTAACAGAACCGAACTGCTAGAGATGAAACAACAATAGTAAGCAAACAATTAGCTCAAGTCTAATATGCGTTATCAATCCAATTTTATATATGACATTTATCCTCATGAAGTATGTACCGATCCAACAACATTACTAAGCAAAACCTCTCAGTGCTAGATAATAGTACAAGATGAAATTAACTAGCACGGTGCACTCAGCAAAGTAATACAAAACAAAACAGCAAACTCACAGTACGGATGGCATTCAAAACCACCGAGTCGAAACTGGGCAAGGCACGCCGAATGCACCGGCTTAGAAAACCAATCGCCCCACAGTGCCGCGAAGAACGAAAGAGATTGTTGGAGATACAGTGCCAATTCACAAACTAGGATACTCCAATTTGTGAAGTCGAGGTACAGAGAATGCCGTACAAGAATCATAGCAAGGTGCACCGGCCAGATGCACCCAAGGAGCAGAAATCACCAAACCGAAGCCTCTTTTCTCTCCCAGATCAAGCCAGAGCCAGCTGAGTCCAAGCCTCATTGACGCAAGACCCAAATCCCTCACCACAACCTCAACAAAGGAGATAGCGCAAGAGAAGAACAGGGGTGCGTAAGGAGGAGGAGTCGGTCCTCACCGCTGTCGACGCCGTGTCCAACCATGGTGGCACAGTAGCTCCCAAAGCCCAAAACCGAAGCCAAATAAGAAGAGAGGAAGAACCAAAAGGGGAAAAGTAGCTCACTGATTTTTGGGTGAAGAAAGGAGAAGAAGAGAGCCGCCTTTACGAAGAGGAGAAGGAGAGGAGGCTATGCGTCTGCTGCCAATGGCCGATGCCCGAAGCGCCTGGGCCGCCAGCGCCTCCTGCACCATCACCGCTCACGAAGGAGAAGCCGCCCAGGCCGCATGCGCTAGAGATAGGTTTGAAGACTCAGTCTCCAACCTTATCTCCTCCCCTCTCTTACCTACAAGTGGGCCCCATGTTTTCTTTTTCCATTTCTTCTTTTCTCAATTGAGAAATTACTAAATGACCCTCAAAATTACAATAAGAATCATAGTCAAAACGAGGAAATTTAATTAGGGTATGTTATCAGCCGAATATTTCTTTCACAAAAATCAGCCAATTCTGAGGCCATTGGATCTCAATCCATCACATCTAGCCCCATCCCCATCGTTGGTATACAAAGCCGCCAGGCCCTCCCCCGACCACAGCCGCCTCACGTGTTTGCCCACCCCGCTGTCACCCCAGCGCCTGTGAAGCCCGCCAGTGAGCACCTCCCATCGCCGGCGTCATTGGCGCTCCCATCCTCTCATCCGCCGCCCCACCAACACCTCCCTGCCGTCGCATCGCCTTCTTCCCCTATCTCTGTCGGCTCACTGTCGCCCGATCTGCTACCCTATTGTGTCCCGCCTACCAAGATTCCTCGGAGACATCGTTGTCTCGCCCACAACCCGCCACCGCCTCGCCGCTCCACTACCCCTCCTCCCTCTATAGCCGGGGATTCCCATGAGCCCAAACTCGCCGAATCTTGGTCGTAGTAGAAATCATGATGCAGATCTAAAGGTAAGAAATTCAACTGATTTTCTCAACAGAAAAATTAGTTGAGTGTTGATTAGCTATTCCGATTTAATTAACATCCTAATTATTATTATTATAAAAATCCTAATTATTAAAAGCTTTAAATTTTGAGTGGCAAGTTACACCTTTAAAGGTACTAAATGCAGTCCCGTTTGACAGTGACCATCTCAGCGTACTGTACAGTACTATACCAGAATACATATACGCGCGCTATAAGTACACGTATTTACGGCTCTACCTACTAGTATAGGTGGCTTGTCGCTGTGGCGCCGTACCACGTGTTTTGTTTAGCTAGGACACCGGACCGTATAATATAACTAACACAACAGCTTTCTCCTCCCATACCGTACGTTAGGGCCGGCCGGCCGGCCGGCAATTAAGGCGCAAAAGCTCGTACAGTGGGGTTACATCAGCTGTCTCTGTTATATATAATTTAAATTGATATTGATGAAAGAGAATAAAGATAGAGAAATATATTGCCTGCAATCCTGTAGTGTATCACCAGAACCAATAAGGAAATGTCTTAAGTCCATGAAAACATTAAAATATTGTGTCATTTATAAAAACAAGTGAAAAGAAAACCATTGTATGAGTTATTTATAGTATTGTCTATAAATGATATAAAAAATTACTGTCTGTACCGTTATGCATACTAATAGCTTCTTACCCCCGTTAATCGCAAGGTCGCCTTAATTGTGATCAGGCCGTGCGTATTCGATGCGCCTATGCTAGTGGTAGAACTAGTGTACCAAGTTGAAGTGACAATGGCTTGTCTAGCTTGCAGTGACAGTAACGAGTCATTCTCCCTTCCTAATACTGCTGTCCGTCGCTGAACGGACCAAGCTAACACGTACCCAGGTCGGCCATGGCCGGTTGCATGCCTTGCTGGACCAATCAGGCCGGCCGACATGTCGCGTTGTTTGGTTCATTAAAACTGCTCTCATCTGGTAGTCTAAGAGATAATTCTCTATAGCAATTGTATAGTTTTTTCATCTTCGTTGTTGTCGCGTCCTTTTTTTTTCGAAGCCTGCTTAAACTTTTTTGGTTTTCTCCTTACTTAAAGAATTAAATAGCAGAGCTTTTGCTATTCACTCATGTCAATGTTTTAATATCGAACATATGCTATGGGTTTCTTTGATCGAGATTATGCAAAAGAAGACACATATTTTTAGATAGGTCCGGACCTTCTCCTGAGAGAATAATAATCATAGTCTTGTGTTCTTGTATTGCTTATGTTTACAACAAGAATGAAGACACCGAAAGCTAAAACTAATGACTTCTGTCTTATCCCCCTCCCTCCCTCTCTCTCTCTCTCTCTCTCTCTCTCTCTCTCTCTCTCTCTCTCTCTCTTGCTGTTCACCGGTGTTATCCCTTATATAGCGTCTGAAGAGGTGGTAGTTGTCCCGTGCCAAGAGGCGCCTCGACAGATTGATTAATTGTGCACTTTTGATGACAATTATTGTCAGATAAACATTCTTCCCATGTCCGCGTTGTAGTTATGCTAGAGATAGACATTAATGCGTACAGTTATATCAGAGGATAACGGTACGTGTTTAACTATTGCATATAAATAAACACACCTATAAAATTCCTAGTCGATTGGGTCAACATGTCTGTGAAATTTATCGACCATAGTGGTTATAGTTGACTTGGTCGTAATAAAGCTTACGACTATAAGGTGATTGTAGTAAAACTTACTATCATAAGGTGGTCGTAGAACAGCTTACGACCATATGGTCGTCGTAGAATAGCTTACGGGAACTAGGTAATTGTAATCTTCACTTATCATTAATGATAAGGGGTGCCTTTGAAGGTTGTATAAATATATTATCATCTATAATAAATATTACAAATAAATATTTTAATTAATTAAGGATTATTAGATCCTCGTCATCTAGCCTCCCAACTTGAAGTGAAAATGACTTACTTGAAAAAGAGGTCGTAGAATAGTGGTCGGAGAAAAAGTGTTTCTGATTGGTATTTCCTTTGACCATAAATTGACTTGGTCAAGAAATATATTTTTACTTGAGTTGTAAAAATAAAACTCCTTTTTCGAACAGATAGAATAAATAATTCCAACTGTTTCTTACAAATTCTGCTCATTGGGAACGGTTCCCGAAGAGATGGCAACTGTTGGGCTCCCCACGATCTTTACCTCAAGCCCGCGGTTATAAATAGCCACCGGGGGTAAACTTAGGGGTTTTTTACTTTCCCTAATCTCTTCAACTCCTTTGAGCTCTTGCTTCCTCTGCTTCCATCTGAATCTCAACTTTTCCCAAATCTCTTCGAAGCCAACAAAAATTTCAGCAAGAAATGGTCAGAATCGTTTCCAAATAGGAGAAATTAGAGATGGATGTGGAAAAGTTGACCACTCTAGTCGGTGCGGAAAAGATCCCGAAACAAGGTTTGGTGAAGTGGACCAACACTAAAGGTCAGTATTGGCCGTCAGCGGAGTCAGATAGGATTCTAGTATTTCAAGCATACTGCGAATGCGGCCTTCGACTACCTACGCATCCATTCCAGATGGTTGTACTCGAGCACTTTGGGGTGGAGTTGGTGAACTTGGTTCCCAATTCTATCACCCTCATGAGCGTTTTCATGTACCTGTGTCTGTGTGAGGCCTATCTGGGAATCCTTCCAGATCTGGACCTCTTCTAGTACTATACGGAATGGGTAAACACTGCGCGATTGCGCATAGCTGTGGCTTTCAAGTCGAGGGAGTACATTCTTATGTTCGCCCGGTCATCGTAGCTGGGATGGAGGAAGAGATGGTTTTACTGGACTGTGTGTAACATCCCAATTTTTTGAGTTTCAAAACCTTTTTTAGTAGTTTAGTCCCTTGGAAAAATTCACCAATTTTATTTGAATTTAATAAAGCTTAAATGGGACTTTTAAATATCAAAATAATTTAATGTGACTAATCTGAACATCAATTAATTCTAAAACTATTTTATTTAAGTTCTTTGTTCTTGGAAATATTTTCCAGATTTTTCTAGAATTTTTCCGAGTTCACTTGCTATTTTTAATTTGCCATTTGGATTTTCTGGTATTACTAAAATAGAAAACCTATTTAAAATATCAGGAAATCCTTCGAGCCGAAATGCTTTCAACCCGGCCCAATTACCCTACTTCCGGCCCATTCCCGCGCGGCCCATCTCCCTCTCTTTCCCGCTCGCCCGCATCCCTGACCCCACCCATCAGCCACATGTGTGTTGTGTGCAACGAGGTTCCGCCCTAGCCACACACACTAACATGTGGGCCCACTGGCATACTGTTCATAGTCTTCAACTCGAGCACAACTTGGACTCCACCGCCGCCCCGTTTCCTCAGTGTGTGCGCTTGGGACTCTCCTGGCCGCTCTGCTATAAAGGGGGATGTAGCTCTCGTCTTCAGCATCCCAACCGCACCGCCACTGCTCCAAAGCCCGAATCCTAGCCGCTGGAATTGCTCGAAGAAGAAAAGCCGCCGCTGTAACCTTCGTCGTCGAGTTTCTCTGTCGTTAGTGTACCTTGAGCTTCATCATGACCACTGTCGGAATCGCAAGGAGCAGATCTACACTACCGTCACCTCGAAGTCATCGGAGCATCACCGGAATCCCACTTTTGTTGACGACTATGCGCCTCTGCCGCTTCAACCTTGCCGTCGGCCAACCCAGTCATCCCCTCGCGTCCGTGAGTACACCGTTGAGTTCCCCGTCGCACTAGCTTCCTATTGCGCCCATCCGCTTGCTCCACTGCAGTCCATAATGCCGGCGACCATCGGACCCCGAGCCTCACCACCGTCAAGCTGATGTGGAGGCCAGATGCCAGCCACGTGTCTGCCATGTTAGTGCTACGTCAACCTTGTGCACATGTGTCCTCCGCGTCAACCCCGCATTAGCACCCACCCGCAAACGCTTCAAAATCAATCCACGTGGACTTGGTCTACGGTAGACCCACCCACTGACATGTGGACCCCACATGTTAGGTTCACTATTCCACAGACCCGTGAGCCATAGACCAGTAGACTAAAGCCATGGACCCGGTGCATAGACCGTGGGTCCCACCTGTCAGCCTCTATTCCCTATTTTTTGGATTTTCTTTAAATTCATTGCCGACGTCATGCTGATGCAATATTTTAGAATTTCCTTTAGAAAGATAATTCTGAAAATTCAAAATAGTGTTTTCCTTCTCTTTTTCTTAGATTTAAATCTTCTAAGAGCTCGTTCTTCCTCATACGAACTCCGATGGAACCCATTAAAGTTTCTAAATTCATCTAAATTCAAGATATACCTTCCTAAGATTTTTTTTTAATTTTTGAAGTTTATTTGTTACTTCTTTTTATTTAATTTTTTGAGACTTACTGGGAATACCGCCAGATCGTGGCATTGAGCACTAAGTTGGGATGTTTAGGAGCTAAGTTACTCATTTTTGGAGTTGAGTTTCTAGCCAACCTCATCATGTTAGACACCTATACTTTAGACATCATACTTGGTACGGATTGGTTGTTAAAGCACAAAGCAGTGTTAGATTGTGGCCGAAGAGCTGTAACAATCGAAGATACCAATAGAAAGAAAGTGAAATTTCTAGCCACCACAGTGCGTGATGGACACCTGATAATCAATAGCCTAAAGACCGTACCTTTAGGGGATGTGCCTATTGTCAGAGACTATCTGGATGTTTTTCCAAAAGATTTGCCGGGAATGCTGCCAAATCGTGACATTGAGTTTGTTATTGATTTAGTGCCGAGAACAACACCAATTTCTAAGAGACCCTATCGGATGCCAGCCGATGAGTTAGTGGAATTGAAAAAATTGATTGGAGAACTTGTTGAGAATGGTTTCGTGAGACCTGGTTCGTCGCCTTGGAGAGCGTCAATCTTGTTTGTCAGAAAGAAGGATGGAAGTATGAGTATGTGTATTATCGTGCCCTCAACGGGGTTACCATCAAGAATAAGTATCCACTTCCCGGATAGATGATTTGTTTGATCAGATGAAAGGAATCGGAGTGTTCTCAAAGATCGATCTGTGATCAGGTTATCATCAATTGAAAATATATCCAAAGGATGTACCGAAGACTGTTTTTTCTTCACGGTACAAATATTATGAGTTCTTAGTCATGTCATTTGGTTTGACTAATGCCCCTACATATTTCATGAATATGATAATAAGGTTTTCATGGAATATTTGGACAAGTTTGTGGTAGTGTTCATAGTTGTATACTAAGTTTAGCAGTTGCAATTTTTGGAAACGAAAAGTTGATTTCTTTGATCATGTGATGATAGCAAAAGGAGTAGACTTGACCCAAGTAAGGTTAAAGTAGTGTTAGATTCAGAGCCGCCCAAGATAGTGAGCCAGATTTGCTATTTCTTGGGAATGACAGGGTATTATTGCCAGTTCATTGAAGTAGTTAAAGTAAAGTATACGTTCGAAAAACATATTCATGCAACCCAACCAGATGACCTTGTGATTAAGGATATTAAACTCAAGATGGAAGAAGGAAAGTTCAAAGAATTCACCAAGGAAGATCTGTATACGCTTTGGATCAATGAACGTATTTGTGTGCCTGCCGTTGATGTTTGGGCTAGTTAATTTTAAAAGAGGCTCATGATTCGAAGTATTCTATTCACCATGAGAGCACCAAGATGTATCAAGATGTTAAGGATAAATTTTGGCGGCCAAATCTAAAACATGAGGTCGCAAAGTTTGTTGCCCTGTGTGATGTGTGTCAGAGAGTAAAAGCAAAACATAAAAGACCAACAGACCTGTTACAACCCTTGAAAATTCCAGAGTGGAAATAGGAAGAGATCGGTGTGGATTTTATCTCCGGTTTACCTAGAACTCAATCGGGTTATGATTCTATTTGGGTAATAATAGACCATTTGACTAAAGTTGCACATAGTTGCCAGTCAAAACCACTTACTCAGGAGATCACCTTGCAAAATTATATATGTCAAGAATTGTCAGTTTGCATGATGTGCCTAAGAAGATAGTGTCAGATCGAGGATCTCAGTTCATCTCACGTTGCTGGCAGAATTTGCACAAAGCTTTGGGGACTTATTTAAACTTTAGTACCGCTTATCACCCTCAGACGGATGGATAGATTGAGAGCTTGTGCTCTAGCTCATGCTACTAGTTGGGACAAAAGTTTGCCTTATGCAGAATTCTTGTACAACAATAGTTATCAAGCCAGTCTGTGAATATCACTATTTGAAGCTTTATATGGTCATGCTTGCAGAACCCCTCTGAATTGGAAAGAGACAGCCAAGCATTTGGTGCTCGGACCAGATATCATTCAAGACGCAGAGGACCAAGTGTCTATGATCATAGAAAGATTGAAGATAGCTCAGTCTACGCAAAAGAGCAATGTTGATAATCATCGTCGTGATTTAAGTTTTGAGCCAGAAGGTTTTGTTTATCTTTGAGTTGCTCTTTTTAAAGGTGTTAGAATGTTACATGCCAAAAGGAAACTGTCCCCTAGGTATGTCGGCCCTTTCAGGATTGTGAAGCACCGAGGAGAAGTTGCTTACCAGCTTGATCTGCCACAGTCGTTAGCAGGAGTCCATGATGTCTTTCATGTCTCACAGTTAAAAAACTGTCTTCGTGTGTCAACAGAGTAGACTCCCTTAGATTCAATTAAGCTAAAAGAAGATCTCACTTACAAAGAATATACAGTTGAGATTTTGGAATCACTCAGAGAAGAAAATCCGCCACCGCAACCTTCGTCATTGAGTTTCTCTACTGTTAGTGCACCTCGAGCTTCATCATCACCACCATCGGGATCGCAAGGAGCAAATCTACACCATCATCACCTCAAAGTCACTAGAACATCACCGGAATCCCACTTCCGTTGATGACAATGTGCCTCCACCGCTTCGACCTCGCTACTGGCCAACCCAGTCATCCCCTCGTGTCTGTGAGTACACCGTTGAGTTCCCCCATCGCACCAGCTTCCTATTGCGCCCCTCCGCTTGCTCCGCCGCAACCCAGAACACTGACAACCATCGGACCCCAAGCCTCGCCACCGTCAAGCTGACGTGGAGGCCAGGTGTTAGCCACGTGCCCGCCATGTCAGTGCCATGTCAACCTTTTGCATATGTGTCCGCCACGTCAACACCGCGTCAGCACCCACCCGCAAACGCATCAGAATCAGTCCACATGGACTAGGTCCACGGTAGACCCACCCACTGACATGTGGATCCCACATGTTAGGTTCACTGTTCCATAGAGCCGTGAGCCATAGACCAGTAGACCAGAGCCATGGGCTCGGTCCATAGATCGTGGGTCCCATCTGTTAGCCTATATTCCCTATTTTTCATAATTTCTTTTAATTATGAAATTCATTGCTGATGTCATGTTGTGCAATATTTTGGAATTTACTTTAGAAAGAAAATTCTAAAAATTCAAAATAGTATTTTCCTTCTCTTTTTCTTAGATTTATATCTTCCGAGAGACCGTTCTTCCTCATACAAACTCCGATTGAACCTATTCAAGTTTGGAAATTCAAGCTCAACCTTCCTAAGATTTTTATTTATTTATTTTAGTTTATTTGTTACTCTATTTTGTATTTATTTGGTTTTTTGCTTTCTTTTGCGAGTAGATGTTGATACTTCGGGAGCTTTCGAGGAAGCAGGAGTTGATCAAGCTTAAGACCAGTACCAAGACTTGTTTCAAGGCAAGTTATACCTTTGACCATGTTGAACCCTGTTTTTAAAAATTACTTTGATTCAAATTATTGCATTTTACTTCAAGTATTTATTTCTTTAAATGTTTTCGGATTAGCTATTAACCCATTTGATTATATCTACTTTGCTCATTATATTACCATGATATTTTGTTACCCTAGCTTGGTTAATTATTAGTTGGTATTATCATACCACCAAACGTGGTTTGGTTAGATACGAATAGTCTGCTTAGACGTGCAACGAGTTATTGATATCATTTTGAGTTGCAAATCTAAACTTGACTAAGTTATTATAGAACTTTGTGTGAAAATTGTGTGCTATGGGTTGTTACTCATTGGTGGCATGTGTTCCACTTAATCAACAGGGTGGAAAAAAGGTTTAGACTGAGGCAAGTGGAAAAAATGGTGATATGGTGGAGCTTTGTGCTTGGAAAAATATGAATCTTGGTAATTTGGTTAGAATTTGGGTAGTCTCGCTTTGGTCAATTAAAAACTTAACATTGTGCGCCATTGAACCGAGCCATAACTGTACGATCACATGCCTAGTATGGGACAGGCCTAACTTAGTAAGCTACGGAATCTTGGCATTGATTACTTAGGCATGTGGGTTAGATTTTGTGCCAGAGTGGAGGTGTGTACTACTGTGTCGGGTCACACTTATGAGCGGTTCACAATTTTTTTTTTGAAATTTTGCGCTTGAAAATTGAGTAACCTTATCTGTTATAATACGATTTGGAACACCAAATCAAGTGATCACATTTTTTATGATAAATTTCTTGGCTGCTTCCATTGTTATCCCAGTAACAGATTCGATTTCAATCCATTTTGTGAACGTATCAATAGCTACAAAAAGGAATTCAAATCCCAGAGTGCTTTTGGGAATGGTCCTAGGATATCTAAACTGTAGGTTACAAATAGCCAAGAAAGAGATATTGTCTATTGTTTGTAACGCTTGAGCTGGTTGGTGTATTTGTCTGTTATGAAACTAGCATTGTACACATTTCTTAACAAACTTTTTGGTGTCATAGAGGGCTGTTGGCCAATAAATGCCTTATTGAAAAGCTTTTTCGACCAGTGTTCTGTAGGAAGCATGGGTTCCCATAGATGCCTTCGTTTATATCTTTGAGAAGTTCTAATTTGTCTTTTTGCAATATGCATCGCATGAGTACCCCTTGAGTGCCTCGTTTATAGAGGACTCATTCGACCAAAGTATACATGTTGGCCTTACGTGATAAACGATCAGCCAGAAGATCATCATTGGGTATAGTACCCTTTAGAAGATATTCATATAAGGGATTCATCCATGTATCTTTATTCTAGGGAGGCGTTATCACTTGGATTAGTTTCTGGTTTTTCGACTAGAGACGACTTCTAGAGCTGTTTGAAGAAGATTTCTTGTGGATGGGGGATCAGGAAGATGTTATTCGAGCTAACTGGTCGGCGAGGAAATTATCATTTTGAGGGATATATTGTACCTCTAGACCGAAAAATGCCTTTTAAGCTTTCTAACTTCTGACAAATAATTCTCCATGGTCGAATTAGAGCATTGATACTCTTTTCTGACCTGATTCACGACTAACTAAGAATCACTTTTCACGAGTACACGTCGAATCCTGAGTGCTTTTTTTGCTCGAACGCTAGTACATGTAAAACTTCGCTTACATAGTAAACAAGTCGTTGAATATTCTTACATTCAGCGACAAGTCGTTGAATATTCTTACATTCAGCGACCAGTACTACGTTAACTGCATGTGGCGTAGCAGCTAGATACAACAAGAGTGGTTTGCTTGGTTTCATAGAAACTAGAATGGGAGCACTCGTAAGGTACTTCTTGACATCCTCGAAGGCTTTGTTTGCCTCTCCAAACCACTTGAAACCCCATCGTGTGATGAAATGACTTAAAGTCGTCATGTATCCTGTGAGTTTCTGGACTACTTTCTTTGTGGTCAGAGGACGCATTTGTTCAATGGCCACTATCTTCTCAGGATTTGCTTCAATGCCTCGAGTAGAAACAAGGAATCCAAGCAATTTTCCTAAAGAGACTCCGAACACACATTTCTCAGGATTGAGTTTCAACTGGTGTTTTTTAAGGTTGTCGAATGTTTCTTGCAAATCAGAAATATGATTAAGATACTGTATAGTTTTTACGACCAGATCATCAACATAAGCTTCCAAATTTTGGCCTAGCTGAGGAAGGAAGGTCTTTCGTGTTAAGCGTTAGAAGGAAGCACTAGCATTTTTTAGACCAAATGGTATTTTGGCGTAACAAAATATTCCAAATGGTGTAATAAATACGGTTTTTTCTTCATCACCAAAACACGTGCTTATCTGATGATAACTAGAATATGTATTTAGGAAACTTAATATTTCACAACCAGTAGTAGAATCAACTAATTGATCGATATGAGGAAGGAAAAAATCATCCTTCAGACAAGTTTTATTCATGTTAGTGAAATCTACACACATTATCCACTTACCATTTGATTTCCTAACCATTACAAGATTAGCCAACCACTCTGGGTGGTCGACCTCTCTTATGAAACCTGCCTTAAGTCGCTTGTCGAGTTCTGATCGGATGGCTTCTCATCGATCAGGTGCAAATCACCATAATTTTTTCTTTACGGTTTTTTTTTGTCATACCGTAGAGCTAGCCGTATGATTGCCACACAGACATTTATGTTTACTTGGAGGAAGGTGATGAGGGTGTCTTTCTATGCGGAGTCGATGGCAACTCGAATGCGAATGGTCTTGGAGGGTTCCCCTGTATTTAGTCGAATCTCTTTGACTCAGTCGTTCGGCTTTGGTGTAAGTTTTGGCTTCGAGAGCTTCGCTGAATATTGCACATTGTTTGCTTCTCGAGTGGGTATCTGACCAACCATCTCGAGGGACTTACAGTCGTAGGTAAGCACCATCTTCTTATCACAGCGGACTGTAATAACTCTTTTGGGACCTGACATCTTTAGACATTGGTAACTGTAATGAGCAACCATTAGGAATCATGCTAGAGTAAGTGTTCACCTAGGCACTAGGCGCTAGGCGGGCGGTGGACCGGCGCCTAGCGCCTAGGGCGCCTAGGCGGCCGACTCAGGTGGAGGCGAGGGGGAGCAGAGGCGAGCGCGTAGAGGGAGCAGGGGCGAGGGGGAGCGCGGTGCGGAGGTGGTGGCGAGAAGGAAGAAGAAGGAGGCGAGGGGAAGGAGGCCCGGGGAAGACGAAGAGCTGGAGGCGCGGGGAAGAAGAAATCCAGCTCGGGGAAGAAGAAGATCAGCTCGGGAAGAAGAAGAGCTGGAGGCGCGGGGAAGAAGAAGTATCGGCTGTCCGATGTAAAGCAAACAAGTAGTATCGGCCGTCGATGTAAAACAATATTGACCGTCCGATCTAAACCAATATCGACCGTCCGATCTCAACAAAATATCTCCTCAGTCTTTGCTCTCGCAGCTCAGTCTCGCACTCGCAAACCTCTCTCCCAGCTCTCTCCCTCTCGCTCTCCCTCACTCGCAACACCGCCGCCCAGATTCGGTCGACCGCAACCCTCTCCCTCTCCGCCCGACAGCCGCCGCCCAAATCCGCCGCCTCCGGTAGCCTCCGATGCCTCTGGCGACGGGGAGCCGGGGAGGAGGCGGCGCGCAAAGGGGATTCGCGGAGGAGGAGGCGCGCAAAGGCGATTCGCGGAGGAGGTGGCGCGTCGTGGAGCTAGGGAGGAGGTGGCGCACCGTGGAGCCAGGGAGGAGGCTTCGTGCCATGGATCCGTGGAGGCGACTCCGCAGACCATGGGTGAGTGAGTTCACTTACCTTTTTCTCCCGCCTGACCCTGCCTCGGAGAGCCTTGCGCCGCCCCAAATTGTAACGTCCCAAAATTTGGCTTTTCAAAAATCTTTTGAGTAGTTTAGGTCCCTGGAAAATTTCACCAATTTTATTTTAATTAATAAAGCTTAATTGGGAATTTTCTTAAATTAAAAATATTTAATTTGACTAATCTAAACATTAATTAAATAAAAACTTGTGTTATTTGGCTTCCTTGTCTTTCAAAGAATTTTTGGGTATTTTCTGAGATTTTTTCGGATTTGTTTGATATTTATTTGACCTCCTTGATTTTTGACCTTTTATTTTAATTCCGAAAATCCAGCATTTTCTCTCTCCTACCATGTGCTACAGTATTCCACAATTTACTGTTCATCGTGAACCTCCAATTAACAGCCAATGAGTCCGTAACGATTATAATGTATCGAAAACTTCAAAATTCCATATCTTCCTCCACGGTGCATATAAAAGCGAACCGTTTGCGCCCACGCGCCCGTCTTGATCTCTTCTTCCAATCCCCTTATTTGGTTTCCTCTAACCCGATCTATTTTCAGAAAACCGAGCTCCAACCGAAGTTCTTCTCCAGCGAACTACGCCTTCGTCCGACGTCTGCCGGCCGAACCGTCTGCGGCGTTGGCTTCGCGTCGTCGCCCTCTACGTCACGGTTCCATCCACTTCGCCCGAAGATCACCGGAGCACTGTCGGCCATTAAAGCCAAACCGTGTTCATCGCGTTGCTCGCTTCCTCGGTGAGTTTTTCCTAAATCCGATCGAGTCATCGCGTCCGGCTCGTCGTTTCCTTTCCGTTTTGCCCCTTCGCCGCTGCTACGTCGCCTCCGACCGTCGGCCACCCCGTGCGCACTGTTCATGCATGTGCACTGTTGCGTTCATCTCTATGTTGTTTCGTTCATGTGTGTCCAGTACATGTGTGTTGGGTTCCATGGCTTCCTTTGGATTTCTTTCTCTCTGTTAATCCATGCTCTAATCTTTGCTCTGCCATCACAGCATCAAGCCGCCACCACCTTTCACAAGAACTGGCTTTTCTGTTCTGTGCGTTCCTTCTCTGTGTGTTGCTTTTGTCTCTATTCTCTACTGCTAATTGCTCTCTCTCTCTCTCTCTCTCTCTCTCTCTCTTTCATGCATATCTCAATTGATTTCTATGCTCTATTATTTTGCCTTGCCATCTCTGGCGCCAAAAATCAATCGGCCAAAGCTCCATCCTCTGTAGCTTTTGGTCTTTGTGCTTGCTACGTGAAGCCTGTTGGTTCAGTTGCTATCTATTGAGTACTAGTTCTCTGTTGCTTTGTTAGTTCTCCTACTACCTCTCTACATGCAGGTACTAATTGCTTAACTATCAAATCAATGTCATGCTGATGCCGCTCCATGCTATCATGATTTGGTCGATCAAGCTTGCGGCTCTTGTGTCTTCGGTTGCAGCTTTAGCTTCCTCTCTGTCCTTCCTTTCCATCTAATTAATTTAAGCCACATATATTCTTCCCTTCTCTCTATGACGAGTGGGCCCCATATGTCATACAAGAGAATATATATTTTTCACTTACATGTAGACCCCACATGTCATCCTCCTAATTAAAATCCTAGATTATCTATCTGTCTTACATGTGGGTCCCGTATGTCAGTCAACCTTGGTCAAACCCTAGTTCATGAGCTTGGTCCACCGTGGACTAGCTTATCTTTGTGGACCTGGTCCATAGACCAGTGGCCCACATGTCAATCCCTAATTCTATTTTCGAGAATTAATTTAATTCTTGAAAAGTCATTTATCTTATTGGTCCCACATGTCACTCTCTCTACCTTATTTCTGGAATTATTTTAATTCTAGAAATCCATAAATACCAGTCGGTCCCACCTATCATACACTCATTCTTCTTCTAATATTTTTGAATAGAATATTCGAGAATATTCCGTAGAGCTTTTTCATCATTTCATGTGAATTCCAATCTTCCGAGAGCCATATCTTCTTCATCCGAATTCCGATTGAACCCGTTCAAGTTTCTAAATTCAATATCTACCTTCCAATACCATTCAATTTCAATTTGGAATTTATTTGATTTGCCTTTTGAATTTAGTTTGTTTTGCGCTTCCTTTCTCGTTAGACGCCGAAGTCCCGGAATCGTCCGAAGGAGCTGAAGATCAAGCAAGTAGAAGATTGAAGATAAAATAAAATCATCATTGCTATAGCAAGACAAGTTATACCTTTGATCATGTTGAATCCCAGTTTTTAAAATTACTTTGATTTAAATTATTGCATTTACTTTAAGTAATTATTTAAATGCTTTTGGGTTTAGCTATTAATCCAATTTGTTATATCCACTTTGTCTATTGTATATCATAATCTTTTGTCACCCTAGATTGGTTCATATTTTAGTAAGTGTTATGGTATTACCAACGTGGGTTGGTTAGTACGAGTAGATTGCTTAGCCATGCTACGAGTCTCACTTATCATTTGGGTTGCAATTATAAATTTGACTAAGTGACTATAGAACTTTGTGTAAAACTACGTGCTATGTGTTATTACATCGTGATAGCATGTGTTGCACTAAAACCAACTGGTGGGAAAGGATTTAGACTGAGGCAAGTGGTGGATACTTCGTGATATGGTGGACTTTATGAATGGGAATGATAATCTTCATGATCTAGTTAGAAAATAGAAGTCTTGCCTTGGTCAATTAAGGACTTAACTTTGTGCGCCATTGAACTGAGCCTTACTGTACGACCACATGCCTGGTATGGGACGAGCCTAACTTAGTAGGTTATGGATTCTTGGCATTGATTACTCAGGTTGTAGGTTAGGTGGAGGTGTGTACTACAAGGTAGTCGCATCACGGGGCGGTTCGCCGTGTCCCTGTCTAACGATGTGTGTTATGCCAAAGCACTTCGTTTGGGTTGGTATAGTGGTTTGTAAGCACATCGGGAGTGTAAATGTTGAGATGAAGTTTCTGAAAGGTTTTGTTGTGATCAGCTCTGATCCAGTTGATTGCATCTTGTGGGTAAAGTGTACAACCTCTGCAGAGTGTTAAACAATCTATTCAAATACGCGCGTCATGTCATGGACATGCTCGGGGATTTCACACGAGGGGTAGATTTTCATAAAACTATTGGGAAGGGACAGCTGTGTGATTTAAGTCATATGGCTGTGTGAAAGAATTTGATTAGGCTATGTGTCTTTGTGAAAATAACTGTTAAATTAATATTGTCTATTTGTTTTGAATTATGCTTTCAATCTATTATTTGTATTCAATTGCAAATATTGCATTTCTGCAAAATAACCACAGAAGCTATTTCCTTTGGAATAAACCTGCATCTATACATTGCATTTTGTGGTATGACTTGCGAGTACGGTTGTGTACTCACACTTGTTGTAAAACTTGCGCTCAAACCTACAGAAATGGAGGAATCGTCAGTCAACAAGGTCTACTTCAAGGATCGAGGAGAACTAGGTCGTGCACCCCAGCCGATTGCCTGTGGGCATATGGATGGGCTTCACTGAAGTTATTCCGTTTCGTTCCGCTACAGCTTCATTGAGCTATTCGCCTTCTGAGGCATTAATTGTAAGCTTGACCTTATGGTCTTTACTCTGATATTTATTGTTATTTGCCTATTTATTAGTCATATTTGTATATAGAAATGATATTTCATCGATGTTGCCACTGTGTGCACTAGCGTGATCCTGGACTAGTGCAGTATACACAAAGGGTCCAGAATTGCATTTTTGGGTCCCGACACAAACCGCCCAGCAGCCGCCCGCCTTGTCCGCCCAGGTCCGCCTTGGACCGTCTTGGACCGGCAAGGCGGGACGAGCACCTAGGCCACCGATTGGCACCAAATCGCAGCAGAGGGGCTTCGCCTAGCGCATAGGCGCCCGCCTAGGGGAACACTAGCTAGAGTTGGTCGACCAAGAATGACATTATATACCATATCGATGTTGACCACATCAAAAGAGATTTTTACCGTCCTGAAATTGTTTGGTGTCCCAAACGTAACAGGAAGGAAAACTTGACCAATAGGTTTGGCCGAAGATTTAGGTACGATCCCATGAATGAGTACCGTACTGGTCTTATCTTTGTCCCGCGAACTTGCATTTCATCTAGGGCACTCGTAAAGAGTATATTCAGTAAACTAACACCCGATTAACTTGGTAGTTGTTTATGGTAGGCTCAACCACGATTGAAAAACTACCAGGACAAGTAGAAGGGATCAGACGGTCACCTTTTTCAAAATAAATGGTGATTTATGACCACTTTGGAAACTTATTAACAACAAGAGGGTCGATATAATTTACCTCACGTTCAACAGCTTTAAGCTGTCGTCTCAACTCATATGCCGACGATCCCCCATAGATGTGACCAATTGTATGCTCGGGGTCTTGGTACAACATCTCCTCATCATCTTCTGATTGTTTGCGTCCACTTGTCTGCCCTACTTCCTCGAGGGTAGAAAGTGGTTCTTTTCTAGAGCAATAGTCTTTGAGTTTTTGTTGGAAAACCCAGCAGTTGTGAAGGTCCTTTTTATAGAAAGGGCACCACCTCGGTTTGTCCATCTTCCTTTGCCCCGGTCGGAGTACTGTTTGGAGCTTCGAGGCTCCTTGTCACTCACGGCTAAGGCCTTCTTCGAGCTCTTGGTTTGTGGCCTTTTGTTCTTGGACTTACTCTTGGATTTTCCAACCTATTTGTCTTTCTTTTCGCTACCCTCACCCGCTCCTCGAGTGTCCTTGTCGTCACAACCGATCGTGTAATTCCACTCCACTGCTTCAGTAGTAGTCGCGTAGCGGTTAGCCATGTCGAAGAGTTCAGTGATGATAGCCAGAGGGTTTAGAGCGATGTCTTTTGTTATCCTCCGATTTCACACTATGTATTTGATTGTTCTAATGGCAGAAGAGTCAGAGACTTCAGAAATTGTATTCCGAACCTGACTAAAACATCTTATAAACTGACACTAAGTCTCATGAGAATCTTGTCGCATTCGTGTTTAGGAGATCGACCAGACCTGGGGTCTTGTTGCTCTCCATGAGAAGAATTGTTCGAATGGCTGGTATTTGATGGAGTTGTCCCAGTATGATTACGGGGATGCTATTGTCAGTTCTGCTCGACCTAGCCATGGTGTCCCAAAGTTTTTGAGCGATCTCTTGGGCAAAGTGGTCGTAGCCTGGCACTTGTCCAAGCTCTTGAGTCGAGTTTTCGATAAGATAATTGATCTGTTGCAGTTCTCAAGTAGTTTTGACCGGTATTGGGCCCGCCCAGGTAATGTTCTCTGGGCTATAATCCTTCTTCCTGGATGGTATCAGGATCATCAACATCTGAGTTGGCTGGAGGATTCCTTAGTGGAGTGCGATCACTTCGAGGATGTCGGCCATGCTCATGAAGGTTGAGATCTCTGTCGTCGTCTAAGGAGTTCTCGCAATTTCCACGAGGGCCCAAAGCGTGTGAATGATGGGAAGCATCCCTAGTCTTGTTTCTTAGAGAGTGATCAGGATTTGCGGGCAAGACGTAGACCTCCTGGGTGTTGTTGTCCCCATCGCAGTTGAATCCTCCTGACTTGACGAGTAGTTGAAAAACAACGCCTCGCGACTTGGAGCAATCCCCTCCAGGAAGGGGGAATTTGGAGTTATAACCGTCTCCGGTTGAAGGTAAATTCTCTGAGTATATGATCGAATCCGCAGCTGTAGCAGGCTCAACCATAACCCGGGTAGGGGTAACCAAAGAGTGACAGTTAGTAGGTGAAGGTCGAGCCCCAGAACCATGGATTCTAGGACTTGACGTGTCAGATCAGACGATCTTAGATGAACTTGAACGCTTAGAGGAGAAATCCACGTTGTGTTCAAGACTTGTCATGGGGCATCTCTGATCATGATCACTTGGACCCTTGCCCTGTGAGGATTATGGCTCCTTCTCTGGGCATAAAGTTACAGGAAAAAAAGTTCCCTCACCAACCTTGTCCAAGATGCAATCTCCTGGGTCTCGTGAAAGATCTCTAGAACCGGCATTGCCATCGGACAAAATGATGCTTGACTCGTAGTCGTAGCAGGCATCCATACCGAGTCCTGCGTAGTTAGCGAGATCAAACCAATTCTCCCCATTCCACTCCCCTGCCATGAAAGCATTAGAGTGGGAATAAAGAAAATTTACTGAAAGAAGATTCCCCATGGTCGGCACCAACTGTCGATGTTTTAATATCGAACTTATGAAATGAATGCCAAGGGCATCTTTGATTGAGACTATGCAAGAGGAGACACATGAATTTTTAGACAGGTTCAGATCTTCTCCTGATAGAATAATAGCCCTGCTCCTGTGTTCTTGTATTGCTTATGTTTACAACAACAAGAAAGTCACCAAAAGCTAAAACTAATTACTTATGTCTTGCTCGCTCTCTCTCTCTCTCTCTCTCTCTCTCTCTCTCTTTGTTCACCGGCGTTATCACTTATATAGTGTCTAAGGGGGCGGCAGTTTTCCCGTGCTAGGAGGCACCTCAACGGTTGATTAATTGTGCACGATTGTTGACAGTTATTGTCAGAGAAACATTCTCCCCATGTCCGCCTTGTTGGTGATATACCCTAGAGGCAATCATAGAGATGATTGTATCACGTCTATGTTTATGAGTTATTGAATAAATGTTATTCTGTTACTTGAATGAATCATCAGTTATATAGATCAACGAGTATGTGACTTGTTGGTGAAACTCTTTAACTTATATGGCATCATTCTAAAAGTATCCATGATCGAATGTCACTGGTCGGAACACCAGTGACTCTACGACCAGCACACACATTGTTTGACGACCATGTTTCACCGGTCATGGATATAAAGATATCGAATCGATAATGTGAACACATGTTAGAGAACATGAGGTTGGATAGACCCACCTTGAGACACTATTGAGATTGTTATGATTCTATGTGTCATTAGTTGATCTCAATCAATGATGATGTATAATCCTTAGACCTGATATCAGCATGGTTCTCTACATGTGTAATAGCACTCTTAGGGGTTGTCAAACGCTACTCGTAACTGGGTAGTTATAAAGGTAGTTTTCGAATATGTTATGAAACATGTGGAGAGATGTGACTGTTCGGATATAGGATTTGCCCCCCCTAACATAACAGGAGAGATATCTCTAGGCTCCTCGAAGTTGTTGGATAAAGAAAGTTCATGGCCATGCAACTGGTGGTCGAAGAGTTCGACCACATAAGGTTCGTCAAACGTGTTCGGATAGGATCCGTCATGGGGCACTATTAAAGGAGATGCTTGAGGCTATTGGGGACATGCGAGAGACGTTAGTTACTCCATCGAAACCCTAACCGCCATCTTCCTGAGAGAGCGCCGCCGTGTGACTTGGTGCTAGCACACCAGTGTCCGGTTGTTCCTTCCCTGGACTTGTGGATACCGTAGAGGTGCTACTGTGGTTGCTGTTGCGCTTGAGGACGATCCACGATCTTCACAAGGAACTTCAGAGGTTGCTAGAGGGGACGATTGACTCATGAGGGCACAGGACAATCGACTACGACCACTGCATCGATGTGCTCTTCGTTGGACCCGACTGCTCTGACTCTTCTTCTGCTACACCGCGCATTTGGTGGTAACGATCTATGATCATCTACTTGTCTGGCTTCCTGGTTTACGTGGTGAAATTTTGATTTGCTGCTTGCGTAGCCTACCCGTATCACTTCAGTGGTATCAAAGCCATCCTGCATAGTTTTTGATCTAGATCGGTCACATATACTGGATATGTGGCAGTAGTAGATTGGATGTAACATCCCAATTTTGGACTTGTGTTTCAAATGTAAGAAAATGAGTAGAAATTAAAACTTTTTCTTACATCATGTATTTCCTACTTGTACTGAACAATTATTGTACAAGAAGTTATGGAAATACAAAGTCACAAGTCTTTTGATTCAAATCTTGATCCTTCAAAAACATTCTTGTCAAATGTTTTGATCATCTCCTGGAAATAATTATCCTAAGTTCTTGGGATGGTATGTGACCCCTCTGAAAAATTTCACAATTTTTAGGAATTGTTTGAATATTTTTGGAGGTCAGTCAAACCTATTTGAATTCTGGTCAAACTGGGGACCAGCACCTTGTGGAATTTTTGGAGGAAAATTTATAGCACAAAAACCTCTGCAAAATTTACACAAGGTCAATAACTCAGCTAGCAAGCTCCTGTAAAAATTTCATAATTTTTGGAGTAGGTTTGCTACCTCAAATAAATCCCCAAACTTCAGGTTAGTTTAAAACTCAAAATTATGGTCTGAGTATGACTCGGACTCGAGTCAGACCCAGCCATTGGACTCGGTCGGGCCACCACTGCACCTCCTCGTGCTCGCTTTCCTTGGGCCGTTGGATCTCCATCCAGTGCCCTGCACCTCCCCTCCGATCTCGGCGCCTCGGGGTGGTCCAGAGCACCGATCTCCATCCCGCGTCAAGACCTCCCCGACCTCCCGCGCGCCGGACCTCCTCTGCTCGGGTGATCCGGGGACGTCCAGGACCACCTCGAGCGCATCTGGGGCGTCCAGGACCTCCCTCAGCCCTGTTCTTCTTCCTCCTGACCTCCCTGAGGTCTGGTCGTCATGATTTTCATGCGCCCGTGCGTGTGTCAGGGTCAGAGCAGTTGGGAGCAGGGGCTTGTCACTTTTTGGTCCTTCCCAACGTCTCTTTCTACCATGCATTAATTGTGGCAGAGCTTTGCCCTAAAAGAAGTCATCCCTACTGCCTTGTCAAATCTAGCAGGCCCATGGCAGGGCATGGACTTTGTTCACAGTAGACTTTTGCCCACACCATTACCAAGCTCCCAGGCTATGAATAGCCTGAGACCTCCCTTCTCCTTTTCTTTCTCCGTTCTTTGTTGTGCTTGAGCTCCCTCAGTGCGAGCTGGTCCTCAAACTCAAGCACCCAAGAACACCCCTACCACCATTGTCACCCTTGAGCTCCTCGCCGAGCTCGAGCTCCAGTGGTCCCATCAAGTTCTTGGCTTGTCAATTGTCATCTTGATCACCTCGAGCTTTCTAACCTAGCTCGGTTCACCATTGTAGAGGTGGACAAGTCGGGAGCGCTTTTGTGGTCGAGATCATCTTCTTCTCCATCGTGGCAAGCACTTCATCGCTGGACTTCGTCGACCTTCTCCAAGCTCCTTCGACCACCTTGGTCCCCTCTCTGCCCTCAGGTGCCCTTTTCTTAGCTTGGTCTTTGCATTTTCTAGTCGTCGTAGAGCTCGTTTAGTTTTCGTAGTTGTGCCGTATTGCACTCCTTCATCCATCTCTCGGCTCGCCGGCGTTCAAGGCCGTCGCCGCCGTCGAGAGTGTCTCCGGTAGGTCCGCGGCACTATTGTGAGCATATCGGTGCCCTTGGTCGGCGCCGGCGAGGTCCCCATCGCCGACGGTGAATTGAAAACCAAACTCGTGTTTTGCCGTGTCGTACTCGGACAGGAGTCATGGTCTTATGATTAGCATTAATGTTGTCTGAGGTTGCTCATTAATGCTATCTTGCCGGCAAAACGCGCGTGCCGCTAAGTCCTAGGACCTCCTCGGGTTAATCGTGGCCGTCCACGACCTCCCCAGGTTTAGATCCGAGCCCTTGGCTCCTTTCCGAAAAACTTAAGCCTCTGGAACTCCCCCTAGTATAATCTCAGCCGTTAAGATCACCTCCAAGTCAGATCTGTACCGTAGAGGGTTTTCCGTGTAAATTCTAAGTCCCAAGACCTCTTAAAGTAATCTCCGCCGTTAAAGACCTCCATGGTTTAGCTTTTAGCCGTTGGATCTGGCTCTGTGAAAAATCTTACGCGCTAGGACCTCCCTTAGAGTCGATCCTAGCCGTCTAGGACCACCCTGGTTAAATTCTAGCCGTTTAGATCTTTTCCCGTGCGCAAAAGACCTCCCTTGGTCATTTTGCAAAGACCACCCTCGGGGTCCTCTTTGTAAAAAGCCACCCCTGGTCTTTTACAAAGACAACCCTGCTCAAGACCTCTTAGGCTCAATCCTAGCCGTTCACGACCTCCCCGGATTTAGATCTGAGCGTTAGATCTCCTTTGTAAAATCCTTAGTCTCGGGACCTCCTCGCGTCGATCCGGGACTGCTCAGACCTCCCTAGGTCTAATCTGAGCCGCCCAGATCTCCTCCCGTTAAAACCCTGTCGCATAGGACCTCCCCGAGTAGATCTTGGTCATCCAAGACCTCCTCGTGTAAGTCCCAACCGATCAAGACCTCCCTCTGGAGATCTTGACCGTCTAGGACCTCATCCTTTAGATCCATAGCTTTAGGACCTCCTCCTCAGGTCTCAACCGTTAGATTTAGATCTAACGGGCTAGACCTCCCTCCGTAGATTTAGCCGTAGGACCTCCCTCTGGAGATCTAGACCGTTGGGACCTCCCCCGAGAGATCCTGACCGCCCCGACCTCCTTCCTTGGTTTTAAAGCCTTAGAACCTCCCCTAGTGCTCGGGACCACTAGATCTTGATCTGACGGTCACAACCTCCGTTAGGCGCGAGGACCTCCTTTGCGTGCGCTATGCATGCACTGGTCGTGGCCGTTGGATCCAATCTCAACGGCCCAGACCTCCCCAGTGCGGGAGGAGGTCTTTTGTGTGCTGTGCTTCGAGGTCCGTGGCCTTGCGATGCAAGATCAACAGCCCACGACCTCCCCGTTTCCTTCAGTTCATTTGGACCTCCCGAGAGCTCAAATTTTCAAAGTCTTTTAATGTTTCAAATTTCAAAAGTGCATAACTTTGTCATTTTAGCTCCTTTTTGAATGATTCCAGTTGCTTTAGCTCTGTTATAGAATGAACTTTAATCTGAGAATGAATTTAGCAATCAGCATGTGCGTAAAATAATATAAGTTGCATGAACTTGTTTAATATGAAATGGTTGTTTAGAAATTATCTCAAATTTGTAAAATACATAACTTTTTCTCTGTAAATCCAAACTGAGCAAACTCAACTTGGTAAAATTTGTCTGTAGACATGCTTCAATATGAACTAGGCCTTGTCTTTATTCATGTTCCTGAAAAGTGATATATGCTAGTTTTAGAACTTAGAAAAATCATAACTAATTCATTATAACTCCAAATGTTATGAACTCAACTTTTCTGTTCTTAGGATGACCTTAGCTACCTACCATAAAAATTTCAGATTCCGGATCATTCTAGAAATTTTTGCCATGAACAGTAACCGAAATTAATTTAATTATGATTTTTCAGGCTGAGAGAACTTAGTTTAGCCATAACTTTTTCATGATAAGTCCAAATGAAGTGATTCTTGTTTCTAAAATTGTCTAAAATCAACCTATAGCTACTGTATAAATTTCATGGGATTTGGATGTTCTTTGCTGTTGAGTTCCTTTTGGTGTTCTTCGTTCTTATTGGTTTTATCGCCTTTTCGCGTTAGGTTCCGAAGAGTTTAGTGAACCTGAGAATCCTCCTCTGAAGCAAGAACAACTCCAGCAAGGCAAGCAGTTTGATCATGTTAATCCATGTATTTTCAAGTATTTATGTTGTTTACAAATTCTATGTATGCATTGCTAGTTTGTGTTTAACTATTGTCGTTAGTTGACCTAGTGGATGCATTTCCTTAGGCAAATGATTATCCTTTACTACCATGAGCCTAGGTTATTGCTGTGATTTAGAGTTCGTGGATGAGCTCTTGTCACTTAGTAGTTTGCGGATAAATTGCTTAGCCATGCTTAGCTTCCGGTAGAAATGGGCGGTTATCGACTTGTCGATAACCTTGATCACATAAAACTTATTATGATCTATGATTTCAGTCTTGTGCCATGTCTACTTATGAAAACTAAAACTGAAAACAAAATAATTTAGACTTGGGCACAATGGTAAGATGGTGTGATTTTGGGTGTGACTGAAATGGTGCCCGGGTCAACAAGGACCGAACATCTTGTTACACTAAACCAAGCATTTTAGCGTGCTAACCACACTAGAGGGTATGGGACCTCTCTTGACTTAGTACTTTGGCGTGTATTAGCTTCGGGTCGCAGGAGGTCGCAGGAGGGATGGCGTTGGGAGCATTTTAGTGTCCGAAAGACTTCACCCGTGATGGGATTTGTTGTCTTTCGGCTTGCAATGTAAGCGTATGAGTTTCTATCCATACGAGCGGCTCGTGGTTGATACACAATATTGGAAAATATCTCGTAGGACTTAGCCGTCTTGGCCGCATACCTTGGAAGTGTGCTTTGTGGCTTAAAGGCGATGCGGAGTGTGGGTACACTGGTACACCCCGCAGGTTAAAACTATTCGAATAGCCTCGCCCTAGGTTATGGACACGCTTGGCAAGGTCTTTCAAGAGTTAGACTACAACCTTTTAATTAAAACTTGATGGGTGGTACGAATCCGGGATTCGTGCTATGTTGTGGTGACTATTGGGATAGTCACTTCCAGGTGGTTACTTGTATGTATCTTTATTTCATTGTTATTTTGACAACAAAACAGATTTGCAAACTTGCTCTTAAATGTATTACATTATTGCGAATAAAGTTGGCTTTGTGCAAAATAAGACATACAACCTCCACCTAAATAAGCTTGCATGTAGTTTATGAATAGGTCTGCTATTCCACACGTCAGTCTTGGGAGTACCTTTGTGTACTCAGTTATCTTGCTTAAATGTTTTGTTGCAGAGGAAGAAGGTGAGCTCGATGGGCCTCACTTTTGTGAGCTGTGTTGTGGTAGCTATGGGCGACTAGCTTAGCGGCGGTCGGTTGCCTTGTGGGTTGTGTGGCTAACCTGGCCGACTTTTGTTCTAGTCATCTTATGGCACCTTTGCTTCATTGTCATTCTTGTATATTGTGTTATTTGGCGGTCGGCTCTTTTGTAATAACTTTACTTTATGTATGTCGTTGTTAAACTTAGTATTAATTGTTGTATGGAAATGATGTATGATTTTGTGATGATGAGCGTGTGCTGCAATTCTGGGAAGCACATGTCCATCGAGGCTTTGGATATTTGATTAGTAATGCTAGAACCATATGGAGGTTAAGTATTACTAGTTAAATATCCGGGTCCTCACATTGGATCTATCACTATTTTGGTCTGATGACCTAGATCGATTATATGGATGGAACGATCTAGGCACTGGTCGATAGGATCGATCAGTGTTCGACGATACTAGATGGATTTATCGAGGAGGTACAAGTTAAGAGCACCAGATGATTTACTCGACTTGTTTTTGACTGCCTTGCATAATACTTCTACCGATTGGGATTCCACCATCGGAGTGTGCCGCAGTGCGTGGTCGTATCAAGGCAGTGATCACATTGGTTTGGAATAGGGTTAATATGATTAATCCGATGATTTCTAAGGCTCAGTAATGTGAATAAGATTCATGTCTTGGAAATATTTTCCGAGAGCGCTGCCCCTTCGAACCCTGCCCACTAACTGGCTAGCGGGACCACTGTAGTCGTAACTGAGTTGTAAAGTAGTATGTGTTCATGTCGTCCGATAGAATTTGATTCTATGCATAACTCGTTTTTGTAGGGTTTGATGTGAATAGTATGGCCCATTGTGTATATGATGCATGAATAGATTTTTACGGCCTGCGTGTCATGTTGTGAGATAGCCATCGAGATACATATTATTGTATAACGGTCTACGTACCGATATGTGATGCTTGATATTATCCTATGTAATTCATTACTAGTTTTTAGGAGTAATTGCTTAGTAGATGAATACGGTCGGAGACTTCAAGCATGGTGGTCGGAGAACATGAAGCATGCTGATGGAGATCGACATGTTAAGGGCCATATTATTTCACAGTTTAATATGATTATCTGTGAATGTTTGTGTTTATTCCTGTTATGCTATTTGATCATGTTTTATCATTAGATATTTTGACATGATAGAGTAGTATCCCTCAAGAAAAATTAAGTTATATTGATGCCTTTCTAATTGCTGCACCTATCATGATTTTGATCGTTAATTGGTAGGTCTACCAAAGTAGGGTGTCGTTAACTATCTTAAGAAGATGGGGTGGGTGTCGGACACACACATGCATAGTGTTGGTTTGACTTGACAAGGCTATCAAAATAGTTTTAGACCTTGGGACATAATGTTGGTTGCTAGGGCATAGAGATGCCACCCAACAAACAAGAGTTATATGTGATATGATTGGCAAGAGGTTGCCTACCTTAAATCACTAGATTTCTAGCAGTGATGCCAAAGCTCACTAGGACTTCATGACTTTTGGATCTTGAACTCACTAAATGATGTTAGAGGGAAACATGGTTTAGAACATTTAGTGGGAGTATCTTTTATTATCTGTTGTTGATTAAGTTCGAATAGGTATGAACTAGTCGTATAGTGATACTACCAAGTTCAGACTAAGTCGTATGGAGATACGACCAGATCCAGACTAGTCGTATGGTGATACGAGCTGGTCGTAGACTGGTCGAACATAACCACCAATATGAGTGTCTAATAGAAGATCTTACATAAATATAGTATTGAATATTTGCATATATTTTTTCTGTTGTAGATCATGGCACTTACTACTTCTTCTGCACTTACCTTTAATTTGCGATCTATTCTTGAGAAAGAAAAGTTGAATGGTTCAAACTTCATTGACTGGTTTCGTAATCTAAAAATTGTTCTCAAACAAGAAAAGAAGGGATATATTCTAGAGGGTCCATATCCTGAGGAACCAAGTGCTGATGCTCCTCCTATTGAAAAGAATGCTTATGCAAAGCATTGTAATGATGCAGTCGATGTGCCCTGCCTAATGCTTACTACCATGAACTCTAAGCTTCAGAAGCAATATGAGACCACTGATGCTTATAATATGATTGTGAGTCTAAAGGTTATATTTCAGGATCAAGCAAGGGCAGAGAGGTTTAACACCTCCAAGACATTATTTTCTTATAGGCTGTCAGAAGGTAACCTGGTCAATCCTCATGTGATCAAAATGATTGATCTCATTGAGAGCTTGGAAAAGCTTGGCTTTTCCCTTAGTCAAGAATTGGCTACTGATGTGATTCTCCAATCGCTCCCTGCGAGCTTTGAGCCTGTTATATTGAATTTTCATATGAATGGCATGGAGAAGTTAATGACCGAGTTACATGACATGCTTAAGAGTGCTGAGGAGAGCATCAATAAAAGTTCTAATCATGTGATGATGGTTCAAAAGACTACTAACTTCAAGAAGAAGGGTAAGTCAAAGGGAAAGGGCAAAAGAAAGACTCAAGATGAGATCGAGAGTCTCAAGGCTAAGCTTAAGAAGCTCAAGCTGGGTCCTAAGCCTGACACAGAATGTTACCATTGTCATGAGACTAGGCATTGGAAGAGAAATTACAAAAAGTACTTGGCAGAAACAAAAAGAAAACAAAGGAAGTAAGGCTTCCAGTTCAGGTACAAATGCTATATAAATTAATCTTGCCACTTCTTCGACCAATTCTTGGGTATTTGGTACCGGATCAGTTGCTCATATTTGCAATTCGATGCACGAACTGATAAGGAGTAGAAGCTTGACAAGAGGAGATGTTGATCTTCAAGTGGGCAATGGAGCAAGAGTTGCTGCATTAGCTATTGGCACTTTACCATTAGCTTTACCTTTAGGATTTGTTATGGAATTAAATAATTGTTATTATATTCCAACCTTAAGCAAAAAAAACATTATTTTTGCTTCTTGTTTAGGAGTAGAAGGTTATGAGTTCCGAATAAAGAATAATTGTTGTTCAATTTATTTTGAAGATATGCTTTATGGCCATGCTCCATTGGTGAATGGATTGTAATGTTGAGGATATGCCTATTTATAACGTTAATGCTAAGAGACATTGACCCAATGAAATGAATCCCACTTTTATTTGGCATTGTTGATTAGGTCATATAAATGAGAAGCGCATGATGAAGCTCTATAAAGATGGTCTTCTAAACTCATTTGATTTTGAATCATTTGAAACATGTGAATCTTATTTACTTGGCAAGATGACAAAAGCACATTTCACTGCTAGAGGTGAGAGGGCGAGTGACATGTTGACCCTTATACATTCGGATGTATGTAGACCAATGAGCACTTCAGCCAGATGTGGTTTTCAGTACTTCATAACTTTTACTGATGATTTCAGTAGATATGACTATGTCTATTTGATGAGATATAAGTCGGAATCTTTCGAAAATTTCAAAGAATTTCATAATGATGTACAGAATCAACTTGGCAAGACAATCAAATGTCTACGATCTAATCATGGAGGGGAATATTTGAGCCATGAGTTTGGTGATCATCTAAAGAGGTGTGGAATTGTTCCACAACTTACTCCGCCAGGAACGCCTCAATGGAATGGGGTGTCGGAATGACGGAACCGAACATTGTTGGGCATGGTTTGGTCAATGATGAGCCAATCTGATCTTCCATTGCAATTATGAGGATACGCTCTAGAAACAACGATTTTCACTTTAAATAGGGTTCCATATGAGATATGGATCGAGAAGTGTCCCGGTTTGCCTTTTCTCAAGGTATGGTGTTGTGAGACATATGTCAAACGTTTGATGTCTGATAAACTCACACGCAAGTTTGATAAGTGCTTCTTTGTGAGGTATCCTAAGGAAACTAAAAGATATTACTTTTATAAGCAGAATAAAAACAAAGTGTTTGTTGCCCGTAATGGTGTCTTCTTGGAGAAAGAGTTTCTTTCAAAAAGAGTCAGTGGGAGCATGGTGCAACTCAAAAAAATTTGGAAAATATCTGAAAATGTTTCAACTCCTGCTGAACCTCTACAGGATGAACAAAATATTGTTAAACTTATAGATGAAGCATCAGCCCCACAAAGATCTAAAAGGCCACGTCAATTGCCTATAAGGTATGGGCATGATGTATTATTGTTGAATAATGATGAGCCTAAAACTTATTCGAAAGCGATGGTGGACCCAGACTCTGAGTCATGGCTTGAAGCCATGAGATTCGAGATAAAGTCCATGTATGATAATAAACTTTGGAACATGGTTGATCTACCTGATGGTGTTAAAACCACTTAGTGCAAATGGATTTTTAAGAAAAAGATAGATATGGATGGAAATGTTCACATTCATAAGGCACGACTGGTCGTGAAGGGTTTCAAACACATTCAAGGTATTGATTATGATGAAATCTTCTCGTCCGTCACTATGCTTAAGTCTATCAGGATCATTCTAGCTATTGCTGCATATTTTGACTATGAGATATGACAAATAGATGTCAAAACGTCTTTTCAAAATAGAAACCTAAGTGGGGATGTGTACATGATACAACCTGAGGGTTTTGTTGATCCGAAAGAAGATAGAAAGGTATGCAAGCTTAAGAAATCCATCTATGGATTAAAACAAGCATCTCGGAGTTGAAACATTCATTTTGATGAAGTAGTCAAAGGGTTTGATTTCATCAAGAACGAAGAAGAACCTTGTGTTTACTAGAAGGTTAGTGGGAGCAAACGTGTGTTTCTGATATTATATGTGGATGACATACTACTGGTCGGAACCGACGTTCCTATGCTTGAATCTGTTAAAGCTTTATTGAGAAATAGTTTCTCTATGCAAGATTTAGGAGATGCAGCATATATTCTTGGTATAATGATCTATAGAGACAGATCTAAGCTCTAAGTGTTATGAGCAGATATCGGTCAGATCTAGGTGAAGGTCACTAGATAACAGTCAAGAATATCCTTAAGTACTTAAGAAGGACTAAGGATGCATTCCTTGTTTATGATGGTGAGGAAGAGCTGGTAGTAAATGGTTACACCGATGCTAGTTTCCAAACCGACAAAGATGATTTTAGATCACAGTCTGGGTCTGTGTTTTGTTTGAATAGAGGAGCAGTAAGCTGAAAAAGTTCCTAGCTAGGAACAGTTGCTGATTCAACAACAGATGTTGAGTACATTACCACTTCGGAAGCAGCAAAAGAGGGCGTATGGATTAGAAAGTTCATTAATGAACTGGGCGTGGTTTCGAGTGCTTCCAGTCTAGTGGATCTCTATTGTGATAATAGTGGAGCCATTGCACAAGCTAAGGAGCCTAGATCGCATCAAAAGTCCAAGTACATACTTCGGCGATATCACATTATTCGTGAGATCGTTGAAAGAGGTGATGTGAAGATATGCAAAGTGCACACGGGTTTGAATATTGTTGATTCGTTAACAAAGTCTCTCCCATAACCTAAGCATGAGGCACATACAAGAGCTATGGTTATTTGATACCTGTACGATTGACTCTAGTGCAAGTAGGAGATTGCTGGTGATATGCCCTAGAGGCAATCATAGAGATGATTGTATCACGTCTATGTTTACGAGTTATTGAATAAATATTATTCTGTTCCTTGAATGAATCATAAGTTATATAGATCAACGAGTATGTGACTTGTTGGTGAAACTTTTTAACTTATATGACGTCATTCTAAAAGTATCCCTGGTTTTCGACCAGCACACGCATTGATTGATGACCATGTTTCACCGGTCATGGATATAGAGATATCGAATCGATAATGTGAACACATGTTAGAGAACATAGGGTTGGATAGACTCACCTTGAGACATATTGAGATTGTTATGATTCTATATGTCATTAGTTGGTCTCAAACAATGATGATGTATAATCCTTAGACCTGAGATCAGTATGGTTCCCTACATGTGTAATAGCACTCTTAGGGGTTGCCAAACGCTACTCGTAACTGGGTAGTTCTAAAGGTAGCTTTCGGGTATGTTATGAAATATGCGGAGGGATGTGATTGGTCGGATATGGGATTTTCCCCTCCTAACATAACAGGAGAGATATCTCTAGGCCCCTCGAAGTGTTCAGATAAAAAAAAAGTGCATGACTATGCCATTGGTGGTCGAAGAGTTCGACCACATAAAGTTATCCGATACTCGATCGAGAAAGTATTGAACAGTCCATGGATGACATATATCTCACCTAGAGTTCAAACCAGATATCGTGAGGCAAAGGGAGAGTACACGAGTAGGTCGCTTAGTTCGATCAGTTACATACTGGTTGTATGGAGATACGAGCTGGTCATAGATTGGTCGAATGTAATCACAGAGTGGTTGAAACCTGGTCGTAAGGAGTTACGAATTGATCGAGACTAAATATGAACTAGTCGTACATAGTTACAAACTGATCGTATAGAGATACGAGCTGGTCGTAGACTGGTTGCACTTAAGTACTAACTGGTCGTACCTAAATACGAACTAGTCGTGACGAGATACGAGCTGGTCGTAAGTGATGAGGACCTAGTCATAGATCATGTTGTATTAAGGTTTGTCCGATATAATTTGTGTGTATTCGGGAATCGTTATGTCTTGCTAAGAACCGCTACGACTCGTGATCGGAAAGGATTTTCGAGTCACAACCGATTACACATAAACCTAACGGGTCACACACTTAAAGGGTTGGAACAAACCAGTACGAATACGATTCGTCAAACATATTCGAATAGGATGAGTCACGGGGCACTATATAAGGAGATGCT
The DNA here is from genome assembly GCA_036346255.1 of Ampelocalamus luodianensis. Classification (NCBI taxonomy): domain Eukaryota; kingdom Viridiplantae; phylum Streptophyta; class Magnoliopsida; order Poales; family Poaceae; genus Ampelocalamus; species Ampelocalamus luodianensis. The sequence goes on from CM070622.1 coordinate 35,001,147, forward strand.
TGAGGCTATTGGGGACATACGAGAGACGTGAGTTACTCCACCGAAACCCTAGCCGACATCTTCTCGAGAGAGCCCTACCACCAGGCTGCTCCGACTCCTCTTCCGCTGCACTGCGCGTCTGGTGGTAACGATCTGTGATCATCTACTTGCTTGGCTTCCTGATTTACGTGGTAGGAATTTTGATTTGCTGCTTGCGTAGCCTACCCGTATCCCTTCACGCCTTACAATTATTCCAGAGATAGAGATTAATACGTGCAGTTATATCAGAGGATAACAGCACATATTTAACTATCGCGTATAAATAAACATAGTGTATAAAGTCCCTAATCGATTGGGTCCACATGTCTGTGAACTTTATCGATCATAGGGTGGTTGTGGTTGACTTAGTCGTAGTAAAGCTTCCGGTCATAAGGTGATCATAGTAAAGTTTATGATCATAAAGTAGTCGTTGAAGATTTTAGGATCATATGGTGGTCGTAGAACAGCTTACGACCACTAGATAATTGTAATCTTCTCTTATCATTAATGATAATATGCACCTTTGAAGGTTGTATAAAGATATTATCATTTATAATAAATATTACAAATAAATAAATTTATTTAATTGAGAATTATTAGATCATCGTCGACTAAAAAAAGTGCTCTGATCAGGATCCAAATCTAACTAAACAAATCTTCCTTCCTTGTGTTTCTCCGCTGAAAGAACCACTAAACAAACACCGGCACGGTGGTTTTCATGCGGTAATCTCTGCTACTCTTAACTTGACCAGCCTGCGATGTTGATGTTTCCCTTCCGACAAGGCCAAATTAAAGACGAGGCAGGCTCCGCGCGCTCCCGGATCGTCGACGTCGGCACGGTGAGGTGATTAACCTTGCCTACGTGCGCCGTCCACAACCACTCGCCGGCACGGCCGGTCGCGCCATTACTCGCACATCTGCGCCGCATCTCGCCGGACAGCGACCGTGCAGCTCCGGCGCGCCCACCACCGCCGGGTGGGGTCCGGTATCTCACACAGATCTACTACTCCAAAACTCCACCCGGTAGATTATTTTCGCGTGATCCCGTCCGTCGGCTTCAGGTTTCGACGCTGCTGATCTGATTGTGCTCGGGTGCTAGCCATAGATGCCGTCGGTCTAAGGAAAAGACACTAGGAACGCACGGCGAACACATGGCGGAAACTTCAAACCTCAAACCGAACGGATCCGAGCGACAGTACAGCGGATCGATAAGCGTCCACGTCGCAAGGACCAATCTAATAATGCTCTCTATTCCAACAAGACGGAGATTTTAATTTGGGCGCTTCCCGTTTCATTAGCAGTGCTCTCCAAACGTGATCCTAGTGCGTATATTATGCCAGCTTATACGTCTGTATACACAGATCACGTTTTCACTCGAACTGATCGTAGTAAAGTTCGAGTGAAAATGTAATCCTTTCCCTTGAGGCCTTGACAACTCAAGTAGCTGTATAGTACTACTAGTTTTCTAGAGCGGATTATGGGTTTGGATATCATTATCACCTGCTAGATCCATTTGATAGGGGGAGAATGTTCTTGAAGATTGTAAGCACAGATCAATCGAAGACTGTAAGCACAGATCAATCGTCACAAAATTAGGATATGGCCAGAAAGGCAAAAGGGACTCGAGGAGCACTGGGTTAACACATTGCGCGCACACAAAGGTTTCACAATCATACTCTGTTATTTTGAGCAAGGACAAGGATTAGTTTTCATTTATAGCAAATGCATTAGTACCAAGCTGATTGGGACATTAATGCTCGGGAACATCTAACTGTGATGAATGTGCAAAGAAAATACGAATCCATCTCAACCTCTGACGAGGAATTGCTATATTACAGTCGAACTGAATAGCCTACATTACCATTGATCTACCTGCTATCCTAAAGCTGAGCAAAGAAACTACTATCTTGCCCATCCTTTCATCGCGTAAGTTGATCGAAGCACGAATCTTCTTCGGACTCCTTGATTTTCTTCTTCTTTCTGACCACAAGTTTCTCTACAAAAACAGATCATTAAGGAATGAACACCTTAAGAAGCCCTTTCAGAGCCCTGCAGCTTGCCCTCAAGAAGAGAATGGAAAGACGGCTTCAGAGAAGTGCATCTGTCTTGTCTTGTCAGACTCAGACCCCCTCCCCAGGACATCAAGAAGCAGCCACAGCCGGAGCATCAGCTCCGGTTGTGTATCGGGTCCGAGCCGCGCCGGACTCTCCACTTGCTCATCTGCGCAGCGGCATCAAAGGTGGCCGTCGTCGTCGTGTCAATGCCGACAACACTGCCACCACCGCCTGCGATAGGAGGCGCCTCTGCTGGCGCTGGAGCCAGCGCCGTGACAAGCTCTGCTCTTCTCAGGCCATGCGCCATTGCAGGGTACTGCACCACCAGGATTAGGCAAACGAAGGCCGAGAGTGCAAGGAGCCTTGAGCAGCCTGTATATCGTGCCATGTTGCTGCTGCTGCTTCTCAGGTGGAGACATACAAGTTTGTCAGGGCTCTTAGTTTGGTTGTAAAATGATCAATCATAACAATGTCTTGTCTCTAGATATAATAGCCCAGCAGGCCCTGTCAAGTCCAAAAGCACAAAGGGACAAGCTAGCTTGGGAAGCCAGCCAGCATAGCATGCCTAAGGCTGTTATAGAAGGTTCTGAGCCCTGACAGTTGAGGCACAGGTAGATTTTGGCAAAGTCATTGGAGTGGAGGGGAGGCCAGAGATCTCAACAGACAAACCTAAAGTGGCAATGTAGGGGATAGTAGGAGCAACAGCAAGAACCAAAGTCTTCGGCATCTCCAATAGTGGCAACCTCAGCCGTGTCATGTCACTTAAAATTCTAGTTGAAGGAGAGAGAATATAAAGAGAGAGAGTATTTCATCTCTTATATAAGAGATAAACTTGGCACGCAAACCATCGCAAATGGTGAGTATGTAAGAGGAGAAGTTGTGGTGAAAATGAATAATTTTGTAGATAAATTGTTGGAAACATTATCTCTAAAGTTGTCTATAGATGAGTTAGAACTTTTATAAACAACCGTAATAGACAATGTATTGTACATGCTCACCTCTAGCTACTTCAGTAAAACCAACACTAAAGCAGCCATAGTGGTGAAACAACAGGCGAGAGCAGCAGACAGCAGTACAGTGCAAGGCTCTGTGCTTTTGTATGCTTTTCATTTTTGGTGCTTGCTGCTCTTGCTAGCAACACCCTTTTCCCTTTGAATCTCCCAAGGCCATCAAAGGAGAGCATTCAAAACTTAAGGAACTGCGCCAAGTTTCAATGGCTTCTTTTCCTCGCAATTTCCTATGTAGACTACCATCCAATGCTTTATTTAGCTGCTTTGGTGCAGAATGCAAAGAGTGGTGAATCTTAAAGCATTTTCGGGATCCAACGACGGGTGTGATTTCTTGAAGCTGTGCAAGTTTGGACTGGTCATGGTCCAAGGAGGGCATTTTTTTTTGGCACCAAAGGGAAAAAGATCGACAAAAAAAAAACAGCGGCTACTAGCTTCTTTTAAAGTGGAGACAGGCGACCTTAGCTGCAAACTCTATTACTATTATTATATTACAGCAATGTTGGGCACTTAGATGCAGAAAACCAGAAGAAAATCATTGTAAAGAGATGCAAGATTATGCTAAGATTGCTGCTTGTTAAGTGGGTAAGGAGCCCACAAGATCTTCCTTGCTGCAAAAGAAAAGGGGGGAGATTAAATGTGGGTGAAGGAATTATCACGATTTGGCCTTTTCTTTGGAGAGATTCTTAAAGTGCTTGTTCAAATGTTTGTTTTTCAAAGCAAACAGATGGCTGCATTTAGCTCTTTCTAAAGGGCCCATGAACTTACAATGGAAAGGCTTTCATTTAGGATGACAACCTATAAAATAGGATCCCATGAGGAAGAGAGTAATCGTATCATGATAATTTATGACAGAAAATTAGGTCTAGAAATACTAGATCAGAAAAGGCACCACAAGTAACAAATATAATTTTACTTCTCTGTTAAGCAATGCAATATAGCAGGAATTAATGCCGGAAAGCTAGCACTATGATCTTAGAGCAGATAACATATTGATCTTATCAGAGTAATGATGATGTACTGATTAAAGCAGCAGCACCATTCAATTCAAATAGCACGGTTATTTCTTCTTTGATCATAGTTACTTGAAAAGTTATGATGTTAGTAAAGACACAAGTACAGAACAAACCCACTTTTACCAAAGATTGCATGGAATCTAATAGGAGTTCTTTTCCCCTCTTTAATGTGAACTGTTATGAGCTACTCCCTCCGTTTAGAAATATACGACGTTTTAGAAAGCGTGCAATCAAACTTCCTTAACTTTGACTACTAATATATAGAAAAACTATTTGTATTAGTCATATGAAAATGGTACCATTAGATTGGACATGAAAAATATTTTCATAATATAATAATTTTATATTATTTTATGAACATATTCATATAAAAAGTAAATATCAAAATTGCATGTTAGAGACCATATTGGTGTCTAAAACGTCATATATTTTTTAACCGAGGGGTATCGTTTTACATTTACTATCTACAGATAATGAAATCTGAAACAAGTAATGTTGACTGTACATTAGTCATATAAGCCCTCCAACAGAGTGAACGGCAGCATAATGCTTGAGTGTTCAAAATTGCATATGGTGACCCGGTAGCTACCACAGGGAAAGACGAATCTCTAACCAGATACAGGAAGTTTTGCAACTTTTAGAGGGTGTTGTGACTGTTACCAAGACCAGAGTTCCTCCCTTGCTTAATCATTGTTAAGTGTGCTTATGCACTCTAATTCTTAGTTTCACAGCATATATTCTGTGCTGTCCACTATAACAAGTATCACGCAGAAAGTACTGAAAGGATTAACCGAAGACTAGTTCATGACTTTGTACCAAAGAATCAAGAAATTTCCCTCTTATCCATTCTTGAACAGGGTGTTTGGTTCGAGGAACCGGATGGTGAATGGACCGGTCGATCCTAGCTCCGAACCTAATATATTTGTTTGGTTTGAGGAATGGAATGGATTGATCCATCACCATCTCATCCCTCGTAAGCAAAAGTTTTGTTAGTACAAAATGAGGGATTGAGACATCTCACTAAATTTGAAGGATTATCCATCATTGGATAAGGTGATCTCTCAAACCACACACACCAGAAGTTTCATTTCTTTTGCTGCTATTTTCAGTTAAAAGAGATGCCTGGACTGAATCTTACCAGTTACCTCCTCAGCCATAGAACTTGAACTATAGACGGTGCGCAAACATAAAAGAAGTTCAACAAAATGAAAGGTAAAAGAAAAACAACAGCAGGTTCAAACCTCCGAACACTTCTGCAAAAAGCGAGGAATCTGTTCGGTTTGCGCACTTGTACTTCTCCTGATTTTTCGAAACCGTCTTGTGCTTCTCCTCATGACATGTACTAATTCTGCGTCTCCTTTGTAAAACAGTCACGGTAGGTATTGTCCTGCTAGGAGTAGGAGCAGATCCAAACCCATGACAGCCTAGGCTCCAGGGCGGGGGTGAGATATTTACCAGTGCTAAGCCTAGTTAAACTCGGGTCATAATCTTCCCTCCCAGCCTAAGTATAGTGGTCTGTAGCCCTCTATAGCTTAGGATGTGTTAAAATCCTAGTTCCGCCACTGGCTAGGAGGGAACTCTGCCTTGTCTTGTCTATATCTGCAAAGGCGTTATATGATGAAACTATATCATGAACAGGGAAGAGAGCATCAAATCAGGATCTCCATGGCAATCATTTCAAAAGGTTCTATTGCCGTCAAGTCCAGAGATACCGATCGAGTTAAACGTGCAGCAGCTCTTACGAGCTGATGAAAGGGGCTTAGTCCAGTGCACCGCAAGTAAACAGCATGCATGTCCTAGCAGTAGCAGGCATGAGACAAACTCCATAACACTGCATTGCCCGGCAGCTACTCAGGATTCAGAGCAGGCACTCCCCTCGGGCTGCTTCTCGCACAATCAACACTGCCATTACAAACTGATCAGTTCCCGCGAGGCGATTATCCCCACGACGCGTGCATATCGTCCATGCAAGCAATCGCCATCTCAAATTCACGATTGCCCGGCGAGGCATTCCACCGTGCACTTGGACGACATGCTCTGTCAACGCAGCGTTGATGCGCCGTAGGACTGAAATGAAATGGAGGTATGCTGCTGGGTAATGACTAACGAGGCCATACAACAAGTCGGTTAATACGCGCATGCATATGAGCATGACGAGTTCGTGTGAACACACCCAGCCTCATATGCATACGCGCATGCATATGAGCATGGGCTCTGTCGGACTGGACTTCATAGTTCCCACGGTAGGTTATCTTGTAGTGTTTTGTTTGGATCAACTTGAGCTTCAGAGTCAACTTAAAGCCACTTGTAACTTAATCCACTTTGTATTGAGAAGCTAAAATCCCTATCCAGTCTGCGCTAGCATCTCGGATTCTCTAGCTTCGCAAGGAAGTTAAGATCCTAGAACGGGCCAGTTAGTAGTCTCCTAGGTTTCACAACCCATAGTGATCTCACCTTTTCCCACAAATATCCACGCCGCAGCCCCCTTTTTCATCCATTTATGCAATGTACAACTCAAATCTCTTCTGCCGCCTTCATACAGGTGTCTTCAACTTCAAGCCCGCATGCTTAGGCAGGGCTGTGCGCAGGAGAGGAGAAGGGGGCTGGAACCATACTTGTCCATTCGGAGGCTATACCGATTTTGTTCTTGAAATGATACGTTTCGGTATCGGTTCATACTGATGTACCATTTTAAATTTAATATAATAATACGAGTATATATATTTATAAACATATATTTGTTTGATTATATGCACATTAAATATCACTTGTAGTATTATTCCAAATACATAGTAGTACTATCAAATATAACATATAGTTTAATAGAAGGTATTATCAATTCCACCGGTATGGCCAGTATTAACTGGTATCGAGCCGGTATGATCGGTATTGAGGCCGGTACGGTACGTAGAGCTACTTTGTACCGGTTTAGATGACAGTATGGTACGTATCGACTGGTACCGGTACGATATTGATAACTATGGTTGGAACAAACAACCCCCCCCCCAACCTGCAGGACCTAGTGCTAGTAGTATGTGTTAGGTCTAGTCTATTAGGGTTTTTTTTTTTGAGAAAGTGCAAAAGCTTTGCACATCTTTTCATTAAGAAGACACCAACAACAACAAAAGAAGGTAACAAACACACCGCCCTTAGGGCGACGGAAACACGACCCAACAACTAGGGATTACTCATGCTGAATCAGCGCCTCCTGACCACACGCCGCCACCATGCGCCAATGGTGGTGCTGTTCCCGAATACTTACTATAAACTGATTGAGAGGAGTGAGAACATCATTGAAAATCATTTCATTACGTTCTTTCCAAATCATCCAAGAGACGAGGATTATGCACGAGTCGAGATCCTTCCTGCGATGCTTTGGTTCCAAATTCCTTGCTGCAATCCAATGGTCTTGGAGGGTGGCCGTACCAACTGGAACTGCGGCTTGAAACCCAACAGAACTTAAGAACTGTGCCCAAACTTGTCCAGTTACCGTGCAACCAACCAGAATGTGGTCAATTGTTTCCTGCCCATGCCCGCAGAAAACACACACACCTTGGTTTACCAATCCCCTGCGTTGCAAGCGGTCAGCTGTCCAGCAGCGGCGTCGGATTGCCAACCAAATGAAAATTTTGCACTTGAGGGGGGCCCAAGCTTTCCAGATGGCCTCCGTGCACGGGAACTCTATAGAGCCAGCAAAGAACGCTCGGTAGGATGACTTAGCGGAGTAGCAGCCTGAAGGTTCCCAACACCAAAGCATCGAATCGATCTCATCCTGAGAAAGCTGAATAGACTGCAGTGTGTCCCATAACCGAAGGAATTCGGAATATTGACTCCCTCTGGACTACCTGTCAAGTCTGAGATCCACGAATGCCCTGAGAGAGCTTGAGCGACCGTTCTATGCTTCCTAGTTGATTGATTGACTATTTTTACAAGTGACGGCGCCAGCCTGTGAATGGAGCGCCCGTCCAACCAACGGTCTTCCTAGAACAATTCTTTTTCCCCATTGCCGACCGTCACCATTACCGAAGCTTTAAACATACTTTCCTTAGCCCGGTTGGTCTGGTTACATAATCTTCCCCACGGCCTCGATGACCACGACCGTTGCAACCATTACCAGCGAAGACGAAGAGCACACCCCAGAGCGACCAAATTTGGAATACCGAGTCCCCCAAGATGATAGGGACGACAAACTGAGGACCAAGCCACTAAATAGTTCCCTCCCGCGACGTGTTGAGAACCTTTCCAAAGAAACGCTCGACGCTTTTTGTCGATTTCTTTGATAACCGAGAGGGGAGGGTCAAGGGCCATAAAAGTGTATACTGGCATAGCTGATAACACCGCCTTAACCAGAACCAGACGACCCCCTTGGGAAAGCATACTGGTCTGCCAAGCTTGTAGGCGGTTAGCGACCATATCCAGGAGAGGCTGGAAATCTGTCCGGGAAGGTTTTCTAAGGGTGAGAGGTAATCCCAGATATTTGCAAGGAAAAGTGGACATATTGCATTGTAGACAGTCTGTAATTAGCTGAATGTGGTGGTCATCGCACCGGATAGGCGTGAAGGAACTCTTGGCGAGATTCATTTGTAGACCCAAGGCTTCGCCAAAGAGGTTGAGAATTTCTTTGAAAGCTAGCAAGTCTGAACAAGCTGGAGATAAAAACACAACCGCATCATCTGCATATAAGGATAGCCGGTGTGGAAGACCTTGGCGCCCACCAATTGGATCGATTAAAGCTGCATTTTCCGCAACCAAGCACATACTGTTAAGAGCGTCCATGGCGATGATAAACAAAAGCGGAGATAAAGGATCTCCCTGACGAAAGCCGCGACCATGCTTGATCGGTTGTCCTGGTTGGCCATTGACCAGAACTCTGGTGGTCGACGATCCAAGCATGATACTCAACCAAGCGAGCCACTTCCGACCGAAACCCTTGTGTCGCAGGATTTCCAGCATAAATGGCCAGGACAAAGAATCAAAAGCTTGAGCAATATCGAGCTTGAATAGAAGGGTCGGCTTCCTCTGTTGATGGAGAAGGCGAGCTGACTGCCTGACCAGAAGGAAGTTGTCCCGGATGGAATGACCTTTTGTGAAAGCGGATTGATTTGTTGCTACAAGCTTAGACAAATCCGGCACCAGCCTTCGAGCCAGAACTTTTGAGAAAATTTTAGCAAAGTTGTGCAGCAAACTTATAGGTCGGTAGTCCCTTGGATCTTGGGTCTCCTGTTTCTTCGGTATCAAAGTTCATAGAGCCTGATTCAACAAACCAAATCTTGAACCCGCTAAGCGACCAAGTGCATGAAAAGCCGCCATGATATCGGTCTTAATAATATTCCAACAGCTTTGATAAAAGAGACAGGTGAAACAGTCAGGTCCTGGCGACTTTTCAGTTGGCAAGCTCTTGATCGCTTCCCAAACTTCATTAACGGTGAAATATGCTTCTAGACCACGAAGATCATGAGTAGGTATACCCAAGTAACTGAAGTCCAAGGAATGAGCTCGTGCTACTGGTTTTCCAATGCGATTTACAAAGTGTCCATGAAAGGACTCTTCCAAGCCTTGCTGTGTGTGGACCCAAGAACCATCGACCTTTATACTTGCAATGAAGTTTGCACGCCTTCGGTGATTTGCATGTAAGTGAAAGAACCGAGTATTAGCATCCCTTCCCGCAACCATTTGATACGCGACCGTTGTCTAGCGATAGTTCTTTCGAAAGAGCAAAGACCTAACATTTTCTTCTTTAGCTCCGCTCTTAACCATCGCTCCAACGGTGCGAGAATTCTGTTTTCCTCTGCCAAGTCGAGTTGACAGATTATCTCTTTGGCCATCCCGATTTGCAGACGAATGCTACCACATTAGCACTGGCTCCAGCTCCGCAGGGCACGACCTGTGGTTGAGAGCAGGGTGTGAAGTCGTCGCAGTGGATCGGTCAGAGAATGGCTACATTTCCAGGCCTGCGAAACCGCCTCGTGGAATCCTTCGATTCTTGTCCAGAATGATTCAAAACGGAACCGTTTCTTAGCTACCCTCAAAAATGTCGTTGAAAGCAAAAGGGGGCAATGATCGGATGCCGTGGAAGGAAGTGCTCGGAGGAGGCAATCTGGAAACATAAGGTCCCACTCGGAGGTAACGAAGGCCCTGTCAATGCGCTCCAGAGTTGGCCTCTCCCTCACGCTTGTCCAAGTGAAGGATCTGCCGTTAAGATGAATTTCCTATAGCTCTAAATCATCAATCACCCGACGGAAGCTACCCATTCGCCTTCTGTTTAAACGGCCATTATTCTTGTCACTTGCTTGCAAGATGAGATTGAAATCTCCTAGGATCATCCAAGGACCAGTGATGCTATGGTGGATGTCACGAAGCTCCTGGAGAAATGCAGGTTTGTCGGAGTCTTCCGACGGGCCGTAAACTACCGTCAACCAAGAAGATTGCCCGCCTGGAAAAACGACCTTAGTCTGTTAAAGAGTGGTTCCTAGTAGACGGCGATAAGCAAACAACCCTACTGGAATTCCAAGCAAGTAAGATGCCTCCTCTAGACTGAGTAGACGGGAGGTGGTGATAACCATCGAAAGCTTGCCCTAGAGTTTCCATAACAAGAGAGGAGTCCAAAACACTAAGTTTTGTTTCTTGGATACAAGCGACCGAGGCATGCGAAGCGATTATGATTCTCTTATTACAATTCTCTTAGCCCTCAGGTTTAGACCCCTGACATTCCACGAGACGAAATTGATGTTGCAACTTTGCATGCTGAAGTTGAAGCGACCAACGACCAAAGGGAACAAAGCTTAGGCTGCTGAAACCGGTTCTGGAGTCGCCAAGGCCTCAACCTCCCATCGAAGCCGGGATGAAGGTTATCCAGAACAGGAATCCTGAAGAGCGCTGCCAGAGCGACTATGTGGTCACGTGATAGCTGGGCATCGAACAGACTTGCCAATGTGTTTGAACCCGGGTGGTCCTCCAAACCGTTCCCTTGGATGAGTCCTAGTTTTTCTGCTAGGAGAAAATGCAAGCGATGGTCAGCTGTGGCCTTTTTTGGCGCCGGCCGCAGTCGCTCGCCGCGCTCGAGCCGACGCCGAATACTGATTGAAAAGAGAGCGTTGTACATCTGGTAAAGGTAGAATAGGAGCTTTGAGACGTGAGTAACTCAGGAGTTTGCATGAGCCTTCAGGTTCAGCGACGCCAAGATCTCGGACTAGGCCAGATGAAGAGTAACTGTTAGCGTCTACGGGTGGGGTCACACCTTGAAAGGGGTCCGGCGAAGTGGTGTGTGCCAATCCAGTCACAAGCTGCTCGCAGGGTACAGGAGGCCCAGAAAGGGCTTGCCCATCAACGCGTCCTTGCGAGTCAAGAGCATCCTGGACAAGTTGGCACTCTGCAAAGTCTTCTTGCCGCCCATGCAAATCACAGGCAACTTGGACTAGCTGACAAACTGCAAAGTCGGTAAGGGGGCTCGAAGGAACACCCGGAGAAGCAAGAGGTTGAACGACCTCCTCAGCGGAAATAGCAGCAGCAGCCACGTTCGGAGTCGCAAGTGGCTGGGCGTCCTCCTCAGTGGAAACAGCGGCAACCACTCCCGGGGACGCAAGTGGCTGGGCGACCTCCTCAGTGGAAACAGCGGTAGCCACAGGAACACAAGGCGGGAAAGTAGCCTCGGGCTGTGAAGCCAGCTGTGACTGCACAAGGACGTGGCTATTGTTGTTAGGTTCTCTGTCCAGACAGAACGGCACAGCGGCTGCAATTAAGCCAAGTTTTTCCTCTTGGAGCTTGCCTCCTTCACGGAACGCAGACGAAATAGGCAAGCGGCAGGTGGGCCTAAAGACTTGACCAGACGCCTTCATCACCCTACTTGAAAGTCTGACCTTGACATCTTCTTTTTCCCTCCAAACCCGGCACGAGGAAGCCATGCCCCTGACAGGCTTTTGTCCTATTGCTGACAGTGGAGGTAGCCTCCAGGAGGGGGCGTTGGAACTCCGGCTAGCCCGACGCCCCCGGTTATCATCTTCCCGACCTCCGGCAGGCCGGAGGGAGCCGTCGACCACGCCCGGCATAGTGTGAAAGAAGTGCCGGCGCGGCCCTGATCCATCAGAGCCGTCATCAGGGAGCCCACTAAAGCATGAGTCATCATTCGGTGGTGCAGAGGAAGTCTGCTTCTCAACCGACGAGGAAAAATCATCGACCTCAAGAATGTGAATTATAACATTGTAGCGGAGAGCCTCCCGCAGCTCCCTAGAACCGGTAGGCTTTGCGAAAACCTGCGTCCCATGATCTAACACGGATCCATCCGGAAGGAGGTTCGGCTCGACGATGACGATCGATTTTTATTTCGGAATGACGCTAGGGTTTAAGGACCAAGCAACCAACCGGAAAGCCGACAGGTCTGCACGCGACGTTGATGACTCATCAAAGACTTCGACTCAGCAAGATGGGGATAGAATAGCCGACACGGAGGTCAAGCTCCACGCATGGAGCGGCAGACCCTCGAGGCTGAGCTTGACGCGAAAGCGTAGGGGTTGGCTAACTACCGATTCAGGCGCGACCAAGGACGAACAAGAAGAAGGAAATGGCGAGTCTTGATGGAGCCTCCAAGGAGAACCCGGTCTTTGGTGGAGAGGCTATCGAAGACGACGAGGAAGTTCTCCGGGTGGTAAGGATGCACTGAGAAACAACCATGCTGTAGGCCTCGCTCAGCAAGAAGAGCTTGCGCAACCTCATGAGAGGACACCGGCCTCGTCCCCACGCAGACAATGAAAGCCCGATCCAGACACCTTTCCATATCCTTCATGGCCGGAGAAAGGGGGACTACACAAGCTTCGATGTCAGGGCGGTTGTAGGATCAAGGATAACCGACTAGAGGGGGGTGAATAGGAGGTTTTTAAACTTTTAAACAAATTTACGAGATAAGGTAATTGATAACTTAGTCTAAACAAATTATACTTCTAGCTAAGCAATACAAGCACAAAGATCAAGCTAGAAATATAAATACAGAAGAGTAAAGACTAGGAATAACCACAATGAGACAACGATGTTTTCCCGTGGTATCGAAGACTTGCCGGTCTTCACTAGTCCACGTTGAGGGAGCTTGAACCAATCAAGCCGGCTCCACGTATTAAGCCTTTCTCGATCACTATTGGTTGTTCTTCCTCCACTCCGAGATGGTGAACACCAAACCACTCACAATATGGGCACCGGCCTCTTCACAATCTTCTTGAAGAGATCACCGTGCAATCACCGCCAAGCCGTCTAGGAGTTCGGCAAAAACTCCAAGAGTAACAAACCAAGACCTTCGCTTGACGACACTCAAGTGCAATAGGATCAACTAGAATGATGAATGCACTTTGAATGAGCTCAACAACCTCTCAAAGAGTGAACAAATGAATTTGAGGAGTTGAATGAATGCACAAGGCTCTAAGGATGTTAAATGTGGTCTTGCACTCGCTTGTGCAATTGGGGGTATTTATACCACCCACCAACAAAAACGACCGTTGGAGAGTCATACCAGAAAAAATACCGAAACACGGTATGACCGCCAACCAATGTGCGGTACGACCGCACTCCAAGATCGAAAACACGAACGGCTAGAACAGAGGCATTAAAAGGCTCGACATAGCCGTTGAACAACCTCGCGATACGATCGTCAACTAACTCGCGATACGATCGCAACCTCGATCATACCGCGACGGAGGAGCGATGACGACCGAACAAAGGATTTTCCGAACAAACCGAGATGACATGCTCTCAGAAAATCGCATCGCCATACAAGAATCGAACGACCGCAGATCGGTACGACCGCTTTTCAATATCGGTACGACCGATTTTCCCAGAGAGCTCTAAGTCAGAAATGCAACGGTTCTGGTTTTATACAACCGTCAACTTAAAAACGGAACGACCGCAGGTCGGTACGACCGTTTTCAATATCGGTACGACCGATTTTCCCAGAGAGTTCTTAGTCAGAAATGCAACGGTTCTGGTTTTATACAACCGTCAACTAAAAAACGGAACGACCGTAATGCGGTGGTACCGCTCTGAGAGCCGGTTGTACCGCATTAGCGCCTGGTTGGCTGAGGAGTTCATAAATCGGTAGAACCGCCAAGTGACATGCGGTCATACCGCACCAAACGGTACAACCGCCCGAGAGACGTCGGTATGACCGATTTTTGACACTCATCTCAAAGACTTTTGGAAAACAAAACCAGATGTATGCATGATCCTAAATTGATCCATATTGCACAAGATCATGTATTCAAGGTACTAGTCATGATCCCTCTTAATAGTACGACGGTTATCCTAAAATCCGGTCTTCCAACCTTTTCTTCTAAGACCGGTAAAATACAGAAAAATCACTGTCTACTTGTACTTGTCTTCAATCAAGTAAATCTTTATTTACCCCTGTATGCTTTTATCCTTGAACCCACCAAGAGGTCTTAACCTTGTAACTACTCAATAAACACATTAGTCCAATAATCACATATAATCATTAATTACCAAAACACGATTTTAGGGGCCTAGATACTTTCAATCTCCCCCTTTTTGGTAATTGATGACAACATAACCAAAGAGTGAGAAAGATTTTGAAGACAAATAAAAGAAGCTCCCCCTAAACTTGTGCATAGGGGAAAGAAGCAATTTTGAAAGCACAAGTAAGGATAAAAATTATTTTGGCGGAGTTCCTTTTAGCGATATGAACTTGAGAGAAAAGAAACTAACAACATGTAACAAGAGTTCAAGTCTTGATCAAAAAGCATAAGTCATTACAAACGATATAAATAGCATAACCCAAAATCTAATTCCCTTCCTAAAGAGCCTTCTCACAACTTCACTCCTTCTCCCCCTTTGGCAACAACTACCAAAAACACTAGCTCAGAGGCTTGGGTCCTGAGGGTCAGAATCCTGTGGAGTGGTGGCTTGAACTGGAAGAGAAACTGATGCCGCACACCGAGGTCTGGAGCCGGGTCCTCTGGACTGAGCCGGGTTCTCTGGATGGAGGAGCAGCACCGAGGCATCAAGAGGTAGAGGCTCCTGAAGGATGTGCAGCAGAGAATGGAGGTGGACGACGAGAGAACCGCTGAGGAGTCCTCAAAATCGCTTCTAAGTCATTAAAACCTTCCATTATAGCTGCCATCCTGTTATGAGTTTCATCAAAGAAATCATTCTGAGTTGCTTCTAAGTGAGCCAGCTTTGAGCGAGTCTCATTTTGAAATTCCAATTGAGCCGTCTTCATTGCTTCTAAATTGCTAAGGATCAACTGCTGATTTTGAAGAATCTGATTAAGTGTACCTTCAGCAGGAGCGGTAGCTGCAACAGGGACCTCACCCACATTTTCCTCAACCTCAACACGACGAGGAGGAAGACCATCCCTAGGTCGATAAGACTTGTGAGGTGATCCCAAACCACCATGGTATTCAATTTTCTTCAGAATTAATGCCATGATATAAGGAGCATAATATATCCTCTTAATCCTATCATTCTTGGAAGATACTATGCCTTGGAGAATAACATCCACAACATCAAACTTTATTCCTCTCATAATATGATCAATAATATTCCAAGCATGTCCTCTGACTGCATCAAAATTACCACTCTTGGGATAAAAAGTGTGATTAATAATTCTGTTGACCATGCTCGGTTCTGGCTTAAGTCCAGTAATAGTGCCTAGCTTATACTTGGCAGAAGTGTCATAATAATCAACCCAGGCTGGAGTAAGCAAAGTGGACTATAAAATATCTTCTCCCAAGAACTGGATTGAATCCTCAAAACTCTCTCAAATTCTTCTTTAGTGCTCTCCACATATCCGTAATGATATCCATCGATCAAGTCAAATCTGCGGAGACATGCATCGTGGCATAAAACCGCTCGATCAATTCATCATCATAGTTCTGTTTAAATGCCACAAGGTCATGAAGCCCCACTCTATGAAAGAGCTGATAAACACCACTGTAACTGTCCAAGTTGTTCAAGTGAACCCACTTAATCCACTTGTGATCTGTAAAATTTTTGTGACGTCCATAAATCTGCTCATAGACTTGTTCTTGAAAAACTGTGTGAAACCTTGGATTTACCGAATCTGATCTGGAAAGATATTGGTTCACATGTCGCTTGATTGCATACTCATCAGATGAGAGCAATCTAAAGTCTGTGGGAGGATCTGGAGGTGTTCCCAAATCATCTGTCTGAGCATTTTCTTCAGATTCTGACTCAGTCTGAGAATCTGTTTCTGCAAGAGATTGACTTTCTTCAGTGTCAGACAAGAGATCTTCCTCTGCTGGTCTTTTGCCTTTCCCCTTGCCTCGAGTTGGATTTGAACTCTGAGCTGTAGGCGAACGAGCTCCTTGAGGTTGAGATGAAGATTTTCCCCCCCTTGGAGGTCCAACCGATTTTCGAGTCATGATTCGAGTCCGAGGCATCTACCCTGAGGTAGGAAAAGATTGCTAGAAGTTTAAGGAAACACATACGACATAATTAAGTGAAATAGAAATGAATTTCTGTTTTTCTGTCAGGACAATCGGTCATATGCATGATTATCTGACCGATGACGACCGCATCGCGTTGTATCTGCGTGCCAAGAACCGGTTGTACTGATTTCCGATCGAGTTCTAGGTCAAGCATTAAAACATAATTTTTGATGATTTTTCGTGGAGTGAATCCATGGTATAGATGCGCAAGCATCACTAGACATCAATTATGCACAAATGCTTGACTGGAAACTAAGAAATCATCTACATTTCATTCAACCCTAAAAAATGTCTCCTTGAACTGAAATCTTGCGGTAAAACTTCAATCAAAAGAGGTTTTACCTGGAGAGATTGAGGAGATGACCTCAAGGGAGGCAAGGAAGAGTAGGATAGCAAGGAATTGCCGGAGGAAGAGAGGATTTCGGGGGCGAGTTCTTCGCGGTTTCGGGAAAGAGAGAGAGAGAGGAACGGCAGGCAAGACGGCGGTAGGACTGCGGATGAACCGCTGAAGGCACGAAGGGACCCCTCTAAAGCGGATAGCCCGGTCGGACCGTGAACAACCCACCGGTCGTACCGCAAAGCGGTAGAACCGTAGTTATAAAGTCGGTCGTACCGAGACACGGTCATACCGCATATATAACGTCGGTTGTTCCGATTTTTCTGGGACTTCAAGAACCAGTCCTGGATTTCTTTGAGATTTAGAAGGATTTGCAAATGATCCTTAGTTTTGCACTCAAATAAATATTAATAAGGATCATTATGCATAGACTAATGTCTATTAGAGAATATAGTTTTTATAAGCATAGATATTTTTCAATAAACTTTTCGAAAATATTTTTATAAAATATCTCAAACAACACCAATTCGAACACAAAGCATGAGGCAAAAATTTCAACCAATATTTGAATAATCTATGACATTTAATTCATTCCTCAATTTGCAAAACCGCCTTCATCTAAAGGTTTGGTGAAAATGTCCGCTAATTGATCTTGGTTCGAATGTGGCTAATTTCAATATCTCCTTTGCCCACGTGATCTCTTAGGAAATGGTGGCGAATATCTATATGCTTGGTTCTTGAGTGTTGGACCGGATTATTTGCTATTTTAACCGCACTTTCATTATCACATAAAGAGGCATATTATCAATTTTAATTCGTAATCCATCAAGGTTTGCCTCATCCAAAGTAATTGAGCACAACAACTACCCGGAAACATATTCGCTTGGCGGTGGATAAAGCTACGAATTTTGTTTCTTGGATGACCATGAAACTAAGGATCTTCCTAAGAATTGACAACTCTCGAGGTGCTTTTTCTATCCACTTTGCAACCCGCATAATCGGAGTCCGAGTATCCAATTAAATCAAACTTAGCACCTTTAGGAAACCATAAACCAATGCTAGAGGAATGCTTTAAATATCTTAGTATTCTTTTTACGGCCATTAAATGGCATTCTTTTGGAGATGCTTGAAACCGTGCACACATGCAAACACTAAACATGATATCGGGCCTAGATGCGGTGAGATAAAGCAAACTACCAATCATAGACCTATAGAGCTTTAAATCTACCGATTTACCTCCCTCATTTAGGTCGAGGTGACCGTTGGTTGCCATGGGAGTTTTGATAGGTTTTGCATCCTCCATGCCAAATCTCTTGATCAAGTCCTTTGCATACTTTGTTTGGCTTATGAATGTTCCATCCTTGAATTGCTTGATTTGAAGTCCAAGAAAATAGCTAAGTTCTCCAATCATGGACATTTCAAATTCCCTAGACATCATATCACCAAATTCTTTGCAAAAGTCTTGATTAGTAGAACCAAATATGATATCATCCACATAAATTTGACATACAAAGAAGTCATCATCTAAAACTTTGGTGAATAAAGTTGAATCAATTTTTCCGATTTTAAATCCTTTTGAAACTAGAAAATCTCTAAGGCGTTCATACCAAGCTCTAGGAGCTTGTTTAAGACCATAGAGCGCCTTGGAGAGTTTATAGACATGATTAGGATTCTTAGGATCTTCAAAACCGGGTGGTTGTTCAACAAAAACAAGTTCGGATATTTCTCTATTTAAGAATGCACTTTTGACATCCATTTGAAATAATTTAATATCAAAGCAAGATGCAAAAGCAAGTAATATACGAATTGACTCAAGTCTAGCTACGGGAGCAAAAGTTTCACCAAAATCCAAACCTTCGATTTGAGAGAAACCTTGTGCAACCAATCTTGCTTTGTTTCTTATAACCATACCATTTTCGTCTTGCTTGTTTCTAAATACCCATTTTGTACCAATGACATTGTGTTCTTTGGGTCTATCCACTAATGTCCATACTTCGTTTCGAATGAAATTATTGAGCTCTTCATGCATTGCAATCATCCAATCCGGATCTTCAAGTGCTTCATCTATATTCTTTGGCTCAAGAGAAGAGACAAAAGAGTAATGTTCACAAAATGAAGCAACACGAGATCGAGTTAGAACACCCTTACTTACATCACCCAATATTTGATCTATTGGATGGTCTTTTGCAATCGCATTGTGGATTTTAGGTGGTAGGTTGGATGGTTGATCATCTCCATTATTGTTTTCTTCAACTTGAATTTGACTTGTTGTGGAAGTGGTAGGAGGTTCAACTTGAATAGAAGATGACGGTTCATCTTTCGGTTTGATGTCGCCAATTTGCATATTTTCCATAGCCTTTCTTAACAATTCATCACCTACATCATCCAAATTCTCATGCCTTTCTTGGGAGCCGTTAGTTTCATCAAATTGAACATCGTGTCTTTCCTCAACTTGACCGGAGTTTTGATTAAAGACACGATATGCTTTGCTATTTGAGGAGTACCCAAGCAAGAAACCAACATCGCACCGACTTGCAAATTTTGAGAGACGAACACCCTTTTTCAAAATGTAACATTTGCAACCAAAGACACAAAAATAAGAGATGTTCGGTTTTCTTCCGACAAGGAGTTCATAAGAAGTCTTTTTCAAAAGGCGATGCAAATAGAGACGATTTATGGCATGACAAGCGGTGTTGATTGCTTCCGCCCAAAACTATCTAAGTATTATATTCATCAAGCATTGTCCTAGCCATTTCAATTAATGTACGATTTTTCCTTTCTACAACTCCATTTTGCTCCGAGTGTAGGTTGTGGAAAGTTCGTGCTTTATTCCAAGTTCATCACAAAATATTCAACTTTAGTATTTTTGAACTCGGAACCATTATCACTACGGATTTTCTTTATTTTGAAATCAAATTCATTTTGAGCCCGTTTAGCAAAGCTTTTGAAAATTCCGGAGGTTTCGCTCTTGTCATCTAGAAAGAACACCCATGAATATCTAGAGTGATCATCTACGATAACTAAACAATAGCTATTTCCCCCGATACTCTTATAGGTTGTTGGCCCAAACAAATCCATATGTAAGAGTTCCAATGGTCTAGAGGTTGACATGATACTTTTGGAAGGGTGAGAGCTTGCGACTTGTTTACCGGCTTGACAAGCACTACAAAGTCGATTTTTCTCAAACTTCACATCTTTCAAGTCAACAACTAGATCATGTTTGAAAAGCTTTTTAAGTTAAATCATGCCAACATGAGCTAGCCTTCTATGCCAAAGCCAACCCAAAGAAGTTTTTGCAATTAAACAAGTTTGTAAGCAAGAAGCATTTGAGGAGAAATCAACCAAGTAAAGATTTCCAAATCTAAAGCCTTTGAAAACTAAAGCATTATCATTTACACTTGAAATTGACACACCTTCATTTGAGAAGGAGCAAATTAAATTAAGATCACATATTTGAGCAACGGATAATAAATTGAAATTTAGTGATTCAACTAAAGATACATTTGAAATGGAAAGGTCATTTGAGATAGCAATTTTACCCAATCCTATTACCTTTCCTTTACTATTATCTCCAAAAATGATCTTGTCACTTCCTTTTACGTTCTCGAATGTGGTGAACATTTTCCTATCACCGGTCATGTGTTGAGTGCATCCACTATCAAGCACCCAATGTTTTCCACCGGTCTTGTAGTTCACCTACAAAACAAGAATCAGTTCTTTTAGGTACCCAAATTTGTTTGGGTCCTTGGAGGTTAGTGACCAAGGCTTTAGGCACCCAAATAGCATTCCTTTTAGCGCCTAAAATCGAAGTGCCAATAAATCTTGCAATTATTTTACCATCAATGGATTTTTTAAGCATGTAGCAAGAATCATAAATGCCGTAGGATTTGGCATTAGTATTTAAACAAGCATTTGACATGTGTCCTACCTTGCCACATTTATTGCAATATTTACC
Organism: Ampelocalamus luodianensis; assembly: GCA_036346255.1. Taxonomy (NCBI): domain Eukaryota; kingdom Viridiplantae; phylum Streptophyta; class Magnoliopsida; order Poales; family Poaceae; genus Ampelocalamus; species Ampelocalamus luodianensis. The sequence goes on from CM070622.1 coordinate 35,021,980, forward strand.
ATTTTGCTTAATAAACCTTGGAGGCTTGTTTACCGGTTTCTTACCTTTCTTGGGCACATACCCAAGTCCTTCCTTATTGAATGAGCACCTTTGCTCACTCAATAACTTGTCAAGGGTTGATTTACCCTTGAAGCATCTTTCCAAGCTCTTACTTAGCTTGGTGACTTGCTCCTTTAGCTCATGATTTTCAACAATTAGCAAAGGGTCGCACATATTATTTATGCCAATAATTGAATCATCATTTGAGCAACAAGATATGGATAGCAAGTCATCACAAGAGGTAGATATACTAGACATGGTTTTAGCATTTGACATATTTTCTACCCTTGGCATCTCATTCATTAAATCACAAGTAATACCAATATTTGAATGAGATTTTTCTATATCTTTTAGGAGAAAAGAATCATGAGATTCCTTTAGCTCCTCATAAGAGTCTTTTAGAGAGATATACTCTTTCTTTAAGACTTTAAGTTTTGATTTCTCTTTTCCAATATATTCATTTAAATCTTCAACTATGTCCATTAATTCATCATATGAAGGAGCATCATTATCAATAGATTTTACCTTATCTCCTTTTGCCATAAGGCATGTAGGAGACGTGAAGAGTGACGGAGTTTCCTTTATGGCGATGCCGACAAGTCCTCTCTTCTTAGGAGACTCTTCATCACTTGATTCGAGTCGAATCCGAATATTCTTCGTCGAATCCCACTCTCCAATGTGAGCTTCATTTTGCCCTTTTGTGTAGCCTTTTGAAAGCTTCTTCTTTCCATCAAATTCCTTCTTCTTTGATGATTGATCTTTGTCATCCTTCTTGTTGGGGCAATTTGAGATTATGTGCCCCTTTTCATCACATCCATAACAACGAATGTTGCTATAACGCTTGTTGTCGCTTGAGGATTGCCCTTTCTTGTACTTGTTGAAATTGAAGTTTCGATGTGGGCGTCTTCTCATGAATTTCTTCATTTTCCTCACAAGAAGAGCGTACTCCTCATCCGAGTCTTCTTCTTCATCCTCATCATCACTTGATTCCGCTTTAGCTTTGAAAGCGGTGATTTTCTTCTTGGATGAAGATGATTCCAATAGCTCTTCCTTGTCCTTCTTATATAGCTCGTTAGTGATGAGGTTGCCCAAAAGTCCGGTTGGTGTCATTCTTGGCAACTCGGGAGAGTTGAGAAATAATGTCACCAACGTCTCATATTTATCCGGGAGGGCCCTAAGCATTTTGGGCACAACATCAACATCAAGAAGATTAGTATCAAGACCTTTGAGTTCATTTACAATGTTGTTTAGTCTTGAATACATCTCGGTGATGTTTTCATTTGGCAACATTATGAATGTCTCATATTTAATCCGAAGCCTATGTAATTTGGCTTCTTTGACCGTGGATGTGCCCTCATGTATTTTGAGTGGGTAGTCCAAATAGCATGAGCGGTTTCCAAATTGCTCACCCTATTGAACTCATCCGCTCAACGCACCAAAAGAGCATTCATAGCTTGAGCATCTAAATGAGCATTACGTTCATCTTGAGCCATGGCATTTATAGGATCAAGAGACATAGCATAACCCTCATTTACAATTTTCCATATGTTCGGACTCATGGCCTTTAAGAATATGGACATTCTAATTTTCCAATAAGAATAATTTGAGCCATCAAATAAGGAGCCTTTCCTATATGCATACCCTCACTAGCCATCCTTTCTCTCTTAGACGGTGAAGTCTAACAAATTGAGAGACCAAGCTCTGATACCACTTGTAGGATCAAGGATAACCGACTAGAGGGGGGTGAATAGGAGGTTTTTAAACTTTTAAACAAATTTACGAGATAAGGTAATTGATAACTTAGTCTAAACAAATTATACTTCTAGCTAAGCAATACAAGCACAAAGATCAAGCTAGAAATATAAATGCGGAAGAGTAAAGACTAGGAATAACCACAATGAGACAACGATGTTTTCCCGTGGTATCGAAGACTTGCCGGTCTTCACTAGTCCACGTTGAGGGAGCTTGAACCAATCAAGCCGGCTCTACGTATTAAGCCTTTCCTCGATCACTATTGGTTGTTCTTCCTCCACTCCGGAGATGGTGAACACCAAACCACTCACAATATGGGCACCGGGCCTCTTCACAATCTTCTTGAAGAGATCACCGTGCAATCACCGCCAAGCCGTCTAGGAGTTCGGCAAAACTCCAAGAGTAACAAACCAAGACCTTCGCTTGACGACACTCAAGTGCAATAGGATCAACTAGAATGATGAATGCACTTTGAATGAGCTCAACAACCTCTCAAAGAGTGAACAAATGAATTTGAGGAGTTGAATGAATGCACAAGGCTCTAAGGATGTTAAATGTGGTCTTGCACTCTGCCCTTGTGCAGTTGGGGGGGTATTTATACCACCCACCAACAAAAACGACCGTTGGAGAGTCATACCAGAAAAATACCGAAAAACGGTATGACCGCCAACCAATGTGCGACGACCGCTTCCAAGATCGAGCACGTGAATGGCTGAACAGAGGCATTAAAGGCTCGACATAGCCGTTGAACAACCTCGCGATACGATCGCCAACTAACTCGCGATGCGATCGCAACCTCGGTCATACCGCGACGGAGGAGCGATGCGACCGAACAAAGGATTTTCCGAACAAACCGAGATGACATGCTCTCGTAAAAATCGTATCGCCATACAAGAATCGAACGACCGCAGATCGGATACGACGCTTTCAATATCGACGACCGATTTTCCCGAGAGCTCTAAGTCGAAATGCAACGGTTCGGTTTTATACAACCGTCAACTTAAAAACGAACGACCGCAGGTCGTACGACCGTTTTCAATATCGATGCACGACCGATTTTCCCAGAGTTCTTAGTCAGAAATGCAACGGTTCTGGTTTTATACAACCGTCAACTAAAAAACGGAACGACCGTAATGCGGTGGTACCGCTCTGAGAGCCGGTTGTACCGCATTAGCGCCTGGTTGGCTGAGGAGTTCATAAATCGGTAGAACCGCCAAGTGACATGCGGTCATATCGCACCAAAGCATACAACCGCCCGAGAGACGTCGGTATGACCGATTTTTGACACTCATCTCAAAGACTTTTGGAAAACAAAACCAGATGTATGCATGATCCTAAATTGATCCATATTGCACAAGATCATGTATTCAAGGTACTAGTCATGATCCCTCTTAATAGTACGACGTTTATCCTAAAATCCGGTCTTCCAACCTTTTCTTCTAAGACCGGTAAAATACAGAAAAATCACTGTCTACTTGTACTTGTCTTCAATCAAGTAAATCTTTATTTACCCTTGTATGCTTTTATCCTTGAACCCACCAAGAGGTCTTAACCTTGTAACTACTCAATAAACACATTAGTCCAATAATCACATATAATCATTAATTACCAAAACACGATTTTAGGGGCCTAGATACTTTCAGCGGTGGAGAGCGTTTCCTGGAGGAAACTCATCGTCGACGTCCCCGAAGAGCGGAGGGAGGAGCCCCAGCCCGCTCTGGGTGGAATGGCGAACCCCAGGAGCTACGGAGGGAACAACCGCGGGGAGGTGGGCAGAAGCAACGGCCGCTATCCGACGCCGTTGCGGGGAAGGCGAGCAGCCTGAGCTGGCGGAGGCGGCTGCCGAAGGAGAGCGAGGTGAGGAAACAAGGATCCTCTGGTGCAACCGCAGCGTGTCCTCAGTCGCCGGTGGCGAGAACACGTAGATGGGACTCGCTACGGAGGCGGATGTGTGCCCCAAACCCTTGCAGCGGAAGCAACGAGTTGCATTCCTGCAAGCCGCTGCAACGTGATCGGCAGCGAAGCAGTTAAAACAATGACCTATAAGGTCGCGCGACACCTGCCGAGCCACCGGAGCTTGACGCCAACTCGGATGAATCCTGCTGTGCCTGGAGCATCGCCGCCGGACTTCTTCCCAAGCGCCCCCCCGGCGGTGAGCTACGCCGACAGCTCCGACCACCGAAGGCCCGGAGGGCAGCCCACCATCGAGGAAGAGAATCCCTTCCCCTGGCAACGAGGGGAGGAAAGGGCTCTACCGCCGGGGAGCCCACAAAGTTCATAGGCTGAGCCCCAAATACGACCGGGGTTGGCAAAGGCGACCTAGCTGGGACCTCACGGCGCCTAGACTCCATCGAATCTTGGCTGGACAGCGAGGACTCCATCCAGCGATGCTCCTTCTCGGTTTTCTTCCCCAAGACAGCTGCCCGGAAGTCAATGGAAGGGGAGGAGGACATTGCGAGCCCTCGCCGGAGCGGCAGGCAGAGCTAGGCAGAGGAAAGGAGCGGCTAGAGGAGGTGGCCGCCGCCGCTGGAGTGGCGAGCGGCGCTGAGGGGCGCTAGAGTGTGTTTCTACTCGCAGCTCGTTTATTCTTTGAGATCCATTGACTTAGCTGCTATAATGATTTTAGTCTATTAGTTGAGGAAGATTAAGTGCTAATGAAATTTGCTAGCCGCATCTTAAGAAGTGTCCATCCAAATTCATTGAGGCACATGTAGTTAATAACCAATTCATATTTTTATTTTAAGTTGAAGATGCCACCACTGATCAAAGAGGAGTATGATGATCCTATTCTCGTTCCTCTAAACCGTTCACCTTTTCAATTGTATCTTTCGTAGACAATAACTTGAACCAAGCTACGTAGCGATCAAAAGGTACAAAGTATCATACCATGCTACTGTGTTGAGAGATGGAGAGCTAAATTTAAGTAAACATATACTCCGTTTGTTCTCAAATAGATGTCATTTTAGAATGCGTCCAGTCAACATTTTTAAATTTTGATCATTAATATGCACAAAAGTATTTGGATTTGTCACATGGAAATCATATGAGTAGATTTTCTATCAAAAGTATTTCTGTATCATTATAATTTTACATAATTTTTCCTAACATATGATTAGAAAAATTAATAGTTAAAGGTGTGTATTGGAAATTGTGTCGATGTCCAAAATAACAAGTAAAAAAGAACGAAGGGTGTATGTAATTTTCTTTTATATTGGCTAAGCATATGTTCCTTTGTTTTGTTGTTCATGCTATGACGGATACTAGAGAAATTGTTATAGCATATTTTTCTTATGCGATTGTTGTCTACTTGGTTTCTACCCCCTCCCCCGTGCGCGCGCTATGCCTAATTCTTGGCTCCACCCCCTGGCTGTACGTGTAGCTTACAATACATATGAATATTTACCACATGAATACAATTAATATTTCCATACTGTTTTTACCTACATTTATATCAATGCAGTGACTCAAATTACCCTAGGTCTTATTTTCATAAATTGCTGAAAATTGTCACTATTTTGTGTTCATACCAAAATTTCAAAATGAAGAAATCAAGCCCACATTCACTCCTTATGGATACAACACTATTTTCTTTTAGAAAATACTTTTGCTGACATGTGCACTCACTACAAGATATCCGATCTTTCCCGATGGTGAAATCACTATCGGCAATCTTCATATACTAAGTAGCAGACAATTTACCGTTAGGAATCTCCTATCGGTAATGAGTTTGTCGGAGAATCATGAAGTAGCCAACATTAGTGGAGTTCACTTCCCGTGGCAATTTAGTGTGGTCCATTACGTCCTAGGATAATAGAATTTGGTGCCTACAGATACAAAACTAACCAATGGCCGACAAATAATATAAATCGTCGGCTACTAGCTTTTATTAGTCTTTTGAAAATAATTTCAACATACTTCACCCTATGTGAAATTATTGTAAGATCATGGGACATTGGAATCAAAATTAAAAATAATTACTTTTTCAGATATAAAATTACACGCATGATCACCACTCAATAAATAAACATGCATATCCTCAACATTAGCTTGTTTCTGGTCAACACACATTTTTATTATAGTCATATTAGCCTTTTACAAGTAACAAATACAATACACGATTTTATATACGGATGGTCAAATGCCATTAGAGCTAAGTGCTAACTTATCAACAAACACATTTTTTAGATGTATCAACAAGCACAATAAACATAAGGTCTGTATTATATATGTAATGTGTGGTGGAGAAGGCACGGACAACATTTTCTTTAACCAACTTTCAAAGGTTTGTATTGTATATGTATTGTGTGGTGGAGAAGGCACGAACAACATTTTCTTTAACCAACATTCAAAGTCGGTTGTAGCAACGCTTGCTCGCCAATCAACCGAAATGGCAGAGCAGCCCGGCTTAGAAAAAAGTGGTTCAAATAGTTTTTTAAAAACTCCAAAAAGTTATACATGTTATTTGAGACACTAGATTTATAACACTGCATTTTTCGTTGCATCAAACACCACAAAATTTTGACGTTATATTATCTCGAGAAGCTGCATTATTCCTTAAAACTATGCAAACAGGCCTAATCGATTTCAAAATGCTAGTAGGTCATAACATGTTTGTTAAACTGGTCCAGTGAGGAATTTCAAAAACACTACTTATCACAAGACACAACAAATGTAACTTTCTTTACGTGCAATGGCCATGTTGTCTCATTTGTATAATAGGTTCCAATGTGTATCACGATGGAGACAAGCACAACATCGGCCGTCGAGCCATTCATTGCAATAACAAAAATGAAAAATATTACAATCTTGTATACATTTTGCTAATGATATTTTCATAGATATAGGATATTGTTAAATAAACTCAACTCCAACGCATGGTCATCTTAAATTCTGAAGAGTGACACGAGCCCAATTCTCAAATAACTTGGCTCTAGGAACCTCATAGTTGTATAGAATCTTTGATTTCTACATAGTAGCTGATGTGATGTACTAGTTAGTTTGACAGCACAAAAATCCAAGCAAAAAGTGACACTTTTATGAGATTTTATATGATGACATATATTGCCTTAACTTCCATTCATTCTTTATTAACAATAGGAATAAGTCCATATTACACCCCTGAACTTTGCGCCGAGTCCAAAATACCCCATGAACTCCAAAATCGTCTGATTTGCACCCTCGAACTGCCCATACCGTTTGGTTTACACCCCTCGGGCCAAAAACAGGTGGTTTTGGATGACGTGGCATCACTAATATTTTGATTTTTTTATTTTCAAACTTCTGGAGGCCATATCTTCTTCGTTCAAACTCCGATTTGAGCGATTCAAATTTCCAAATTCCTCTAAATTCCTTGTCTTGTTGTTAGTATTTATTTGTAATTTTTTTGGGATTTTATTTGGAGTTGTTTTATTTATTTGGCTTTGTTTGCTAAATAAATAAAAAAACTCCAAATAAAATCCAAAAAAATTACCAAACAAATACTAACAACAAGATAAGGAATTTATAGGAATTTAGAAATTTGAATTGCTAGAATCGGAGTTCGAACGAAGAAGATATGCCCTTCGGAAGTTTGAAAATCAAATATTAGTGATGCCACGTCATCCAAAACCACCTTTTTGCCCGAGGGTGTAAACCAAATGGTATGAGCAGTTCAAGGATGCAAATTAGACGGTTTTGGAGTTCAGGGGGTATTTTGGACTCGGCGCAAAGTTTAGGGGTGTAATATGGACTTATTCCTTAACAATATTGCAATATTTCTTTAGGAATAATTACTAATAATTGTTAGATAGTTTATAGTTTAATATAATTATAATTGAAATTTATTTTAGAACAAAATCTTTTATCCATAATATCAAATAAGAGTTCTAGCACTAGAAGAATGCTATCTTACACTAGTATGGCATGTCTCTATTCAAACTAAATATGATTATATAATCTCATATCAAACTAGTACTAGCAAATAGGTGTAAGAAACTTTGCATAAGGTCTCGTTTGGAACACATGAATTTTACATGAAACTATTCAATTCCTACAGGAATCGGGAGAAACTTCCATGTTCCAAACAGAGCCTAATAATGGGGAATAAACTCTACTTCCACATATATTGTTATCTAATGTGAACCATTTGTTTTGACAGAAATGTGGACCATATTTACTAAACGTTATTTTGCAAATTTCTAAGTTAGGATAGGGGACTCTATTTATAACCATATTTTAGTTGAGTACTTAATTTAGGGTAAAGTTGTATATACACTTGTAAAATATCTCCTTAAAATATATTTAGAATAATTATATTAATAATATCTAAGATTGCATGGCAAATTATCTGCATGGTCCATTAACTAATTGGCAACATTTATTAGACCATGACATAATATTTTGCTATCATTTAAAAAAGTTTGTAGTTTGTAGTTACCTTGATATGGTAATGTAGTGCTCCACTATAATATGTGCCAGTAATGTGCTAACCCCCATCTTAGTGGTTCTACAATGCTGTATAATTTCAGTATTAAACTTGATCACATTTACAAAAATACCAAAAAAACAAAGAAAGCTCAATATGAACAACAATCTTTGACCGATTCCAATTTTAACCTCTTATGCAAATTTGATCAAGTTTTCATTTTAAATGTTCCAGGGTTATATAACATCCCTCCCCTATGTCTAATATTTGTTTAGAGAATTTTTTTCCCTCTAGTACCGGTTTTCGCCTATATACTCTTCATCATGCTTTTACTAGTCTTTGCTTTAAACTTCCATCTAATTCTTTGAAAATTCCATTTGTTGAATAAAACTTTCTATATGTATATTTTTGTTCAAACATTGCATTTAATGGACTTTGATTATTATCTGACCCATTTCACTTTGTACGCATTTTTGTGGCCTAATTTTGCATATTGTCTTCCAAAATTATTTTTGTCGATGATCTGTGTAACAAATGCTTGTCACAAGGTAGTTGTTGGTTGCAACGACCAAGTAGGATCATGATAGATGTCAATTGACCAAGATTGCTCATGGAACACATATAAGTTTTATGGAGTAAATTACATAGACCCACAGGTTTTATGGCACAAGTTGCATAAATATATTATTTTGTCACACATAACCACATATATTATAGCCTAAAAGTTTCACAAAACCACACGTTAATGGATTCCTAGCGGTTGACACTTTGGGGCTTTAGGAATAAGTCCTACCCCGTTGCACCACCCTAGATTGCTCACCCTATGTCGGGACTCTAGATCACTGAATCCGAGCCCTTGATGTATTCTAAACTAGTCCCATGATTAGTAGCTAGTTCACACAGTTGTAACATCGATGAAATCATACCCATACAACGAGTTAGCTAGGAAAAAGGCAATGTAATATTACTTAGGAGCAACAGACCTTAAGGTCAAGGTTTTACAGAGTTTATCACGCAGGGCTAAAGACAAAAGAGTAAACTTATAGCGGAAGTAGCCATCTGACATGCCCATAGGCAATCAAGTGAAGAACGCATCCTAGTTCGCATAGTCTTCAAGGTACTTCTCATCAAAGAACTCTGTTTTCCCTTGGTCTTCTTACAATGACACAAAGCCGTGAGTACATAAAGTACTCAACAAGTCGTAGAAAAATATATGCAAATAGTATTTATGCAAGGCTTGAACATGGATAGCTTTATGGTTGTTTTGCAGAAAGCAGTATTGATAGTAAATACAGTAAATAGATTGAAAAATGTAATTTAAAAGATTAGATATATAAGCAAACAAGTTCTTTGAAACAACCAGTGAACACTCCGTTCACTTTCCAACCATCAACTAGAGATTGTACAGCTTGTACAGTTCTTTGAATAGTTTTACACTCTGCAGAGGTTGTACAGCTTGACCCACAAGAGATAATCATCGTATAATGTCGCCCAAGACATGCTTCCTAAGGCGTGCGACTAAGATATTATCACAAAGCTTTTACAAAACTCTGCTTTAATCCAGTTCTGCTCGCTAAGGTTTCACCATTCAGGACTCCTTCTTGCGCCAATTCCACAACCAAAACAGAACTAAATTAAAATATTGCTAATTAGTTGGCCAGGTCTACCCCACCCTGGACATATGGTTGTACAGTAAGGCACAGATCAATGGTGCACAAAGTTAAGTTCTTAGTGATTACTCAGGCGAGGCTATCACATCCCATGTGCTTTGCGCATTCCTCCTTTACTACCTGACCACTCGCCCGAACATAAATCATTTTTGTTCAACCCGGCCAAATGGCAACCCTTGTCATGACACAACAAATTTTAATAACAATGGTGTGCCATAATTCCATATATCATTAAGTCAAATTTATCATTTATGAATATGTGATCAAGAGCCTATCGTAATTAAACATGGCTAAGCATCATATGATCCCCATGTTGGTATTAAAGTATGACCAACTAAACTTAACCCAATCTATTGTGTTCAAGGATACATGTCAATAGCAATTAATCAAGGTGGCAAAATGTCAAATAGGACTTTAACTATTCCTAAAAGCAGCTATTATAAACTAGCAATGCATATTGATATAAAATAATATAATTTTATAAAATTGTTTCAACATGATCAAAGGTCTACGATTTGCCTTCGTTGAAGGTTTGAGTTGCTTCGACCGACGAGTCCGGGAATTATTCGGAAACGCCGGAATCTATACGTGCGAAAAGAGTCAAATAAATATAACAAATCCAAATAAAATCCAAAAATAATCAAATTAGAACCAAAAGAAAGGTATTGAATTTAGATGAATTTAGAAATGAGAATTGACAGAATCAGAGTTCGTATGTGGGAGAACGAACGTCCGAAAGTTTTTAATCACATGAAATGATAGAAAAAGAAAGAAAGGAATATTCTGGAAACACTGCGCTGATTTTCGTTACACAGAGCAAATGAAGTGTGTGGATGACATTGGGGGACCCACTTGCTAGAGAGAGCAAGAGAGAAAGAAGATGTGCAAGGGTATGACATGTGGGACCCGAATGGAAGTGAGACAAGGCTTCTTTAGAGAGCTGTTACAGAGAAAAACACATGGGAGGAGGAGGTGCACGGGGGTTGCTCCGACGCTGGCGATGGGAAGGGAGGGGTGGCTGGCAAACTTGACGCGGAGGGTGGCCGGAGGCGGCGGTGACGCGGCAAACGGCGGCGGCGGTGAGGGGGGTGCGCGGGGGCTCCGGTGAACCGGCGGTGCTCCGAAGAAAAGGAAGGGAGCACGGGGGAGAACATCGCGAGGCAAAGCCGTGGCGGGGCTCCACTATAGGCGGTGCAAAAGACGATGGAAGGAGCTTCGGCCGATGGCGGTAAAGCTCAAAATCGGCAAGGAGAGAGCGAGGGAGGAGGGGAAACTCGGGGAGGGGAGGAGGTCCTTTGGGGGCACACCGTGACGCGGCTAGCTCGACAAAAAGGTGGCCGGAGAGGTAGATAGAGAGAGGAGCAAGTCGGCCGGGCTTGGAGAAGAAAAAGGGGGGCGCGGTGGTGAGCTCCGGTTGGGGAGAGAGAGGAGGAGAGGAGGGGACAGGGTAGAGGGGGCTTTGCTGGATTTTATAGAGGAAGGAGAGGAGCACATCACGGGCGGAGCAATGCGGTCGGCGTGCCGGGAGCAGCGCGGCGCGGAGCCGCGCGCAGAGCGACGCGGCAGGCCAGCGGTGCGGGGACAGAGGGCCAGGGCGGACCGGCGTGCGGTGCGGCGAAATTCCAGGCGCAATGGCACACGAGATTTTCGGTGAAGAAGAACAGGAAGAGAGAGAAAAGAAAGAAAGAAAGAAAAAATCAGAAAAAATCAGAAAAAATTTGGAAAATTCAAGAAAATTTCATAAAAATCCTTGGAACCTGAATAGATTGAATAAAATAATTTTTAAATTTTACAAAAATAAAATAAATTTTGGGAAAATAGAAAAGGAAAAAAATAAATCGGGTTACAAGAAACAACAAAAAAACTTAGAGAAAATCCAAGAAAACGCATAAAATCAATTAAACCAGTTTTGAATTTAATTGAAGTTTAATTAATTTATTTTTTTTCTGAAATTTCAAGTTAAGCTTTAACAATTCAGAAAAAATGATATAGTTATTTTTATTTAAAAATTGCAAAAAAGCCCGGATGTTACACCCTCCCTATCAGCTCAGCATGCTAGGATGGGCCCAAAAGTGGCGCTGCAAGTGGGTTCGAATTTTCATGTCGGTTGGAAATCCATTTACCTATGGTTTTGTAAATCAATTAGGCTATAATACCAATGATTATGTGTCACAAACTAATGTACCTAGTGTTTTCTGCCACAAATATGTGGGTTTGTGTTAGCAAATATTTATTTATTGGTAGGCCAATCCTTTGAAATGTTAGAAATCATAAGCATAGGACTCGTTAACCACCACTCGTGTCCATTTGCATTTCGTTTGCATATTTAAATTACAAGTCTGCTGCAATTTGTCTAAACAAAATACATCGGAGTAGCGCTTCGTGGATATGACACTCTTATTTCTACTATTTAAAAATTGGAGTTAGTGGTCATCCGTCTTGTCAACTCTTTTTGACATCAGTTGGATTAGCAAGCAGGTATGACTATCCAAATCACATTGCTGAGTACAATGATGATTGAATATTGTGATTTTTTTAATCTGTAGCAAAGCAATAGCAATAACTAGCTCATTGAAAGGCTACACCGATCGTGTGCACTAGTTGGACATCAGCTCTCTCCGCCACCATCTCGATTTATGGTTTCAGGCGACCACCGCGGCCACAATTTGTGTTGCCACTGGGAACGATTCGCAGCGTCACCTTGATGCCTCTCTCCTCCTCCTCTGATCGCATATGGCATATGTGTTGGCGGTGGCCATGTCCTCTCATCAGCAAACTAGTAAGAACATTTTTTTAGGTAATAGAAGAGAAAACATCTCCTTCAAGTTTGTGTGATATCCCATGTTCTTATCCATCGCTCTCTGCTTCTTTTTATTATTTTTGCATGAAGAAATCAATTTAGTGTCAAGTTTGCGATGAACCAATGGAAAAAATGCTCCCAGGTTTGTGAATTTTTTTTTTTTTGGTAAGGGTAAATCAAATTAGTATATGCTTCCATGTTGTCCTGCAACTTCTTCTTTTCTCTGATTTTGCCTCGAAACAGTGGGATTACTGTTATCTTTTCTTGCCAATTTTGCTTTAAATTAGACATGAAGTGAATCGATTGCAGCCTATGTGATTTGATCTGAGGGAGAAAGAGAGAACATTTGGGGACCTATGTATCGTCGTCGTGCCGAGGTTGCCACCGGTGGAAACAGCAACGCCGGTGAGGCACGACAAGCACCCTCTGTTGGCGTGGAGGTAGCACGAATGAGTCTCATACTAGGATGACAACGCCACCAGCCGCTTCTATCCTGAAGGCATGCCACATAATTTTTTTAATAATTAATCCGTTTTCAAATTTAATTTTAAAGTTAATCTTCGGCGTACTTTATTTTCAATTCTGACTCCTTTAGTTACACCACCATCCGTAGCGTGACCAAATAACACCGTCACGTCAGCCCGTTTCTAGGCTAACTCTTGTCACGTCACGGGTGGTGGCGTGACAGTGTTGTTTGGTCACGCCACCACCAGTGGCGTGACAAAAAGTGCGTTTTTGTAGACTTATTCGATGGTGTGACAATGTTGTTTTGTCACGCTATGGATGGTGGAGTGATCAAATGAATCAGAATTTGAAGTAAAATGTGCCAGAGGTAAACTTTAAAATTAAATATAAAAAAGAATTAATTAATAAAAAAAAGTAGTTCCCTGCCACACGAAGGGATGGAGCATCCAAGGGCAGTGGGGCCAAAGCGATGGGTGAGTTTTTGCAGGAACCACCTACTCAGGTGGGCAACGTTCGTTTTGTACGGGATCCGAAGCCCCGGGTTGAGTTTTTGCACTCATGTTTACGCATCCGGATCCTCTATGGTAACGCGGAGGAAAAATATTTACTGTGACAAGAAACACTTTAATGAAAATACTGTAGCATTGATCTGGACCTTTATTTTTTGATCAGATTGTGGGGGATCACATCATAATATCACACACTGTAGATCATCTGTATTTTCTCTTTCAATGTAGAGGATCCGATCCATATTTACTTATGTATCCGATATTTCTCTTACAGGAACTCATTAGTTGTATATCCACAAAATGTTTTCCTTTAAGAAAATTGTGATTGCAAAAGGTTATACGAAAATCAAAACATATGGAAAATGGGTTGTCCATCTCAAAAAGAAAAAGAAAGAAAATGAACAGCCGCAAGCACATCCACCCTCCACGTATCTGATCCAACCGACCATTAGATAACGAGTTTTTGGCTCCTATGCATTATTTACTACACTACTAGTAATTTTGATCATCTTCGTACATCAATACTAAAAATGATACACTCCTCCATCGTGTTCTACGAAACCGGACTTCTCACCGCATGTTACGTCTGAAATATGGACCGCTGGGACACGGACCAGTCCAGCCCCAGGTGGCACGGCAGCTGTGCCACGGACCGCGCGAGTCCGCGCCTCCCTACACGGAAGTGGCGAGCTACCGCGAGAGGCGCCACCTGTCAGCCAAGGTGAGCGAGCCCCAGCCTAATTGAGTCCGCGGCTGACACCCGAAAGAGAAGCCTCCTCACTTCGCTGTTGCCGAGTGGTGAAGAAACGAACTGAGGTACCATTTCTTTGTTGCATAAATTTCGGGTTTAGTTTGTTGCGATTTTTACAAGGGCTGCTGATTCAATTATCTTCTCTTTGGATCCTGATTTGGTCGGTTAGTTGGCAAAGAGTGTGTGTGTGTGTGTGTGTGTGTGTGTTCCCTTTTCTTGGCTTAATTCCACCTCTCAATCTCGTGATGCTTGGTGTTTTTGCCCTACACTCCTACTAACTTGGCTCCTTATAATAGCGCAACAATTGATCCGGAGTATTATTTTTTATTAGTTTCAATTTATTAGGCGAATCTTGTGGTTTTGGTATGAATGAAAGCTGTTCCTTTTTGCGTTTAATACAGTTGAATGGGGGTTCAGATGTGAATTTTGAAAAATTCTCCTTTTGTGTCCTTAAGGATGCGAATTTAACTCTTTTAATCCACGATCTATGTTTTCTAGCACAAATTTATGCAGCTTTGGTCGTGATGTATTCAAATAGTTGGGTCGTGGACCTTACTTTGTTGAGTAATGCATCGAATGGATATGCTGCCGTCTTAATTTTGCAAAGAGCCTTAATATGCAGCACTTTGACAGTTCATTATCTAGCTGTTGTAATTCCAAGAAGTGTTGACAGGATGCAATAGTGGAAGGCTACTACAAATTGTTAGGCTGTTTCCTCAAATATAGAAAAGACCAGAGAAGAAAATCCTTTAACTGAGAAGAAGTGGTCTAGGTTTCGAACAGTGATATAGATGTTCAAATTTGCTTGTAAATCTAATTCAATTGCATAATGTACTGATGCGTTGATTGGAAATCTGGAGTGGAAACTTCTTACACTCGTTTCGTTTCCTTCTTAATGTATGTCATCGCTGAGGAACTTTGTAGCTATTCTTTGTCCATATGTTTAAACTAAGCCCATTTACTGAAGCTAATGATAATTCTCTTAGGGTGGTTGGTGTGGTATGGCCCGGAGCTCAACTGAGAACAGGACCAGAACCACTGTATTTGTAGTTGTGGTATTTGGCCTTTGTTCTTTCTTCTACCTCCTGGGTGTGTGGCAAAGAAGTGGTTTTGGAAGAGGGGACAGCATAGCAGCCGTGGTGAATGAGCAAACCAAATGTGTGGTTCTGCCGAATCTGAATTTTGAGACCCATCATAGTGCGTTGGATCTTCCTAACGATACTGTCAGTTCTGAAGTTAAAACTTTCGAGCCATGTGATGTGCAGTACACTGATTACACTCCTTGCGAGGAGCAAAAGCGTGCAATGACCTTCCCCAGGGAAAACATGATATATCGGGAGAGGCATTGCCCGCCCGAAAAGGAGAAGCTTTACTGTCTGGTTCCAGCAACAAAGGGTTATGTTGCTCCTTTTCCATGGCCGAAGAGCCGTGATTATGTTCCTTATGCCAATGTACCGCACAAGAGCCTTACGGTTGAAAAGGCTATCCAAAACTGGGTGCACTATGAGGGGAATGTGTTCAGGTTTCCTGGTGGTGGAACACAGTTTCCTCAGGGTGCAGACAAGTATATAGACCAGCTTGCTTCTACTATCCCAATTACCAAAGGGAAAGTTAGAACTGCACTCGACACTGGTTGTGGGGTATGTGAAACATATGTTTAAAGAGCAAGGCATTGGTTGCTGTTGTGCTATACACACTAATCTTTCTTTCTTTCTTTTTGCCATAATTTCATTTAGGTTGCCAGTTTGGGTGCTTACCTGTTGAAGAAAAATGTTTTGACTATGTCATTTGCACCAAGGGATAATCATGAAGCACAAGTACAGTTTGCATTGGAGAGAGGTGTCCCTGCATATATTGGTGTCCTTGGATCAATAAAGCTCCCATTCCCATCTCGAGTCTTTGACATGGCACATTGCTCAAGATGTTTAATTCCATGGAGCGGAAATGGTAAGAACGCTTTTAGAACCTTTCTTTGTGGTTTAAATGGTTTCATTTAAAGCCTGAACATCTGAAGCAAGGTGGATCTGTTGTTGCTCTGGTTCTGCAGATGGTATGTACATGATGGAAGTTGATAGGGTACTTAGGCCTGGTGGGTATTGGGTACTCTCAGGGCCACCCATTGGCTGGAAGATTCACTATAAGGGATGGCAACGGACTAAGGATGATCTTCGTAACGAGCAGAGAAAAATAGAACAATTCGCAGAACTTCTTTGTTGGAAGAAGATTTCTGAGAAGGATGGTATTGCCATATGGAGAAAGAGATTAAATGACAGGTCTTGCTACATGAAGCAAGACAATTCAAAAGTTGCCAAATGTGAGTTGGCAAACGACAGTGATGTATGGTGAGTGCCCCAAAAAAAAAAAACAAAACAAAACAAAAAGGATGTGAATTTTATCGTGTGTGGTTTCTAGTTTTTTTTTCACCTTTTCCAGCCTGTACTTGCTCTTGAATTTGATTTCCTTCACTACATACAGGTATAAGAAAATGGAAGTCTGTATAACTCCCCTTCCTGAGGTTAAAAGTGTGACAGAAGTTGCTGGTGGTCAATTATAACCATTTCCCCAGAGGCTTAATGCAGTACCTCCTCGGATTGCCCGTGATTCTGTACCTGGGTTCTCAGTTCAGTCATATCAAGAGGACAACAAACTTTGGCAGAAACATGTTAAGGCTTACAAAAAAACCAATGACTTGCTTGATACTGGATTACTGGAAGATACCGCAACATAATGGACATGAATGCGGGTCTTGGTAGCTTTGCTGCTGTACTAGAGTCCACAAAGCTGTGGGTTATGGATGTCGTTCCAACCATTGCAGATACTTCTACTTTAGGTGTAATTTATGAGCGAGGATTAATTGGAATGTATCACGACTGGTATGTAATACTACTGTGTATTGATCTCCTGGGCTCATATCTTGGTCATTGCATTTTATTTCTCACACATTTCATTGTGCAATTATTTCTACGTTTTGGTAGTTCTGCTTTCAGAAGTGGTACATTTTACTTTTGCGATGTGGAGAACCTTTTTTTCTGTTAGAAGTGTATTTGCTTTGAGAACAATGTCAGAAAGGGTAGACTCATTTACCATTCTGTGTGATGACTGAAGGTGTGAATATATGGTTGAACTGCCAATATTAGTTGAAGCTCTTTAGGATGAAGTTATATAATAGCAACACTGGAAATTCTTTGCATTTGTGTGACTCCATGTAGCTGTTCTTGTGCTTTTGGAAATCCAAGTTTCTAGATATGCAACAGTTCTACGTTTTGTGTTTGTTTTGTCTTTTGGGTGTGTTAACTGTTATATTTGATCTACTTCTTGAGAAGCATTGTTGCTTTTTGTTAGGAAAGTTTGTATGTTAATCGTAGTTAATTTATTCTTGGTGCAGGTGTGAAGGGTTTTCTACTTATCCAAGGACATATGACCTCATACATGCTAACGCGGTCTTCAGCTTATACCAAAACAAGTAAGCATGTCATACATTGCAAAACTAAAATGTGATCCTAAATTGGTAGATATCGCTGACTGATTTTACCTGTTTATAAAAACAGGTGTAAATTTGAAGATATACTCCTGGAAATGGACCGGATCTTACGCCCAGAGGGCGCAGTTATAATCCGTGACAAGGTTGATGTTCTTGTAGAGGTGGAGAAAATAGCCAACGCCATGAGGTGGAAGACAAGATTAGCCGACCATGAGGGTGGCCCTCATGTGCCTGAGAAGATACTCTTTTCAGTCAAGCAATACTGGGAGGTTGATAGCAAGAGCAGCTAACGATGGTCCGATTATTTTTCTCCAGGCCCCTGGATAACTTGGTCCCTGGCAGTGTTGATTGGAAGAACCCATTTGAGTATAGTTTTGGAAATCGACGTTCACATTCCAAGTAAAGATCTTAAGAACTAAAACAATCATAACTAGAGGAGAGTAAATCACGCCGGACCTACCCGTAATTTGATTTTTCCAAATGATTTGTCAGCCTGATGCAAGTGACTCATCTCTGTTGAAACAGATGCAGCTGCTCGCAGTTTGAGGATCTTCTGGGGCGTTCTCAAGACATGAAGTAGGGGTGTGTTGAGTTTTAAGTTCCGGCACAGGTGTTTAGGACTTTAGGTAGGGTTCCTCTGTCTTCACCCAATTTTTGGTGGTTGTATCTTAGAAATTCTTGAACTGGAGTGTGTATCTGAACAGATAAGGTTGTTTCCTATTTGAGTTGAATAACAACCATTTTGAACCCACAAATGTCATTGTGTGACCTTGATGAAAACAAGATTACAAATGGTTTCTTCCTTTCACCTTGAGAAGAAAGATACAGATTCATGGAAGCGCATTATTATTCTTTCATCAAGATTCGACGTTAGCACATGTAACTGAAATCTTCTTTCACCATGAAGTTTATCAGAACAAGAACCGAATTGATCTGTAAAAATAGTTCACCATTGCCGCTGATAACTCAGTTCCATTTGGAACTAGTCAGTTAGAGAAAGCACCATGTGGGCCCAACTCCCACGTCGATCGCTTGCATTTTAGGCGCCAAAGGGTGTGCCTCTTCCTCCCGCCATTTCCCTTACCAGCCAAAAAGACATTCCCAACCACCGCTATTTATCGCCTCTATCGAATCCGGAGTCTTCGTCGGCGGCAGCCATGGACATGTCAGCGCTCGCTGCGCGCCTTGGCCTCTCAGTCCCGCGCCGTCGTCCGCAAGGCAGCCGAGCTCCGAAGCCTAGCCGACGTCACCTTCGACTCATCTGTCCTGGGCATCGTAAGCAACCCAAACCTTCCCCCAACTTCTTGATTTACTATTGTGCGGTTGTGTACATGTCTCTGAATCTTGCTGGTTGCAAGGGGAGGTGTGCAAGGCGATCATTTGCCTGGAGATTACTGCTACCGCGTCGATGTTGGTTTGGTTTGTTGGAATCTTGGATCGCCAGCTAAGTGTTCGACGCATTGCCGAATGCCAATGTAGGGTTGCTTGCCTGTGAACTGTGTAGGTTCCATGCGATTTTTGAGCGGTCAGAGGCAGCGCGGATGAGTGGGATGTCGGAGAAGGCGTACACTCGATCGTTCAATGCGCTCCATAACGGTCTTGGTGTCAAGTATGCTTCTTTTAGTTGTTTTCTTTATAGATTTTCTTTTTTGCGTTGTTTTAGGAAACGAAATTTGTTCGTAAATCTCCATTTAATTGTCGGTGTTCTTGTAGGACAAGCTTGGATGTGTGTGAATTGGGGATTCAGTTTGACTGCATCAGGCTGGTCCCTTTCATGGAGATCATGTATATGATCCCAATGAACGATTGGCAATGGTATCGAGGTGTTTGAAGTTCAAACTCTCGCTTTTCGTGATATTCTTGCTGACTGTCAGGCAAGAGGCGGTTTGACTGATCTTGTGGATAGTCTGACTAGCCTGAGGCTGGCGGTTTAACCGGCCCTGGAGTGGCGATCACAGCGGCCAGAGCCCGGTGGTCAGATTGGACAAAAGTGGCGGTTTAACCAGCCAAGTTGAAAATCTTGAATTTTGGAAAACGTCAAAAATCATATATGTAGGAATGTGAGGTGATGTGTTTGTACTAGGTCTCATAAAAATTAGAGTTTCGATGCAAACTAGATAGAGTTTGAAATTTTTAGAGAACGTGTGGTTCCAGACTTGGGAAAAATTCCCAAATCGGTCTGACCGGCAGTTTGCCGGTGCTCAGACCGGTGGGGCGGTCAGATCGGCTGGAAGGGTTTAATGCACCGCGAAGATGGTGAATTTTGTGGGTTAGGCGAAAGTCATGGGATTCAGTATATAGGTATTGCATGATTTGTATTTTGGCTAACGTGGATGAAGTTGCAAAGAACTTGTGCCTATAATCGATTTATTGGTCTATTTTTGTGCAGGTGGCTTAGAGTCAACGACGGTAAACAACAAGGATGATCGGGATTAGGCTAGGAGTGCTGAGGTCTTGAACGATCAAAGATACCAGATGAAGTGGTTGGACTCAGGCATAGCACAAGATGGACAAAAACGACCGAACGGAAGGTTCAGTGCAACAAGTTGCATAAAGTGGTTTGGGAGTCGATGTAAGTACCATGGTGATTTTGGTGGGAGTCGGATGGGAGAGACTTACCGACATAAAAAGAGCCATTAATAAACAGACACATGGCGCAGTATGGGATTGCTTTACGTTGATTGGACTCAACCTTTGAAGAAGAATCGAGAAGAGGTATTTTGGTATCTTCACCAAAATACTGGATTGATGACCTTAGATAAACTACGTCGCAAGACGACGCAAAAGAGAAACAGTTTAGGTCAAAAGAAGACGGATATTACGAAGAGACGGATTCGGGAGACCCAGTTCGTCAAGTAGAGATAAAGGAGGCTAGGATTTGAGAGAGATGGATTGATTGAGTGCTCAAGTGTTGAGTTTTTATCCTCTATAGTGGAGTGGCTATAACCAACAATCTCTTGAATCAATTTAAGTAAGATTTGCCTCAAGATGAGTTCTATCTTGTTCTTGCTCTCTTTGATGCCTTTAAGATCTTTGTGTTCTTAGGATTTTGATTAAGTCTTTTGCTGTGATCTAACTTGCTAAGATCTATGGGAATTGATCTAGGATTATCTTGACCATCTTCCTCCCATAAGCAAGCTTTTGGATGAAAGTTTGATTTCCTTGGTTTTCCTGTCTTCTTGACCTTAATCAAGAAATTCGTGAAACATTGGTTTCCATCGTCGATTAGAATAGGTTTATGACCTTCTTGATGAGCTATGTTTGAAATATCAAGGTTTTGGATCTTGGAATCAAAAGTTAAGTCGATTTGGAATCGTCAAGGGTTATTGTACCTGCAATTGATATTCAAACCGCTAACCCAAGTGGTTAGACCGCTAACACAAGCGGTCAAACTAGCCAGACTTTGGTGGTCAGACCGGCCAGGAGGTTTTGTCCTCGGGGTTTTCTGGTTTGAACACAAGATTTTTGTTGTGTTCTTGTGTCTCTTATCTTCATAGCCTTCGTATCTATTGGAGAGAAGAAGAAGTTGAATATTGAGGTGGTGAAAAAGAGTATGTGCTTTCACTTAGATGGGTTCATCTGACCATTTTGTTCCACTCATGTTTGGATCTGTTGCAGATTGCAACATCCATGGTAGACCTTTGCTTTGATGTTTTTGGGATATCCAAGGAGAAAAAAGATTTGAAATCTATCGAAGGGAATAGATTATAGAGGTGTCCATAGAGTCGTACATGTTCTGCTGCTCATTGCTTCGTTTTTTATAGCACATGGCTTCTAGTTTAGGAAAAAATCTAGTGGGAGAGGCCCGGAGCCATCCACCATCCACCGTCCATCCCAACACCACCACCCCCCACCCCCCACAGGGAGGGCCTCCAGAGAATTTGCTTCCCTAGTTTGTGCTTGGTGTATTCTTATCCTACTTGACACAAGTGGCTTTACTTGTTTCTGGCAGAACTGCTCAATGTTTTGCCTAGCAAAAGGAGACATGAGGATGGAAGTGGATTGTCTGATTTATCCTCAGGGGATAGTCAGAATGAATTAGATGTATGGCAGCTACTGTAGAATAGCTTTACCTTTCTATCTTTGTCTTCTATCATAGGGCTTATGGTGTAGTGGTTCCTACTAAGCAATTATTGTTAGATGCCATGTTTTAATTGCATGGGCAGTTCAGTTAGAATGCTGACCAGTTCGCTTGAGACCTCTATTATTGGTTGGTTACTTGTAAATTTGTAATAACTTGATGGTTTTAGTTCTAAACATATTAACTTGCTGTTTTTCGGAATAAAACATAAATTATATTGAATTCCATCAAAGCTCAAAAATTGTATTCCCAGTAAAATGTACTTGCAGGAGAACATGGATGGTAGAGCTTCACCACACAATTGGGTGAGATTTCATCTAGCTCCATATAATCGGTGGTCTAGTAAACATAGCCAACAAACATTTTTTCTTCATTATCATAAATATGAGTTGTTGCAAATGTGTCTTGAAAATGAACATGTTTAGATTTTCTTTTTGTCAGGTTCTTAAGGCAACTAGACAAGCATAGCCTTATAATTCGTAACTAAAAACTGATAAAACTGAGCTGTAACAATATTTGGTATTGCTGAAAGCTAACCAGTGATAAGCAAATGATTTCTACAGAGAATTTATAGGGATAAAATTCTCTAATTTTCATGAAGAAAATGCGCTACTCTGTCCACTCTGAAAGTTTGATGAAAATAAAGAACTGCTATAGTAGCTATTATATCTCCAGTTTACTGGAAATGTTGAATGTTGAGGTTATGTCAACATCTTTCTGAAGATGTTCTTGTTTGCTTTAGTTCTTATCGTCATCAGTTTGATTCTTTCTCAATGAAGTTGGTGCTCAATTCTTCCATATACCGGCCTACAAAAGGCAAAGGAAGGTGTTGTTTAGAAATTAAACAAAAATGGAGTTCCTGACTCTCCTCATCAACATTGTGAGCTTGATTTCCGAAGCTTGCCGCAACATGGAGAAGTTGTGAGAATAGCATCTTCAGGCAGAGAGCTTCCGATCGAGATTTCATCAATATGGGCCACCGGATGAGAGAGAGTGAAGAAATCGCCTCTTCCTTTAAGGCCGCGGTTGCCAGTGGGGATGTTTCCACTTCTCGCTTGGCTGCGACTGTGAGCTTTGGTCACCATGCCCCGGATCCCTATCTCAGGGGTGGTCCGGCGGAGGATCTCTCGGCTTTGGAGGTGGTTGAGTTGGCGTCGGGATCTACGGCAGCAATCAGGGGTTTGGAAGCTTCTCGAAGTCTCCTGGGTGTTCGGGGTTTTTTTCTAGTACAGCCAGAGATCGACGCCTCTCGGCATCACTTGCTGGGGTTGCGCCGACGGGGGTCCGACACATGGAAGCGCAGATCACGGGTTTGGACGCAGGCGAGGGCCATGAGAGGCAGGAGAAGACCACTGACACCTTTCTTGGGCCGAGTGGGTCGGCACGCAAGTTCAGCACCTCGCTCTCAGACCTATACTCCCAATCGTGGTGTAGAATTCCGGCGCAGTCATGGCGTTGGATTCCAAAGAGGGCGGGTTTGGGAGAGCTAGGGTTCCTCGCTCGTGCGAGTGAAATTTGTCAGCTCGGGGATAGAGCTAGGGTGGTTAGGCGGAATCACACCCCTCCTCCTCTGAGTAGATCCTTTGCAGCAGTTGTGAGAGAATGAGGGATGGATCGAGGTAGAGGTCGACCTCCTCATCGATTTGGAGATTCTTCTCTTAGTTGGATTGGGAGAAAACATAGTGCTCCAGATGAATAGATGGAGGACGATGAGCTACGAGAGAAGTTGAGAAGATATCAAGACCAGAAGAGAAGGTTCCAAGAAGGTCATCAAGGGTTTTTTCAGAGACCAGGTACGCTTCAATCTTCTCTTGGATCAGACAGATCTAGATCTAATTCTAGAAACTTTGGGGTGTCAGATTGCACTGCTTCGGATTAGTTCAAGGGGTGGCAGGAGGAAGCTCGTGGTAGAGAAAATCTGGGCAGAGATGGAGGGTTCAGTTTAGAGGGGATTCTAGGGGTAGATTTGGGGCTCGAGGATGTTCTTTTCGTACTAAGAAGAGTAGATCCATGTCCAAATAGGAAGAACTAGTGGGTACAGGTAAGGAGGGGAGCGAAAGAAAGGTTAGGGTGAGATTGGTCCAAACACTGGGATGTTAAAGATCTGAAGATAGAGGAACTTGTTTCCATTGTTTGTGTTGGACCGAAAAGGCGACTAGAGGGGGGTGAATAGGATCACAAACTCTTTTTCTCCTAAATCGGATTCAACACGATGTTTACTCCAATAGCTATGAAAGCTATGAAGATCAATCAACAAGCACAGTGGAAGACTTGTATTGAATCCAATCAAAACCCCGAAGCAAAATCAACAGAAACTCAAATCACAAAGTCTCGGGCGGTCTGACCTCTCAAGAAATCGGGTCGAATAAATTGCCTAGCGGTCGGACCTCTCACAGGGGCGGTCTGACTGATTTTCCTAGCGGTCTGACCTCTCAGATGGGCGGTCTGACCGCTCCTGACAATGAACAATGAGCAGAGCGAAAAAAACGCCAAAACCGAAACTAAAATCGGTCTAACTTTTGATCTACACGGCCAAACTTGACCAAATTTGGAACACACCTTCCTAATGATATTAGAAACCTATTCCAAGCAACGATTGAGCAGATCCATAACAAAGTTTTGACCTTTTTCCATTTTATCGAAGGAGGGTTCAAAACCGAACAAAAACCGAAAATTTAATCAAACACTTGCTCGTGAGAGATTGATGATCTAGATGATCCTAGATGTATTCTCACATGTCACAGCAAGATAGATGAGGGCAAGAAACCAACCAAAAACTCGCGAATCAAAGAAAGCCCCAAAATCATCAAATAAAGAGGATGAACACAAAAACGAAATAGAAACTCATCTTGAAAAATTTGGTTGGATTGATTTGGATAGATGGATGATTGTTGTTTACAGCCACTCCAATCTAGGAGAACAAAGCTCACCACGTGAGCACACACTCAATCCAATCCCTAAACCCTAGCTCTCCCTTTCTCTCCTCAAAACCCTAAACCAAATAGGGCACACAAGGGTTTTGGCTGGCTCTCCTTTGGCTTCAGCAACTCTAGCAACGAGCCAAACATCCCCTATTTATATGGAGGCTAAGCATCTAGAGAATATACCATTAGGGCACCCATTAAACCTTAACACACAAATGGGTTAGCACACGCACGCATCTCAAAGCGTCCTCTTCATCATCGATTGACCTAAACCGCTTCATCATGCGCCGACCCGCGCCACGGTTTAGCCAAAAGTCACCAAGGCAGTATTTGGTAAAATTACCAAAATACCCCTGTCTCGGTCTTTCTCCAAAAGACCAAGTCCAATCCTGGTGAAGCAATCACCTGCTTCGCCACGTGTAGGTTGATCAACGGCTCCATATCGTCAAGTCTGTCCTGTCCGGATCCCACCGGCACCATAGCACTTGCACCGACTCCCGCGCCGTTTGATCCAACCAGTCACACCGAACCCCCTGTTCAGTCATCCATGTCCATCCTGCGCCCCACTTGAGTCCTCTGACCTCACCCGGCATCCTTGATCCTTCTGGACCTCAGCTCTCCAAGCTTAGTCCCGATCCTCCACGCCGTTGACCGTCATTAACCTGCAAGCCACCTACACAGCAATAGAGAAGCAAACACGAATCCGGGAACAAGTTCTTCACAACTTGACCCACGTTAACTAAAACATGCATCATGCAACACATATGAACTGATGAACATGAACTTGACCTAACAAACACACATCGCCGCCACACGGGACGACAAACCAAGCCACAACCGGTCAGACCGCCACCATGGTCGGTCTGACCGCTCCTCTAGCCGGTCCGACTGCCAGCTAAAGGCCGGTCTGACCGCTAGTCCATGACTTAGCCAAAATTCCAACTTGGAAATCTGAACCTTCTCTGGAATTTTCAATCGAATAGAAATTTTGCTTGGAGGCTCCAAAAATTATGTGACCAAGAGCAGTAGAACTTCCTCTCTTGCCTACACCCTCTATTTTTGGCCCAGCCTCAAAATCCAAAGCCACTTTTTTGGTCGGTCTGACCGCTCAGCGGTAGCCGGTCAAACCGCCACACTGGCCGGTCGGACCGCCGTCCTGGCCGGTCGGACCGCCAGCCTCTCACTTGCAAAACAGCCAGAGACAGGACCGGTCTGACCGCCACCATGGCCGGTCAGACCGCCTGAGACCTGACAGCACAAGAACTTCTCCGAAAACGAGGGTTTCTCCAAACACCTCGATGATATTGCCAATTGTTCAACACACTAAGATTAGGACCATATCCACATGATCTCCACAATCTCTCCCTTGATGAACACATTGGCAATCTTCTCAAAAATGCAAATTGGAGGTTTGAAAATGAAAATACCCGACGTTTTCGCGCAAAGGCACAACTTGGTCCAAATGCAAGAGAAAACAATGGAAATAACCAAGCTGGCTTCAAAATAGCATAGGCAAGTGAGATAAGGCAAAAGAAAACATGAAAGCTTCAAATTCCAGAGAATCGACAAAAATCTCACTTAAGATCCATATGAAAGAACAATTGTTCTATTTGACCTTTGATCATTGTGAGTCTTCAAGATTTGCAATTCATGTTTAGAAAAGGCAATAAGACCAAAAGAAATGCAAATGAGATGCTCCCCCTCACTATGATCACCAATTGACAAGAGAAATTTTCAAAATTTTCATTATTTTTCCCATTTTCTCCAGAAAGCTCCTAACTTCTTCCTTTTACAAAACTTCTCCCCCTTAACATCCTGAATTTCTTCCCCTTATCCTGAAAGCTCTTTTTCACATTTTTGCCAAAACTTCTCCCCCTTTGACAATGGATTCATCAAGGAATCATCCCTTCCTCTCATCCAGAGATAACAAGTGCAACAATACAGAAGAAGCAAAAGAAAGAGCATGCATGAGTGCAATGGGGTGGCTTCATTTTTGTTTTGATTTTTCAATTTTTAGTAAAAAGAAGCTTTGGGGATTACTCAATTGAACAAGCTAGCATTTCTACCATTACTTAAGATACAACAAGCCTGACAAAGCTAGCAAGATCATATTAAAACATGTATAGCAAAGCTAAGCTAGTGAGCTAAAAAAATCACATGTTGTTGGATTAAATTAAGCAACGCTTCAAAATTAGCAAGTTCAACAACAGATATCCTAAAGTGATAATGGTCATGTCAGAATGTCATTGTGAGATCCAGAAGCTAGCAAAGACCATCTTAGAGATAAAAAGTCCTGAAATGAATCATTTTGCTCAAGTTTTTGTCAAAAGCCCAATTTTTAACTTTTTCATTTGCAATGAATATTCAAGTTGATTAAAGGTCTATCTTAGTAAAGAAGATCCTGGACTAGGAGCCATCCACAATCTCTTCCTAAACTTCAACCAATTTGACAAACTGTATTTTTAGCCATGTGCTAGATCTCAAGCCTTGCTGCGACCATCCCAAGCAACAAAAACTTAAAAGAGTGGTCTAAGTCATCCAAAACTCCCCCTGAGTTCATGCCTAGTACGATGGCAAGCAGTCTCATGAGAAAGAATTAGTAAGATCAGTTCTTTCGCACAAAAGAGGTCATCATTTTTTTTCATTTTGTAAAAGAGCAATTTTATAATCTTAAACGAACAAGAAGCTCCAGAAATGTTCAATGTTATATTCAAGAGCTAACAAAGCAATTTTAACAGGGTCAATGTCACAAAAGGATCACTAATTGTGCAACTAGCTAAAAGATCCACAAATTACAATTTTTAGTTCAAGTTGTCTTAAAGTGCTAGCTCAATTAGCAAAGACATTGCTTCACATGTTAAATCATGATAATTCTAGCAAGTCAAAGAACTAGACACGCTCTTGAGCAATAATTGAAATACTAAAGCTCAAGAGGGTAATAAGCAAAGCTTCATTAAATTAAAAGACAGAAGCACTAAAGCTTATATTACAATGCATCTTTTTGGATTTTTCATTTGTATGCAATATGATACAATGAGATGCACAAAAGATATAAAAGCCTAAAAGGACCGAAAAGGATCCGAAGAAAATACCACTTGAAGAAGGTATCAGAAAAGATCCACAAAACGTTCACATGAACAAGGAAAGTTCAGATGAATAAAGAAGGTTCAGAAAAGAACCAACTCCCCCTCAAACCAACCCAAAGGGATAAATTATCCTTAACTTGCTTCTCAAGGTGGCAAACCTTGTTTGGTTAAAAAGCTTTGAGGGGATCTGCCAAAAGAGCCTTGGACTTCACAAAAACTAGCAAAAAGACTTCAAACTCCAAAAGATCTCTAGGGAAAGCAACTTGAAAAAGCTAGGGAGCGAAACACCAATACTAAAAAGCTTACAGACAACTCAAAAACCTGCTAAGACTAGAGATTGGGAGAAAAGCTCGACCTAGGCTGTGAGAGAAGTGCATCCTAGAAAACCATGGGATAAGAAGAGTGCCTAGAAAAGACACGTGCTAGAACAGAGCCTCCTATCTACCCTGAACTCAACAAGCCCAAATACTATACAAGGTAGACTAGGGATACCATACACAAATGTAAGGTATAGAAGCTCGAACCTGAGTCGCACTGCTTGGCAGTGAGATGTAGTCACGATGAATGAAGATCCATTCCTTGAAGCTCTAAAAAGTAGTTGCGCTCACCCATCATCCTCATCTTAAAATTCCTTCGTCTCCTAGAAGTGATAGCCAACATTGAATGCACAAATGAAGAAGAACCAACAGCTGGAGTCTTTGACCACTTGTTGGACCACATGTTCTTCTTCTCAACTGAAAAGGCTACACCAAAGAGACAGAACAAGTCTATGCCTTGGTACTGGGTTAGTGAAACATTATCTAGGGAAAACAGTACCAAGACACACGACTAACAAGGATAGCAGCAAATGATCCAAAACTCATAAAACCATATAATCAATAATTCAGAACATGGGCATGAAGATAAACAAATCAATTGCAGCACATGCTATTCAAGATATGACAAAGCTCAAACTATCCTTAATCCACAATAAGGCATAGGAGCAAGCAAACAAGCACATAGTATATCACACATCATATATACAATCAAAGGTAAAGCACGCTAGTGAAAGCTATGACAAGACTCACAACTAACAGTAAAGCACAATAACCATATAAGTATAAGGCATGTTAAATAACAAATCATGGATAAGGTATGCTAAACAACACAAAAACGAAAATAGAGACTCATCTTGAAAAATCTGGTTGGATTGATTTGGATAGATGGATGATTGTTATTTACAGCCACTCCAATCTAGGAGGACAAAGCTCACCACGTGAGCACACACTCAATCCAATCCCTAAATCCTAGCTCTCCCTTTCTCTCCTCAAAACCCTAAACCAAATAGGGCACACAAGGGTTTTTGCTGGCTCTCCTTTGGCTTCAGCAACTCTAGCAACCAGCCCAACATCCCCTATTTATATGGAGGCTAAGCATCTAGAGAATATACCATTAGGGCGCCCATTAAACCCTAACACACAAATGGGTTAGCACACGCACGCATCTCAAAGTGCCGTCTTCATCATCGATTGACCTAAACCGCTTCACCATGCGCCGACCCGCGCCGCGGTTTAGCCAAAAGTCACCAAGGTAGTTTTTGGTAAAATTACCAAAATACCCCTGTCTCGATCTTTCTCCAAAAGACCAAGTCCAATCCTGGTGAAGCAATCACCTGCTTCGCCACGTGTAGGTTGATCAACGTCTCCATGTCGTCAAGTCTCTCCCGTCCGGATCCCCGGCACCATAGCACTTGCACCGACTCCCGCGCCGCTTGATCCAACCTGTAACAGCCCTAACTTAGGGTTTGTATTTCAAATGTAAAATTTTGAGGAGGAATAAAAACTTTTGTTGTCTCTTCAAATCATTTGGAAGTTTTCCAAATTTTCCCTAGCAATTTCCATTTTCTAGAATTAAATTCTTGTGAATGGAAATTGTTGTCAGCAAATTCTTAGCTTTCAAACTTGTGATCGTCCTCTGAAATTATTTTTCCTATCATCTTGATCATCCTATCTACCTCTCTGAATTATTTCACAATTTTTAGATTTTATTTGGTATTTCAAATGGTCAAGTCAAACCAGTTTAGAAATCTGGTCAAACCCTAGTTCAACAGCTTGTGAATTTTCTCCAGAAAAATGCAGTGCATAAAAAGTTCTGGAAAATTTATGAGGTGTTGTTCTCTTCCCAAAGTATCTACCATAAAAATTTCAGAATTTTGGAGCCCTGGAGCTATCTCTAAAAATTCCCCAAACCTTCTCTGTCTTTTAAATCAAATTCTAAAAATCTTGTTCCTCGGGCCCGAACCCAACTCGGGCTCGCGTCCGACTCACACACTTGGTTCGGTCGCGTCAACTAAGCGCACCGCCGAGTCCAATTGATCGCGACCGTCCGATGCAAATCGAGCGATCCACGTCGCATGCGCAACCGACTGTCCAGAATGCATACATCAATCTCGACCGTCCATCTCGGATCCAACGGTCGGCATCTTCCGATCGAGTAGAACCTCGGCTCGCACCGCTTTGCTCTGCCGCCGACATGTGGGTCCCACAGCCAGCATCGACCTCGTCTTCTCCGCACCTCACCGGAGCTCACGGCCGCGGCGCGCATGCTTGCCACGTCCTCGTCGCCGCCACCTTTTGTCCTCGTGTCACCGTGAAGCATCGCCGGGATCTCATCTACCCACTGAGCCCATCCACTACCCTTCGCGTCCATTCTCGTGTTTTCTCCGCCCAAATTTCCTTTCCGTGGGAGAAGAACCCGAGAGCAACGCCGCCGTGTTAGCGCCGCCCTCGAGCCCGAGACCGCACCGCTGTGATCCACTCTCCTCGCCGCATCCATTTTGCCCGTTCCGAGCTCGTAGCACCCAGTGAATCATCCGGAGCCACTTCGTCGTCTCCGCCTCCGGTGATCTCGGCTCTGCAAGCTTATTGGCGCTCTGGTGAGTTTCCAGTTTCGTCACTTGGTCCCTTAGGATCGCATCAACGTCTTGAGTCTAACCGTGACCTTGTTTCGCTCTTTGGTGCATCACCGAGGTGTGCGTCGCTTTCTTCTCAAACTCGGTAAAGCGCGCGCGTGTCAATTCGGCGCCACCGTCCTCCTCCATCATCAAGATCGTGGGCTTATCGTTCACGGTGTCTCCGCGATCTCGAGGAGCTCCTTCCGAAGCTTCTCGTCGTGCAACGTCCTCTCGCGCGCACCGCACTTTCTTCTCGCCTCAGTTCGCGCTGACTCGCGCGCCGGCATCCTCGTGGTCGCGTCACCGTCGTCGAGTTCGCTAGGTCCTGCGAACCGAAGGTACCACTCTTTCGCCGAAACCTCTGGTTTGCAAGATCGATTCTTGCGGCGCCGCCGCGTGCCGTGCTTTCGCGGTGAACCGCCGGTGAAGATTAGTTTAACTCTAATCATATACGCTTTGAGTCTCTGATTTGTGGGCCCTCTTTGGATAATCGCGTTTAGAAATCCTTTAATCCAGCCCGTTATTTGTTCTCTGAGTCACTACCATGTGGGTCCATGTTGTCAGTTAGGTTTGTGTAGTTCTGGTTATGCGTTTTCTCTGATGGGAAGCGTATTTCTCTATGAGGGTGTTTTGGGTTTGCACCTTAGTGAGCCGAAGACGTATTCTTTGAATACGCCTTCGACGTCACTTTAGGCGAGTCTGTTGTCTGGTCGGCGTTGCGCGGGCCATTGTCGATGGTGGGGCTTCTTGATGGCGGTAGAAAAAGGATTTAATGCTTTAGTATTTACGTAATATGTTTTCATTGCTTCGTTAATTCATTTAAACTTAGAAAATGCATAACTAATTCAATTTTTATCCAAATTGTATGAAACCAGTCTTGTTAATTTTCATTTTAAGTGTGCTATTTGATAAAATTAACTTCACCCATGTCTCTGTAGCAAAAATCTGTTAGCTAATAAAATGATGTCTTATGTATCTTCTAAATTAGAAATGCATATCTCTTCCAATAATTGTCCAAATTAAATGAACCCAATTTGTAAAATTTCATTTTCAGTATACTAACTATTAGGATAGATTTTATACACTGGTCCTGTTCATGAAAAATTGTTAAGTAATTAACTAGTGACTTGTTGTGTTTTTAGCTTAGAAAATTCATAGAAAATTGCTAATAACTTAAAATGATTTGTTCTCTGTTTCTAAAATTCTGTTATTTCATGCTTAGGCTGCTTGTGTGAGTTTTGGCTTGTTTGATGTTGTTGAATGTTTGAGTTTTGTCGGTGTTATTCGTTCTTATTTCTTTGTTATGTTCGATCGTTAGGCTTCGATATTTGCGGCAACCCCGAGGACGATCCTCGCACCATATTGAGCAACGGCAGCCGTGCAAGCGGTTTGATCATGATAATCCCAGACTTTAAATTCTAATATTTTGTTTCAATTTGTATGTATGCATTGCTTAATTTGTGTTAAAATGGATTAGGTAAACCCGTGTTTGCATATCTGTAGACAAATATTGATCTCTACTACGAGCCTAGGTTATTTCTTTGTGATTAGAGATCGTTGGATGATTTCTTGTCACTTAGTAGATACGATTTCATTTGCTAGACATGCTTAGTATCGGAGAAGCAAGCGGTTATCGACTTTAGTCGGTAACCTTGATCACACAAAATTTACTACAACTTTATGTTTCACATTTTGCTATGCTTACTTGCAAAACTAAAACCAAAAACAAAAATGATTTAGGCGGGCACAATGGTAAGATTGGTGTGATCTGTTGGGTGTGATCGAAAGGTGCCCGGTCAATTAAGGACCGAACATCTTGTGAGTTTCATTATCCAGCATTTCGGCGTGCTAACCACACTAGAGGTATGGGACCTCTCTTGACCTAGTACTTTGGCGTGTATTGGTCCCGGTCGCAGGAGGTCGCGGGAGGGACGGAGGTGGGAGCATGGTAGTTGTCGAAAAGCTTTATCTGAGTGGGTAGTTGTCTTTTCGGCTTTACCATGTAAGCGTATGGGTTTCTATCCATACGAGCGGCTCGGGTTGATACACAATATTGGAAAGCAGTCTCGTAGGACTTAGTGTGCGGCATACCTTCGAAGTGTGCTTTGGCTTAAAGGCGATGCGAGGTGTGGGTGCAGTGGTACACCTGCAGGTTAAAAACTATTCGAATAGCCTCGCCCTAGGTGATGGACACGCTTGGGTAAGCTTATTGAGAGTTAGACTACAACATTTAAATTAAAACTTGCAGGTGGTACGAACTGGGAATTCGTGCTATGTTGTGGTGACTATTGGGATAGTCACTTCTAGGTGGTTACTTGTATCTATCTTTATCTCAGATTATTTCAACAGTAAAATGAATTGCAAACTTGCCTTTAAAGCGTATTACATTATTGCAAATAAAATTGGCTTTATGCAAATGAAACATATGACCTCCACCAAATAAGCCTGCATGTAGTCTATGAACAGGTCTGTTAGTTCACACGTCAGTCTTGCGGGTACAAAGACAATCTTTGTACTCAGGTGCGTTGCTTAATGTTTTTGTTGCAGAGGAAGAAGGTGAGCCTCAGGGTCCTCACTACGTGAGTGTGTTGCCGCTTCTTGGGCGACTAGACTTGGCGGTCCGGTCGGATGCCTTGTGGGTTGAAGGCACGATTGGCTTTGTTTATAGCCATCTTATGGCACTTTGCTTCACTGTCGTTCTTGTCTATTTGTGTATCTTGTGGCACATCGGCCTATGTCCGTAATATTGTTACTATTTGTTTATCTTCCGTTTGTAGTGTAATGTTTGGACTCTATGTTTTGAATGGAGTTGATGTCTAATTTTGTAACGAGGTGCGATATCTTGCTCAGGAAGTATACATATCTCGAGATCGATTTATTTGATTTGTGATGCTAGGACCGGTGGTTGGTTAAGCATTACAAGCCAAATAAGCTGGGTCCTCACAAAGTTGGTATCGAGCCATTCGACCGTAGTAACCCAAGCATAGCCGTCCTTAGGATATTTTGAAAGTCTTATTTTCAAATTATAAAAGGTTTATGAAAACCTAAGTGATTCTCGATTTTATTCCTTACCTATCTTAGCTTTCTACTCTCATCTTACTCTAATTTAAGTTTTGAAACTTGGTTTCTCTCTTTCCTATCAAAAGATAGTTAATACTAGGTAGAATCGGTCTTTGGGAGAACCATAGAGAATTAGTTTAATTAAAAATTTGTGGGGCATAAGGGTAAGATATGTATGAGTTTGCTAAGTGTCCGATCTTTGTCGGTTGGTTTTGTAACTTAAAAGTCTTGTGCTTGTTTTGTCTTTGTTAGTAAGTTAATTGCGGTGGGTATTGACTTCGTGTTTTCGGCTATTGTTAACTTGTCTTAGTGAAACAGGATGGCGGGAGAACGCGGCGATCAAGGTGGTCATGATGAGGAGCTTCCTCCTCCAACCATGGTGAGGTTCTCGCTCGATCGAGCGAAACCGCATGGACGACGCGCATCTTGGAGGTTATTGCTAGGAATACCTCCACTCCTGCCGGTGGTGGCGGCCACGGACTCGCGGGGACTTGCAGAGTTCCTCCGCATACCACCGCCGACTTTCTCCGCTCGAGGACCCTCTCGATGCGGATGATTGGCTGCGCATGGTTGGCGGAAGCTCAACATAGCTCGATGCGAGCGCAGACAAGGCACTCTTCGCGTCCCACCGGCTTGAGGCGCGGCACTCTCATGGTGGGAGAACTATCTCGCCATGCGGCCCGCGAGCCATGTGGTCGCGTGGGAGGAGTTCCGGTCGGCTTTTCGTCGGGCCCACATCCCGGATGGCTTTGATGAAGTCAAGAAAAAGGAGTTCCTCGCGCTCAAGCAAGGGCGCAAATCGCGGATTTGAGTACATGCACGAGTTCAATCATCGCTCGTTATGCTCGGGAGGTGGCCTCGAGATGAGGCTAGCGGGAGAAATTTATGGATGGCTTGTCCGAGGAGCTGCAGGACAAGCTATCCATTGTGGACTTCTCGGACTTTCGGCCTTGGTAGATAAGGCCATTGTTGCGAGCATAAGGCAAAGCGCTGGCGAGTCCATAGCGCAAATGGGAGGCGCATCGGTCTACTCACACGGCCTCGTTCGTCCTCGGGTGGGCGGCACTGATGGCCCGTTCTTTTGCTCCACCGCGCCGAGACCATCTGCACCGGCTCCTCGCCCACCGCAGCCGTGAGCCACCACGTGCGCTGCGATCCAAGACAGAGCGGCCTCCGCAATCCGGCGCCGAGGTGACTTGTTTTCGCCGCCACAACAAGGGCCATTATGCGAATGCTCGCCTCGAGTGTTGCAGCGGCCCTCGTCCTAATGGAGGACGCGGCGGGGAGCGATCACCCGCGACGTAAGATTATTCGAAGACCGAGTGCGGCAATGGTCGAGTGAACCACCTTTCGGTGAGGAGGCTCGGGGCGCGGATGTCGTGATTGGTACACTTCTTGTCAATTCTTGTCCTGCTGCGGTATTATTTGATTACGGAGCATCGCATTCTTTATTTCAAGATCATTTGCTGCTGCTAGTGGTCTTCACTTGTGTTCCTTTGGAAGTTCCTTTGCTCATCCGCTCTCGGTCGGAAATGAGAGCCGATTCTGATGTCGGGATGTTCCTATCATAGTTGAAGGAGTGGGATTTTGGCAAATCTCATTCGCTCGATTCAATGAGTCGGATGTGATCCTTGGCATGGATTGGTTGTCCCAACACTTGGGGCAAATCGATTGTGCCGGGAAGATTGTCTATCTTACCGACCCTTGGGTGAGCAAGTCGGGTTTCGCCACGGCTTGTGGCTCGTGTCTATGTGCATTAGAAGCAAAGCCACCTTGCAAATTCAAGATGTTCCCATAGTATCGACTTTGTGGATGTCTTTCTGAAGATTTGCCAGGATGCCTCGGTTCGAGATCTGGAGTTTGCCATCGAGTTCTTTGCCGCATCGCTCCGATTTGAAGGCGCCGATCGGATGCCTCCCAATGAGCTAGAAGAATTGAAGAAGCGCTTGGTGAGCTCCAAGCAAAGGGTTTCATCCGTCCCAGTTCATCTCCTTGGGGTTGTCAGGTGATCTTTGTGAAGAAGAAGGACAAGACTTTCATGTGTGTTGAGTCCTCTCAATGAAGTGACGGTGAAGAACAAATATCCTCTCGCCCGCATTGATGATCTTTTGACGGTTTGTCCGAGCTCGGGTGTTCTCAAGATTGATCCGAGATCGGGCTATCATCAAGTCCGGATCGAGTGAGGATATTCGAAGACGGCTTTCACTACTCGTTATGGCTCTGACGAGTACACCGTCATGTCTTCGGTTTGACCAATGCTCCAGCGTTGTTCATGAACCTTATGAATTCGTATTCATGGAGTATTTGGACAAATTTGTGGTGGTTTTATTGATGACATTCTTATCTATTCCAAGATCAAGCGAGCATCTTTGAGCATCTGAAGATTGTTTTGGGCAAGTTGCGGGAGCATCACCAGATGCGAAGTTCAAGCAAATGTGAGTTCGTTGAAGGAAGTGGCATTTTGGGCCATGTTCTTTCATTTGGAGGAATATTTGTAGATCCCAACAAAGTCGCGATGTTCTATCTTGGGGCCACCAAGTCGATCAACGATGTGCGGAGTTTTCTTGGTTTAGCGGGCTACTATCGCGCTTATCGAGAACTTCTCCAAGATCGCAGCCGATGTTGAATTGCTTAAGAAGGACAAGAAGTTTGTATGGTCCTCTGCTTGTGATGAGAGCTTTCGGGAGCTCAAGCGATTGACTTCAACTCAGTCCTTACTCTTCACGATATCCACAAGAGCTTCGATATTTATTGCGATGCCTCTCGTCGGGGACTCGAATGTGTTCTTATGCGGAAGGCAAGGCGGTTGCCTATGCATCCAGCAATTGAGGCCTCATGAGCTCAACTATCCCACCCATGATTTAGAGCTTGCTGCATGAGTTCATGCACTCAAGATTTGGCGGCATTATTTGATCGAAACGCGTGAGGTGTATTAGATCATAAGAGTTTGAAATACTTATTTACTCGGCCGATTTGAACCTCGAGCAGAGGAGATGGTTGGAATTAATCAAAGATTATGACATGGGTATTCGATATCACCGGCAAGGCCAATGTAGTTCTTGATGCACTTAGTCGAAAGGTGTATTGCAATACTTTGATGATCCAAGAGCAAACAACTGCGCTTCTTGCGTAAATCCGGCGTCTCAACTTGGGTTTGGTTGAGCATGGTTCCTTGTCGCCTTGGTTGTGCAACCAACCTTGGTGGATCGATCAAGGCGCACGACAATCGATGATGGCATGGGTAAAATCAGCGCGAACATCGGGGATGGTTCACCAAGTGTTTCACGAGAGGATGAGCACGGTGTTGTATGGTTTGGGCAGCGTCTCGTGGTCCCAAAGATCCCGAGTTGCGGGATTTGATCCTTCAGAAGCCCATGATTCGCCTTTGTCCATCCATCCGGGGCTACCAAGATGTACCAAGATCTGCGCGAAGTTACGGTGGACTCGCATGAAGCGCGAAATTGCGGGTTCGTTGCGGATCGGCGTATGTTGTCGCGTGAAGGCCGAGCATCATCGCCCGCGAGGTCTCCTCCGGCCTTGCCTATACGAGTGGAAGTGGGATTCGTTGGTATGGACTTCATCAACGGTTTGCCGTGCTCCTTCGAGGAAGGGTGCTATCGGGTGGTTATTGATGATTGACGAAAGTAGCACATTTTACGCGGTGTGTACCGCCCTCGGCGTCGATAAATTGGCGCACCTCTACATATCCCGCATTGTGAGTTTGCATGGTGTGCCACGAACGATGGTGTCGATCGTGGTTCTCTTTTCACTTCCCGACTTTGGCACGATCTCAGGAGGCCATGGGTACCGTCTTACTTTCAAAGACCGCCTACCATCCTCGGGCCGATGGTCGATGCAGCGCGGTCAATCGGTGCTTGAAGATATGCTCCGTGCTTGTGTCCTTTCCTATGGGAAGAATTGGGAGAAGTGCCTACCACTTGCCGAGTTCTCCTACAACAACGGCTTCGAGCTAGTCTCGGCATGGCACCGTTTGAGGCCTTGTATGGGAGGCGTCACGAGAACCCGTTGAACCGGTCGGCGGTGAAAGGCGGTTCTTTGGCCCGATTCCATCAATGAAGCCGAAAGTCAAGTGCGATTGATTCGTGAGCACTTGCGCGTAGCTCGATCGAGCGAAGAGCTATGCGGATCGGCGTCGCCGTGAGTTGAGTTTCGGCTTAATGACTTTGTGTATCTCAAAGTCTCACCTCACGAAGGACATCGTCGTTTGGTGTCAAGGGCAAGCGGCTCCTCGATATGTCGGCCGTGTCGCATCATCAAGAAAGTGGGAGCTGTTGCATACAAGTTAGAATTGCCGGCTACACTCGAAGGGTGCATGATGTTTTCCACGTGTCGCAATTGAAGAAGTGCCTTCGTGTTCTGTGGAGAAACGCCTGGAAAATATCGATGTGCGGGAAGATCTGTCTTATCGTGGCGCCCGTTCGTATCCTCGAAGAAGTGAACGCAGGACAAGGAACCGTGTGATCAAGTTCCTTAAAGTTCAGTGGTCAAACCACTCGAGGATGAAGCCACTTGGGAGCGGGAAGATCGTCTCGGCAGATTACCCGTCCTTCTTCTCCCGGTGATCGAATCTCGGGCGAGATTCTGTAAGGGGGAGATTTGTAACAGACCCTAACTTAGGGTTTGTATTTCAAATGTAAAATTTTGAGGAGGAATAAAAACTTTTGTTGTCTCTTCAAATCATTTGGAAGTTTTCCAAATTTTCCTAGCAATTTCCATTTTCTAGAATTAAATTCTTGTGAATGGAAATTGTTGTCAACAAATTCTTAGCTTTCAAACTTGTGATCGTCCTCTGAAATTATTTTTCCTATCATCTTGATCATCCTATCTACCTCTCTGAATTATTTCACAATTTTTAGATTTTATTTGGTATTTCAAATGGTCAAGTCAAACCAGTTTAGAAATCTGGTCAAACCCTAGTTCAACAGCTTGTGAATTTTCTCCAGAACAATGCAGTGCATAAAAGTTCTGGAAAATTTATGAGGTGTTGTTCTCTTCCCAATGTATCTACCATAAAATTTCAGAATTTTTGGAGCCCTGAGCTATCTCTAAAAATTCCCAAACCTTCTCTGTCTTTTAAATCAAATTCTAAAAGTGTTCCTCGGCCCGAACCAACTCGGGCTCGCGTCCGACTCGCACACTTGGTTCGGTCGCGTCAACTAAACGCACCGCCCGAGTCCAATTGATCGCGACCGTCCGATGCAAATCGAGCGATCCACGCCGCATGCGCAACCGAACTGTCCGAATGCATACATCAATCTCGACCGTCCATCTCGGATCCAACGGTCGGCATCTTCCGATCGAGTAGAACCTCGCTCGCACCGCTTTGCTCTGCCGCCGACATGTGGGTCCCACTGCCAAGATCGACCTCGTCTTCTCCGCACCTCACCGAGCTCACGGCGCGCGCGCATGCTTGCCACGTCCTCGTCGCCGCCACCTTTTTGTCCTCGTGTCACCGTGAAGCATCGCCGGGATCTCATCTACCCACCGAGCCCATCCACTACCCTTCGCGTCCATTCTCGTGTTTTCTCCGCCCAAATTTCCTTCCGTGGGAGAAGAACCCGAGAGCAACGCCGCCGTGTTAGCGCCGCCTCGAGCCCGAGACCGCACCGCTGTGATCCACTCTCTCGCCGCATCCATTTTGCCCGTTCGAGCTCGTAGCACCAGTGAATCATCCGAGCCACCGCCGTCTCCGCCTCCGGTGATCTCGGCTCTGCAAGCTTATTGGCGCTCTGGTGAGTTTCGGTTCGTCACTTGGTCCCTTAGGATCGCATCAACATCTTTGAGTCTAACAGTGACCTTGTTTCGCTCTTTGGTGCATCACCGAGGCCGTGCGTCGCTTTCTTCTCAAACTCGAAAGCGCCGCGTGTCAATTCCGGCGCCACCGTCCTCCTCCATCATCAAGATCGTGGGCTTATCGTTCTCGGTGTCTCCGCGATCTCGAGGAGCTCCTTCCGAAGCTTTCGCCGTGCGTAACGCCCTCTCGCGCACCGCACTTTCTTCTCCGCCTCCGTTCGCGCCGCCGCCGCGGCATCCTCGTGGGTCCGCGTCACCGTCGCCGAGTTCGCTAGGTCCTGCGAACGAAGGTACCACTCTTTCGCCGAAACCTCCTGGTTTGCAAGATCATTCTGCGGCGCGCCGTGCCGTGCTCTCGCCGGTGAACCGCGGTGAAGATTAGTTTAACTCTAATCATGTGCGCTTTGAGTCTCGATTTGTGGGCCTCTTTGGATAATCGCGTTTAGAAATCCTTTAATCCAGCCCGTTATTTGTTCTCCGAGTCACTACCATGTGGGTCCATGTTGTCGATTAGGTTTGTGTAGTTACGGTTATGCGTTTTCTCGATGGGAAGCGTATTTCTCTATGAGGTGTTTTGGGTTTGCACCTTAGTGAGCGAAGACGTATTCTTTGAATACGCCGACGCCACTTTAGGCGTGTCTGCTCTGGTCAGCGTCGCGGGCCCATTGTCGATGGTGGGAGCTTCTTGATCGCGGTAGAAAAATGATTTAATGCTTTAGTATTTCGTAATATGTTTTCTGTTGCCTTTGTTAATTCATTTAAACTTAGAAAATGCATAACTAATTCAATTTTTATCCAAATTGTATGAAACCAGTCTTTGTTAATTTTCATTTTAAGTGTGCTATTTGATAAAATTAACTTCACCCATGTCTCTGTAGCAAAAATCTGTTAGCTAATAAAATGATGTCTTATGTATCTTCTAAATTAGAAAATGCATATCTCTTCCAATAAT
Source organism: Ampelocalamus luodianensis (assembly GCA_036346255.1). Classification (NCBI taxonomy): domain Eukaryota; kingdom Viridiplantae; phylum Streptophyta; class Magnoliopsida; order Poales; family Poaceae; genus Ampelocalamus; species Ampelocalamus luodianensis. The sequence continues at coordinate 35,062,699 of CM070622.1, forward strand.
TGTCCAAATTAAATGAACCCAATTCTGTAAAATTTCATTTTCAGTATACTAACTATTAGGATAGATTTTATACACTGGTCCTGTTCATGAAAAATTGTTAAGTAATTAACTAGTGACTTGTTGTGTTTTTAGCTTAGAAAATTCATAGAAAATTGCTAATAACTTAAAATGATTTGTTCTCTGTTTCTAAAATTCTGTTATTTCATGCTTAGGCTCTTGTGTGAGTTTTGGCTTGTTTGATGTTGTTGAATGTTTGAGTTTTGTCGGTGTTATTCGTTCTTATTTCTTTGTTATGTTCGATCGTTAGCTTCGATATTTGCGGCAACCCCGAGGACGATCCTCCGCACCATATTGAGCAACGCGACCGTGCAAGCGATTTGATCATGATAATCCCAAGACTTTAAATTCTAATATTTTGTTTCAATTTGTATGTATGCATTGCTTAATTTGTGTTAAAATGGATTAGTTAAACCAGTAGTTGCATATCCTGTAGACAAATATTGATCTCTACTACCTGAGCCTAGGTTATTTGCTGTGATTAGAGATCGCTGGATGATTTCTTGTCACTTAGTAGATACGATTTCAGCTGCTTAGACATGCTTAGTATCGGTAGAACTGGGCGGTTATCGACTTTAGTCGGTAACCTTGATCACACAAAATTTACTACAACTTTATGTTTCAGCATTTTGCTATGCTTACTTGCAAAACTAAAACCAAAAACAAAAATGATTTAGACGCGGGCACAATGGTAAGATTGGTGTGATCTGTTGGGTGTGACTGGAAAGGTGCCCGGGTCAATTAAGGACCGAACATCTTGTGAGTTTCTGTTATCCAGGCATTTCGGCGTGCTAACCACACTAGAGGGTATGGGACCTCTCTTGACCTAGTACTTTGGCGTGTATTGGTCCCGGGTCGCAGGAGGTCGCAGGAGGGACGGAGGTGGGAGCATGGTAGTTGTCCGAAAAGCTTTATCCTGAGTGGGTAGTTGTCTTTTCGGCTTTACCATGTAAGCGTATGGGTTTCTATCCATACGAGCGGCTCGGGGTTGATACACAATATTGGAAACAGTCTCGTAGGACTTAGCTGTGCCGGCATACCTTCGGAAGTGTGCTTGGCTTAAAGGCGGTCTGAGGTGTGGGTACAGTGGTACACCCCTGCAGGGTTAAAAACTATTCGAATAGCCTCGTCCTAGGTGATGGACACGCTTGGGTAAGCTTATCGAGAGTTAGACTACAACATTTAAATTAAAACTTGCAGGGTGGTACGAATCTGGGAATTCGTGCTATGTTGTGGTGACTATTGGGATAGTCACTTCTAGGTGGTTACTTGTATCTATCTTTATCTCGCAGTTATTTCAACAGTAAAAATGAATTGCAAACTTGCCTTTAAACTGTATTACATTATTGCAAATAAAATTGGCTTTATGCAAATGAAACATATGACCTCCACCAAATAAGCTCGCATGTAGTCTATGAGCAGTGCGTTAGTTCACACGTCGGTCTTGCGGTACAAAGACAATCTTTGTACTCGGTGCGTTGCTTAATGTTTTTGTTGCGAGAGGAAGAAGGTGAGCCTCGGGGTCCTCACTTACGTGAGTGTGTTGCCGCTTCTTGGGCGACTAGACTTGGCGGTCGGTCGGATGCCTTGTGGGTTGAAGGCACGCGATTGGCTTTGTTTATAGCCATCTTATGGCACTTTTGCTTCATTGTCCTTCTTGTCTATTTGTGTATCTTGTGGCACATCGGCCTATGTACGTAATATTGTTACTATTTGTTTATCTTCCGTTTGTAGTGTAATGTTTGGACTCTATGTTTTGAATGGAGTTGATGTCTAATTTTGTAACGAGGTGCGATATCTTGCTTCAGGAAGTATACATATCTCGAGGATCAGTTTATTTGATTTGTGATGCTAGGACCAGGTGGTTGGTTAAGCATTACAAGCCAAATAAACTGGGGTCCTCACACAACCAGTCGCACCGAACCCCCTGTTCGGTCATCCATGTCCATCCTGTGCCCCGCTTGAGTCCTCTGACCTCACCCGACATTCTTGATCGTTCTGGACCTCAGCTCTCCAAGTTTAGTCCCGATCCTCCTCGCCGTTGACCGTCATTAACCTACAAGCCACCTGCACAACAATAAACAAGCAAACACGAATTTGGGAATAAGTTCTTCACAACTTGACCCACGTTAGCCAAAAAATGCATCATGCAACACATGCACTGATGAACATGAACTTGACCTAACAAACACATATCGCCGCCACACGGGACGACGAACCAAGCCACAACCGGTCAGACCGCCACCATGGCCGGTCTGACCGCTCCTCTGGCCGGTCCGACCGCCAGCCAAAGGCCAGTCTGACCGCTAGTCCATGACTTAGCCAAAATTCCAACTTGGAAATCCGAACCTTCTCTGGAATTTTCAATCGAATAGAACTTTTGCCTAGAGGCTCCAAAAATTATGTGACCAAGAGCAGTAGAACCTCCTCTCTTGCCTACACCCTCTATTTTTGGACCAGCCTCAAAATCCAAAGCCACTTTCATGGCCGGTCTGACCGCTCAGCGGTAGCCGGTCAGACCGCCATACTGGTCGGTCGGATCGCCGTCCTGGCCGGTCGAACCTCCAGCCTCTCACTTGCAAAACAGCCCGAGACAGGACCGGTCTGACCGCCACCATGGCCGGTTAGACCGCCTGAGACCTGACAGCACAAGAACTTCTCTGAAAATGAGGGTTTCTCCTAACACCTCGACGATATTACCAATATATTGTTCAACACACTAAGATTAGGATCATATCCACATGATCTCCACAGTTTGCAATCAGGGCATCATCAAGCCAGATGCGCAAATCCTGCTGTGTGCTACAAATGCAAAAAGACTGGTCATATGACCTCTGTTTGTCCTGATGAAAAAACGAATTAGGAGTTGAAGCTCTTTGCTTTTGGAATTCCTAGTCAGAGTTTTTATAGTCCTCAAGTGTCTAGATTGCAACTTTGTGAGCAACAAGCAGCAACTGGAGTTCTTAGTATACAAGAGGGGGTGGCTTCTGTCCAACAAATTGAAGCTGAGTTAAAACATTTGATCCAAGATAATTGGGATTGGAAGGTCAGGAAGTTATCTGAGTCGGAATACGCAGTGGTTTTTCCTTCTAAAGCTATCTTAGACACCTAGTCTAAAGTAAGTGGTGGAATTAGCTCTTTATTCTATCAAAGCTAAAGTGGAGAAATCCAATTCAGATCATGAGGCCTCTTCTGTCCTTGTTCCTATTTGGGTGAAGATCTCTGGAATTCCTATACCTGCAAAAACAATGGAAATTGTTAAAGAATTAGCTAGTACCGTGGGTGAACCTATTGAGGTTGATGAGATTAGTTTGATGAGAGTTGATCCGGTCATGGTTAAGGTGAATTGTAGAGATCCTTTTAGCATCAACTGTTTTGTGGAGATTTTCATTAATGCTGTGGGATATGAAATCATATACAGAAGGTGTTGTGGAGAAAAGGAAGGTGGTCCTTATAGAGATCTAGGTCATAAAGCTCATGACAAAAGGAATGATGATGAAGATAATGAGGAAGAGGAGGAATCAAAGGCAGTACTCATAAGACAATGGGAAAAACTTGCTGAAAAGTTTGGAGGGGATTCTCATCAAACTTCTGATCACAAAAGTGGTGGAGAGTCTCACAAAACCAAAACTAAACATCAGAGGGTTTCAGATTCTGAGGGGTCTGTGCAAGGCAAAGAGATCGTGGAAATCAATATTGACAGTCAAATTCTGCTAGTTCTACCACTGGCCTTCAGTTTCCCTACTATTGGATTTGACAATTTGTCATCTAGTCATGAGGAGAGTGAGGACAAAGTGGAAGGGGAGAAGGACTTATCTGGTAATTCTAAAGGGGGGCTTTCTGAGAATGGAATGGAGTTGACCCAAGTTACTTCTAAGGAGATAGTGGTTCATACCAATGTGGGGCCTACTTTGATGGCTGTAACTATTTAGCCATGTTTAAAATTTCCTTCTAAAGGTTCTACTTCTGAGGAAGTGAATTTATTATGCTAGGATGCTACTACTAGTAAGCAACTTTTCAAGAATCAATTTCAGGAGCGGGTGTCTATGGGGTGTCAGCTTCCGGAGGACCAGAACATTTGTGAGGGTAACTCTGATAGAAGTGAAGGAGGTGAGGAAGTTAATATGAATGTTAGTAGGGAGAGAGGAAAATTTCTATTGCCTGAGGTTGAGGGATTAGCATATTAATGGATCCTGGCCAAAAAAAGTTGGGTAAAGACAGGGTTAAGGAACCACAGATGCCCACTAGGAAGAGCAATCGTATTCAAGACAAAGGTATTCCCATTCAAGAGAAGGCTGCTATGCTAAAGTCCATCCAGAATCTGGAATCTCAAGGTACAACCGAGAATAATCCTTTTAATGTATTTAGAAAATGTGGCTATTTCCTATGACATTACTTTGGAATCTCAATTAGAGAGCCCAAGGAAGTGATTTCTGCCATGCAAGCACAAGAGATAGTTAGATTTACTATTGCTAAAGCAGAATTGGAGAAATGTAATAATTCTAGACAGCAAGTGGAAGGTGAATTTAAAGAGGATGGTAGGGGTGAAGAAGCTCATTTGGATGTGGTTGATAATGAAACAAGGGGTGCAGTGGGGTTTAAACTGAACAAAAGAGTTAACAGTAGGCTAAAAAAGGATAAGGTTACATCTAGAAAGTTTCATATACAAAGTATCTTTTTTAGAATATTCGAGGGTTAGGTAAACCAGCTAGGAAAAGGCAATTGAAAGAGCTTATTGTCAAGGAGAGGTTTGATGTGGTAGGGGTGCATCAAACCATTAAAAAGGATTTCTCTTAAAGGGATCTAAAAGACTTGGCAGGGAATTGAGATTTTGGTTGGCTCTGGTCTTCTGCTATTAGGCATTCTAGGGGTATTTTAATGGGGGTGAGAAAAGATGAATTGGAGATTGAAGGGGGTGACCAAGGAAGGTTTTTTGTTAGTATGATGTTGAGGTATAAAAAAAACAACTTCAGATGGGAAGTGGTGGCTGTTTATGGTTCTTCTCAGCATGATTTAAGTCATGAATTTTCGAGGGAGCTTCATGATAAAGTCATTCTTCTGTTCTATCTTTTGTTTTTTGGGGTGATTTTAATTTGATTAGAAAAGCAGATGACAAAAGTTTTGGTAATATTAATTACAATTTGATTGATGGCTTCAATGGCTTCATTACTGCTAATGATTTGATGGAGATTAAAAGGGGTCGTTCAAGGTTCACTTGGACAAATAAGCACTCATGTCCTATCATGGTGGAGCTTGATAGGATTATGATTATTCCGATTTCAACAAGTTGAGAGATCGTATTTCCTCTTTGTAATGCTTTTAGTTTGACTAGAGTATGTTCTGATCACTGCCCAATTGTGCTGGACACTGGGGAGAATTTTGCAAGGAAATTTGGGAGATTCTTTTTTGAAAAGAAGTGGTTTTGTCAGGAGAATTTTAAAGAGGTGGTTCTGGAGAAGTAGGAGGAGATTGGTCAAAAGATGCCTGATCATTTGTATTCTTTGGATATATGGAATGGGGGTATGGCTTCTTTAAGTCAATAATTTAAGAGGCTGGGGTGCCAATTTGAATGGTAAGTATGAAATAGAAAAGAAGATTATTTTAGATCACCTTGTCAAGGTGGATTTGAAGGCAGAAGAGGAAGGTTTAAGTACTGAAGAGTGGCTAGACAGATATAAAGCTGGGAGAGACCTAGAAAAACTATATGATATGGAGGAGAAATTCAGGCATCAAAGGGGAGATGTGAAGTGGATCACTCAAGGGGATGCCAATACAAGTTTTTTCCCCATAGTTGTGCCAATGGGAGGAGGAAAAATTTTATTTCTAGTTTGGAGCATGATGGGGGGTGTATAACAGAAGAAGCTGCACTTAGAGACCATATTTACAAGTTCTACAAAGACCTATTTGGAAAGGATAGTGGTCTTAGTGTGAATATTTCTAAAGATTTATGGAAGGATAGGGGTAGGATTTTTTATGTGGACAATGACAATTTGGTACAAAAATTTACAGAGATTGAAGTTTGGAATATCATTAAAGGTTTAAGTAGTTAGTCAGCACCTGGGTCTGATGGTTTCCCTTCCTATTTTTATAAGTTCTTCTGGGGGGCATTAAGCATTACTTCATGGAGTTAATAAGGGATTTCTTTGAGGGGAATCTTGATTTGAAAAGGTTGAATTATGGGGTGATAACGTTGGTGCCAAAATAAGGAGGCAAATACTATTAGACAGTATAGGCCAATTTGTTTGCTGAATATAAACTTCAAAATTATCACTAAGTTGTTGGCTGCCAGATTGGGGAATGTGGCACATAAGATCATTAATGAGAGTTAGATTGCTTTTATCAAAGGTAAGAATATTTTAGATGGGGTTGTGTCCCTTCATGAGATCTTACATGAGCTAAGAGTTTCTAAGGAGAGAGGTGTGATCCTCAAATTAGACTTTGAGAAAGCTTATGATAAAGTTCAATGGAGGTTTCTAGAGGATGTCATGATAAGTAAAGGTTTCTCTGGAAAATGGATCAATTAGGTGATGAGTTCAGTAATAGAGGGGATAGTGAGCATTAATATTAATGGAACTGTTGGACTATATTTTACCACTCATAGAGGTCTGAGACAAGGTGATCCTCTGTCTCCTTTTTTTGTTTAATCTTGTAGCTGATGTTTTGGCAACAACTATTTATAAGGCTCAGCAGAAAGGTTTGATTAAAGGGGTTGTGTCCAATCTTATTTCTGGGGGGTGTTCCTCTGTTACAGTATGCTGATGACACAGTCCTCATGGTTGAGTGTAAAGATGAGTACATTCTCAACCTAAAATTCTTGCTTTATTGCTTTGAATGGATGTTTGGTTTGAAAATTAACTATCACAAGAGTGAAATTTTTGTTGTTGGGGTGGACAGAGGAGAAGCTCATAGAGTTGCAAATATTTTTAGTTGTAAACTAGGTCAGTTTCCTCTGACTTATTTGGGTATTTCTATTGGGGATAGAGATGTGAAGAAAAAGGCAGCAGAGAAAATCATTCGCAAGATAGAATGCACATTGGGCACCTGGAAAAGTAGTATTCTGTCCTCAGGGGGAAGATTGGTTCTGGTAAATAGCTGTCTTAGCAGTATTCCAACTTACACTATGGGATTTTTACAGGTTGAATGAGGAGGTGCATAGGAGAATAGACTCTATTAGGTCTAGATGTTTCTAGAGAAGGGCAAGCGATAAGTTCAAGTATCACATGGTTAATTGGAGGGTGGTTTGTAGACCTAAAGATTTTGGAGGTCTAGGGGTGATTAATACCATGCTTTTTAATGATTGTCTGTTAAGCAAATGGATTTGGAAGATTGACTAGGATAAGGATGAGTTTTGGTTTAGAATTTTGAGGTCTAAGTACTTTCCTAAAGGGGATTTTAAGGGCTCTAATCCTCTCAAAGGGTCTCAGTTCTGAGGAAGTCTTCATAAAGTGAAGCATTTGTTCTTTGGGGGGGGGGGGTTGAATTATGACTTAGGAGATGGGAATTCTATTACCTTCTGGAAAGATGTTTGGATAGATCATTGTCCCTTGAAAGTCAGGTTTGCAAGGCTTTTCAAAATTTGTGTGAATCCTGATATTTGTGTAGCTAAGGGCTGGGTGAATGGGGTTTGGAACATTAACTTTGTCGGGAATTTTGGGACAGAGGAGAAAAATCAATGGGAGGACTTGAAACAAAGTTTGGATGGAGTGAATCTTAAATAAGACAAAGATATGATGAGGTGGTGTCTAGAAAAATCTGGTCAGTTTTCGGTCAAGTCCTTATATCTTGTAGGAAGCTTATTGGGGGATTACTTGTAGGAAGCTTCAAAAGCTGTGGGCCAGCAGAATTCCTCTCAAAGTGAAAATTTTCCTTTGGCAGACTTACTAGGATAGAATTCAGATGGCAGACCAACTTAGGTTGAGAGGTTGGAAATGAGAGGTTAATTGAATCTTATGTGGGGTTGCAGAGGATGCTAACCATATGCTTTTTCATTGTGTTTTGGCAAAATTTGCTTGGTTTTGTATCAAAGATATTCTCCTTTGGGAAAGAGTTCCAAACTCTCTAAATGATCTTCATATGTGGTGGCTTGATAAAAGGGTGCTAACGATTACCACATTGGTTTATTTAATTTTGCAACTTTGGCTTGGACTCTTTGGAAAATCAGGAATAAAGGGGCAATTGAGAAGATTTTCTCTAAACAACCGACTGAAGTTATGTTCAAATTTGTATCTTGTTTGTAGCGGTGGTGAATCCTAATCACAGAAGCTGATCGTTTGAAGCTAGAAGAACTGCTAGGGTCGGCTGAGGACTGGCTGAAGAATCTTTGCGCTGCAGGGCAGGTTTAGCTGTTGGGTCTTAAGTCTGTCTTGAGTTTAGTCTGGTTTTCTGTAGGTGACTAGCGCTTTTTGCTTTTGAGCGGTGTTTGTCGGTTCCTTGTGAACTTGTAAGCTGGATTAGTTAGCTGGTAATCCCAGCATGATCTTTGTCGTTTTTTGCTTGTAAAACTGGTTATTAGCTTTTTATAAAAGCTGAGTTTTGCCTTATTGAAAAAGAAAAGAAAAAAAAGGCAAAGGAAGGTGTAAGAAACAAGTGTGTATGGAATGGAAGTCGGCGGACCAAAGCAGGTCTATATCGCACTTGATCCATGTGTAATCGGCGGCATCCCTCGTACTGGATCGATCAGCTTATCGTTTCATGTATGTTGCGCCAAGGAGGCAAGCTCAGCTTAGCTTAGCTCAGCATCAGGAAGAAATCGTCAGGTACTACATTTAAAAACTTAGTGAGTGGTAGCTGACTAAGTTAAAACATTCGTCTGAATGTCGACACACTGCACATATTTACTACATGGAAATGTGCCCAGTTCTTGTCGGCTGTAGTCATAATCTCCATCTGATGCTGCAGGGTTACTTCGCTGTGGTTTTATTTTTATCTGGGGATCTGAACGCAGAAACCACGTTATCCACACACACAAAAATTCATCATGTTGCCTCGAGAAAAAGAATTAAAGAAGCATGTCATCATTGAAGGCATCAAAGATCATGGGCGGAGCTTCATACAGACCAACATGGGCCACGGATTCCTCTTCGTTTTGATGCTACGACTCCTTTTTCGTTTTGACATCTTTATATACAAAGTTAAGAAATTAGTAGCTTATACTGCATATTAGACTAAAAATCAGTAGTTTTGCCCTTCAGTCCATCATTTTTTAAGTTTAAAACATAATTTTTCTATATTGATGTTTCATCTTTATAAACAGCCTTCTCTTTATTTTTTTGGTCAAGCTCCGCCGAGGTCAAAGGTGGCATAGCTAGTACTCCCTCCGTTTTTAAATACATGACGTTTGACCAAGCTTGTAGTCAAATTTATCTAACTTTGACTAATAATATATGAAAAACTATTTAGATTGATCATGAGTGAATAGTAGCATTAGATTTATCATGATAAATATTTTCATAATATAATAATTTTGTAATTTTTTACTAACAAAATTATATGAAAAGTAATGATCATGCGTTTGGTCAAACGTCATGTATTTAAAAACGGAGGGAGTACTTAACTAGCGCGTACACGGACTCCCATTCGCCCTCAAGGATTTCGTTAATAAAGCTACGCGATTGACTGGGGACGACACGGGGACGGGGACCAGAGGCGGTGCGTCCCTTTCGCTTTCGGCGAAGTCCAAGGCGGCGAATCGTCGCATCGCGCGCGTGGACGCTGCATGTATGGCCGAGGGTGTGCTCACGACAGACGGGAGCCACGCGAGCGAGGACAGCGGGGGAGCATGAGCCGACCCTGTGGCCTCGCGAGTCCGTCACACCACTACTTAGCCAGCGTGGAGGCGAGGCGAGGCGAGGCGAGGCTCGTGGCCGCCCACCACGGGTGCGCCACGCGCCCGAGCTCCTCCCGTTCCACAGAGCAGCGTCACTCGGCGCACGCCCCCTGATTCCAGATTTGGGCTCTGCGGGAATGGAAACGTTTTGCTGCAAAACTCACGTGAAATTCCTGCGTTTCGAATGATCAGTTAATTAGAGAACTTTGTGTGCCGCGTCGTGGGATGTGAAATCTAGTTATCATGGCTCAAAAAAAGGTTCTGAATAACCACCCATGGATCCAAATGTTAAAAAAAAACTACGTGCTATTGAAAAAATATTGTAACGCCAAACTGAGCTTTAGTGAATGCAAATGTTTCTAGCTCGACCGCATGAAAAATGGCATTCATATTTTATTGCGGAAAATACTTTCAGAATACTATCCTAGAAATATGCGTAGCTTCTACTAAAGTGTATTTCCTATCATTTAGAAAAGTGATGGCCAAAATCTCAATGTGAAAACTAATACTAAGGGAGAGGATTACACAAACACCCAGATATCGTGGTGGTGCAGGTTATAAAAAGCCCCAGGTCCAAGGTATAATAGTAAGTAGCAAATAACAGCAAGCATTTTGACCTAAACTGTATGTAGAAGTATTATAGGTGATTCGTATACAATGCAAAAGCTCCCCTACTGGCGGCTATGCTCACACCATATTTCGTTGTCGTCGTCACCTCCACTCGTCAAGAGCTTGAAACGCGCCACCGGGAGCTCAGCTTCAGTCCAAACTAGAGTGTTTTTTTCTCCTAAAATGGTACTGTTGACGCTGTGGATAGCAAATCTAGTTCCTTTCCGACATCAAATGCAAAAATGGCACCGCAGAGCTTCCGTCGCTCGACACATTGCCGAGTCCGTTCCCTACGAGGTGGACCTCGCTCCTCTGTGTTCCAAGGGTCCGGACTCCTCCTCCTTGTGCCACCTGGCCCAGCGTTGCTCATCTGTGCCCCTAAGCCGGAGCTAGCTTGTCCGTTTCCCCAAGGACCGGACTCGCCCAGCGAAGTGAGCTTTGGTCACTTGGTCCTCCCGTGGTAGGTGCGAGGGATCGATCGGGGGTTCAACCTCCGGCCTCGCATGCGGCTGCGCTGGGCGCAGTGAGAAAAAGCGGGGACTATGCTGGGGCACAGTGGCCTTGAGCCCGCCACGGTTCATAGCGCTGCTCCCGTGGACGCCTCGCAGAGTAGGGTGCTTATTCTTCTTTAATGCAGTCCGGATGGAGAAATCCCGGACCTCTAAAAAAAATGTACATGGCAGTTCACATATTTCAATGTAGATTTTTTTTTTATCGTGTTCCTTCTGAATATCTTGCACTTATATTACCAGTTCAGTACATCACGGATCTTTTCTCTTACAGGCTATTCTCTTTGTTTCACAATATAGAAATATTTTTGTACTTAGGATATGCTAGAGCGGAAGCAAACTTACTCAGAGCTATATAAAATGATGATACTGACATTTTGAAAGTTAAATTGAACCTTTTTACAAATTGATTCATGTGTACTTACTTATGGTATGTTGGAGCTTGATCAGGTGAACTACCTTGATTTTATTATTATGGAATTTTAAGTTGAGATATTGTTGACTTAAAAATATCAGCATATCTACGGAAGCTGCCACCTCCTCACTCTCCGCGGTTCCAGTCAAAATATTTTGCCTTCAACATGTATACCCCTATTCATGCTGACATGTCAACGGTGCATGCGGTTGCAGCAACACACATGTACTCTCCTCATAATGAGGTACAAATATTCTTGCCTCGTACAGATATTTACCTATGTTTCTTCGAGTTTATCACATAACAATGGTTAACTGTCCTCCAAATTTGCAGCCCATTCCAACTCCATCTACATATATTGAACAGGTACATCATGATGTCTATTTGCACATATTGCTTTGGGTGTTTATCCCTTATAGATTCTTGTTAATGAATTTTGCTATTGATCATGACCAGACAAGACTATCAAGCATAGTTTGTGCTAAACGCTCTGCATCACAATGCACATAACTTTCATCCAACTCCGATTCACACAAAATGTCACAAAAATATATTGTGAAGGTATTCTCACATTGCTACTCTCAATGTATTGGTATCGACAAACATATGTTGATGCCTATATATTTTCTATAATTCAATTTATCTCATTAATGTTCTTGTTTCATCGTACTGGGACACATAGCAGTATGGAACTACTTCTTAGCTACTCTACACAAAAACTCCAGCAACAACCTACCATTAAGAGTCCATATCGTCTCATCCAGCACTATGTGGATTATGGAGTTAAATGCAATTTCACGCTGCTCTAACCAGATCTTCTGCTATACTCTACTCAAATTGGTACGTATCGATAAGTACTGCAGAATACTTTCCATATTATGCTACTTTACACTAATTTCTAAGCGCAAATGCAATTTCATGTACCCATGCCTAGCTGATGCCAAAAAAAACATGCCAAACTGCCAGCACGTAGCATGTCGATAATAACTTGCTTTAATTTGATTTAGATCTTTCAACACAGAGCTATTTTTTTGTAGACCGAACACAAAAGAAATCATTCATATTCAACATATCAGATTACATTGTACCACAGCATATAACAAACTAACAATTGTCAGACATTATGTTTTGAACGGACGGACGCAGCGTAGTGCGTTTGACCTTCTAGTTTTTTTTTCTAACAAAGAAATAAATTGCATAGAAACGAGGGAGTGTAGAGGTTGGAGGCGCATGCGTTGGGCGGTGGAAGCGCACGCAGCGGCACGCGCCTGGCGGGGGCACCGGATGGTGCCGCCCACACGCGCCCGCGTGCTTCCTGGCCCGCGCGCCCCACATCCTCTCGCCGACACGTGGGCTCCCTAACGCCCCTGGCCCACAAGCTCATCTCCACGACCGGCGCCCAACGGCACGGCGGCACGCGTCGTTACGTGCCCTCCCCCGAGGGGTGGGACCCACGCCGCCCGCCCTCCCTCCCTTCCTCGTTTCTTTTCTTTTTCTCTCTCGCTTGCAGCAACAGTAGCAGAGAACCGAGAGGGGGAGAAAGAGACACCGAAGAACACCTCACACGCATCGTTGGCGAGGCCGAGACCCACCCAGCCCTCTTCGATCTCTGCCCTTTCGCCTTCCAATCCGACTATCCGAGGTAGCTCTTGTTCTCTGTGACGTTTTTCTGTTTGGGTTTGGATTGGGGAGGCACAAGGAGAGGTGCTGATGGGTGGGTGAATTGACCGATGGGTTCTTCTTGGTTCATTGGTTTCTACAGGGGAGAAAGAGGCTGGGGCCAAGATTTAACCGGCATGGTGCCCGCGGAGAGGGGAAACGTCGCTGCCGCCGTCAGCACCGCCGCCGCCGAGAAGCTCGTCCATGGGTGAGAGTTCTTGGAGGGGGGCTACAGTTTTCTTAGACAGAAAAAAACACTTGCAAGGGGATGCTAAAAAAACACTTGCATATTTGGGAGTTTTTTTTTTGTTAGTGTGGATTTTAGAGCGTGTATATTTTCTGGTTCAAGTTGGTTCTGTGGCAAGATTATGTACGCACATGAAGTCAAGCACAGTATTTGATACTCAAATACTCGCAACTTGCAGTAATAAATATGCAAGTTGCCAAAGATCCAGCGATGTGAAGTTCTATAATGTCCTAACAACTTACATGTCGATTAACTGATTAAGTATTTGTGATTCTTGCTATTTTCTGTTAATTTGATCCTTTTATTCTTTTTTCGTGGGGAGGAAATGAAAATGAGAGTTGTGCTCGTGTTACTTTGTTGCTGAAGTAGTTCCATTTGAACCCTGTGCAGGCCTATCTCTGACAAGAAGTGCAAGAAGAAGGCCCCGAAGAAGATCCATAAAGCCGAGAGGGAGAAGCTTAAACGCGACCAGCTAAATGATATCTTTGGTGAGCTGGGTAATATGCTAGGTAAGTAGTAGGTATACACTAGCTTTGCAGATCACCGCATTGCAACTTTAAGCAGCGTTGCTTGAGCGTTTGTCTATCTTTCCTAATTTGGAGGGTTCTTTATGCTTTGCATGATGGAATGCCATGCAGTATATATCACGCACCACTCTCTTGAATGTGGTTGTTTGCATGTTGCAATTGATCCCAGACACATGGAATTGTGAATATTCATGCCGTTGTCATCTCTGGCCAAACAATGTTTGTGATAATGGAGCTCGCATTGCATTGTTCCACTGTGTTACGAATTATTCTCCTATAAGTATTTGGGTTGCTATACACACATCGATCAACTTAGATCTGTCAAGTTACAACTCCAAGATTAACTTAAAATAGTTTGCCCTAGAAGAGAGCATGAATGCATGAGCATGGGCTGATGTGAATGTATGAACTGTTTGACAATGGCATCTAATTAGCCTTGGATGTACCTGTTTTTTTGGAACTGTAACTTAGCTTCATGTTTACCCTTCAGCCCTGACCATTTATAGGTGGATTTTTGAACTTAGGCCTTCTTTGTATTACTAATAGGTTAATATCTCTTAAGTTTTCTATAAAACATAATTCTGATCAAACACAACATCCCTTTGCAGAAGCAGATCGGCAGAGCAACGGGAAGGCATGCATATTGACCGACACCACTCGAATACTAAGGGATTTGCTTTCTCAAGTAGAATCTCTCCGGCAGGAAAATAGCACACTGCAGAATGAATCTCATTATGTAAGTTATTTCTAATCTGGAAATTACATTTCACCTGTATCATTGTTTCCCTTTCTTTGGTCAACTTGATTATTTTGAATTAGTGCCTGGTTTTATCCACTGGTAAATGCTTTGGTCTATACATAGGACAAGATACATTACCAATATCATCATTCCAGAGTATCTTGGGATTGACGCACTACATTTTCACATTATTCCGACATAATTCAGCAGTTCTTAATTATCCTATGTTCATTTATCCACAAACAGGTTACAATGGAGAGGAATGAGCTGCAGGATGAGAACGGTGTGCTCCGCACCGAAATTTCAGAGCTCCAAAGCGAGTTGAGGATGCGGCTGGCAGGCAATCCGGGTTGGGGCCATGACACTGCTGGGTCGCCTCTCCCTGTTCCTCACTCCACAAGCACAGTATTCCCGTCGCAGCAGCCAATGCAGCAACCCACCATCACGAACACAGCATTCCCTTTGCAGCAGCCACTGCAACAGCTAACAGTCATCGGGCACTCCTATGCCGCACCACCACAGGAACTGAAGCTCTTCCCAGAAGCGGCATCTGTCAAAGGCCTTGAACCATCAGAAGACCAGGAGGCCCCCAACCATGTGGCACGGCCACAGGCGAGGTACCCTACGCAAGCGGCTTCTTGGCCTGTAAGCCTAGGCCTCCCAAGAATGGAAGATGCGCAATGTAGCAGCAGCACAACCAGCAGTAGCAAGGAAGCTAGCACAGGTAGAGATTTTGAGTAGATCAGCTCCAACCAATCAAAAAGTCTCTCTTTTGAGGCTTTGAGCGTAGTGAATGAATATACAGCTGAAGCATGTGCATGTAAATACCAGTCTCCATTTTGGATCTCGGAATCTTAGATGATACTCTGATGGCAGTAGTACAGCTCTGAATATATCCACAAGTGGATCAATATACAACTTTTGTTAATATAGTATATCCACAAGTGGATTGATCTTGGTGATATTTGCATATCTGAAGTTACAGCTCTGAGTTACGGATGATCGGCACTCCGAATGTGGCTGTAGCCATCGTCCGAGCCCATTTACATGTAGCTTCGTCAGTTTGACGAACCAACCACGTTTCAATACAGCTAAACAGCTCTTAGCACCTCCAACCAGACTGCTGTATAGTATATGTAATAACCTTAAGCATCTCGACTACCGTATAACATGTAACAGCCTTAAAAGATTGAAAAGCATTAAATCCATAGACAATCATATGACCCAG
This sequence comes from Ampelocalamus luodianensis, assembly GCA_036346255.1. Taxonomy (NCBI): domain Eukaryota; kingdom Viridiplantae; phylum Streptophyta; class Magnoliopsida; order Poales; family Poaceae; genus Ampelocalamus; species Ampelocalamus luodianensis. The sequence continues at coordinate 35,078,515 of CM070622.1, forward strand.
CAGGAATCAGAAAATAGACCATGTTCTCCACAAGGAATGCATCTACCAATAAATTTTTGGACGTAACCCTAGCCTGTGTGCACTATACCAACGGAAATCGGCAAAGAGATACACTGGACATCATTATGGCCGGTTTCCTCTGTAGGAGGAACTGGAGGCAATTGCAGGTGTGTCTTCCCTGTACGGCTGGGTAGCGGGATCGGTCACACTCGGTAGTCTCCGTACGCTCCCCTTTCCTTTTCTTGCATTAGGGCCAATTTCTTCAATCATGTACTTCCATCCGTCGATAGGACGTCTCCGACTAAATATGTGAGTTTTGATGAAGCTAGCAATCTGCAGCCACAGCTTCAATATCATTTCAGATACATTAACGAACAAGACTATAGGGTGAAGGAAGGATCGTTTGTGGACCTGCTGTTTACTGAAAGCAATCCGCCTTTCAAATTCTTGGAGAAGAATGTCCTCTTCCCGCTGTGAGATCTCCCATATGTTACCATCCTGACCTCTCGAGGTGGTTTCCCAACCATCAGGCTTGGTTTTGATCTCGGCGGTGCTTGGAATCTTTGAATCGCCGAAATCAGCGTTGCCAGAATCAAAGATCCTGCATTTCACAAAGACTGTAAGCAAACCATGTCTTATAAAGCTATAAGCAAATTAACAAATCCAAAAATGAAAGCACGCATGAAGCAGACCTAATCATGCAGTATAATTTTCCTATGGCAGGAAGATAAGAAATAATGGCAAATTTGTATTTATACTATGTAAATCTTCCATAAGCACTTGAACCAGGGTCATACTACCCAGCTTACAAGTTGCCTAATGACCATGGTTGGCTGATTATGAAGCAACGCAAGCAAAGCCAAAGAAGTATTGCATTTCCTAACTACAATGTCAAGTGCGCATTAGTAAATCTTTCATGTTAGTTTTAGATGCTGCCTACTTCTGTCAACCAAGCGATGAGCAACAAAGGTGAACAAAGCAAACACCTGCCCATAGTTGAGCAAGAGCTGACAGGCATTCAAGTGCAAAGACTAGCTATTACATGAACAGAAACTGTAGTCAAATATGAGAAAGAAAGAAATGTGATATAAACTAGATCAAGGATAAATCGCCATGATACACATAATTTGTGAGGACAGGCTGCGAGATTGGAAGCTTGAAGATAACTGATATATGTACCGTGATTATAATTTGGATCAATCACGCCAAACAATACCAGAATGTATAATTCGTCCATCAGGCAATGAACATGTTAGCATCAAATCTCACTTGATGTATCTCAGTTCGACACTTCAACATTATTTAATTTGACATGCAACAGATTGCTGGCCATTGAACAATCATCTCATGCATTTTATACAGTAATCAGTCTGATTTATCAAAAAGTCCAGGGTTCCACAGAATAATCCACCAACCATCAACAAAGCACCACAACAGAAAACTACACTGAATAACAAGAAATCCAGCTTTCTCACTACATATAAACCGTACTGGTTACATTTAGGATGTTAGCCGCAATCTTCCCATTGCTCATCACCATAGTTACCGGATTCGCTATAAAAGCCTGCGAATCGCGAACGGATTCGTCAAACCCAAACCGGTTTAGGGTACGGGTTCGTGTTCGTAGTGGAAATTGGAAGAAAAAGTGGTGAACTACGAACCCGAATCCCGTACTGCGACTCGGACGAACCGTGTTTCTGGTAACTATGCTCATCGCATTAGCTAATCTAATTTACAGCATGCAATTGAAATTTGGCACACTTTCACCACCTTATCTAAATTATGTAACTTCTTTGCAAAACGAAGGAACACCGTATGCAAACACTATACTTTCAAAGTTGCACCAAGAACCTGCAACTAAAATTAACCGATCGATGTGATGGTATGAATCACAAACATAACTGAACTCGCATTTTTCATGGATTTTTTTTTCTTTGAGATGGCTGTCCGTGGGAAACATGGGAATATATAACAAGCAATCAAATATAACCAAGCAATGCGATGACATGAAGCAACCGCAGCTTAATATCGCAGTTTTCTTGAAGAACAAAGAAATAAAGAAAGTGGAGAAGCAGCGCACTCGGAGCACGAGTCGAGGAGTCGGTCGATGTCGTCGGCGCCGCTGCCTCCGCCGCCGAGGCGTACCTCCTCCATCTTCTCGATCTCCTTCACCCACAGCGCGGCGTGCACACGCTGCTTCCTCGTCCTGTACTCGTCCGCCTGCGCCTTCTTCGCCACTGCGCCGCCCCCTCCCTCGGCGACCGCCGCGCGAGGAGCGCGCGGCCGCCTCGACGCGGTGCGGCGCTCGGTCCAGCGCTCGTCCATGTCGGCGACGAAGGCCTTCGTGTCGGGGTCCACCTCGGAGGATATGTCAGGGACGGTGGCGGCGGCGGTTGGCGAGGTGGGGGACTCCCACGGCGCGGCAGGCGCCGGGGAGGAGGCGGGCGAGTCGCCCGGGAGCCATGCGGTCTCCCAGGCGTCGTTCCACTCGTCGTCACCAGTGATCGCGGCGGAGGGCGGCTGCGCGCGGCGGTGTGAGGAGAGGCGACGGATGCCACAGGAGGGGGCGGCGGCGATGGGGAGGCGAAGGGCGCCCCTGAGGGAGTGCATGGCGTGTGCTCGGCGAAATGCCGCGGAGAGCGTTCGCTATGTGTGTGTATCCAGCGACTCCGTACTGGAGTCAATTTCCCAAATCCTTCGCAAATCGCAATTCAATCTCCACGTTCCAAAATCCGAACTCATAGACCGTATACTCGATTTTTTAGGGCGACAAACCGTCTGCTTGCAACAGTATGGTATAGTATGCAGACGCAACTAGGGATGGCAATGGGCCTCATTTCCCGACGGGGAATTCACTTATTAAGAGGCAAGGATGTGACTATTTTTTCTCCTATGTGAATATTAATATACAAATACAATTCCCCATCGGGTGAAGCGGGGATAGGGCCATTCCACTACTCCCTATCCCCGCTACCCGCATGGCCCCCGACAAGATATGTATGCCACTAGCCCACTACCGCATAACCCGATAAAGCGATAGCCAGATAATCTCATTTGCATCTTTTACTTTTCAGATGCTAATTAATAAAAAATATTATCATTTTAGCATTACACGTGAATGTTCATACTCATTTTATAACATTATGGATCTTATTTTCTTTTCTTTCGGGATCCAATTTTCGGGTATGGGTCCCTGTGGGGCCCCGATAACCCGATAGGGTCGGGGAACAGGGGAGAATAGCACCCAAGGACGGGGATGAGGATGGAGAATTTTTCGTCTCTCGGGGATGGAGATGTTTCACCACTCCCCGACGGGGAATGACTCCGTTACCATCCCTAGACGCAATTAGCGCTCGGATGTTCCTATCGTACGGTCCGATGCAACATATAGACACAATATTTGCAAAAAAAAAAATCTATAGGTGCAACAAATACACAAACCAATCGGTCAAGTGAAGTGAGAGGCCAGGGGGCAAGGAAAAGATTCGAATCGATCGATTGGGAGAAGCAGAAATCAGGATTTGGCCAACATCAAGAAATTTACAACATTTAAAATATTTTGATTTACAAGCACAGCATGCCCATGTGCTAAGCGTAATATTTTTTTCAACGGTCGCAACAAAAAAACTGGAGGATGTGACATATCAAAACAAAAAAGAAAAACATCTGGAGAATGTGTGCAACATTTTTTCAATGGTCGCAACAAAAAGACCGAAGGATGCAACATATCAAAACAAAAGGAAAATATCTGGAGAACGTGTGCAATATTTTTTTCAACGGTCGCAATTTTTTTTCCAACGTCGCAGCATCTCAAAAATCCAGATGCAACCTTTTCAAAGAAGAGGACATCTCAAAATATCTTATGGGCTGCAACACGCTTGCAACACATTTCATAATGTAAAAAACATCCATCCGGAGTAAACAACAAAATATTAGAAACAAAATCAAACACTTCCACCAACTCTCCACTAGTCACCCGCCTCCTCTGCCCTTTGATCCGCCAAATCCGGCGAGCCCCAGCCGCTCCTCAGAAGGGGAAGATATATGCACAAGCTCCAGCCATGATGGACGGACTCGTTGAGCGCAAGCAGCAGCGAGCTTTGACTTACGATGCGTGGTGTGCGCCTCCACCACTCTTGTCAACGTGCACCCGACACCCCTCTCCTCATCGGTTCCTATGTGAGAGAGAGAGAGCTCATCGGTTCCTATGAGAGAGAGAGAGGGTTGAAGTATTTGGGTGGAGGTTTGGATAAGCATACAGAGATGCGAGATGATGTAGTGACAGTGTTGGGAGAAATGGAAGTAGTTGGAGGCAGTAATAAATGAGCGTACGGTGAGAACGTTGTATCGGACGTAAGGGTCAAAGCATTACAGTAACAAATTTACAATGTGGTATAGTATGCACGGTAAAAATGGTTCAGAGAAAATAACTTGCACTTAAGAAAGCACAAGTCATTTTATAAACGGGCACATAAAAAGTCGCAAAGAAAACTATTGCGGCATCGTGTATATAAATCGATGCAACAAGCTTTCGGAACGGAGGAAATTATAGGGAAATTATATCCCTGCCAAACTCTAAACAAAGAAGCCCTTAATAGTTAAAAGCTAAAACAAAATGTTGTAATATATCACCTAGCTCAACATGATAGCACAGTTTCTCGATATGAAGTGCACAGCATCAACCAGAAAGTTCCAAGGAAAAGAAAAGAAAATAGCATTGATTGACTCTCTGCTTGTATCCATCTGCATATTGCGCCTTACTAGATGAAGTTATTATAAACAAAACAAAAAAGAAATAAAGGAAAAAGGGAAACAATACGAAGAGGACAGACATGAGAAGAGAGAGAGAGATGTGCAGAACTAGGCCCACAAGGATATAGAGCCTATTCTCACATTAAAGCCCACAAAAGGCTCGGCCCACTGACCCCGAAGCTCTAGGGTTAGGGTTTAGCGCCTCCTCTATAAGAACTCCGCCCCCAACTCTCGCCCGCCTCCGTTACCTCCCCGACCTCACAACCTATCTTGCGGCGGCGGCGGCGGCGGCGGCGGCAGCGTCAGCCATGGTGCACGTCAGCTTCTACCGCAACTGTAAGCTACTCCCTACTTCTCTGTACCCGTGATCCATTCGACCCCAACGCGTAATGGCGGTAGCATCTGATCTCGAGCTCTAGTCTATATTCGCGGGCCTACTAGGTTGCGCATTTGGATCTGGAACCCGAGATCCCGTACTGTATTTTGACCTGGAGCCTGTGTTTCATGTTCCTCACGAGATTTGGGGTTTAACTATCGCTTAGGCCTATTAACATGTGGTGTTGTAGAATGGTAGTTATTTTTGGAAGCGTAAGTGCTTAGTATTGGTCGATTGGGTCGTTCTGTTGCTTGTTGCCACCATTGCAAAGGAGGTATCGAAACAACAAATCTTTTATTCGGATTTGATCCTACAATGGTCGGCGTCAAATTCCGAGTTAGGAAGAAAAGGAACACTCAAATATGCACCCTTCGAATTGTAGAAGTTAAATTGACACATTTGCTTAGTAGGAGGTTAGATCATAGAAGCTACCGTTCATGGTCAGAAAAGCTGTAGCTATTGATTTAAAGGATTCTCTAGTCAAATATTGTAGTTTCTAAATGTGCATTTTATTTCAGGACTCAAGTATTTGTACACTTGGTGATGCTCACAATGTGGCTGTATATGTTTGTTAATTTCACAATGTTATTGTGATGCAGATGGTAAGACTTTCAAGAAGCCAAGGCGTCCGTATGAGAAGGAGCGTCTTGACGCTGAACTGAAGCTGGTAGGTGAGTACGGCCTAAGGTGCAAGCGTGAGCTGTGGCGTGTGCAGTATGCCCTGAGCCGCATCCGTAATGCTGCGAGGGAGCTGCTCACCCTTGATGAGAAGAACCCCCGCCGTATCTTTGAGGGCGAGGCACTCCTGCGCCGCATGAACCGCTATGGTCTCCTTGGCGAGGGCCAGAACAAGCTTGATTACGTGCTTGCGCTTACTGTTGAGAACTTCCTGCAGCGCCGCCTCCAGACCATTGTCTTCAAGAACGGCATGGCGAAATCCATCCATCATGCTCGTGTGCTCATCAGACAACGTCACATCAGGTATAAATAGCCAGATTTCTTCTCTTGGAGAGTATGTGCTTCTGGTTTTGACTAGTAATTCATTTTTTGAATGGACTAAAGTCCTGACATTTTTATGCACAGATGAACATGTGTATTTGGAGTTAGAACTGACAATCAATGAAGTTGGTTGGACATTAGCTTTTGAGTTAGTATGCTCATTGTTTTACAGCTTTTAGGGTTGTTGCAAACTGAACTTCTGTTTTTATTTCGGGCCATGTGATGAGAAACAATATGCAACTCACGACGGTCGTCTGAGACACTTAGTGTGTAATGGTGCAGTCATATTTTCTCTGATGCCCCTTCAGTTTCTATTTCTGTATACACCATGTTGATTTTCATATTTGTACCGAGTTCCTAATCTCTTGTTTGAAAGTAGGTTGCAATTTCTGTCAGTTCATACTATATCAAAAAAGTTTGTGTTGCTCTGCATATTTGGTGGCACAATGAGGAACTAATTTTTGCTAATGTATCTATGAGGTCAAAAGGCCAATGACTCAAAATGTCCTTTTCATTCTGAGTGCCTCTTTGAATTTTTCTTTACTTGATAAAACTTTTTCCAATAATTGTGATGGGGTTTTGTTTGCTGACATCTGATTTTGAACAATTATTACTCTTGAACTTGTAGGATCATATACCTGCCAGCTTCCTGTTTGTGGAATAGTACCTTGTTTTACTTGGTTTACTAGATGATTGTTTCTATTAGCATTGAAATGCTCTATGGGACTTCAATGCGAACAAAACCTTGGTGTCTGTTTAACCTACCAATTACCTGACCAATGTTGTTCTAGCATCTCAAATTTGGTCTTTCTCACATTACTTCTCTACACATGAGTATCTCACTTGTTTCTAATTGGTGATTCTGTCAACATGTAGAAGATTGTAATTATGATTTAGTTTCCTTGCAGTTTCACACTGGGCTATTGATAATGTTTTCCAAACCTAAGTTTTCTTATACATGTAATGGTTTTATGTTCAATGGATTTAATTTCTGTTGCATTTTGCAAGCTTTGTTGTCTCAATTTGGTTTAATCTGTTTCTGCAGAGTGGGGAGGCAGCTTGTCAACATTCCCTCATTCATGGTGAGACTCGACTCAGAGAAGCACATTGACTTTTCCCTTACCAGCCCACTTGGTGGTGGTGAGCCTGGACGGGTCAAGAGAAAGAATCAGAAGAAGGCTTCCGGGGGAGGCGGTGGTGATGGTGATGATGAGGAAGAGTGAGCATGTGATGTTAGCTCTCGGTTTTGTTAGGACCTAATTTTGCCTGGCACTTGTCTTATTAGGACCTAATTTTGTTACATTGAGTTGGAACAAAAGTTATGCACCGAGGGTTGTCTGAAATTGTTGTTTAAATTCTTGAATCGATCATTACCAAGACTGGTTTGATCTTTTATGTTTATTATCCGATGAACATTTGATTCCGTGGTACTTGAGGAATGCTTTCCCTGTTATTACTTTACTGATCTTCTCAAGTTCAATCTGGAATGTATGAATTCTTCTTTGCCGCTCTCGTGCTACTCGGCTACTATAAACGGGGAGAAGTTCCAAAGATTTCATTTAGAGATATTTGTCATGCTCTGGTCCTATTTTTGGCTCCAGTCCCATGGTGCTGGTTTGGTTTGGTTTCGTACAGTTCGCCCGGTATACTTTTATCCTGAAATTAGAATTCATATTCAAATCCACGGTATCTATATATGTTCGTGTAGGAGTTGATTTGTGGTGAGATGGATGAGACCAGATTACTTGTGTAATATTATCATCTCTGTCTAGAAACGGTTTTAGGACCAAGGATTGGTTGCCATTTAATTTGCAAAATGCAGCTGAGAACTGGACGCGTTCTACAGTGCTAGCTGCCGTCTCATACATTTGACATATCAGAAGAATAATCAGATCATGCAAGGACATCTCGGTGTTCGTCAGTTTGTCCTAAAGAAAAGGAAGCATATAGGTTTTTCTGCTTGGCGGCTGCCCGAGCAACTGGCTGTGGATTTCTCATTCCAAACTCTATTAGGGTCTGTAGTCTATAAATAGAGATACTAGTTATTGTAAAATGATGATTGTCTGATGAAGAAATAAAGAGAAACAAAAGGTTCCCCTATATCTATATGTTTAATCTATTATTCTGTTCTTATGTTCTTGAATTGTTCTTACGATTCTGAGTTTGTCTACGAGATAATCGCTCGGACTAAACTTGCCAGCAACGGTTCCTCAACATGTTATTAGCACGATCAGAGTTGAAAAGGTAACCGTCAAAGAACAACACTCGTAGATTGAATCGTATTTTCTAGATCACATTAAATTCTGCAAATTTGCTTTCTAGATTGGTTTTCTATGGTAAAATCTGCTCTAATCTATCGCGAGCCGACTTGAAGTCGCTGACACAATGTTGATCAGTAGATTATATAAAAAGGTGGATGTCGATTGTACCGTAGATTGAAAGTTATAAATCCGTTCTAACCTACTGCGAGCAGACTTAAAGTCACCGGCCAAGCTGATCAGTGGTTGCATGAAAGAACAGATATTGATTGCACTACATCGCATCGTATGAACAAGAATCTCGCGACATGAACAGTAACTGCGTGCAGTAATCTCATGGCATAAAAGCGATGTCGCGCCCGATAAGCGATGCACGACCGATGAGCGGCAATCACGTCGATGAACGATCGTAATACTCGGAAGTGAGAAGCCAATAATCGGGATAAATTGATTTAATCGGTGGCGCTTAATTTTATTCGGGGCTTGTTTTTCGTCAAATCTTGTTTAGAGAGGGTGGATTACGGTTTTTCTTGGCTTTTGGGTTTGGGTGTGGCAGGTGGGTGGCAGGTCCACCTCTTGAGGGGAGGCACCATGGGCCTAAAGCCCATCGCCCCACCCCTAACCCTAGCCGGCCACCCTTTCCCCTCTCCCTCCCCTTGGCGCCACTTTCTTCCTCCCACCTCCTTGGCGCACCTCCTGCAGCCCCAAGGCGACCTCCTCCCTCCATTGGTGGCGGTAGGCCCTTCTTCCTCCATTGGTGGCGGCAACCCCTTCTTCCTCCCTTGGTGCTGCCGGCGAATCAAGGGAGAGCCCGAGGCCGTCAACCATTGGTGTTTCGTGCAAGGGTCGGTGTCTCACGCTTCTCCTAGGGTAACGAGTGCTGATCCCCATGGATTGATTAGTGGTAGAGGTGTTTTGGTTCATTCTTTTGTTAGATCGATTTGCTGCGAGTAGAAAGTCAAATCTGTCTAGAAGGTTGCGTGGTCTGTTTCGGGGTTTTAGAGGCCGAATTTGAGATGTTCATCTCCTGGAGATGTGTAGGCCTTGCTCTTAGCTTTCGGTGGCCGCCAAGATCACCTGATTCCGACTTTCGAGTCAAAAGTTATGTTAGTATTCGTCTCTGCTGTCCAGAATCCTGACGAGAATAAACTGTCAAGTTGTCTTTTAAAATATGAGGGTGTTAATGGAAAATTCAGGGGTTTCACCCAACTAGGTTATTGTAGGCCTTGGTCTTAGCTTTTGATATTGTTAAAGAACACTCAATTCGGAGTTGTAGATTAAAAGTTATGATCGTTTTCATACTGCTGTCTTATTTGTGTAGACAGATTCTGTACTACTGTTTCAGTTATCTGTCAGTAAATTAAATTGGCCGAATTGGGTTACCTTGTCAACTAGAGTATTGTAGATATGTCAGTTAAGAATCCATAGAAATTGGTCTCACCTCATTCCGAGTTCTAGACCAATAGATATGATTTTTACCGTTCTGCTGTCCAGTTTCGGGTTGTGCCTGAGTAGTCTGTTTTCATATTAGAGCTAATTAGTTAATTGTGGATTGTCGGGAAGGCGTTGTAGAACGTTAATGGAAGCGCTTTGTTATATGTTGTATTTATATCGTGTACTTACTTCTGTAGGCAGAGAGGCTTCGGTTTAGGGACATCTTCTTTACTTACTACCGCAGCGCTTCGCGGAAGGCAAGTACTTTGTTGATTTTAAGTGCTGTGATTGTGAATGTTTACATGAATATGTTGTGACATCTTGTGATACCCGGAATGCTGAACTGGTTATGTTCTTTCAATATGTGGAGTATATGCTGAAAGATGATATTAGCATTGTTCATGTTCATATCATGCATCCTTTTATTCATGTTATGTCCACGGAGTGGATTGTAAGTCCCACCATTCCAATGTGGGCAGGTTTGGACATTGTCATGTCCCGTCCACGGGAGTGGATTGAAAGACCCATCAATTCCGGTATGGGCACGTAAGACCCATCAATTCCAGTATGGGCAGCTTTGGACACCTATATGAAACGTTCTTCATATAGGACTTGGATCCCCGCACTTTTGTTAAGGTGCGGGCTTAAGTGAACACCGACGGGTGTGTCACTCGCTATACCGGTATAAGCATGTGTGCAGTCCATCCTTGATTACATTCATTCATTTCATGTATTTCTTAAGTGCTCATTCGATGAAATGTTCGCATCCTTAAATGGTGATGTCCTGTTTGTATATGTGTTCTGTTTCTTTCACTGTACTTGCTGAGTCGTGGACTCACTCTTGCGTTGTTTGTTTATTTTAGGTAACCCCTGATGTTGGCTCACATGGGAGGGAGTAGGCACGCACTACTTGTTCACATCATCAAATTCATGTTCAAGATTTAATTTTAGTTCTATCTTTTATTCGTTAATGATGAACTGTAATAATTAAATTATAATTGGTGAAGGAAGGATACCTTCTCCACAATGATGTTGATTTATTACTGCATGTGAACCTTCTTTATTGATAATCAGTATTAAATAACTTAGAAGGTGAAGGAAGGATACCTTTACCATGTCCTGTTTATTTTAATGCTGTCATTAGTTGATATACTTATTTCAAATTCTTCTGCATTATGGTTGTATGTTAGATGATTTAGGTGACATCTTGGCTTCCGAATAGCTAGGGTGTTACAGTTGGTATCAGAGCGGGCTTTAGGTCCGTGGTTAATAGAAAAACATATTAAAATGACACACTGTGCACAGTAGGTGGAGTTGGAAATTACATTGCTCCCGCATTATATGTTGTTATGTTTCAGTTGTTGAGCAATTGTTGAATTGCTTCTGTACTATTATTCTGGTTGTTAATCTATGATTTGCTATGATTGTCATGAGATGATCATGTATATTCATAATTGAATATTTTGGTGAAGCGTGTTGTTAACGGATGTTAAGAAGTTGAGGTCGTGGTTGTTGCTCTGGGATTCACCAGGGTACACCACCGTTCGTGATATGTGGACAGGGGAGTAGATACCCCGAGTACCATAGTTTTAGGTGTTAGCGTGAGTTGCTTTAGAAAGTTGTTCTCTTCCTTGATTTACGAATTTGGCAATTCTTGTCTGTGGTGGTTGATGAATTTCTCCGGGTTTGTGGTTCATGATAGGTTATGGTTTTCAATAGATCCCTCTTGGTTCTCTGAACCAATTATTGTTTTTCGACTATTGAGTTGTTTTTACTACTTGTGGTCGTTGTCAATTGGCAAGATTGGTGTTTTCATGGTTGCTCCTTCTTTCTCATTGAAAAAAATAGCTCATTTACTCGTTTGATAGCTTGGTTAGTGAGAGTTTTCCGCTGTAAGTTCGTTTGCATGGGAAAGCTTTGGCTGTATGTGTTTCTTTTGGATTACTTCGAGCGTTGAGGTTTGAAGTCCCTCTTTTGCTGAAGTAAGGTGTTAGAATCCTTTTGTGTTGTCTTGCTATGCTTAAAATGAGAAGTTATAACTAAACGAATAAATTGTTACGGTATGAGTTACCAAGTTGGGTATTAGCATGGTGCAAATCAATTATTCTTAACTACCATCCATGAAAGTGAAATTGATTAATTTGAAATGTCCTTGTATTTGATACATGGTGTATGTTAAATAAAGACTGTCCATATCCGTTCAGAACCTACAGATCTTACATAAGAGCTAGACTTATCTATTTCCTAGTATGTTAAAATTATTGAAACTTGTATAAAGGACCAGTTGGGTGCTGATGTATCGATTCGTGAAACCTTGTTTATAGAAGATTATGTTAGTGAATCTTTAATCTTGTTTTGAAATGATTTCTGAACAATGGTGAAATGTGAATTTATGTTAATACGTGGTTATGTGATTGCAAATGGAATGATGAATTTCGTAAGTAGTCTTTATAGCGTGCCTTCTGATATTGTTATTGCTTAGCATAATCTTGTTATAATAAATTTGTTTCAACCTTGTGGTTTGTGTTCCCTTTGGGAAGTTTTAGGATGGAGTAATAAAGTTTGATGATTCTTGGTACTAGTGTATGTTGTCGATGTTATTAAATCGTCAAAATATGAGAATGAGGTTAATTCTCGTAGTAATTTGGTCACCATGGTGATATCTCCTAAATGATCAAAATTCAAGTTTTGTGTTCTCAATCTTTTGGGGGGGCGATATGTTGCAAAGTTATAATGGTTCTTCAGTGATGCAAGTGCTTCGATCTTGAATACTTATTTGTTCTTATCTGTTAAGGTTCGATATTCTCTTCTTGTGAGGCTTATGTTTTCAACTGTGAACTCCACTTATGTTCTATGAGTTCATTGCTTAATTGGTTTTTCCTTGGTCCCGTGTTCAGTGCGAGTGGTAGATGAGTTTTCTAGTTGGTGAAAGTCATTTCCATTTGTCTCTTCTTTTGAGAAAGAATCAACCCGTTCTTTTCACGTGGGTCTTTCGAAGTGTTTTCTGAATGTTGTTGTGAAATTGATGTTAATACCCATAGTAATTTGATCGCCTTTGGTGATATCGTTCAGATGAGAATATTTCAAGTTTAGCTTTCGTGATATTTTCTTTGAGCTCTTGAATCATTTGGTAGTGAAATTATTTTAAATAAATTAAGGTATTGGATTGTCTGTTGCTTCTTAAGAGTTTTGTGTGATTTAATTTTAAAGACTCTTTAGTGCGAGGTTGGCAACGTGAGGTTGCAATCAAAGAAGTTATGTTGGTTCCTTTAAGAGGAGAATAATCGCTTACTTTTCATGAAATCTCGTAATTGGAAATGTTTGAGTTTGGTGGTGAGATTATTTAGATCTCATGTTTCTTGTGTAGTTGAACTATTACGAACAAATATGACGTATTGAAGAATTTTTATTGGTTCTTAACTAGTCCTTGTGGTTTGAACTAAAGACCTTATCTTGTTCCGGCGCGGCGGCGACGCCTTCAAGGCGGCGGTGGCGGGTGCGGCGCCGTCGCGCCTGCGAGGCGGAGGCGAAGTTGCCGGCCGCGGCGACACCTTCAAAGCGGCGGCGCGCGCTACGGCGGTCTTGCGGCCGAGATGCCGCTACTGTGGCGAGCACCGGCGGGAGAAGCCGCGCGCGGCACGAGCTCGAGGCGGAAAGCCGCTGCGTGGCGCGCTTAAAGCCCGAGGCGGTAATAGATGACGGCACATCGGGCCGGCGCGGCGGGCCGGCGAGCGCGCGGCCGAAAACGATCGCGAGGCCGCGCGCGCGGGAAGCGCGGCTGAGCCGGTGTGGGTCGGAAGCGGCGGCAGCCCGGCGCGCGCCGCCGCCCCTCCTTTTTCTTTCTTCTTGATTTGGGATGAGCCGCCGACCGTGCGGGCGGCGCTTATGGGCTACCGGCGCATGCTCGTGCGGCCGTGGAGGCGGTCGGCGCGTCGCGCGACCATGGTGGTGCGCACTCATGCGGCGAGGCGGCGCAGGGAGGCACCGCCGCGGCGGTGGTGGTGGTGCCGCTACATGCGGGTGGCGGCGGTTGTCCGACGACGGCGCGACCGCATGGTATCTTGGTTTTTTTCTCTTTCATGCAATGTGTAATGTAATGTAGTACAAAAACTCAACGGCGCGACTTCATGCCGTCATGTGTGTGCTTGCGCGCGTTAGCGACGCAGACCGCCGTTGCCTCCGTGGCGGTACGTGATGGCGGACTACGCCGACCGGTAACGTATCGCGGAGGTAGTGACAGTCGCTTGTAGGCGGTGCTATGCACATGGTGCCTTTCATGCGATTGCATATACTACCTACGGTACAATCATCATCTACTCTTTCATGTAATCCACCGATCGGCTTGGCCGGCGACTTCAAGTCGGCTCGCGGTAGATTAGAGCGGATTTGCACCTTAGGAAACCAATCTAGAAAGCCAAATTTGCAGAATTGAAAGCAATCTAGAAAACGATTCAATCTACGAGCGTCGTTCATCGACGGTTACCTTTTCGATGCGAGGAGAGTCGATCGTGCTGATAACGTGTTGAGAAACCATCATTTGCGAGTCGGTCGAGCGATTACCTCGTAGACAAACTCAGAATCGTAAGAACAATGCATGAACACAAGAACATAATAAGAGATTGAACACAGAGATGTAGGGGGCGTCTTGCTTCTCTTTATTCCTTCATCCATCGATCAGTCATTTACAATGAATAACACCCCCTATTTATAGGCTACAACCCTGCTATGGTTTGGGATGGGGCGCCCACTAATGGGCCGACTGTAGGGTCAGGCCCATGGTTTCCCAACATGTGTATCCAACGACTCCGTACTGGAGTCAATTTCCCAAATCCTTCGCAAATCGCAATTCAATCTCCACGTTCCAAAATCCGAACTGATAGACCGTATACTCGTTTTTTAGGGCGACAAACCGTCTGCTTGCAACAATATGGTATAGTATCCGGACACAACTAGGAATGGCAATGGGCCTCATTTCCCGATAGGGAATTTATCCATTAAAGGGTAGGGATGGGACTATTTTTTCTCCCACATGAATATTAATATGCAAATACAATTCTCCATCGGGTGAAGCGGAGATGGGGGCTATTCCCCTACTCCCCATCCCCGCTACCCGCATGGCCTCCGATAAGACATGTAGGCCACTAACCCACTACCGCACAATCCGATAAGATGATAGCCAGATAATCTCATTTGCATCCTTTACTTTTCAGATGCTAATTAATAAAAAAATATTATCATTTTAGCATTGCACGTGGATGTTCATACTCATTTTATAACATTATAGATCTTATTTTCTTTTCTTTCGGGATTCAACTTTCGGGTATGGGTCCCCGTGGGGCCCCGATAACCCGATGGGGACGGAGAACAGGGAGAGAATAGCACCCAAGGACGGGGATGGGGACGGAGAATTTTTCGTCTCTCAGGGATGGGGATATTCCACCACTCCCCAACGGAGAATGGCTCCGTTACCATCCCTAGACGCAATTAGCGCTCGGATGTTCCTATCGTACGGTCCGATGCAACATATAGACACAATGTTTGCAAAAAAAAAAAAATCTATAGGTGCAACAAATACGCAAACCAATCGGTCAAACGAAGTGAGAGGCCAGGGGGCAAGGAAAAGATTCGAATGGATCGACCAGGAGAAGCAGAAATCAGGATTTGGCCAACATCAAGAAATTTACATCATTTAAAATATTTTGATTTACAAGCACAACATGCCCATGTGCTAAGCGTAACATTTTTTTCAACGGTCGCAACAAAAAAACTGGAGGATGTGACATATCAAAACAAAAAAAAAATATCTGGAGAATGTGTGCAGCATTTTTTCGATGGTCGCAACAAAAAGACCGAAGGATGCAACATATCAAAACAAAAAGGAAAATATCTGGAGAACATGTGCAACATTTTTTTTCAATGGTCACAATTTTTTTTTTCTAACGTCGTAGCATCTCAAAAATTCAGATGCAACATTTTCAAAGAAGAGGACATCTCAAAATATCTCATGGGCTGCAACACGCTTGCAACACATTTCTTAATGTAAAAGACATCCATCCGGAGGAAGCAGCAAAATATTAGAAACAAAATCAAACACTTCCACCAACTCTCCACTGGTCACCCGCCTCCTCTGCCCTTTGATCCGCCAAATCCGGCGAGCCCTAGCCGCTCCTCAGAAGGGGAAGACATATGCACAAGCTCCAGCCATGGTGGACGGACTCGTTGAGCGCAAGCAGCAGCGAGCTTTGACTTACGGTCCGTGGTGCCCCCGCCTCCCTGCTACTGTCCAACGTGCAGCCACGACACCCCTCTCCTCATCGGTTCCTATGTGTGTGTGAGAGAGAGCTCGTCGGTTCCTATGAGAGAGAGAGGGTTGAAGTATTTGGGTGGAGGTTTGGATAAGCATACAGAGATGCGAGATGATGTAGTGGACAGTGTTGGGAGAAATGGAAGTAGTTAGAGGCAGTAATAAATGAGCGTACAGTGAGAATGTTGTATCGGACGTAAGGGTCAAAGCATTACAATAACAAATTTACAATGTGGTATAGTATGCACGGTAAAAATGGTTCAGAGAAAATAACTTACACTTAAGAAAGCACAAGTCATTTTATAAATGGGCACATAAAAAGTCGCAAAGAAAACTATTGCGGCATCGTGTATACAAATTGATGCAACAAGCTTTCGGAACGGAGGAAATTATAGGGAAATTATATCCCTGCCAAACTCTAAACAAAGAAGCCCTTAATAGTTAAAGGGAGTGTATCTAGTGCTAATGGGTAATTCAGTGCTAAGGTGCTAATGTCAATCTTGATCGTTGAATTTGCATCTTGACCGTTGGATATGGAAGCATGCAGGGTGTTTAATGAAGGTGCATTTATGAAGGCGCATTGGATGTGGGAGCATGCAAGGTGATTAAATGGTTTGGAGGTGAGAGACTGTATTAATCTTGGTTGTTCAATCCAAATCCAACGGTTAAGATTGACATTAGCACCTTAGCACTGAATTATCCATTAGCACTAGATACGTCTCCATAGTTAAAAGCTAAAATAAAATGTTGTAATATATCACCTAGCTCAACATGATAGCACAGTTTCTCGATATGAAGTGCACAGCATCAACCAGAAAGTTCCAAGAAAAAGAAAAGAAAATAGCATTGATTGACTCTGTGCTTGTATCCATCTGCATATTGCGCCTTACTAGATGAAGTTATTATAAACAAAACAAAAAAGAAATAAAGGAAAAAGGGAAACAATACGAAGAGGACAGACATGAGAAGAGAGAGAGAGATGTGCAGAACTTGGCCCACAAGGATATAGAGCCTATTCTCACATTAAAGCCCACAAAAGGCTCGGCCCACTGACCCCGAAGCTCTAGGGTTAGGGTTTAGCGCCTCCTCTATAAGAACTCCGCCCCCAACTCTCGCCCGCCTCCGTTACCTCCCCGACCTCACAACCTATCTTGCGGCGGCAGCGGCGGAGGCAGCGTCAGCCATGGTGCACGTCAGCTTCTACCGCAACTGTAAGCTACTCCCTACTTCTCTGTACCCGTGATCCATTCGACCCCAACGCGTAATGGCGGTAGCATCTGATCTCGAGCTCTAGTCTATATTCGCGGGCCTACTAGGTTGCGCATTTGGATCTGGAACCCGAGATCCCGTACTGTATTTTGACCTGGAGCCTGTGTTTCATGTTCCTCACGAGATTTGGGGTTTAACTATCGCTTAAGCCTATTAACATGTGGTGTTGTAGAATGGTAGTTATTTTTGGAAGCGTAAGTGCTTAGTATTGGTCGATTGGGTCGTTCTGTTGCTTGTTGCCACCATTGCAAAGGAGGTATCGAAACAACAAATCTTTTATTCGGATTTGATCCTACAATGGTCGGCGTCAAATTCTGAGTTAGGAAGAAAAGGAACACTCAAATATGCACCCTTCGAATTGTAGAAGTTAAATTGACAAATTTGCTTAATAGGAGGTTAGATCATAGAAACTTCCGTTCGTCAAATATTGTAGTTTTTAAATGTGCATTTTATTTCAGGACTCAAGTATTTGTACACTTGGTGATGCTCACAATGTGGCTGTATATGTTTGTTAATTTCACAATGTTATTGTGATGCAGATGGTAAGACTTTCAAGAAGCCAAGGCGTCCGTATGAGAAGGAGCGTCTTGACGCTGAACTGAAGCTGGTAGGTGAGTACGGCCTAAGGTGCAAGCGTGAGCTGTGGCGTGTGCAGTATGCCCTCAGCCGCATCCGTAATGCTGCGAGGGAGCTGCTCACCCTTGATGAGAAGAACCCCCGCCGTATCTTTGAGGGCGAGGCACTCCTGCGCCGCATGAACCGCTATGGTCTCCTTGGCGAGGGCCAGAACAAGCTTGATTACGTGCTTGCGCTCACTGTTGAGAACTTCCTGCAGCGCCGCCTCCAGACCATTGTCTTCAAGAACGGCATGGCGAAATCCATCCATCATGCTCGTGTGCTCATCAGACAACGTCACATCAGGTATAATAGCCAGGTTTCTTCTCTTGGAGAGTATGTGCTTCTGGTTTTGCCTAGTAATTCATTTTTTGAATAGACTAAAGTCCTGACATTTTTATGCACAGATGAACATGTGTATTTGGAGTTAGAACTGACAATCAATGAAGTTGGCTGGACATTAGCTTTTGAGTTAGTATGCTCATTGTTTTACAGCTTTTAGGGTTGTTGCAAACTGAACTTCTGTTTTTATTTCGGGCCATGTGATGAGAAACAATATGCAACTCACGACGGTCGTCTGAGACACTTAGTGTGTAATGGTGCAGTCATATTTTCTCTGATGCCCCTTCAGTTTCTATTTCTGTATACACCATGTTGATTTTCATATTTTTACCGAGTTCCTAATCTCTTGTTTGAAAGTAGGTTGCAATTTCTCTGTCAGTTCATACTATATCAAAAAAGTTTGTGTTGCTCTGCATATTTGGTGGCACAATGAGGAACTAATTTTTGCTAATGTATCTATGAGGTCAAAAGGCCAATGACTCAAAATGTCCTTTTCATTCTGAGTGCCTCTTTGAATTTTTCTTTACTTGATAAAACTTTTTCCAATAATTGTGATGGGGTTTTGTTTGCTGACATCTGATTTTGAACAATTATTACTCTTGAACTTGTAGGATCATATACCTGCCAGCTTCCTGTTTGTGGAATAGTACCTTGTTTTACTTGGTTTACTAGATGATTGTTTCTATTAGCATTGAAATGCTCTATGGGACTTCAATGCTAACAAAACCTTGGTGTCTGTTTAACCTACCAATTACCTGACCAATGTTGTTCTTGCATCTCAAATTTGGTCTTTCTCACATTACTTCTCTACACATGAGTATCTCACTTGTTTCTAATTGGTGATTCTGTCAACATGTAGAAGATTGTAATTATGATTTAGTTTCCTTGCAGTTTCACACTGGGCTATTGATAATGTTTTTCAAACCTACAGTTTTCTTATACATGTAATGGTTTTTATGCTCAATGGATTTAATTTCTGTTGCATTTTGCAAGTTTTGTTGTCTCAATTTAGTTTAATCTGTTTCTGCAGAGTGGGGAGGCAGCTTGTCAACATTCCCTCATTCATGGTGAGACTCGACTCAGAGAAGCACATTGACTTTTCCCTTACCAGCCCACTTGGTGGTGGTGAGCCTGGACGGGTCAAGAGAAAGAATCAGAAGAAGGCTTCCGGGGGAGGCGGTGGTGATGGTGATGATGAGGAAGAGTGAGCATGTGATGTTAGCTCTCGGTTTTGTTAGGACCTAATTTTGCCTGGCACTTGTCTTATTAGGACCTAATTTTGTTACATTGAGTTGGAACAAAAGTTATCCACCGAGGGTTGTCTGAAATTGTTGTTTAAATTCTTGAATCGATCATTACCAAGACTGGTTTGATCTTTTATGTTTATTATCCGATGAACATGTGATTCCGTGGTACTTGAGGAATGCTTTCCCTGTTATTACTTTACTGATCTTCTCAAGTTCAATCTGGAATGTATGAATTCTTCTTTGCCGCTCTCGTGCTACTCGGCTACTATAAACGGGGAGATGTTCCAAAGATTTCATTTAGAGAGATTTGTCATGCTCTGGTCCTATTTTTGGCTCCAGTCCCATGGTGCTGGTTTGGTTTGGTTTCGTACAGTTTGTCCGGTATACTTATATCCTGAAATTAGAGTTCATATTCAAATCCGCGGTATCTATATATGTTCGTGTAGGACTTGATTTGTGGTGAAATGGATGAGACCAGATTACTTGTGTAATATTATCATCTCTGTCTAGAAACGGTTTTAGGACCAAGGATTGGTTGCCATTTAATTTGCAAAATGCAGCTGAGAACTGGACGCGTTCTACAGTGCTAGCTGCCGTCTCATACATTTGACATATCAGAAGAATAATCAGATCATGCAAGGACATCTCGGTGTTCGTCAGTTTGCCCTAAAGAAAAGGAAGCATATAGGTTTTTCTGCTCGGCGGCTGCCCGAGCAACTGGCTGTGGACTCCTTGTTCTAAACTCTATTAGGGTATGTAGTCTATAAATAGAGATACTATTTATTGTAAAATGATGATTGTCTGATGAAGAAATAAAGAGAAACAAAATGTTCCCCTATATCTATGTGTTTAATCTATTATTCTGTTCTTATGTTCTTGAATTGTTCTTACGATTCTGAGTTTGTCTACGAGGTAATCGCTCGGATTAAACTTGCCAGCAACGGTTTCTCAACATGTTATTAGCACGATCAGAGTTGAAAAGGTAACCGTCAAAGAACAACACTCGTAGATTGAATCGTATTTTCTAGATCACATTAAATTCTGCAAATTTGCTTTCTAGATTGGTTTTCTATGGTAAAATCCGCTCTAATCTATCGCGAGCCGACTTGAAGTCGCCGACACAATGTTGATCAGTAGATTATATAAAAAGGTGGATGTCGATTGTACCGTAGATTGAAAGTTATAAATCCGTTCTAACCTACTGCGAGCAGACTTGAAGTCACCGGCCAAACTGATCAGTGGTTGCATGAAAGAACAGATATTGATTGCACTACATCGCATCGTATGAACAAGAATCTCGCGACATGAACAGTAACTGCGTGCAGTTATCTCATGGCATAAACGTAATCGCGCCGATAAGCGATGCGCACCATCGATGAACGGCAATCACGTCGATGAGCGATACGCGCGAATAACGGTAATCACGCGATGTGCGATGCGCTCAATGAATAGTGCTCGCGCATGAACAGGGGGAGAAAGGAAGCTCCTATCTAGCCACCGTGTGGATACGTAGTCATCGGCATAATGTCGATCGGTCAAGCTAGATGCATGAAACATTTGAAAGCAATGGCACGGTGCATGGCACCGCTTGCAAGCGGCCGTCACCACCTCCGCGATACGTTACCGGTCGGCTAGTCCGCCACCACGCATCGCTACAGAGGCAACGACAGTGGCGAATCTAGAAAATTGTCAATGAGGGTGCGTGTTTTACATAAGTCTAAAGTATTATACAATAATCTTCATCTAGTTTCAATGGAACAAACAATTTGACCCTAATACCTATATACTTTCTGTATGTTTTTTATTTTTTTAGTGTGCCAGTGCATACCAGGCACCACTCCTAGCTCCGCCCCTGGACCCAGGACTAGTAACACTACTTTGTAAAACCGTAGTAAGTCCACAACTACAGTCTATAGGCAGATGCATCAGCAGGCCATGCATGATTTTGATCCGTGTGCTATGCAACAGCGTATGTAGAAAAAGAGTCAAACCATCAGATCCATTGGATCATTGGGTCCATCTCTGCTACGACAAAAGGGGCGACCCCTTGCATCTACAGCGGCTCTGGGCTTCACGGGGCAGGTCCGGTTTGAACCGGATCGAACCACACCCATCCCTACCACCTCACTCATCAAGTATACTGTCTTCATGGATCTTGGACTCTGGTGCTTCCTTTCACATGACACCAGATTCTACTTACCTCATTTCTGTGAGTCCCACCACTTTTCGTTTCACTGTTCAGACTGCAGATGGTACCTCTCTTCTTGTTGCAAGCCGATGCACTCTTTCCACTTTTTCTTTTCGTGTTCCTATAGTTTCTCATGTTCCCAAGCTTACTATACAGCTTATATCAGCCAATTAGATCACTAATCACGACAATCATATTATTCTTGAGTTTGACTCCTGTTGTATTCAGGACCCCGCACAGTGACTTTGCTTGGTACTGGACCTCGGCGCTGTGATTCATAGTGTCTTTCGGAGCTCAATTGGCTGCACTTTTCTTCTGCCATCTCCACCAGCCAATCAGCCACTACTACTACCTCTATTTTTGTTGCTTCCTCCACTGCTTCCTTCGCTTAGTGGCACCATCGGTTAGGTTATATTTATGGATCGCGTCTATCGTCACTAGTAGATCATGGTGTTCTTGTGTTTGTTTTTGGTGACACCTCTTAAATTGTATGGGTTGCAAGCTTGGCAAGCTGTTGCAGCTCATCTATCCCTCTAGTGATTCTGCTTCTGCCCGTCCTTTTGATCTTGCTCACTGATATGTTTAGGGTCTAGCTCCCTTCATTTAGAAAGGGGGTGAAGCGACCTCAATCCTAAGAAAGTAACGCAGAGGATTTAAATCAGACATCAAGAATTACTCACTGAGATGCTCCTTCACAAAATCAATATACTGAGAGTCATCCCCAATAATGATCATATTATCCACATAGAGAAGGAGGAGCGTTCAACCCCGAGGAGAGGTGTGAAAAAAGAGAGCATAGTCGTGATCACTAGCGGAGAAGTTGACAGCAGTGACAACAGAGGAGAAGCAGTCAAACCAAGCATGAGTGCCTTGCCTGAGCCCATAGAGAGCGGCGAATGCGACAGACCATACTATCAGGGACAGAATACCCAAGGCGCTGCATATATACCTCCTCATGTAGCTTGCTATTGAGAAAGACATTCTTGACATCCAGCTGAGAGATGGACCACTGTCAAACAAAGATCACAACAAGAAAAGTGCGAACAGTGGTCATGTGAGAGACATAAGCAAAGATCTCATCGTAGTCATGACCATGCTCCTGCTAAAAACTACACACACCACAAGACGAGCCTTGTAGCGCTCAAGAGAGCTATCCGAGCGGGTCTTGATCTTGTACACCCACTTGCATGTGATAGGAGTGACACGTGTAGGTAAGGGCACAAGATCTCAAGTGTTAGTATGCTCCAATGCAGCAATCTCCTCAGACATTGTGAGCTGCCACTCAAAGTGAGCAGCAGCCTCACGGTAGGTCATAGGCTCAGAAAGAGCAGCAGCTGCGAAGCTATAGCACTCAGGAGGCTTGACAGTGTGACGATCATGGACATCGTATCTGGGAGGAGAGGCTGGAGCAGGACCCAACATGGATGGAGAAGAAGAGTTGGGAACAGGCCCCAGTAAAGACAGAAGGTCAACTGGAGGAGGAGTAGGCCGAGGATAGCGAGAGTATGAAAGCATCTAGGCCTCTAAAAATGATTTTGGTAATTAATGTCAACAATGTATTATGGGACTAACATATGCGCTAAGATATTTAAGGGTTTAGTCCCGGAGTTTGAATGATGACATTAAATGGTAATGCAAAGATGATAAAAAAAATTAACATAGCTCAAGGCAAAGGTATCATATAGCCTAAGGATCCTTTAGTATTTTTTACCGGTCTCGGTGTTTGAAGAAAAGACCGGATTTGTATGATAGATGCCGTACTATAAAGAGGGATCATGGCTAGTAGCTTGAAAGTTTAATTTATACCATTTTGATCAACCATATGACATGCATTGCATTTATGATTGATTTGGTTTTGCCTCTGAAAAACTATTTAGAAAAATCGACATGACCGCATGTGATAAGCGGTACTACCGTAGGTCAGTAGTATCGAAATCTAGTTGGCGGTACGTATTTTTCAGAGAGTATGTTTTAAGACTTTTTCTTGAATTCTAGAAACGGTATGACCGCATTTAAAAAGCGGTACTACCACAGGTCGATAGTACTGAAATCTAGTTGGCGGTATGTATTTTCCAGATAACGCGTTTTTGGGAGTTTTTGTCCTCCCTTGGAAAACAGTATGTCCACATTTTACTACCGGAGAGCGGTAGTACCGAGCTTTACATGGCGGTATGTTATTTTCAGAGAGGGTATTTTCTTGAGTTTTTAATCCTCTAAAAATCGGTAGTTCTGTTCTAGCCGAGCGGTATTACCATTGTGCGATAGTACCGGTTTGTAGTTAGCGGTAGTACCACACCTTTTTTTTTGTAACAACTAGTTCAGAGCATTAAATACAATAGTTTCGACCGTTAATCATGAAGAGCGGTAGTACCGGGTTTGTACAACGGTATTACTGCATATGCTAAATTTTTCAGGAATTTTGTTCAAATGACTAGTTTTATGGTTGAGGGCTATAAATTCACTCCCACCTACACCAAGCTCAGAATTGTAACATCCCAACTCTTGGCTTGTGTTTCAAATGTAAGAAAATATGTAGAAATTAAAACTTTTCTTACACTTTGTTGTTGTATGAATTTTCTGAGAATTCTTGTAAAGGAATTATGGATGTTCAAAATCACAAGCCTCTTCTAACCTAAGTCTTGACCCTTGAAAACTTTTCTGGATAATCTTGGGATCATCCTCTAGAAATAATTTTCTTTGGTTCTAGGGATGTTGTGTGACTCCTCTGAAAAATTTTATAATTTTTAGAAATTATTTGAATATTTTAAGAGGCTAGTCAAACCTGTTTGACTCTTGGTCAAACCCTAGATCAGTACCTTAAGAAATTTTTGGAGAAAAATTCTTTACATAAAACCTTTTAGAATTTTATGCAAGGGCAATCCTGGAGTTGGAAACCTCCTGTAAAATTTTGGAATTTTTGGAGTTGTGTAACTCCATTTAAAAATTCCTCAAAGTTTCAGCTTCAAATTCAAACCCTAGTCAAAGTACTGTTTGGGTCTGAGTCTGACCCGGGTCCTTTGGCTTAGCCCAACTAGCTGAAGCGCACTAGGGCTCTTTAAAGTGGCGCGTTCTTTTTGGACCATTGGATTTCATCTCAACCGTTGGGATCTTCGTGAACGTTGGACCACCCGAGATTGGGTTTTAATCTGAGCCGTCCATTTCAGATCCAACCGTCATGACCTCCCAACCCGATCTCTTGTCTGAGCCCAACCCTTTTCTTTTTGGACTCGAGCCACCCTAGCCTCTTTCAAGCCTCTTTCACTGATTGTGGGCCCCCTGTTGGTCCTGGTCATCTTCTTCCTCGCGTGCGTGGTACAGAGCAGGGCGTGGGAGGGGTTGTGCCTTTGTCAACTTCGTGTGTCACCTTCAACGCCTCCTGGTCCTCGGCATTTAATGATTGTTAGTGTGTTTTCGCCCTCTAGGTCGTCGTCCACAACTGCTCCCATCGCTTCTGTTGTCCTTGGCAGTGTGCGAACCGAGCTCACCTTTGAGCTCCGTTTTCGCTATTGCCATTGCCCTTCAGCTTTAAAACACCCTTGAGCACCTCCTTGCACTCCTTTGCAGCACTACTGAACTCCATCTCTACTCTTTGAGCTCAAAACTCGAAGAACGCCCAAATTGCCAGTGTTGGCCGTGAAGGACCTCCTCCATCGCTAGCGCTCCAGTGGTCCCCTCACCATTTCTTTCGTGCCCTTGTGCACCTCTTATCACCTCAATCTTTTCCCCTAACTCAATCTTGGATTTCCTTCACAGGGTTCATCTAATTTTGAGTTGGTTTAGTTGCGATGAAGTTCATCCCCTTCGCCCCAACTCCGGTAAGGACCACCTCCTTTCAATTAATTGCTCGATGGACCATCTATGAGGCCTGTGAAAGTTGTCCTTACCTTCCTTTCACTTTTGTTTTACTCAGACCTTCGTCCTCGCGTTATCTTCTTCAACTCGTCGCAGGTTTTCGTCGCTAGAGCTCCTCCGACCATCTTTAGACCACTTCTGTGCTCAGGTAGCTTCTTGTTAGTCCTTAGTTGCTTGGGCACTCGCTACTTTGGTTGCTGCGGAGCTCGTTGTCATTTTCGCTTTTGGCCGTGCTTAGCACCGCCGCCCATCTTCAGCTCGCAGTCGTTTTGGGCCGGTTTCGCCGTCGAGAGTACTCTCTGGGTGTGTGCAATAATATTGCGAGCCTTTTGCAGCCGGCGAGCAAAACCAGGTGGTACTGAAGTCCCATTGTCGTAAGCTAGACCACCCCTTTGACAACCTTCAGGACCACCTCTTGTCGATCTTGGCCGTCCCGGACCTCCTCGTGCAGATCTGGGCCGTCAAGACCACCCCCTGGTCTTTTACTAGGAGTCTAGGACCACCCTCTCAGACCTCCCCTAAGACCACCTCTTGGACTTTTGCAAAGGCCACCCTCGGGGTCCTCTGTGCAAAAGATCACTCCCTCGGTATTTTACAAAGACCACCCTCTGGGTCATCTTTGCAAAAGGCCACCCCTGTAGACTTTCGTGAAGATAACCTTTAGGACCTCCTCTGTAGATCTTGGTCGTTCAGGATCTCTCCATGGAGATCTGAGCCGTCGAGGACCTCCCCTCTTTAGACCTTATCGTTCAGGACCTCCTTTGGGTAGATCTGAGCCGTTCAGGACCTCCCCACTTTTAGATCTTAACCTTGGGACCTCCCCATGGAGACCTGGACCGTCAGATCTTGATCTAACGATCTAGACCTCCTCAGCACGTTCGGACCCCCCCGAACGCGCCTTCGTCCCCAGTCGTCCATTTCTCGATCTGCGTTCTAGATCGCGTGGGACATTCGGACCGCCCGAACCTCTCATTTCTTTTGAGCCGTTCGATTAGATCTAACGGCTGGACCTCTGAGCTCGCAAGTTCTTCGGAGGTCCGAGAGGCTCAGGGGAGGTCTAGGGCGTTGGATTGGAATCCGACGGCCCAAGCACACGCACTCACGAGCTCGAGCCTGAGTGTGGCTTAGGACCTGGCTCGACCGAGTCGGGTGGCTGGGTCTGACTCGAGTCCGAGTCACACTCAGACCTAGGGTTCAAATTTTCAGTTTTAAAATGAGCTGACCTTTGGGGAATTATTTGGGGTAGCAAAATAACTCCAAAAATTCTTACATTTTTACAGGAGCTTCCTAACTTATATATTAGACTTGTGTAAAATTTTTAGAGATTTTTATGTAGTGCATGTTTCTCCAAAAATTCTGCAAGGTGCTGAATTAGGATTTGACTGAAATTCAAACAGGTTTGACTGACCTCCAAAACTATTCAAAAAATTTCTAAAAATTGTGAAATTTTTCAGAGAGGTCACACACCAACCCTAGAATTTAGGAAACCATTTTCAGAAGATGATCACAAGATTTGACATGAAGGGTTTTTGAAGAACAAGATTTTGGTCAAAAAGACTTGTGACTTTGTATTTCTATGATTTCTTTACAACCATTGTTCAGAACATACAGGAGATACAAGATGTAAGAAAAGTTTTAATTTTTACTCATTTTCTTACATTTGAAACACAAGTCCAAACTTGGGACGTTACAGTTTAACTTGTGCATTGTCTCAAGAAGGTGTTTTTATTTTAAGTGAAAAAGATAGTTCTTTAGCTTTCATAGGTTTAGTTCTTTAGCTTTTATAGGTTTTAAATTTTGAAATCTTTACTTGGTTGATAATTTTGTAGCTTTCAAAGGTTTTAGATTTAAAAATCTTTACTTGGTTGATTTTTCCTCAAATGATTAATGCTTGAAAACTTGTTTAATTGTAAAAACTTCTTTGGGTTGACTTTGGCATAGAAGACTAGCTCGTGTTGGAATGATTCAACTTAAAAGGCTTTTCAAATATAACTTGGTAGTTGTCTTAAAAGATGTGAAGTTTGAGAAAATTAGACTTTGTAGTGCTTGTCAAGCTGGAAAGTAAGTTGCAAACTTTTATCCTTCCAAAAGTATCATGTCAACTTCTAGGCCATTGGAATTCTTACATATGGATTTATTTGGGCCAACAACCTATAAGAGTATCGGGGGTAATACCTATTATTTAGTCATTGTGGATGATTACTCAAGATATACATCGGTCTTCTTTCTAGATGACAAAGCCAAAATCTTCGGTATTTTCAAAAGTTTTGCAAAAAAGGCTCAAAATAAATTTGATTTTGAAATTAAGAAAATCCGTAGTGATAATTGTTCCGAGTTGAAGAACACTAAAATTGAAAATTTTTGTGATGACCATGGAATAAAGTATGAACTTTCCACAACCTACACTCCGAAATAAAATAGAGTTATAGAAAGGAAAAATCGAACTTTAATTGAAATGACTAGGATAATACTTGATGAGTATAATACTTCCGATAGCTTTTGGGCGGAAGTAATCAATACCGCTTGTCATGCCATAAATCGTTTATATTTGCATCGTCTCTTGAAAAAGACTTCTTATGAGCTTCTTGCTGGAAGAAAACCGAACATCTCGTATTTGGTTGCAAATATTATATTTTAAGAAAATGTGTTCGTCTTTCAAAATTTGCAAGCCGATGTGATGTTGGTTTCCTTCTTAGTTATTCATCAAATAGCAAAGTTTATCGTGTCTTCGATAAAAAATTCTGGTTTAGTTGAAGAAACTCATGATGTTCAATTTGATGAAACTAACAGCTCTTAAGAAGAGCAAAAGAATTTGGATGATATAGGTAATGAAGCCTTGAGACAAGCAATGAAGAATATGTAAATAGGCAACATCAAGCCAAAAGAAGATTCAAATGATAAATTGTCTTCCACTCAAGTTGAACCTCTAGCCTCTCCCATAACAAGTCAATTTCAAATTAACGAAGAAGAGAATAAGGAAGATGAACAACCATCAAACCTACCACCAAGGATTCATAGTGCAATTGCCAAAGATCATCCAATAGATCAAATATTGGATGATGTGAGTAAGGGTGTTCAAACTCGATCTCGTGTTGCTTCTTTTTAAGAAAATTACTCTTTTGTCTCTTCTTTTGAGCCAAACATGTAGATGAACCACTTGATGATCCGAATTGGGTGACCGTAATGCATAAAGAACTCAATAACTTCACTCGAAACGACGTTTGGACATTGGTGGAGAGACCCAAGGAATACAACATAATTTGTACAAAATGGGTCTTTAGGAACAAGCAAGATGAAAGTGGAATGGTTGTGAGAAACAACGCAAGACTAGTTGCTCAATGATAGTCACAAGTCGAAGGTTTGGATTTCGGTAAAATTTTCGCTCCCGTAGCTAGACTTGAATCAATTCGGATATTACTTGCTTTTGCATCATATTTTGATATTAAATTATTTCAAATAGATGTTAAAAGTGCTTTTCTAAATGGAAAAATATCCAAACTTGTGTTTGTTGGTGCATAAAAGTTCTGGAAAATTTATGCAATGTTGTTCTCTATCCAAAGTAGCTACCATAAAAATTTTGGAATTTTGGAGCTCTAGAACTACCTCTAAAATTTCCCAAACCTCCTCTGCCTTTTAATTCAAAATCAAAACACCGCTTGGTGGGCTCGAACCCCACTCGAGCTCGAGTCCGACCGCGCCACTCGGCTTGATCGCGCCAACTCGCCTGCCGCTCGAAGTCTTTCGCTCGTGACCGTCCGATCGGATCGGTCCGGTCCACGTATCTAATCGGATCGTTCTATTGCTCTATCGGATCTCGATCGTCCGTAAGATCCAACGGTCGATATGATCTTGATCGAGTTAAACCCACTCGCCGCACCGCACTCGGACTCGACTCGAGCCGCCCTTCTCTCTCGCGAGAGAGGTCCCACCGCAGCTCCTTCCTCCACGTGGCGCGCGCGACGCGCCAGCTCTCGCGCCGCCATGCCGCGCCTCTCGCCGGCCGCGCCGCATGCACTGCCACCTCGCCTCACGGTCTTTCACCGCCCTTCCGCCTCCACCTGCTGCCTCCGTCTTCCCCTTCTTAAGCGGATCGAGCACTCTTCTTTCTCGGTTTCTTTCTCGCCTCTGCCCACTTCCGCCGCGGAGCTCGAAAGCCGAGCGCCGCCGCCGCTCCCAGCGTTGCCCGCTCCGGTGATCTCCGGTCATCGCCGAGAAGCGCCGGTGTGCCTAGCATCCCGTGGAAGCAAACCCTCAAGAAATTCGAGTCTCGTCATCGTGGAGCCGCGCGCCTTCTTCTCCAAGTCCGCCGAAACCGCCTCTTCCGCGCGCGTCTTCTCCGGTGAGCTCGGCTCGATTCTTCGCCGGTGAGCATCGCCGACTCCACCTTCCTTCTCCGCTCACTCACTCGCCCCTCGCTCACCTCGGGCTCCGCTCGCCGTTGACCGCCTTGCGTCGCCGCAGCTCGTCGCCGGGCCACTCGACTACCCTCCGTCATCGGCAATTTCCGGTGAGTTCCTCGAGCCTCACCGATGCTCATGCGCGCACTAGTTTTCATCGTTTTCCTCTCGTGCGATCGCACCTTGTCACCCCACTACCCGCCGAGCTCGTCGCCGCACCGCCTCGGTGCATCTCCGTGCCTCGAGACCACCTTCGCCTTCGCAGTTCTCCAACAACCCATTTTGGCCGTCGCCTGACCCGCGCCACTCCTTCGCGGCGGCGACTTCCAGTCCAGCCGCCCGAGCTCCTCTCGTTCTTCGGTTTGCCCTCTGTTTGTTTCATCGGTGGGCCCTCCTTAAAACTGTTTATTAGTTGATAATCATGTTTGTGATTGTTCATTAGTTCAAGCTCTTGTATGATCAAGTTTTGGGTTTGAGGTTAGAAGCAAGTAGTTGCTAGTCCCTGTATGTTTTTCTCTGTTGTCATATTGTGTTTCCTCTGTTGTCAGTTACTGAACTTGGTAGATTGGCTTGCTTTTCAAATTATGTTAGTGCTTGTTGGGTTCCCTAGTAGTTGGGGTTAGCATGAATGAAGTCGTTTAGTTAATATTTATAGGTTCCATTTCTTGTGGCTTGTTTGATTAAGGAAGATGTAGTTGAACTAGTGTTGTCTCTGTACTTTTGATTTATTAGTGTAGTAAGATTTGGAGTAGAAGCATGCTGAATTTTGATAACCTTACAATATATTGGTATGATGCTTAGGTGTGTAGTAGCTGAAATGTTATTCAAACCCAAACTTAATTAGAAAATGTCTTAGCGTCTATTAGTTGATTGATAAGATAGTAATTGTCCTCTTGAAGCACATTGTAGGCCTAAATGAAGTCATATCGAGAATGGTGGCATTAGAATAGCTAGTTACTTCTATTGTGTTATTCGATGCTTAGTTAATAGATGTGCACACAATCACCATCAAAGTCATCGAAAGATTAAAACATATAAGAGGATTGATTTTGTGGTTAACTTGGTAAATAAGTGAGTGGGTAGATCAATCACATGAAAGCATGTCTAATTTGAAACATCTCTGTAGCAGCTATTTTGTTATTCCTATTGTGATGGTCTAGCTTCTGTGTATGAATTTGTGTTTGTATTTGAATGTTTGAGTTTTGCCCGTGTTATTCGTTCTTATTCGCTGTTTTGTTCAATCGTTAGGCTTCGACATTTGCGGTAACCCCGAGAGCGATCCTCTGCAATGAGTTGAGCATTACGAGCAACAAGCCAGCAAGCGCTTGATCATGTTAATCCCGATATTTTAAAGTCTAATATTTTGTTTCAACCGTATGTATGCATCGCTTAATTTGTGTTAAATTGGTTAGTTAATCCTTTAGATGCATAATCAGAGGCAAATGATATTCCTCTACTACTGAGCCTAGGTTATTTCTTTGTGATTAGAGATGTTGGATGATCTCTTGTCACTTAGTAGATCCGGTCAATTTGCTTAGACATGCTTAGCTATCAGAGAGCTGGCGGTTATCGACTTTAGTCGGTAGCTTTGATCACACAAAATTATTAAAACTTTATAGTTCAAAGCATTTTGCTATGTTACTTGTGAAAACTAAAAATGAAAACAAAATGATTTGGACTTGGGCACATTGGTATGATTGGTGTGATCTGTTGGGTGTGGATGGAATGGTGTCCAAGTCGATTAAGGACCGAGTTACTTGCGCCACCAGATCGAGCATTTTGCGTGCTAACCACACTAGAGTATATGAGACCTCTCTTGACCTAGTACTTTGCGTGTATTGGCCCGGTCGCAGGAGGTCGCGGGGAGGATGGAGGTGGGAGCATGGTAGTTGTCCAAAAGCTTTATCCCGAGTGGGTAGTTGTCTTTTCGGCTTTACCATGTAAGCGTATGGATTTCTATCCATACGAGCGGCTGTAGTTAATACACAATATTGGAAAAAGTCTCGTAGGACTTAGCCGTGCAAAGATACCTTGGAAGTGTGCTTTGGCTTAAAGGCGATGCTCAAGTGTGGGTACATTGGTACACCTGCGAGGTTAAAACTATTCGAATAGCCTCGCCCTAGGTTATGGACACGCTCGGATACGCCCGTAAGAACTAGACTACAACATTTAAATTAAAACTTGCTGGGTGGTACGAATCTGGGATTCGTGCTATTGTTGTGGTGACTATTGGGATAGTCACTTATAGGTTGTTTATCTTTCTCTTTTTGTATTATTACCTTTACTGTATTTTAACATTAAAAAGGAATTGCAAACTTGCCTTCAAACTGTATTACCTTATTGCAAATGAAAATTGGCTTTATGCAAACGAAACATATGGCCTCCACCAAATAAGCCTGCATGTAGCATATGAACAGGTCTGCTAGTTCACACGTCAGTCTTGCGGGTACAAAGACAATCTTTGTACTCAGATGCTTTGCTTAATGTTTTTGTTGCAGAGGAAGAAGGTGAGCCCCAAGGGCCTCACTTTTGTGAGTTGTCTTTGCCGCCGTGTTGGACGACTAGACTTGGCGGTCGGTCGGATGCCTTGTGGGTTGAAGGCACACCGATTGGCTTTGTTTATAGAACAACCACCCAATTTTGAAGATCCTAAGAATCCAAATCATGTGTATAAACTCTCCAAGGCGCTCTATGATCTTAAGTAAGCTCCTAGAGCATGATATGAACACCTTAGAGATTTTTTAGTTTCAAAAGTATTCAAAATTGAAAAAATTATCGCAACTTTGTTTACATAAGTTTTAGATGATGATTTCTTTGTATGCCAAATACATGTTGACGATATCATTTTCGGGTCTACTAACCAATATTTTTGCAAAGAATTTAGTGATATGATGTTTAGAGAATTTGAAATATCCATGATCGAAGAACTTAGCTATTTCCTTAGACTTCAAATCAAGCAACTCAAAGATGAGACCTTTGTAAGCCAAACAAAGTATGCAAAAGACTTAATCAAGAAGATTGACTTGAAGGACGCAAAGCCCATCAAGACTCTTATGGCAACCAATGGTCATCTCAACCTTAATGACAGAGGTAAACCGGTAGATTTAAAGCTTTATAGATCTATGATTTGTTGTTTACTTTATCTTACCACATCTAGGTCCGATATCATGTTTAATATTTGCATATGTGCAAGATTTCAAGCATCACCAAAAGAGTGCCATTTAGTGGCCGTGAAAAGAATTCTTAAATATTTAAAGTATTCCTCAAGCACTGGCTTATGGTATCCCAAATGTGCAAAATTTGATTTAATTGGATATTCGGATTCCGATTATACGGGTTGCAAAGTGGATAAAAAAACACTTCGGGTAGTTGTCAATTCTTAGGAAGATCTTTAGTGTCATGGTCATCCAAGAAACAAAATTCCATAGCCATATCCACCGCCAAAGCCGAATATGTTTCCGTCGGTAGTTTTTGTGCTCAAATGCTATGGATGAGACAAACATTGATGGATTGTATAATTAAATTTAAAAATATGCCTCTTTTATGTGATAACGATAGTGTCGTGAAGATTGCAAATAACCCAGTCCAACACTCAAGAACCAAGCATATAGATATCCGCCACCATTTCTTGAGCGGTCATGTGGGAAAAGGAGACATAAAAATTAGCTACATAAAGACCGATGATTAATTAGCTGATATCTTCACCAAACCATTAGATGAGAGCCGCGTTTGCAAGTTGAGGAATGAGTTAAATATCATAGATCATTCAAATATTGCTTGAAACTCATGTCTCATACCTTTTGCTCTTATTTGGATTTCTTGAAGTATTTATGATAATTATTTCAAATATTCTTCTCAAAATTCTCTAATTGATAAAAACTATGTTGAAAAGAGCTTTATTACCTATCTCATGCATAATGATCCTAAAAGTATGGTTAATTGAGTGTTACAACAAGGATCATTGCATCCATGCCCAGCTCTAAAAGTTCTAGGAAAAATAGTAATACCGTGGTTTACCGCCGATACTACCACTTCCCGGTAATACCACGACTTCATTGTGATACTACCACATCTAGCTGACGGTTCCAAAAATAGTTACACCCGAGACCTTATCTTTTCCCCTCTCTCCCGTGCGGTGCAACTGCTCCCCATTTCTCAAAAACCACCGAGCCTCTTTGTCTCTTTTCTCTCTTCCTCTCCACAAACCCTCCACTCAAATCTTTCGATTTTGTGGATTTTTGTTGAAACTTTGACTAAAGATTGATTCTAGTGATCACATCTCATCCATTCCACAAGGTAAATGCCCTTGGAATCCTATCCTTGTTCCCTTTTTGGCATTTATCTCCCTTCTAGGGTTTGAGCAAATGTGCATGATTTAGTTAGTTTATTTTGGGCAAACTATTTAAATCTAGTATTTGGTGACATATGAAGTCCATTACATGATTCAATTCATGCCAAATACCTGGTAGATGCAAAATCAAACGAATGCCCTAAGTGGTTATGTGAAAGCGGTATTACCACCCGTAGACTACAGTACTACCGCCAGCCGGTAATACCGGATGTCTCTTGCGGTATTACCACTCATACAGAAACAATTTGACCCTATCATACTGTTTTAACTTAAACTTATCCAACCTTGTTCTAATTTATATTTCTTATCTTAGCAACTATGCCTCTCAATGCTGACCCTTCTTCCTCCAAAGGAAAAGAAAAGGTTCAATATGTATCAGAAGACGATTTTGAAGAAGAACCAACTGACAGTGACACTAGTGATGAAGAATACATACCAAACAACATCTCGTTCTTTGTTGTTGATCTGAGGAGGATCAAAGGAGAAAAGTATACTATAATGAGATATACAAATCAATTTCTCTTACCAAGAAATACAGTTGGTCCTCACTTCCATACAAAGTTCCAAGAAGACATTTTCTATTACATTTATGACCATAAGAACTTTGCTCATCACCAGTTTGTGACTTGGGATCATCTGACTCAGAATCCTTACTTCAATGGATTGCACTACTTCATCTACAGAGTCAAACTGGATAGTCTTGTGACCTTAAAGTGTGACTGTGATACTATGACTATCAAATAGTTTTACGCCACAGTTCACATGTCTCCTGAGAATGACTCTCTCACATGGATGATTGGATCTCTGCAACTGAGTGCCTTAAAGGAAGATTGTCGTGAGTCATGGCGCATCCCTGCGCTAAGGAGTGGTTTAGTGGCCATACAAGTACACCTCGATGTGAGGACCCTAGTTTATTTGGCTTGTAATGCTTAACCAACCACCTGGTCCTAGCAGCACAAATCAAATAAACTGATCCTCGAGATATGTATACTTCCTAGAAAGCAGTATACACACCTCGGTACAAAATTAGACATCAACTCCATTCCAAACATAGAGTCCAAACACCACACTACCAAACGGAAGATAAACAAATAGTAGAGTTATTACAGACAAAGGCCGACAGGCCAAGATACACAAATAAACAAGAACGACAGAGGAAGCAAAAGTGCCATAAGATGGCTATAAACAAAGCCAATCGGCGTGCCTCCAACCCACAAGGCATCCGACCGACCGCCAAGTCTAGTCGTCCACGAAAGCGGCAACACTGACTCACGTAAGTGAGGCCCTTGGGGCTCACCTTCTTCCTCTGCAACAAAAACATTAAGCAAAGCACACGAGTACAAAGATTGTCTTTGTACCCGCAAGGTCGACGTGTGAACTAGCAGACCTATTCATATGCTACATGCAGCTTGTTTAGTGGAGGCCATATGTTTCATTTGCATAAAGCCAATTTTCATTTGCAATAATATAATACTGATTTGAAGGCAGTTTGCAATTCATTTTACCGTTGAAATAATCATGAAATAAAGATAGATACAAGTAACCACCTAGAAGTGACTATCCCAATAGTCACCACAACATAGCACGAATCCCAGATTTGTACCACCCATCAAGTTTTAATTTAAATGTTGTAGTCTAACTCTCGATAAGCTTACCCAAGCGTGTCCATCACCTAGGACGAGGCTATTCGAATAGTTTTTAACCCTGCAGGTGTACCATCATGCACCCACACCTCGGATCGCCTTTAAGCCAAAGCACACTTAGAAGGTATGCTGCACAACTAAGTCCTACGAGACTTTTTCCAATATTGTGTATCAACTACGAGCCGCTCGTATGGATAGAAATCCATACGCTTACATGGTAAAGCCGAAAAGACAACTACCCAATCAGGATAAAGCTTTTCGGACAACTACCATGCTCCCACCTCCATCCCTCCTGCGACCCCCTGCGACCCGAGCCAATACACGCCAAAGTACTAAGTCAAGAGAGGTCCCATACCCTCTAGTGTGGTTAGCGCGAAATGCTGGATAATGAAACTCACAAGATGTTCGGTCCTTAATTGACGGGCACCTTTCATCACACCCAATAGATCACACCAATCTTACCATTGTGCCCGCGTCTAAATTATTTTTGTTTTCATTTTTAGTTTTGCAATTAAACATAGCGAAATGCTGAAATATAAAGTTATAGAAAGTTTTGTGTGATCAAGGTTACCGACTAAGTCGATAACCGCCCATTTCTACCGATACTAAGCATGTCTAAGCAATTTGACTCGGATCTACTAAGTGACAAGAGATCATCCAACGACCTCTAATCACAAAGAAATAACCTAGGCTCAGATAGTAGAGATCAATATTTTGTCTACAGGATATGCACTACTGGATTTAACTAATCAATTTAACACAAATTAAGCAATGCATACATACAATTGAAACAAAATATTAGACTTTAAAATATGGGATTAACATGATCAAACCGCTTGCACGGTTGTTGTTGCTCAATTTGTTGCGGAGGGTCGTTCTCAGGGTTACCGCAAATATCGAAACCTAACGATTGAACAAAACAGCGAATAAGAACGAATAACACCGGTAAAACTCAAACATACAACAATATCAAAACAAACCAAACTCACACAGCAACCTAAGCATGATATAACAAAATTTTAGAAACAGAGAACAATTCATTTTAAGTGGTTATGAATTTTCTAGGAATTTTCTAAGCTAACAGTACACATGAAAACACTAGTTAATTACTTAACAAATTTTCATGAACAAAAACAGTATCTAAAACCTAACCTGATAATTAGCACACTAAAAATGAAAATTTACAGAGTTGGTTTTCTTGGATTTGGACAATTATTGATAGAGATATGAATTTTCTAATTTGGAAAAATACATAAAACACCATTTAATTAATTAACAGATTTTTGCTACAGAGACAAGGTTGAGACTAATTTTAATAAATAGTACAATTAAAATGAAAATGAACAGCACTGGTTTCATGCGATTTGGAGATAAATTGAATTAGTTATGCATTTTCTAAGTTTAAATGAATTAACAACACAACAGAAAACCATTTCAGAAATACTAAAGCATTTATACCTTTTTCTACCCACAGCTATCTAGCCCCAGACACTGACAGCGGGCCCGCGCGAAGGTCTTGACTGAAGCAGATTGCGCGAAGGTGGCGTCGTGGCGTATTCTAAGAATACGTCTTCGACTTACCAAAGTGTACTTCTAACACATACTCACAGAGAAATACGCTTCCAAACAGAGAAAAACGCATAACCAGAACTACACAACCCTAACTGACAGCATGGACCCACATGACAGTGACTAAGAGAAAACATAACGGGCTGGATTAAAGGATTTCTAAACGCGATTTAACAGAGAGGTCCCACAAGTGAGTGACCTAACAGAACCAAGTTTAGCGATAACTAAACTTCGCCGGGGACTGATTTAGCTAACCAGAGGGTTTCTGGGCGAGCGGGTGATACCCTCAGGTCCGCGAAGATCTTGCGAACACGATGGCGGTGACGCGGACCCACGGGGATGCCGGCGGCGAGCTGGCGGCGAACGGAGGCGGAGAAGAAGACACGGTTTGCACGGAGAAGGCGATACGGACTTCTAGAAGACTCCGGAAGGTGTGCTTAAGCTTCGCCTCAACACCAGGAGCAAGAAGCACACGATAACGCTGACGAAGAAGGCCCGAGGTGGCCGGAATTTCCACGGCGGCGGAAAACCAAGCTTGGAGAAGAATTGGTCGCACGCCCGCAACGATGCACCAAAGATGAAAATGAAGTCACCGTTAGACTCAGTGCATCAATGCGATCCTAAGGGACTAGGTGGCGGAGCTGGAAACTCACCAGGTCGCAAACGAGCTCACGGGACCGAGATCGCCGGAGGCGGAGACGACGATACCGCCCCTGGTGATCCACTGGACGCCAAGGACCCGGAATAGGCAAAATGGAGGCGGCGAGGCAAGAGGAACACGACGGCGCGCCGCTGGCTCAAGGCGGCTCGAACGGCGGCGCTACGCTCGAGTTCTTCTCGAACGAGAAGAAAACTTGGACGGAGAAGGCACGAATGGACGCGAAGGATAGTGGATGGGCTCGGTGGGTAGATGAGACCGGCGATGCTTCACGGATCGACACGAGGACAAAAGGTGGCGCGACGAGGTGCGTGGCGAGCATGCATGCGCGGCCCCGAGCTCCGGTGAGTGCGGAGAAGACGAGGCGGATCGGCGGTAGGGTCCACACCGGCCGACGGACGGCGGTGCGAACCGGTGGTTTGACTCGATCGAGATCGCACCGACCGTTGGATCCGAAATGGACTACCGAGATTGGTGTATGCATTCGGACGGTCGACGAGGCAAGCAATGAGGACCGTTCGATCTTCATCGGACGGCCACGATCGATTGGACTCGGCGGTGCGATTAGTTGACGCGACCGAGTCCATTAGTGCGGTCGGACTCGAGTCGGGCTCGGGTTCGAGCCCGAGGAACGATGAATCCGATTTGGAGTTTTAAAAGGTGAGAGAGTTTGGAGAATTTTTAGAGGTAGCTCCTGAGCTCCAAAAATTTAGAAATTTTATGGTAGCTACTAGGGACAGAGGACAACCTTGTGAAATTTTTCCAGGAGTTTTTATGCACTAGATTTCTCCCAACAAAATTCACGAGCTGCTGTCAGAGGTTTGACCAGATTTCTAAACTGGTTTGACTTGGGCATTTGAAATAGCAAAGAAAATCTAGAAATTGTGAAATAATTCAGGGAGGTAGATAGGATGATCAAGATGACAGGAAAAATATTCCTAGGGGATGATCACAAGTTTGAAGGCTAAGAATGTGCTGACAACAATTTCCATTCACAAGAATTTAATTCTAGAAAATGGAAATTGCTAGGGAAAAATGTAGAAACTTTCAAATGATTTGATGAGACAACAAAAGTTTTTGTTTATCCTCAAAATTTTACATTTGAAATACAAACCCTAAGTTAGGGCTGTTACACTCGAAGAACCTTGGGATTTGGCAGATATAAGTGAGCTTTATGAACCTTCTCAACCATTTGAGATTGGAAAAGCTTCTAGACTTCTTCCTTTGCCAAACATCATAAACAAAATTCGATGAAAAACCTTCTATCCCAGAGTAGGCAACAATGATGATGTTAATAGGAGAGCTTGGAACATTATCTGGCACATTCTGAAGGGTACCAAGTTTGACATCGTTAATTTTATTCTAACAGAAATTGACTTCCAAAAGGGTGATACAGAGGACAACATCTTTTATGCTCCTTACATAATGAAGCTGATAAATGACAAGTTTGGTTTTTATCTTGAAAGTGACACAACACACACGAAGTTCAAACCAAGCATCAACCCCCCGTTTGAGTGATTCCTTTTGGTATTTGATACCAAAGGGGGAGAGATTGGGAAAGAAGACTTAAAAGATTAAGGGGGCTGCTACTATCTTATGCTGCTATATCTATGCTATTATATATATATTTGGACCTGGTTATGTAATGTAATGACTTTATTATGTTTGACGTACTTAGAACATGTGTGCTTGTAATAGTTTAGTAACTCTTATGTTCTGTCATGCTACTTAATGTTTATTATCTATGGTTATTAAGTTTATGTGATCAAGCATCTTGTTTATCATGATTATTCTCTTTATGCTTGAAAGCTTTTAAAAGTTCCTCGTTTTCAATAAATAAAGAAAACTATGCCAAATTTCCAACAAAATACAAATGTGCATGAAAATCACTTCTTGAATCTATATGCACATCT
The DNA here is from genome assembly GCA_036346255.1 of Ampelocalamus luodianensis. Lineage (NCBI taxonomy): Eukaryota > Viridiplantae > Streptophyta > Magnoliopsida > Poales > Poaceae > Ampelocalamus > Ampelocalamus luodianensis. The sequence goes on from CM070622.1 coordinate 35,118,682, forward strand.
TTAAGGGAAGTTTTGTTTATTTGTTGAATGACTTTGAATGAGACTAATTCTTCATACCCTTTTGAACTTATTTCAAGAATTATTTGCTCCTTTGAAAAGTCTAAACAAGAATATACAACTTGGTGTATATTCAAAATCTTTCAAACCATTCATATTGATCAGGTTGTCATCAATTACCAAAAAAGGGGAGATTGAAAGCATCTAGGCCCTTAAAAATGATTTTAGTAATTAATGTCAACAATATATTACGGGACTAACATGTGTGCTAAGATGTTTAAGGGTTTAGTCCTAGAGTTTGAATGATGACATGAAATGGCAATGCAAAGATGATAAAAGATCGATATGGCTCAAGACAAAGGTATCATGTAGCCTAAGGATCCTTCTGTAGTTTTTATCGGTCTCGGTGTTTGGAAAAAAGTCCGGATTTGTAGGATAGACGCCGTACTATAAAGAGAGATCATGGCTAGTAGCTTGAAAGTTTAATTTATGCCATTTTGGTCAACCATATGATATGTATTGCATTTATGATTGGTTTGGTTTTGCCTCTGGAAAACTGTTCAGAAAAATTGGTATGACCGCATGTGATAAGCGGTACTACCACGGGTCAGTAGTACCAAAATCTAGTTGGCGGTACGTATTTTTCAAAGAACATGTTTTGAGACTTTTCTTGAATTATGAAAACTGTATGACCGCATTTAAAAAGCGGTTCTACCGTAGGTTGGTAGTACCAAAATCTAGTTAGCGCTATGTATTTTCCAGAGAACGTGTTTTGGGGAGTTTTTGTTCTCCCTTGAAAAATAGTATGACCGCATTTTCTGAGCGATACTGCCGGAGAGCGGTAGTATCGGGCTTTACATGGAGGTACATTATTTCCAGAGAGAGTGTTTTCTTGAGTTTTTAATCCTCAGAAAATCGGTAATTCCGTTCTAGCTATGCAGTAGTACCGGTTTGTAGTTAGCGGTAATACCACACCTTTTTTCGTAACGGCTAGTTCAGAGCATTAAATACAACAAATTCGATCGTTGATCGCGAAGAGCGATAGTACCGGGTTTGTACAGCGGTATTACCGCATGTGCTGAATTTTTTTAGGAATTTTGTTCAAACGGCTAATTTTATGGTTGGGTGTTATAAATTCACCCCCACCCCACCTGTACCAAGCTCAGAACCTTTGGCCATATTGAATACTCTTGAGGCTTTGGTGCTCTCTTTTCTACTTATTTGCATTCAATTCATATTTTGAGGTAGTTGAGAGCATTCAAGTGCATTGCATCATTAGTTGATCATTTTGGCACTTGATAATCTTCAAGCAAGCGCTACGATTTATTACTCTAGGTGCTTACCGGCACCTAGAAGGCTTGGAGAAGTTTTGTGCGGTGATCTCTTCAAGAAGAGAGTGAAGAGGCTCGGCAACGATTGTGATTGGTTTAGAGCACATCATCTCCGAAGTGGAGGAAGAGCATCCATAGTGAAATCGAGGTGCAAAGGCTTAATTCGTGGAGCCGGTCCAATTTATTTGGACTTACCTCAACATGGACTAGTGAAGACCGGCAAGTCTTCGATACAACGGGAAAACATCGTTTGTCTTCATTGTGGTTTATCTCTTGCCTTTACTAATTCTGTATTTACTTTTCTAGCAATTTTTGTGTAGAAATGCTTAGCTAGAATTGTATCTAGTATTGGTAGATTCTTTAGTTGCCTTAGTAAATATTGATCATTGCTTGCAAACTTGTGTTAGTAATTCTTCTTTAAAAGCTCAATTGTTAAAATTGTAAATTAGAGCACAAGAATTTTTATAACCTCCTATTCACCCTCCTCTAGTCGGTTATCTTTGATCCTACATCGTAGTGCAGCAGAAAGGAGGAGATCTTAGCAGAAGAGTTGGAAGGAACTTCCAGAGTAGAGGGAACAGGTGGAGCCAGAGGAGAGGGAAGCAAAGAAGGTGAAGGCGGAAGCAAAACAAAAGTGGAGAGCTAAGGGTTAGAAAAGGCCACTTCTATGCTTGAGGGCTCCTACCTCTCCCAGAGAAATACATTCCAGATATCCTACTCACACTTGTCTCATTGATCAGCATATGGTGGACACTCCTATGGAGCTTGGTGTTCACCTTCGGTCTACTGATGGTGAGCCTCTTGAGGACTTCACTCGCTACCGCCATCCTATCGGGAATCTTGTCTACCTTGGGATCACTTGACGTGTTATTTCTCACCTAGTTCACATTTTGAGTTAGTTCGTTTCTGCTTCTACTTAGCTCCACTACAGTCACCTTCTTCGTGTTCTGCGATATCTTCGCGAGACCATTAGTCGTTGCTTTTTCTTTCCTTATTCTAGCTCTCTACAGCTTCATGCATATTCTGACATGACATGGGCGAATGACCATTCTAATCGTCGATCTCTTTCTGCCTGTTGTGTTTTCCTTGGTTCATCGCTGATTGCCTGGAAGACCAAGAAGCAGACTATCATTTCTCATTCGAGTGTTGAGGCTGAATTACGAGCCATGGTGTTGTTGACAGCTGAGATCACTTGGCTTCGGTGGCTACTTATGGATTTTGGTGTTTTCGTTCCTACACCGACTTTTCTCTTATCAGACAACATTGATGCGATCGGTATTGTTCGAGATCCAATGAAGCATGAGCTCGCCAAACACATCGGAGTAGATGCTTTGTATATGAGATCGCAGGTGTAGGAGCAAGTTGTTGCTATTCGGTATGTGCATTCGGAGCTTCAGTTAGCATATTTCTTCACTAAGGCATAGACTAGAGTTCAGCACAACTTTTATCTCTTCAAACTCAATGTTGTTCGTCCATCATGAGTTTGACGGGGGTGTTAGAATATTACATAAATTGTGTGATTAGTTACTTGTATGTGGTGTTATTTGTTTATCTACCAACTCATTTACCTATAAATATTGGCCTTTTGGCCCAAGGAATGGAGAGGAGTTCATTGCATAATAGTGAAGTCATCGACGTCGGGCCGCCCTGCCGAGGCGTAGCCTTCGAGGTAGGCGGTGTGGCCGAGCAGGGAAGCTTAACTTTTTGCTAGGAGGGTAGTGAGGTAGCGTGGCCCATGCGGTCGCCCCAGGCCCATGGTGAAAGGTGGGCACATCCTAGGCCTGAGCGAAGCTTGGCGAGGGTCTTCAACCGTGTGCGAAGTGGGCCTTTGTGCGAGGTGGGCCCAAAAGCGTACGAGGGCCAAGGGGAGGTCCAGACTCCGGAGCGAAGCCTTCACTATCCGCGAGGTGTTCACATGCGAGGTGAACTTTGGGCTGCCAGTCGAGGTGGGCCTTTGGTGTTGTGTGGCAGGCTTCCCATCGCGAAAACTAGGTCGCGACACAAGGCAAGCATATGCCCACGCCTCCTGCGGTGCGAGGTGAGGCTTTAGGCGAAGCCTGGTTTGTGCGTGAGCATTTGTTGCGATGAGGTAAGGAGGTTGTGAAGGGCTATGCCGCATCGAAAGTAAGCGGACCCATGAACCGCGAGGTGGTGGTGTGGCAAATGAAGGGGTTCAGGGACACTTAGCTCCGAGTGAAGGGGTTATGGACCCCTTGCTGCTCCTCTAAAAATTGATACTTTTAGCTTCTCTTCCATGTGTAGCTTCTTGCCTAGTCCCCACGGACGATGTGAGCTATTGTAGCACCAATGCTAAACAATGAGTATTATCGTGCCCTTTGTCATGAGAGCACCAAGCAAAGGAAGAGCCAAAAATGAGAGAAGTGAGTGCATTGAATTGTGAATGAACGAGAGGAGAGAGCCCCCTTTACAAGTGCCCAAGACGCCATACATATAGAGGAGAGGGGAGGCAATTCCCCATCTTGCCCCTTGGATACATATCTAGAGTAGGCTAGCATGGTACATTTTCCTTGATACAATTTGATAATTAATATATACATATGCATGTATTTCCTAGGGCTCTGTACGCATTTCCGTCAGCTTTAGGGGTTGGGGCACCCTACAATACAACTATTATTACTTTAATAGCCTCCCCTAGTCCCATAGGTAAGGGCACTGTGTTGCACTTCTTATGCGTTGGTGTACTTTCTTACATTTGAAACCATATTTCCTAATATATTTATTGTTTCAGCTTCTTATGAGAAGCGGATAGCAAAAGTCAAAACAAAGTCACCTGATAGTGTGTAGTTGGGTGACTACCTTCATTAGTACACCAATAGTTTCCAAATGATGGATGAAGGCTTTGAAGATCGGTGCTGATTAGTGTTCTAGTCATCCCGCATCAAGGTAAATTTTGCCAACAGAACTAAGTTTTTGTGTTCAATTCCATTCCAGAACTATGTTTGCTTACTTGACTAAAATTTTCAAGCAAATAGCTACATATGCTCACATAGTTTACTTAAATGCTTTGTTTAGGGGCAATCTATTTATGCCAATCATTTCTCCTTTAACCTTGGATTCTTGATATGTACAGTTCGGATGGTCTGCAACATATGGAGGTGGGAACTGACAGAGAAGAACGAGTGGCTTTCATCATTTTGAGACAGTTATGAACCATCTTTTGCTGGCTATTCTAGTCTTTTGATAGTCCTCATAATATGTAATAGACTGTGCTCCAGTTGCAGAAGGGTCATGTTGTGTATTTGATAGAATAAGTGCATTGTGTTTTACTTTTGCAGAAGGGTCATGTTGTGTACTTGATAGAATAAGTGCATTGCGTTTTTTAGATGTGACAGGATAAAACTTATTCCCTCACGCTTCAAATTGAAGGTAAAAGTGAGACTCTAACTTGGGTGGGTAGGTTCACAACCTTGTGTGCCCACCATTGTGTTTTTGCATATGTTGTAAAAAAAATACTTTAGGAAGCTGGTAGATTATTCTCACATACTGTTGTACCAAATTTGTATCAGATCTTCAATTCTTTTCCTACTTGAGGGCGCGTATGAGATCTGTTGAACTTCAACTGATGTTTAATCTCTGTACTGAGCTTTGTCTAGTTCTTATTGTCATGCGAAGGGACAACCTGTTCCCGAACATGTACGCGCTAACGCAATGTAGTTATGCAAGGTTACTTGCAGTTGCATCTAATCAACATTCCTTTATTTTGAAATGCATTGCTCAAGGCAGAGTCATTTGATTTCTCAAGTGACATCCCTTGGCTCCATTGCATTGCTTGTACTAGTAATTCGTTGCAAGATGGCCACCTTTATTTTGCACTAGGCAGTGTCATGTGGTAGTTGGCTACTGCTAGCTGGTACTACTTTCCATGGAGTCTTTCATAACAACCAGGAACTCTGAAGTCTGAAATGACATGTTCTGGGATTAATGAGCCTTTGCTTTAGGCTTAGTTGTAAGCAATCAATATTGAACAACCAATGCAATGGTAAAAAGGTAACAGAGTGGTTCGCTGCATTGCGCAGAGCAGTAGAAATAAATCCCTAACAACTCCTTGAATTGATTTGTAAAATTATAATATTTGTGTGATCAATCGGAAGAGCAACATATTTGACATCAGGGACATATGAATTTTAGAAGAAATAACTCAATTTTGGCAGGAATTGGGTAACAATAGTTGCCATGTGGAAGCTACAAAAATGGGAAATGGGATGCGGCTTGTCTGCTCCCGTCCGGGTGTACCCGTCCGCGCTCCCGAGTGTATTGATGGCTCAGATTGTTTAGCGCTGTTTCCTGTAACATCCCATTTTTTAGTTTTCAAAATTATTTTGAGTAGTTTAGCCTTTTGAAAAATTTCATCAATTTTATTAAATTTAATAAGCTTAATAGGAAATTTCTGAAGTCACCAAACATAGCATAGATAAAAAAAAAACTTAGGTACTCACAAACCTAAAAAAACACTTGAGTACTCCTTAGCAAACTCCTTTTCAGATTTTTTCAGGAATTTTTCTAGGTTTATTTGCTATTTCTCTTGGCATTTTCTATTTTATGGTATTCTCCAAAATTAGAAATTTATATTAAAATTACAGAAGGCCCTTTCCCAACCCACCTTTCTTTCTCTCTTGGCCCGCTCGCTTCTCACCCGCGCGCCAGCCCAACCCAACTCCACGCGTCACGTCGCCTCCTCGTCTGCCACGCGTCCCCACACCGTCGCTGCCGCTAACTTGTGGGCCTGAGGCATTGTTCTTTGTCTCCGAGCCAGACTCCGATTCGTGCGTTGCATGTCCTGGCCTATTTAAAGCCTCGACGTCCCCGTTGAAACCTAACAGCTACACCCGCCTCCTTTCCCCAAGACTCAGAGCCCGAAGCCGCCGCCGTTGCGACGGGTTTGTCCCTAAAGTCCTAGAGTCACTGTCGTCATTTTCCTTGGTTTCCGCTACCATCGGTGAGCCCATGTCGACGTTGTCTACATCGTTCGCATCCCCTCACCGTGTTCTACCCGTTGCGCGCGCTATCTTCGCCAGAGAAGCCCCGTAGTCACCTAGTGCCATCAAGCCCTTGTCGCCACTCTGCTTCACCGTAGTCGCCTTCGTCTAGTCGTCACCGATGACCATTGGACCCTACACTCCGCCATTCGCATCGCCCCGACCCAGAGAGCCCGATGCACGCCTCCAAGTCCCCAAGGAGGTCATCATCGCTGTCTACCTCGTCGTCGAACCTCTTGCTGGCACATCCAGTCCCATCCGAGCCGCGGGTTGAACTCCCTGAGGCACGATGATGCCGAAGGTGCTCGCCATCGCAAACCCACCACTGTCATCGATAACATCGTGTCATCAACGTGGACACCACCTTCGTGCCATGTGTACACCACGCCCGCCCCGCCACCGCGTTAGTCGGCACCCACACCCACACCCTATATCCAATCCATGTAGGCCTAGTCCGCGATGCACCGAGCCTATGACATGTGGACCCCACCTGTTATTCCTATTCCACAGACCCAATCCATAGTAGATCGTGAACCCGAGCTCGTGAACCCGATCCATAGACTGTATGGTCCCACCTGTTAGCCCCTCAGCCTTTTTTCAAAATTTCCAAAAAAAGAAAGATTCTAGAATATTCCCTGGGTCCCATCCGTTAGCCATTGTTTTCTCTCACTTATTTATTTCCCGAATTTCTCAGCCCAACCAACTTCTAAGAGCTCGTTCTTCTTCATATGTTCTCCAATTGAGTTCATTCAAGTTTCTAAATTCATCTAAAATTGGATTCTACCTTTCGATATTTTTATTATAGTTTTTGGAGTTCATTTTGGATATGTTTTGTATTTATTTGTGTTTCTTTTCTCTCTTTGCGTTAGACGTTGAAACTTCGGAAGCATACGAGGAAAGGGGATTAGCTCAAGACCAAGACCAAGATCAAGAGTTGTTCCAAGGCAAGTTATGCTTTGATTATATTGCACTCAGTTTTACAAAACTACTTTGATTCAAATTATTGCATGTCAATTCAATTATCAAATGCTTTATATTTTGGGATTAGTTATGCAACCTACTTGACTATACCCACCTTGTGAATTGTATTACCATAATGATTTGTCACCCTAGCTTTGTTAACTACTACTTGGTAATTATCATAGCACCAACGTAAGTTGGTTAGACACGATTAGTATGCTTAGCCTTGCAATTGGTCATTAATATCATTTTGAAATGTTAAACTTATACTTGACTAAGTGATTATGGAATGTATTTATGAAAAATTATGTGTTGTATGTTGTCACATGTTGATGGCATGTATTGCACTTAATCAATAGGGTGGAAAAAGATTTAGACTTGGACGAGTGGAAAGTGCTTTGTGAATTGGTGGACTGTGTGAGGGTGTTGTGTGAATATTTGTGAGTTCCTGTTTAGTAGAGCTCCAAATTCTTATTTTTCAGATTCTGCTTCTGATTCTCTGATAATCCACTTCTATGAGAATCTAGAGCTATCTTAAAAAAGTGTTTGGCTGGTAGGTTGACTCCAAAAACCATACGAGAGAGGATTAGAGACAAATAGACCATGTTACCCCTTCTTGTAATACTTCAATTGTATTTGTGTCTTACTCTTATGTATTTGTATACAAATTATAGAATTTTATCCCCCAAATTTGTTAAGACCATATGAATGTATATACGTTGTATTTGTACACAATGCCAGGTAACATTGCATTTACACTTCATGATGGATTACAATTGCTGACAAATAACGAATTGACGCACAACCATTGATTGTGTACAAATAATGCAATGTTTAAGCGAATACTTTCTAATGCAATGCAATGCAGTCACGAGCATGCCCCCTCGTTGGAGCTATACTGTTCAATTTTTGCACTGAGAGTATAAGCAAATTTTGTACTGTTCATGCTGCGATAGGAGCAGTTTCGATTCCAATAATTGTAGAATGCTAATAGCAAATCTGCTGACATGCTAGTAGTTGCAAGAGTAAATTTTGCACTTGACAGTGAAAGGCAAGAGACACAAAAGCACAAACCAAACTTGATAATGAATTTATTAAATGACATTTATAGGATCACAAAAAATATCACAAATCCACGTCTTGATTTAGACCCTAAAGGTATACACATAACAACGGGCCATATCACAAGTGGAGTTTACACATGTGCTAATGAGATCTCTTCTCCTTGCAACCTCTCCTTTCTAAGCCTCTCAAACACCTTCACCATCTGTCAGTGCTCCATGGAAAGATTCTCACCAAAGGTTGAAGCCACTATATGTGCCATTGTTAGCCATCTGCAGACCAGCATAAGCAAAGTTAGTTGAATAAAATGTTCATAACCTTCTATGTAAAAGTAACTGTAGATGTTAGATGCCCATGCTTGACATCATGAACAAATACCTGCTAAGTTCAAAACAACCCAAGCTCCTATCATTGCTCATGGCACTGACCATTTCATCTTTAATCATCTACAATTAAGATGCACACATTATGCAACTCATTACCGGTGTAAAATGTGTCATGCAAAATGTCATAATCTGAAAGTTTTGAATCGGCATTTGTTGCATTCTCCATGCTGATAAGTCTGCATCATGTTCAATATAATGAAAATTTAAGGACTGTTCTTGAACAAAAGATAAGTGTATTGTTAGATAAAAAGTGGAGGGATAATTACCTGGTAAGTCTCAGATTTAGTTGACTAAGGAAGAGACCTAACTGTGGCCAAGTACCATCTCCAACTCTCGAGTTCCTCAGAACTTGCATTTACTGAAGGAACAGAGGATGGACGGAAAGGCACTATCAAGTCAGAAGGCAGGATGTTTGATTTCCCCTCAGAGAGAATAAGTAGCTACACATAAGTAACAAACAGCCTCGCTCATATATAGAAAGTTCAATGATTTGCATAACAAACTCAATGAATGACTCATACAGGGACCCGGTATTGCTCTCAGCTTGAGACAAAGAACTCCTCCTCAAGCACTTTTTCCTAAGCAGTAGCTGCCAGAGGCATCCTGACATCAAGCAATAAAACTCAAATCTATAGAAAATCACTCTAAAAATTCTAACATCCAAAAACACTAAAGAAATATCAAGTAGGCATCCTGACATCAAGCAATAAACTAAATGTATGAAGCCTAGCTAGTTAATATGGCAAAAATAGGAAGGTAATGGTTTACGAGCAATATAAATGAACTGTTAGTACTATACATTTCACATATACTATCAGGTAAAGAACATTGGCATTTCACAGATACTATCAGGCAAAGCAAACATATATAAATTAAGGGTGCAGGAAATTTAACAAAAACATTCTTGATTAGTGCATATGACAAAACTAAACTTGAAAGCTATACATATGTGAAATACTGAATAGTTCAAGATGCATGAAAAAAAATCATCAAGCACTTCATTTTTTGACACTCGGAATGGTCAAACGTTGATGCTATGCCTTCTTTAACATAAGACTTATAAAGAATTACATGGTAATTTTCTGCTACATTCACAGATTCATATACACATGAGTCTACAAATTCCAAAATGATTATTATAGATCGATCCACCCTAGGTCTAAAGGCGAAGAGGAGGGAGACAAGATAGGGAGGGCAAGGGGGGAAGACGGATGAAGATCTTACCTTCACAGGAGCTCACTGGTGGTTCTCGGGAAACAGTGACAACGAAGAAGTCGGAGAACAACGGCCTCTAGGGATTCCGAGGTCGACAGTTGTCGTGCAGGTGGTGGTGTAGTTCGGGGCCTGCGGCGGAGCAATCGAGGGCTGGCGGGGGAGCACATGGGAGCTGGCTGAGGCGCACACGGGGGGCCAGAGGCGGTGCACACGGGGCCGACACGAAAATCGCCCGATCGCGGAGCGAGATGAGTTGAGGACAACAGGGGAACACGAAGGGGTACGCTGGGGGCGCGGTGGGATGGGAGAGGGTGACTCTATGGCATTTGCGGGTAATTTGATCCAACTTCAAGGGGTATTTTTTCTTGTTGAAGGTTAGCTCTCCACGAGAATCCACGGGAAGGCTGCTTCTCGTTGCTAGTTTATTTTCAAGACAGCTCCTTGCGAGAAGCAGAATATGGTTATTTTGATAATCTGGGTGTTTGGCATAGCTCCACAAGATCTGAATGAGAAGCTAAGAGTAGAAGTTGTACCAAACAGGGTCTAAGAACTTAACTTTGTGTATCATTAAACTGAGTCAAATCGTACTACTACTAGCCTAGTATGAGATAGGTCTAGCTTAGTAAGTTACAGAGTTTTGACATTAGCTACCTCAGGAGGTAGGTTAAGTGCTTTGTGATGGGTGGAGGTGTGAACTCCTTTGTGCTGGAAAGGTTTTGTTATGATCTAGTGTTGGTCATACTGATTATATCTTGTAAGTAAAACTGTACAACCTCTTCAGAGTGTTAAAAAACTATTCGAACAGCCACGTCCTCGGCCATAGACATGCTCGGTGATTTACTGAGATGGTACATTTTATAAAACCAAAGTGGAAGGGAAGCTATGTGAAAGAATTGGTTTAAGTTTTATGAACTTTGTGAAAACTCTTGTTACTTATTATTATTACTGGTTCAACCTATACTTTCAATCTATTATTCATATTGAATTGCAATTGTTGCTTTTTGCAAAATAACCATAGATGTCATATCATTTGGAATAAGACATCATCTATACTTGCATTCTGTGGTAAAACTTACTAAGTACTACATGTGCTAACTCGTGTTATAATCATCATTCAAAGAAAGGTTTGGACGAGTCAACATTTGCTCTAGAGGTTGAGTTCTATGACGAGATTGATTGTTAGGTCTTATTCCAGTCGGTTTCTGTGGCAAGTGATGGGTTCTGCTGAAGTTTCTTTTTGTTCCACTGCTGCTGTTTCTCTTTATCTACTAAGCCGGCGTAACTGAATAAGTGTAAATTCAACCATAAGGTTATAACTATTATTTGCTTATCAAACTTAACTCATTTATTCCTTTAAATTGCTTGTATGAAATGATGTTTATTGATGTTGCCATTGTGTACACTAGCGTGATTCTAAACTAATGCAGTATACGTAGAGAGTCCAAATTTACATACTGACTTATGTTCCAAAACAAGGCCTAAAAGGGTAAAATATGAGTTCAACTCTCTCCAACTACATCTTCCTCAAGCAATTTTTATTATTTAACCTTTTTGTCAATTTGTTTATTTTATTAATAACAACTCGTCAACTTATTTCCAAATCTGACCCTTTTGATCACACCATCATCCGTAGCGTGGCAAACAACACTGTCATGCCATGGGACAAGTGTAGCCCTGAGCCAAAAAAATAGCCATTTTGGCTACGCCAATGTATTAAGCGTGTTCAAACAACGCTGCCACGCTAGGAAGATGACAGTGGCCACGCCAGGAATACTGGCATGGCAAGTTTTGGCCATGATAAGATGACTAGGTGTGATGTTACAATCGATTGAATAACAAGGCGAAAGATAACTCAACCGCCGCATACCCAATACCAACACAATAAACCGTATTTGGGGATACAAACTAGGAAGAAGAGCAATTAGACTGGACTATCGGAGAATGGAGACGGGAAGAAGAGTGAAGTGCGGGGAAGAAGAGTGAATGGGAGGAGGAAGACGAAGCTTCATGCTGTTCATTTTGTCCCCGCTTTCGGTTGGTGTAGCTTGTTCCTTTGTAGTACCGAGTCTCGGTGCCCCTCTTTGCCTCGAGCCCACGAACCAAGCCCCAGAAGGCGAGCCACCTGTGACATTCCCCTCTCCTCGAATTTCGGCTTGCCCCAAGCGCTGTAAGTAAATGCAGTGAGATGGACTCAACGTCACCCGAATCCCATGGAACCTATAGAACCTCAATGCCCGACCGAAGCGAGATCGATGCCGGATGAGGTGATAACAATGCCCTAAATCTTTGGATGCCTAACTGGTCGTCATCATCATCTTTACACTCAAAATATTGGCACTTTACATCCTCGGGTCTTCAAATATGGAACATCTTGATTCAAAGTAAGGATTCTCAATCTTGCTCTTTAGACCACCATCCAATACTTCCCACACAAGTTTGTGTTTTGCACAATACCACTCCGCAACTGATCACCTTCATATCTTGATACCCACTTCCTAAGAATCACTCTTGTAAGATTAGTTGGTGGCCCACGACCATCATATGCTTTTATCATCTGCTGTAAGGGCTCAGTGCAGCAATGCCATATCCACTACCCAGATTTGCCGAATAGGCCCAAGACCTGTTGCTCTTGCTAAATTTCCATCTTGATGACCCCATAAGCAATGCTTCGGTTGCATAATCAATACACGACCATGAAGCTTTCCCATTGTACCGCTTAGCCGTAGTGGAGCTACCTTCCATGTAGCCATCGGGAGAGGATAGTTCCAAGGTATGATTAGCCAAACTACACCAATAGGTTCTTTCCGAATATGGCATTTAAAATTTTCCATTGGAAGAAAAACTGGAGCATTTGCTTTTGTCCAAGGCTTCTACATGATCGCAAAGTACTCAAAGCGACAAAGAACATCCTTCCTGTCCCATGCCTGATTCATCAAGAGGCTTCCCACAAATCGTGGCATAATAAATTCTTGGTAGACTTCAAGGAGCTCATCTAGTCTTTGCTCCCGTGTCATTTGTGGAATTAGGAGGTAGTGACAATCGAGATTAGTACAACCACGCTTCAATTGCGCTACCATTTTGTTCATAGAGATAAGCATTGTAGGAATTACGAAGAAGAGCTACGATGCATGGCAATCTTGGATAATCTACTCGCGATTCTGAAGAAGCAATTGATTGATCCGACGGACTTGGCACACAAGATGACGGAGTTGGAGGTCGCCACCAGACACACGGAGATCACGGAGACAGTGTTGAGCCTCATCCACAATCATGGCGATCGTTCGATTACCAAGCGAAGTGCACCGGTGCCCCATGGCCACCACCTCAAGGACCGGAAATGGTGTTTAAGTTGTTCCACAAAACAGTGTGAGTCGCATTCTTGAGAATGTGGAGCAGGGAGTGAGAGCTGCGATGATCTTGATCACCTTGCGTTTGTTGGGATTGGTCCACTCCGCTTTGTCTTTGATGAGCTGCAATTTACAAGGATCCTTGGGTACTTGATTAGGAAGATGCGTAAGGTTCAGTGCTCTTTGAGATAATTTCATCGAAAAGTGTGGGAGCGAGATTATGTTCTGCATTTCTGTGGTGATGGTGGCTTGTGGTGCATTGCGGGCATTGAGGGTTGCTTGATGAGATACGGTTGGACTTCGATCCACGGTTGAAGGAGACGCTGAGTGGACCATCCGGTTTGTGCCGAGAAGGCGTTTTAGAAGGAGGCATGTTGACGATCGGCGCATCCTTCTTCAATGTGTTGCATTAGGATTGATACGGTGTGGGCGGTGTCGCATTTCATGAGTCGTTGTTACAAAGGTGTCAGATGGCATCTTTGAAGGAGCTACTCCTCTTCCGATTTGCTCGGGATGTCGGTGCAAAGTCCGGATGGAATTCGGTGAGGTTATCAAGACTCGAGTCAAACAACACCGAGATAGTGTCCTTTTCAAAGAGGAGGACCGGTGAATGGGGTTGATGTTAATTGCATGGCTAGGGTTCTCTTGTGGTCGATTAATCCCGCACTCCATGCCAATGTGGATTGCACTCTCGATGGTCTCGGCATGGGTGGGCATCCCAATTGCTTCTCGAGCCTTTGGTACATTTTTCGAGTGATGGTATCAATGCCGGATTTGGTGGACTATGTGGAAGGTTCCATTGTCTTGAATGAACAATCCCTTCACAGCTCCTCCATTGCCTTCCTCGCTAATATGGACTTCAGCCAGCATTTTGGCACCAAGAGCACCCCTAAGATCTACTACTACATAGAGTTGGCGGTTCATGATTACCAAGACAAGAACACCAATGTGGCTCTGCATTTGTATAGAAGTTGTATACATGGGGCTGCTAAAGAAGAACCTCTAACATACTTTGCATCATTAGGGTATCAATGTCCGGATCATGTGAACCTCATTGAGTTCTTGGTGATCCCATTCCCATTGATTATAGCTTAGTTGAAAGTGTACAATCATCGCAAAAAGGATTGAGAACCTCATAGAAGAATTTGCTAAGAAAGTTCCGACATCGAATGCAACATTTCAGTCACAAAATCGGAGGGTGCTGAATTTTCGACAAACATGTTTAGAAGTCGATTACTAAGCGAAGACGTGGTTGGTGGAGGCAATTTTGTTTTTGTTTAAGGAGCATGGATGCGGGTTTTTCGTGATGGACCAACAAACAATGAGAGCAAGAATGTCTGTTGCTTGATAATTATAATTGGATCGGTGTTCGCGAATGGGAAAACTCAAACTTCCACACAAGGCAGGTGGGACTTCTTGGTGGTCGCCATAAACACAACAATGGTTTATAGTTGACAGAGAACGAGCAAAAGCGGCGTGGTGGTGAGCTCAATTCGATGGTTTCATCACGGCTTGGGGCAAGCCGCATTTCAGGAGGAGGAATGTTACGGACCGACTAGCTTGGGTGGGCTTGGTTGTTTGGGCGTGGGCCGGGAGGCTAGAGAGGGAATTGAGTCGACTACAAAGGGAGGCTTCATCAATCAAGAAAGTATCGAAAAAGAAGGACCACCGAAGGCTCTATCTTCTTCTTCTGCTGCCGCCTCCCCAATCCATGTTCCTCGATTTCCAGTCCTCGCTTCTTCTTCCTTGTATTGCTTGCTTTCCTCCGTATTGATTCCTTTCCCCAATTTGTATCTTCAAGAACTAGTGTATCGTGTTGATATTGGATCATATTCTCTTGATCCGGGTGTTCATTAGTGTGCATCAACTGGGTACGTGACATGTGACAGAGTTGTTTGGCCACGATACAAGTGTTGACGTGGCCGAAAGTGTTAGATTTAAAAATAAGTTAGACAAAGAGTTATTAATAAAAATAAATTAAAAAGGTAAAATAAAAAAATCATCTTCCTCTATCCCTTTGCGTTGACAGCTAATTTCTATTATAACATGTTAGCAATAATTTTTTAAAATAAAAAACTTTTGATGTTAAATTTTGTTAGTGTGTTTTAAAAAATTGTAGCATTTCAAAATAGCATATATTAAAAAACATAAGAAAATATAGAAAAATGGAGATAGAAGTAGAGGAAAGAAAGTGAAGATATCACTATTTTTTTTTAAAAAAAATACATTTTTAATATAATTATAGAAATAAATGTCTGTTTAATAAAATTAAAAAATGAGCTTATGTCGCCAATTTATTTGGTTATAGGGATTCTATCGCCAAATGAATTGACGATAAGGATTCTGTTGCTAGGCCTGATTTGGCAACAGGAGCCTATTGGCCAAATGAATAAGTGACAAGATCGTCAACTATACAATACTTTATCGCCAATTCATTTGGTGAGAGGGCTCCGTCGCCAAATAATTTGGTGATAGTTTGATAGGGTAGCTCATATCGCAAATTCATTTGGCGACGACGACGACAAAAGTCTATTTTTTTAATTTTATTAAACATATATTTATTTATGTAATTCTATTATAAATATGTTATTGAACAAAAACAAGATATCACATCATCATTTCCCTGATGGGTTGTGGTGGTGGGGCTGCGCTACGTCCTAGCCTGTCATTACCGTCAGGTGTATTTGCTCTTGCGCGCGCGCACACAGAAATAACAGAACAAGCAGAGCTAGCAAGAAAAAGAAAAGGATGAAAAAAAAATAGAGAAAATAAAAGAACACAGGACCAGAAGAAACAGGAACTGAGTTAAGGACACACGAGCAAGAAACGAAAGAGGAGGAGAAGCAGCAGAAAGGGAGATCCAAGTAGAGGGCGGATACATGGAGGCGGCGATGGATCTGATGCGGCGGATGCCGCCGGGGAGCACCGAGACGGCGCTGAACGCTCTGCTCTCCCTCCTCCCTGACCACTCCCTCGACCTCCTCTCCCAGGTCGACCTCCCACTCCAGGTAGGTAACCGCCGTTTCTTGGTCCCCGTCGGATCGCGTCGCATCACCAGCACAACCTCTAGCTTCTCGTTTCGGGCAGGGATTAAATTGAGAAAAATGAATGTTACTTTCTCTGTGTCTTGAATTGCTCGTGGGGATGAATGCTCCAGCGGGCGTGCTGCCCTTGATTTTAGTTTCATCGTGATGTATTTCGTCAAGAAATAGGCGTTTCTTGCCTCTCCCTCCTTTTGGTTAATGTCGTGCAACGTCGTTTAGGTTCGGTTGAATCAAATCGAATAGAATCTCGCTATTCCAATATACCTTTGGGGTGCTAGAATCAAATCGAATCGAAGTTGCCCCGCTGGATAGGTGGTTTATTGAGTGAGTCCAACCAATCTCGTTGCAAATATGATTTGTTGTGAGGAATGTTTTCTCATTCTTTTAAAACGCAAGCAATGGATTTTCATCCCATTCCTTGTTTCTCATTTGTCATTGCTTCCATTCTTTTCCTATAAATGGTGTAAACATTTCAGGTTTGCATGGATATGGAGAGCATGAAGGAATACATTCTTTGCGAGTATAACCGCGACGCCGACTCCTATCGGTCAGCAAATCATGAGTACCCCATTGCTTCCCATTTTACTTATGTTCTCCAGAACCATAAGCATTGCGAAGGAAAAGACAAAGGACCCATTAAGGCACATAGGATAAGGTTGTTGGTGTTTTGCAGTGCACATTGCAACAGAAGTCTTCTGTCATTGCACTTCCTGAAAAACACTTCCTTACAGTGGGAGATCTTTCCATTATATTATAAGGAAACTTTGTTTGAATCCACTGCCACGAATGCTACTTAGTCACAGCTAGCCTTGCCTAACATACCCAATGAGCCAATAAGTAAATGTATCAAGAAAA
Organism: Ampelocalamus luodianensis; assembly: GCA_036346255.1. Taxonomy (NCBI): domain Eukaryota; kingdom Viridiplantae; phylum Streptophyta; class Magnoliopsida; order Poales; family Poaceae; genus Ampelocalamus; species Ampelocalamus luodianensis. Next base: position 35,135,876 of record CM070622.1, read on the forward strand.
TTAGCGCAGAGAGCCGCAGATGAATTAATGAATCTGATTCCTGTCACAAGGAGTGCTTCAATTGGGGGCAAACGTCAGACCTTAGGGGAATCCATTTTGTAGATTTCATTTGTTGATTGTGAGGTTGACTTGCAGATCACCTTGGTCTAACAAATACGAGCCGCCTTTGGAAGATGGGACAGTTCCCTCTGAAGAGATGAGGAATCTTGAGATTGAGGCAAATGAGGTTTTTTCTGTCTACCGTGATCAGTAAGATTTCATATTACATTTTATTGCCTTTTTTATGCAGTAATGCTAAGCACAGGCAACATGAAAGAATGTTATTGCTTGTAGTAGAATGATTCCACAAATTAGTATACAGGTGATGTTATCTATTATCTGAATGTAAAGCAAATAATATGGCCTTTTGTTGTTAATTAGGTATTATGAAGGTGGGATCTCTTCTGTGTACATTTGGGAGGATGAAGACGAGGGTTTTATTGCATGCTTCTTAATAAAGAAAGGTCTGTAGGAATGCTCAATGTCATCTTGTTTATTCATCGAGATAGTCTAAAATTCATTTACATGTATTTCTGTTTTGTGGTTGTAGATGGACAAGGAAAAAGAGGGTACATGCAAATAGGTTCATGGGACGCTATTCATGTTATTCAGGTGGCTCATGATAAAACGGTCCATGAAATTATCAATTATTAGGCCTGTTTTTCCTCCCTGCTGTTGTTTTATGTTACTTTTTTTACTTGACAATTGAAAATTTGTGTAATGCCAATAGGTTGGTCTTGAAGAGGAAGGAGCAGCACAATACTGCTTGAACAGCACTGTGATGCTGTCATTGACCACAGATAACAAGCAATCTGGAACATTTAACTTGTCAGGGTCGATTAGGCGGCAGGTTATATCTCCCTTCCCTCCCCCTCTTCCTCCTTGTCATGTTAAATGTCCTTCAGTTCAAGGGCATACTCTATTAATCAAGATGCTATACGAGGGATAACTCTATCTGGCATCACTGTTTTGCACAACTATTGATGTCTCTTAATTAGAACTCAGGCATTGTGTACATAACAGTTCCCACCATCAATATAAACTTGTAGTGGATCAATTGTCTGTAAACTACTGTCTCTGATTGCAAGTATAGGTTTTGGACATTGACATTGTCTCCAAGGCACCACTTTGACCGCTAATATCTATCACAATATGTTGTTACAAATAATTATGGAAGTATATTTTATGATGAATCTAGCAGTACCAATTTCATGTGGGCCAATCTAGATACCTTTTTATGTATTCATGGTCAAAACCCTAAAAACATTTGACTGTATTTGCACTCAAAAGGGAGTAACAAACAAAGAAATTCTTCAAACAAGTAAGCTTCTAAGTCAATTGCAGGTTTAATAGAGCCTAGAAAGACAAACATGATATGTACTAAACAAAACAAGCAATAAGATATTTATGGAACTGTTGTGTGGCAGTCTGTGAATTAGTTACATGAGCAATATTTTGTCCAAGGGAACTTTTCTTTGATTAGAAGGCTTTCTAAGCGAAGGAAATCCAAGCAAGCTCGTCCTACATCTAAGCCGTTTCTCTTTTCAGATGAGTATGACTCTTGCTGTGGCAGATGGGCATCTGGTTAATATGGGGAAAATGATAGAAGAAATGGAGGGCAAGCTGAGAAATTCACTGGACCAGGTATCAGTTTCGCATTAAGATCCTCCAAAATTGCCCAACATTAGCTGCAACTTGTAATTGGCATTTGTCTTTAATCTTGGTATCGTTGTGATGACAGGTTTATTTTGGGAAGACTAGAGAAATGGTTTGCACGCTTCGGCCACCACCCGAAGTTCTTAACATGAGACTACCTGACAGCTGAGCAAACGCATAAAAGTGTCAATTTAACAGAGAAATATATCTCATCATCACAATTATTTCCATAGTGTTATAGCCTGTTTCTGTTTCACGTTCTTTTCATCTGAATTTAATAGTCAGCATGTCGAGGCATCGTAGGATAATCTTGTCCATTGATCTGTAAGGAACTGAGGAAGTTTCATGGCAGCTGTAGCCGAGAGGTTTGGCAGGTAACAGGAGTTGTATTTGCAGAACTCAGTGCCACTGCCAAGTATACCTGTAGTACATTCTGGCATCGCTGTTCTGTGTTGCGAAGATCTCCATATTCTTGTGACCTTACTACACTTTGTTGAAGCATGAATAGGATGTATCTGCCTCTGTGATCCAATAGATTAATCATCTGAAGTGACAATGTACTCTCCTTATTGAACACACATGTAAATAGTTATGAAAATTTTCAAAAAAAAAATGGTTAGATATCCCTTATTGAACACACATGTAAATAGTTATGAAAATTTTCAAAAAAAAAATGGTTAGATATCTTTTCCCTTTTTATTTTCCGATTTTCTTTTCAGCAGAATTTTTCTGTCATCGCTATCAAATGTTTTCGAAAATTTTCTTAACTATTTACATCGTGTTTTTTAAAGTAAACGGTGGGAAGTAGAGGATATGTTCTGTTATATAGTTGCGACTTGCTAACCATAGCATGACTAGGAAAGCAAAGGGAATTTTCAATCTCCCGTACACTGCATGAGACAACAAAATGAACATAATACACAGGGCTAAAATACATGGCACGGCGCCTTGCTAAACGACAGAATATTTTCTATGCATGATGCAGATATGCTGATCACAATAACAGAACAGCGTGCAAATACAGGATGGTTCAAGTTTAGCACTAGGAACTGTCAAATATTCAGTCCGCGAGTTTCAGCTAAAAACTACATCACAACTATTTCTTTACTTGATGGGCAGTGATCCATTCTCCAGAGTTTACACCAAAAATCTAAGGAGCATCTAGCTGCTAAAGAGACCTGGTGCTCAGTACAAAGAAGTCACGGGTAGCGTTCAATTCCACGTTTTTCACGGCTTCGCTACACCCGCAGCCGCTGCTGGAGCTTCCTGTCCCTTGCTCTCATCCTCCTTAGTGTCTTCATCAACTGCAATTTCAGCAGCATAACATTAGTCCATTGTAAGTGCACTCACAAAAAAGGTCAGATGTTTCACGAGAATAATTTACACAAAAAAGATGGTGTCCCAGTCTTAGTTGGAAATGGTCTTCGCACAGACAAAACAACCTACATAGACTATTAGACTTTGTACAGACCGCACAAAATTCAACAGTAAAACCATTTAGTCTGTGACTTGACTATACAGCACTTCACAGAAAGCAACACTTAAGACTGGCACAGCCCTGCTTAAAATCAACACGCGGCAACAGACAGGGTATCGCGCTCGCCAGCTCCAGATGTGATACGTCAAAAACAGAGTATGACAGCGCACTTAAGACTGGCACAGCCCTGCTTAAAATCAACACACAGCAACAGGCGGGGTATTTGCAGCTCCAGATGTGATACGTCAATAACAGATTATGACAGCACACTTAAGAGCTATGATTGGTGTTGCTCAAAGAATCAGATAAACTATTTAGATCCAGATTCAGAAAAATGGCAAAACATACTACAGACATGATCAAATGCACTGGCTACGCTCCCAGTATGTTCTCAGGAAAGTTTCAGGGTTAAACTACAGGGCTGAATTGTTAAGAGCATTAAGAGGAAAAATCCAGTACTCAAATCCACCAAAGAGCTCTTACTAGAATGTCCAGTTCCAAATAGTAGGGCTAATCAATAGCAGTTTAGAAGCACGAAGCCAGGAATAAGCTTCCTCTCCAAATCAATCATGTATGTGACAAGGAGAATAGCATACCTTTGTTAGCACTATCAACCACATCATCTTCATCATCCTCAATATCATCATCAGCACCTCCCATGTCCAGCTTCTGCAAACACAAAGAAACATGAGAACCCTTCCTGCCATTTTCTTTTAACAGAGAAAGCTTGCATAGTTTCATAGACATTTAGACTCATACCGAGAAATCCATATCACCAAAGTCACCAACTGCAGCACAAACAGAGTGAGATCAGTTTGCACTGAACTAGATAGTACAAAAACCAACACATACTGCAATCAAAAGACTTACCTCCGAGGTCTTCATCATCCTCATCTTGCCATTTATCCCAGTCAACCTTCAAGAACACAGGGGGCTTGCCCTCCTTCTTCAGCAGCCTAGGCCACCACTTGTTCTCGGCTTTCTTGATAAGGTAGCATATGGTCCTTGCGGCGACAGCCGCCTTGCTCTCCTGCGAAAACCCCAACTCCAATACCATTAGCATGTCGAAAAGTACACCAAGGAGAAGACATTTGTTGGCAATTATACCAACCTCAACATTCACAGCATCAAAGAGCTCAAGGTCAAGCTCATATGGGATGTCATCAGCAGGGCCCTTCGCCGAGAAGCTTAAATGGCCCTCAGGCTTCAAGTTGAGCTTAACATCCTTGGCGTCAGGCAGCTCGATTGTCAAGTATACCTTGTCGGACCTCTGCGCCCACTTAGTGCTCGGGTGGCGACTGCAAGAAGAACAAGCCCCAAATTTTGCTCAAAATCACGCTCACAGCACATTTTCCGTTTGCAATTGTGACAAAAGTATTAAAACAGAGATTGCACCATATGCTATTCCGTGTCACAGCAACTTGCATGTTATGCATAGAACAATATCATACTTCTCTCAAATTTAGCTTTAGGAGAACTTAAGAAACTCCTAAAGCTAAAAAAAAAGATTGCATCGACAAACAGGGTGAGCATTCGAAGAAACCTAGGATCACAACAAACCGCAAGAACTCGTGTACTTCTATCCGATGAAGAAAAATTCTACGCGTCCACGATGAACAACAAGTCAACAACCAATATTCTCCTAAATGTCCATATTCCTAAACCCATAATCCAACTAGGTGGAACAAAAAAAAACCTGCAGAAACCTATGACCAAACCAAAATAGCACCGAGGTAAAGTCAATCACCCCTCTCAGACCCCCATCCATCTCGCAACATCACCACCAGAAAGTTAACCACACCACGGCACATGAATCAAGAACTACAGAGTAAGTAAGAGCAAGCACGTAGAGCAGCAGACAAGGATCGCAAGAGGTCGCGGAGGATCACCTCATGTTTTTCTCCTCGGAGTTTCCGATGCGAGGCTTTGTTCTTCCTGCGTGGCGATTTGGGGATTAGGGTTTTTAGACTTCGGGGAGACCGACTAAGGAGGTCGGGGGGAGAAGGATGCTGCGGGTATAAAAGAAGAAGAAGCGGCGGAGCGGGAGAGAATGTGAAGGGGGCCAAACTCGTAAAATCGTGGGTGGTGGGATACTTGGCTTGGCTGCTTCCAAAAGGCTCTAGATGATTCCATTTCCTTCCGGTACCCTAGCCACCTGGATTGTTCGTGTTTTCTTTTATTTTTCATTTTCTAGGAGATGAAATGTTTTTTGTTGTATGTTTTCCTAATTACCGGGACATTTTACCTAAATTGACTTATTTTAATGAATTAAAGCAGTACGAAAGTATCCTACGCCCACTTCACGCACACACACACACATATATATATATATATATATATATATATATATATATATATATATATATATATATGAAAATAGTATTGTACTCCTAGGAGTACGTACTCTCACTCTTCATATACCACTTAAATTGTATGATGATACCTCTTTGACATCTCTCTCCCCACCTTCTTCTTGTAAAATCTTTTGGGCCCACAGGTGGCTCTGCCCTCACAGCATGGCGTCGTTTCGCTCCCTTACCCTCCTATCCTCTCCAATTTTTTTGGGTATGAATCAGCCAACGACCTCCGAGAAAATCTATTTGATCTCAACAAACAAATCATAGCAGAAATTCTCTTCCCTATCTGTAACATCCCAAAAATTTAGTCTGTTTTTAAAGTTTTAAAAGAAAAATAACCATTTAGCTTTTTCTGGTAAAGTTAAGAAATCTGGACACTATTGGCCCCGTTGGACCATCAAAATTCCTAAAGTAGTCCCCTTAGCCATAAAATTCCAAATTTGGCCCCCTCCTCCCTCTGCGTTCGGGTGCATGACAGGCACTTCTTGCCATCTCCCACTGCGTGACAAGCACTCGCCGCCCCACACAAAGAACACCTCCTCAAAACCACCACCCCGCACGCAAATCCAAGAGGAGAGAGAAATTTCATTTAAGATTTTTTTTGAGGAATTTCTAAATATAGCAAATGAGCTCAAAAAATTATGAATTTTTATGCAGCCTTATGGCACAGTGTACTTCCTTGTGTAATTTTTTCAAAATTTTATCCGCTCTAATTTTTTATCAAAAATTTATTTAAATATATTGTTTGTATGAATTTTCTAATATAGAAAATGAGGTCCAAACATTATGAGTTTTTTTCAGGCTTCTTACACAGTAGACTTGATTGTGTAATTTTTACAGAATTTTATGTGCTGCAAGTACGATCACTTGGCACTTGCTCACTCTACACACTTTGCTGTAGCCGCTTGGGAATCACCAAGTATGCTACACAAACCTATTTCTATAGTGGAATTGGAAACACCAACGAAATCACCTACGCCACCTACTGGTACCATCAGCCCCATTACTCAATCAAACAATTGCCATAAAACGAGCACTACGGGCAAGGGGGGACAGCAGCGACGGGACGACAGATGTGCATAGGAGGGAGTGTATCTTACCTAGAGTAGTCATGTGGTACTGAACTTTCTACATTCTAAGTCACATGAAATCATGAAACCATAATTTCCGAAACCTTTCGTCCTAATTTTCGAAACCTAAACCCTTAATTTGTCGATATAATTTTACAGCATATAAAATTCTGTAAAAATTACACAATCAAGTCCAATGTGTAAGGAGCCTGGAAACAAAAATTCATAATGTTTGGACTTCATTTTCTATATTAGAAAATTCATACAAACAATATAATTAAATAAATTTTTGAGAAAAATCATAGCTGATAAAATTTTGAAAAACTTACACAAGTAAGTACATTGTGCTAGGAGACTCCACAAAAAAAATCCTAATTTTTTGAGCTCATTTACTATATTTAGAAATTCCTCAAAAAAATATTCTTAAATGGAATTTCTCTCTCCTCTTGGATTTGCAAGAGAGAGGTGTCTTGTGTGGGAAGCAGAGTGGTGCACTCTCAGTGGGGATGGCGGAGGTGCCCCTGCATGTACCCGACGGCAACAAGTGGAGGAGGAGGCCAAATTTGGAATTTTATGGCTAGAGGGGTTACTTTAGGAATTTTGATGGTCCAATGGGGCCAATAGTGTCCAGACTTCTAAAGTTAAAGCTTAATTAGAATTTTCAGAGTTCAAAAATAATTTAATATGATTAATGTCAACATCAACTATTATCAAAACTATTTTATTTGGGTTCTATGTGCTTGGAGATATTTTCTAGATTTTTCTAGAATTTTTTTCGAGTGCAATTGCTATTTTCTATTTGCTATTTGGATTTTCTGCTATTTTCTAAAAAGGAAAAACTATTTAAATATCAGATTAATTCTTTGGGCTGAATTCCCTAACCTTCGGCCCAAACCCATTCTAATTCTGGCCCATTCGCGCGCAGCCCGCATCCCATCTCTCCTCCCGTGCGCATTCGTGTGGCCCCACCTGTCGGTCGCAGCGCCACCATTTCACACGCATTCTTTCCCGAGCCGCTTTTGTTGTCTTGTAGACCCCGCCTACCACGTCAGCGTCGTCTCCGAGCCGGACTCGTCTTCTCCGCGCGTGCCTCACTCAGTTCCGCCATGGCTGGAGCTCAAGCCCCGTCCGACAAAGTCGTTTCCTAAACTAAAAGATCTCTCGAAACCGCGTCAAATCTTTCTCCTTATCTCCCCGCACCCATATCAAACCAAATCCTACACCGTAATCTCCTCTATCTCTAACTTTATCTCGTGGTCGAAGCAAACTCTCTTTGGGATCTGCCAATTCCAGCACGCCCCCAGGGTATAAACAGGACCGACCGTGAGGTTCGCCTTCACCCTCTCATCCCGAATCCCCACCTTGTTCCCCTCCTAAAGCCACAGCACCGCAGCAATTTGGAGTTTTAGGGTTTTTTTTTGTGCCGCAACCCTAATCTTCGAATTCCGCCGTCGTTGATTGTGCCCTGTCCCGGTGGTCTTCGTCGTCGTCTTCCTCATCGCAGCCACTATCTCGTGCACCTCTCCGTGACTCCGGAGCATCCTTGGCGTTCATCCCTGACAACAACCATTTTCATCCTCTGCTCAGGCGCCACTTCCAGCCATCTTCGGTGACCATCAGGGCCAAGACCGGTCCCAGGTAGTGCGCAATAGCATCCCCTACCCATTGCGCACCTTTGTTGCCAGTGTCGCTCCGCCGCTTGTTGTTGTCGGTTGGTCCAGGAGACCTCGCCGGCAACACTAACGTCACCAGCGTCGTCATCGCCAGCCAGCCGCCACATCACCCTCCCTTGCTCGCGTGGCACCTACATGTCGCCTCGTCATCGGTCCAGTCAGCATTGATACGGCATGTCCAGATCCAATCCAAAAGCTCGGCTCGGTAGACTTGGTCCACCGTGAGCCATCTCGCTAACCAGCGGGACCCACATAAATTTCTTTTTCCATTATTTGTTTCTCAGTCGAAAATCCTTCGCTAACGTCATCCGATGTCATATTCCGGAATTTCCAATAGGAAAATAATTCGGGATAATCTGGAAAATTCAATTTAGGGTTTTTCTTTAGATTTGATCTTTCAAAGCCCATATCTTTTGCATCCGAACTCCGTTTGAGTCCATTCAAATTTCTAAATTCATCTAAATTCGAGATCCATTTATCTGAGATTTTTATTTAATTTTTGGAGTTTCTTTTCTCTCTGTTATTTATTTATTTGGTTTATTTGCTTGTTTGCGAGTAGCGTTGATACTTTGGGAAGTTTTGATCAAGGAGGAGTGTACCAAGATCAAGATCAATCTCAAGATTTATTTCAAGGCAAGTTGTGGTACTTTGATCATATTGAACCTATGATTTCAAAAGTATATTGTTTTATACAACTGCATGCTATATTTATACAAATTGTGTTGGGTTTAGTTATTACCTGTTGTCATTATGCCTCTATTGATTATTTGAATGCCATGAATCCTTTGTCACCTTAGCATGCGTAATTTTAGTTGGACATATTCATATTACCAACATGGGTATCGTACCGATGCTTAGTTCAGCTTAGTTACGATGGGTTTGTCGTCACATGTGTTTTAATGATTAATCTTGACTTAATGAAATATGGAACCGTGATGGTGAGCCACTCTTGTTAAAATTTGTGTGCCATGATGGGGTTGTCATTGGTCTTGGTTAAACAAAATGGTTTTCGCTCGGGTGAGTGGATGGTGGATAGTGGGGGTGTGGTTTAGCATGTCGTGGGTTTGTGGTAGTCTCGCTTGAGTAACTTGTCAAGGACTTAATCTTGTGCGCCATTGAACTGGGCTTTAACTGTACAACCACATGCCTGATGGGACGGCCCTGACTAACTAATTAGCAATGTCATAATTTCGGTTCTGTCGTGGGAAGCGTGGTTATGGAAAACGTATTCTCACGGTGGTGCAAGAGGGGGCCCTGTCTGATCGAAAGACATTCAGTGTTGAAACCTTAGTGGGTAGAACTGGGTTAAGAAGGATCTTTTTAAAAGCCTTGCGATGATCACTTAGTCGCACAACTCGAAAGTGTGTTAAACGGACATTATAAGTTGATCTATCTCTTGTGGGTAAAGCTGTACAACCTCTGCAGAGTGTAAAACTATTCGAATAGTCGTGTCTGCGGTTATAGACGTGCTCAGGGATTTCGCACGGGAGATAGAGTTTCTTCAAAAATGTGTCGGAGTGTGGATGGGAAGTTCACTTGATGAATATAATGTTCGTTTGGTAAATAGGTCATTCACTTGGTAGGTTGTGTCGATTGGTGAATAGGGATTCACTTATCTTTGGTTTGGTTGAGAAGTGAATGGGGAAGTTCACTGGTTGTTTCAAAAAAACTGTTTATTTACTTACTATTGTTTTCAATTCAACATTTCAATATATTTATTGTATTTATCGTAAATGTTGTTTTCTGCAAAAGAGTCATATAGCTAACCTTTGTTCAGACCTTGCATAAATACTATTTGCATATATTTTTCCATAGCTTGCTGAGTACATTCAAAGTACTCACGGCTTTATGCCCTCTGTTTAATCAGTAGTGGAGGGAGAACCAGAGAACTCATAGTTATATTCGACGACCTTGTGATCTAGGGGACGTTCTCCACTCGATTGCCTGTGGGCATGTTGATTGGCCATCTTAAGAGTTTATTTCCGCTGTAAGAGTTTATTTGTTTCTTTAGCCCTGCGTGGCAACTTAAGTAAACATTGATCATAAGCTCCAGTCATTATTATCTGTTACTTTGAGATCTTTTTAGTTAAATCAAATAAATAGATGGTATTTCATCACTGTTTTCCTGTGTGAGCTAGCTACTAATCTAGGACTAGTTCAGAATACACAGAGGGTTCCTGAGATGTATTTTCGGGTCCCGACAGAGGTGGTATCAGAGCCATACCGACTGTAGAACGCAACCTTAGTTAGCATGGTCGTTTAGCTAAAAGCTTCAAAATTTATTTTCTAAATCAAATCAACTTAATTTGATCTAAGTGGTTATTCTTTTCTCATCTACTCTATTCTGTTCTCACCTCAGTCTATTCTGTTCTTATCCTACTCTAATCTTGCTCGTCTTGTTTTAGAAATCTTGTTTCTTATCTTTGCTGAATTTTGTCTTATAATCTTAAATTGACTTTCTCGTCTCATTAACTTCTTTAGTCTAGAAGAAAGAAGTCAAATCATCGGCAATCGTCAAGAGTATCTTTGTCGCCTCGTTCTAGTAGCTTTTGAAGAGTCTCCATCCTCTAGTTCAGATTAGGAACCGTCCTATTAGAGTCTTTAGTAACGCTTTTAGATCGTTGTTGCAATAGGTTTTTATTTGGGTTGTGTGTGAGTGGGAGCTACAGTTTTGCTGTCAAGCATTATGTTGCAGTCAAACTAAGGTTTTAATTTGAAGAGTTTAATTGTTCTTTCATAGCATTCCAGCTATGTCTTCTTGTCTTTGCCTTTGGGTATAATCTGTTCCCCTAATTAGGCTGTTTTCATCTACTCTATCTTGTCTATCTCATCTATTGTGCTATTCCCCCTCATCTACATTGCTTTTTCTATCTTACCTGTTAAACCTGTGGAGGATTACTTCGAGCTGCGCTCAGTTAGATGATGCCAATGCCAACGCCAATGTCAATGCAAGCGACCAGTCACCAGCCCCTGGAGCCGTAGAGCCAAACATGGCACAATTTCTAGCAGTTCAGACGCAATTCATGAGTGCAATGATGCAGAACATGAATGCCATGATGGGGCAACAAAGTTAGACCGCCGCTGCAATAGTAAACTTGTTGAACCAAAACAGTCAGAATAATCAGAACAATTAAGCAGCAGCTGTTCCGCCGCCAGCTCATCATCATTCCAAGCTATCAAAGTTTATTAGGACTCATCCACCTACGTTTTCTCATTCGTCAGAACCTTTGGACGCAGAAGATTGGCTTCGTTCAGTGGAGAAAAAGCTCGCCCTCAATGCAATGATTGGGAGAAAGTTCTTTATGCTTCACATCAGTTGGAAGGTACAGCCGCAGAATGGTGGGAGAACTACACCGCAGCTCATGGGGATTCTCACGCCATTACTTGGGAGGAATTTTCAACAGCTTTTCGTCAAGCGCATGTCCCAGATGGTATAGTGGAAATGAAGAAGAATAAATTTCGTGAACTGCAGCAAGGAAACATGTCTTTGGATGAATATCTCAACAAGTTCACTCAACTTTCTCGCTATACTCTAGAAGATGTTGCTACGGATAATGCACGTCAGAAGCGATTCAAGCGTGGACTCAACCCTAGTCTGAAAGTGCAAGTGGTTGGAAATGATTATGTGGATTTTTAGCACATGGTGGATAAAGCCATACTCATAGAAGATTCCCGTCGTGAGATGGACGAATCTCGCAAAAGGAAGATGATACAACATGGAGTTCATCATAATCAGCTCCAGAGAGCCAGAACCAATGCTCCACAGCCTGTTCGTTCCAATAATTCATCTACCGGATTCAAGACCCCTACACCGGTATCTCATGCAGGAAACACAGGAATCCCCAATGTCAACAACAGCAACAATAATCAACCTCAGAGGACCAACAATTATGCTGCAGGAATTCAATGTTACAACTATCATGAGATAGGTCATTATGCTAACAAGTGTCCGCAGAAGCAAGGGCCGACACCAATTCCTTTCAATTTGGGACCAACACCAACTAGAACTTTTTTGCCAAGAGCAGGAAGAGGGACGCCTCAGACTCCAAATCAAGACACCAGGACTCCGTCAACTATCACAAGAGGAAGGCTAAATCATATCACTGTAGAAAAAGTTCAAGCAGTTCAAAATGTCTCTTCTGGTAAGCCTTTAAGTTAGACCTGCGTCAGAACCTATTCTCTAGTCAGCCTGAATCTCGGGGACGAGATTCCTTTTAAGGGGGGTAGGTTTGTAACATCCCAAAATTTTGGTCTGTTTTTAAAGTTTTAAAAGAAAAATAACCATTTGGGTTTTTCTGGTAAAGTTAAAGCTTAATTGGAATTTTAGAGTTCAAAAACAATTTAATATGATTAATATCAACATCAACTATTATCAAAACTATTTTATTTGGGTTCTATGTGCTTGGATATATTTTCTAGATTTTTTAGAATTTTTTTCGAGTGTAATTGCTATTTTCTATTTGCTATTTGGATTTTCTACTATTTTCTAAAAAGGAAAACCTATTTAAATCTCAGATTAATTCTTTGGGCTGAATTCCCTAACCTTCGGCCCAATCCCATTCTAATTCTGGCCCATTCCCACGCAGCCCGCATCCCATCTCTCCTTCCACGCGCATCCGTGTGGCCCCACCTGTCGGTCTCTGCACCACCGTTTCACACGCGTTCTTTCCCAGACCGCTTTCGCTGCCTTGTGGACCCCGCTTGCCGTGTTAGCATCGTCTCCGAGCCGGACTCGTCTTCTCCGCGCATGCCTCGCTCAGTTCGCCATGGCTGGAGCTTAAGCCCCGTCCGACAAAGTCATTTTCTAAACTAAAAGATCTCTCAAAACCGCGTCAAATCTTTCTCCTTATCTCGCCGCGCCCGTATCAAACCAAATCCTATCCCATAATCTCCTCTATCTCTAACTCTATCTCGTGGCCGAAGCGAACTCTCTTTGGGATCTGCCAATTCCGGCACGCCCTAGGGTATAAATAGGACCCTGAGGTTCGCCTTCGCCCTCTCATCCCGAATCCCCACCTCGTTCCCCTCCTAAAGCCACAGCGTCGCAGCAATTTGGAGTTTTAGGGTTTTTTGTGCCGAACCCTAATTTTCAAATTACGCCGTCGTCGATCGTGCCCTGTCCCGGTGGTCTTCGTCGTCGTCTTCCTCGTCGCAGCCGCTATCTCGTGCACCTCTCCGTGACTCCGAAGCATCCTTGGCGTTCATCCCCAACAACAGCCGTTTTTGTCCTCCGCTCCGGCGCCACTTCCAGCCTTCTCCGGTGACCATTAGGGCCAAGACCGGTACCAGGTAGTGCGCAATAATAGGGTCCCCTACCCATTGCGCACCTCCGTTGCCAGTGCCGCGCCGCCGCTTGTTGTTGTCGGTCGGTCCAAGAGACCTCGCCGGCAACGCTGACGTCACCAACCTCGTCATCGCCAGCCAACCACCACATCACCCTTGCTTGCGTGGCACCCGCGTGTCGCCTCGTCATCGGTCCAGTCAGCACTGACACGCTTGTCGAGATCCAATCCAAAAGCTTAGCTCAGTAGACTTGGTCCACCGTGAGCCATCTCGCTGACCAGTGGGTACCCACATAAAATTCTTTTTCCTTTATTTGTTTCTCAGTCGAAAATCCTTCGCTAACGTCAGCCGATGTCATATTCTGGAATTTCCAATAGGAAAATAATTCGGGATAATCTGAAAAATTCAATTTAGGGTTTTTCTTTAGATTTGATCTTCCAAAGCCCATATCTTTTACATCCAAACTCCGAGTTCATTCAAATTTCTAAATTCGAGATCTATTTATCTGAGATTTTTATTTAATTTTTGGAGTTTGTTTTCTCTCTGTTATTTATTTATTTTGTTTATTTGCTTGTTTGCGAGTAGCGTTGATACTTCGGGAAGTTTTGATCAAGGAGGAGTGTACCAAGATCAAGATAAATCTCAAGATTTATTTTAAGGCAAGTCGTGGTCCTTTGATCATCTTGAACCTATGATTTCAAAAGTATATTGTTTTATACAACTACATGCTATATTTATACAAATTGTGTTGGGTTTAGTTATTACCTGTTGGCATTATACCTCCATTGATTATTTGAATACCATTAATCCTTTGTCACCTTAGCATGGGTAATTTCAGTTGGACATATTCATATTACCAATATGGGTATCGTACCGATGCTTAGTTCAGCCTAGTTACGATGGGTTTGTCATCACATGTGTCTTAATGATTAATCTTGACTTAATAAAATATGGAATCATGGCGGTGAGCCACTCTTGTTAAAATTTGTGTACCATGACGGGGTTATCATTGGTTTTGGTTAAACAAAATGGTTTTCGCTCGGGCGAGTGGATGGTGGATAGTGGGGGTGTGGTTTAGCACGTCGTGGGTTTGTGGTAGTCTTACCTGAGTAACTTGTCAAGGACTTAATCTTGTGTGCCATAGAATTGGACCTTAATCATACAACCACATACCTGATGAGATGGGCCTGGCTAACTAATTAGCAATGTCTTAATTTCGGTTTTGTCGTAGGAAGCGTGGTTATGGGAAACATATTCTCATGGTGGCGCAAGAGGGGGGCACTGTCTGGTCGGAAAGACATTCAGTGTTGAAACCTTAGCAGGTAGAACTGGGTTAAGAAGGAGCTTTGTAAAAGTCTTGTGATGATCACTTAGTCGCACACCTCGAAAGTGTGTTAAACGGACATTATAAGTTGATCTATCTTTGTGGGTAAAGTTGTACAACCTCTGTAGAGTGTAAAACTATTCGAATAGCCGTGTTCGTGGTTATAGACGTGCTCGGGGATTTCACACGGGAGATAGAGTTTCTTCAAAAATGTGTCAGAGTGTGGATGGGAAGTTCACTTGATGAATATAATGTTCGTTTGGTGAATAGGTCATTCACTTGGTAGGTTGTGTTGATTGGTGAATAGGGATTCACTTATATTTAGTTTGGTTGGGAAGTGAATGGAGAAGTTCGCTGGTTGTTTCAAAGAAATTGTTTCATTACTTACTATTGTTTTCAATTCAGCATTTCAATCTATTTATTGTATTTATTGTAAATATTTTTTTTCTACAAAAGAGCCATACAGCTAACCTTTGTTCAAGCCTTGTATGAATACTATTTGCATATATTTCCCCACGGCTTGTTGAGTACATTCAAAGTACTCATGGCTGTATGCCCTCTGTTTAATCAGTGGAGGGAGAACTAGGGAACTCATAGTTATATGAAGAGGAGTACTTCGACGACCTTGTGATCTAGGGGACGTTCTCCACTCGATTGCCTGTGGGCATGTTGATTGGCCATCTTAAGAGTTTATTTCCGCTGTAAGAATTTATTTGTTTCTTTAGCCCTACGTGGCAACTTAAGTAAATATTAACCATAAGGTCCAGTCATTATTATCTGTTACTTTGAGATCTTTTTGGTTAAATCGAATAAATGGATGGTATTTCATCACTATTTTCCTGTGTGAGCTAGTTACTGATCTGGGACTAGTTCAGAATACACAGAGGGTTCCTGAAATATATTTTCGGGTCCCGACACTATCGCCCATCATGGTCATGCAGTGGTCACGCCTTCTCGAGATCGGCCCAGGCACATTGTCGCGCGTGGCGTGGCCTCCTTGCATGCGCTGCCGCCCGCGTCTATTAGACATTTTCTTCCATCGCTTGCAGCGCCACCTCACCTCTGTCCTGCTCTGCTGCGGTGGTTGGCTTGCAACGCCATTGGAGGCAGCGATTGGGCCAATAGAAGTGGGACGAGGAGGAGAATATAGCGGTCGTGTCGGAAACGGCATCGCCATGTATGACGGGAGTTGGAGCTCCGGTGGAGGCGGTAATGGCCCCACCGCAGGGAGGTGGGATGTATGGATGTGAGAGTCATCGACGGCAAGGGCCCAACAACACTACGCATCCGACTGGAGTTGCATGCGTCCTGATATGGTTAATTATATGAATTAACATAAGACACACATTAACAATTTATTTTGCAATGCAAACGCTTATCAATCTTTTCGCTGTGACAAGCGGAACATGTATATGCATAAGCTCACTAGGGAAGTCCATTTGTGATATTGTTAGGTGCGTTCCCGGGCAGTGGCACATGATAGGAGAGAGATACATGCACTCTTGTGCGAGCCTATGCAGCATGATGGAATTTCTGTATATTGAAAGCAACTTATCAACAATGCGAGGAGGCGCCGCAATGGGTGGTGAGCTAACCATGGCACCACCAAGGCGTTCTAGGGCATGCTCCCATTGACTACATCGAGGAGCGCACCGAGGAGGTTAGTTGTTACATTCACTCTATTATTGGGTGTCAGTCGAATCCAGATTATCCGTTTTGTCCAGTATTCGTATCTGGACTATTCTATTCGTATTCGATATGTTGAGACTTAAATAGTGTCAATCAGATCTTGATTATCCATTTTATCCGGCATCCGTATCTGAACTATTCATTTCGTATTCGATCAGTTAACACCCCTACTTAAATCCCCTTATACTCTCTGTACTGCTCCAAATCATATATTGGCATGGCTATCTTATTTTAATGTCGTTGCCTCAATTAGCAATGGTTGTATTTTGCAAGTATTGTAGACTACAAATCATTGCTGGTAGAACTATGCTAGCTTTTGCTCATTTGAATTGATAAAGAGTAAATAAAACTTCCCCGTGCTTTTGTAAATTAAGAAGTACAATAAAACACTGCACGCAAGTAGAAAGAATGGCTTATAAGTGGAGAATGTGATAATGATATGATGAATCATGAATGTTTGGATACTCTACAACACTCCAATTTCAGCACAATTACAAGTATTGTGTCGAAGTTAAAAAAAAAGTTGGCTGGGACTTAGTTTGGGGAATACATTTGGTTATCATTTATAGTTTTTGCAGAGTGTTATAACATGTAATACAATTTTTATCCATCGCAAGTTACCTCCACAACGGTGGTTGCACGACGCTGGTAATGGTGGAGTGCGGCCATGCGTGGCTGTAGAGATGATCGAAGACGCTGTGCAAGCCAAGCACAGTGGAAGAGACATGATATAGGCTACAATGGAGCTAGGTCGGGCATGGTGGAGCCCACGGCACGGCACAAGCTGATCCCGGCAACGGTGGCTTGACATAATAGAGTAGTATTGTTTTTTTTATCCGTAGCAAAGCACGAACACTCAGTTAGTATATTATAATAATAGAAAAAGAAAACAAATTTTATGAGTACAAATTTACAAGGAATTATATCATGATAAACTACTCAGCCATTCTTCTATGTGAGGAAAGTAATATTTCTTTGCCCTATGGATAACCATGGCAAATTCATGATTGAATATTCTTCAAAATTCTTTAATTGATGGGTCAATTGCATGAAAGATTTTCTTATTTCTTGTAAACCATATACTCCAAGCTACTAGAATAATGACTTCCATTATTGTTTGCTCATATTAGACCCATTGGTGTAGTTTAGTCCCATATTGTTGTTCTATTATCATGTGACACATCCTTGACCTATATAAGGAGGGGCAGTGGGCCGTCTTTGTACACCATACAACACGTTGGGGCACCTGCACTGTCGTTGCCGCCGCTGATCAGTCGCTACCGACGACTTCAATGTTGTTATCGGCAGCGCTGAGTTGCACCTCGCCTTCAGTTGGTTCATCGCACTACCGCTAGGGTCATCTTTGACAAGGGTCGTCGATGTCTTCTGCCATCATTGCCGCACTCGTGTGTAATTCCACAAAAATTACTTTGAACTTTGTAATGCCATAACATCTTAAAATGCTCCCCGAAGAACCCCCTTCGTTTTGCTATATGTTTCTTTTTTTTATTAGGAATTGCCATTTCAGATCAGTCGATGAAATCAAGAATATAGTCATTGCACTATTACATACTCTAGCTCTGATATTAATAATGTGAAAGATGTTGAGTAGTTATAATTAATCATCTAATAGGGTAACATGGTCCAATTCTATTAATACTTCAATTTCGTGTATCTTTTGTCCATGTGCATAAATAAGATAATCGAACAAAAAAAGTGTAATAGAGGGTATAGACTTTAGGCATGCCTTCCATTAGTATTGATCATACTAATGGCCCATTTGGATTGAAGGATTTTGAAAGGAAAAATCTTATTTCCATAGGAATTGGAACAGTAGAGCTGTTTGGAACACAGTAATCCACCGTAGGAAAAGCGCTGGAATTTTTCTTTGCTTCTGATTTCACAGGAAAAAAAACACCCACACCTCTTTTTCTTTTGTTCGTTCACGTAGGATCGAGGAAGATCGTTGCCGCTCTGCATCACTACAGGATTCGAGCCGTCAAGGCAACTGCTGCCGCCTCGTCACCATAGTCAGTCGTTGAAGCAACACTTGCTACTTTGTGTCACCGCCGGAGTTCATCCATTGAAGCCGCGGCTATTGCTTTGTGCATCCGCCGGATTTGAGTGTCACTACTAGATTGAGAAGCCACGGTTGCTGCGCACACCATTGCCGAATAGACCTATCAAATGAATCCATCGATGTGCTCACCTGAGCCTTGCAATCGCCGACCAAAAGAGAAGAGAATATGGGGGAGAGTTGGGGGATCAGAATGATGAGGAAGGAGCAATAATGGAACACCTCCATCTATTTCACTCATGGGATACTCGCTTTGTTGGCCACCTGTAAGTGGTTATCAAATGAAAAAAAACTATAGGTTTGACTGGTTAAACTATTATGATATTTTGGTTGTCAGGATTTTTCTATGTTTTTCCTATGCCCATCCAAATGGTCATCCTTACAAATTTCTTGTGTTTTGCAATCCTGTGTTTTCCACCGGCATTTCTTTCCTATCCCCTGTCTTTTCTATTCATATGTTCCAAATGAGCCCTAAAGGTTGGTCATTTTGGTCGAACAATTCTGTAAATATTTGCATTGCATCTTAATAATTATTCGAGGCATATTCTTTGTACCCTCATTTGCATGGCATATAAAAAAGGGCCAAAATCTTGTATGTGTCACTGCATATTTTGATTGTTTCATATTTGTTGCTGGTGTTTCATTAACTGGTTGGTTTGAGCCCATTTTATTAGTCTCACAAATAGTAATGTTTGAAACACTAAGACGGTGTTTGGTTTTTGTAAAAAAAAATCATCCTACTTAAGTTAGGTAGGTTTGACTTTTTCAAGTGATGATCACAGTTGTCTTAGTCTCTGGCCCAAAAATCATATACTTATTTTCTAGTTAAAAATGCTACAAGCATGGTAAATGATTTGGCCAAAAAAATATTGTTACTATACTTTTGCAAAAAAAAGGTAAAGTTGGCAACCAAAATATGCCCTAAGTGCCTTATAATAAATCTTCCTAAAATAATTTCACCTCTAACTATCTATTTAGAGCCTGCACACTAAAGATGTTCTAGACACTTTTTCTATCTGTGTGGACTGTCCACATTAGATATGTTCTAAACACTTTTGAACATAATGGTAACCATTTCAACTTTATTATGACAACCTCTCCCTTCCTTTCAATGACAACCTAGTGTTTCCCCCATTAGCGCCTCCCCTCTCCTTTCCACGTCATCCTAGTGATTCCTCCATTTTCTCATCTCCCTTCCTTTCCACATCACCCTATTGGTATCCCCATTTTCCCTCCTCCTTCCTTCATTCCCCAAATTCCGCTCTCCCTTCCTTTCTACGTCACCCTAGCACTACCCTAATTCCCATCTCCCTTCCTTTCCACGTCACCCTAGCGTTACCCCCAATTCCCCTAACCCTTCCTTTCCACGTCACTCTAGTAATTCCTCACTCCCCCTCTCCCTTCCTTTTCACGTCACCCTAGTGGTTCCCCTAGCAATTCCTCATCCCCCTCTCCCTTCCTTTTCACATCACCCTAGTGGTTCCCTCATTTTACCCTCCTATTCCTTTCCACATCACCCAACCGATTCCCCTTCCCCATTTCCACGTCAACCCAGCGATTCCACCATTTTCCACTCCTCCCTCCTTTCCACATCACCCTAGCGATTCCTTTATTTTCTCCTCTCTCTCTCTTCCTTTCCATGTCACCCTATCAATTCCCCTATTTCCCTCTCTCCCTTTTTTCCATGTCACCCTAGCGCTACCTTAGTTTACCCCTCTCCCTTCCTTTCCACGTCACCCTAGCGCTACCCCTAATTCTCATCTCCCTGCCTTTACATGTCACCCTAGCACTACGCCCTATTCCTCTCACCTTTCCTTTTCAGGTCACCCTAGCGGTTCCCCTATTTCCCCCCTCTTTGGAATCCCCTCTTTCACCAATGTTGCTTAGCGATGGCACAATGCCCTAATCTACATGCCACCGCCTAATTCCTCTTTACCCAATCTCAATTCTATATTTCCCCTCCCAATTTCTCAAATCCAATTGTATCCTATAGTTGGCACGTAACACGCGATTCCCCCATTTCTCCCCTTTCAACAAGGTTGCCTAATGATGGCACCATGCCCTAATCTTGTCCTACCGCATCCACCATCTCCCCTGTAGCCAGTGTTGCCATTACTAGATCTCCACATCCATGTCCCTACCTACCTGAGATCTGTAGTCATGGTGAAGATGAACTACACAGAGCTTTGTGGGCTGCCCACTCTGTCTCGTCCTATGACTCCTCCGTTGCCATCTTCGTCCAGCCATCTAGTCGCCCTGAGCGAAAAACTATAAATTTCCCTCTTTTACTCCTTTGCACTCTACTTTCATCCTTCCAAAAATTTCCAAAAATAAATAAAAGTACTTCGAGATATAAAACCAGGTTGCATCTATCTAGGTAGGCCTGAAAGACAGGTCCATGGAGTCCCCCTCACCCTACTGCATACACCATCTCCTCTCGTAGTTAGCGTTGCCATCCTACTGCATCCACCATCTCCCCCTGTAGCTGATGTTGCCATTACTAGATCTCCACATCATTGTCCCTAATCGTCGACGATTCTCCTACCTGAGATCTGTAGTCATGGTGAAGATGAACTACAAAGATCTTTGTGGGTTGTCCGCTCCGTCTCGTCCTACGACTCCTCCATTGCCATCGCTGTCAAGCCATCCAGTTGGCCCACCAGAAAACTGTAAATTTTCTTCTTTTACTGCTTTGCACTCTACTTTCATCCTTCCAAAAAATCCCAAAAAGAGTATTTGGAGATATAAAACCACGCTATAGCTATCTAGGTGGCCCCAAAGATAGGCCCATGGAGTTTTGTTGCCCCTCACCCTACCATACCCACCATCTCCTCCTGTAGCTATCGTTGCCATTACTAGATCTCCACATCACTATCCCAAATCGCTGATGATTGTCATGCCTGAGATATTTAGTCATGGTGAAGATGAACTACAGAGAGCTTTGTGGGCTGCTCCCTCTTGTCCTACGGCTTATTTGTTGCCATTGTCGTCAAGCCATCCAGTCGGGCCACCGGAAAACAATAAATTTTCCTCTTTTACTAATTTACACTCTACTTTCATCCTTCTAAAAAATTCCAAAAATAAAAAAGTACTTGGAGATATAAAACTGAGCTGCAACTATCTAGGTGGGCCCAAAAGACAGGCCCATGGAGTTTTGTCCCCCCTCACCCTACCTCATCCACCATGTTCTCCTGTAGTCGGCACCACATCACTATCCCCACTCGCCGACGATTCTCATGTCTGAGATTTGTAGTCATGGTGAAGATGAACTATAGAGAGCTTTGTGGGCTGGCTGCTCCCTCTCGTCTTGCGGCTCCTCTGTTGCCATCATCGTCAAGCCATCCAGTAGGCCAAAAATAGTAAATTTTCCTCTTTTATCGATTTGCACTCTACTTTCATCCTTCCAAAAAATTCCAAAAATAAAAAAGTACTTGGAGATACAAAACCAGGCTGCAGCTTTCTTGGTGGCCCCCAAAGAGAGGCCCATGAAGTTTGGGCCCAAGGTAGGAAGCCCAACCATTTCACCACTCCAGCCCACACCTGAAAATTCAAACCCAAATAGCCGAGAGCGAGCAACGTGCCGCGTGTATTTAACTGGCTCCTCTCCTACCTCCTTTTCTTCCTTTTGTGCCCTCTTTTCTTCTCTTCCCGCTCCTCCCCAAACCCATCAAAAACTTTCCCTTTAGCCTCGTCGTGAATTTGCTAATCTGCAGCACTAATCCGCTTCCTCAAGTGCAGCGATGGCCCCGCAACCTCGGCGCGACCCCCAGTAGCGGCGGGGTGGAGGCCGATCGGTGGACATGTCGTCTAGGCGGTGCCACCACATGTTGTCCTCGTCGATAGGCACCCGCCTCATGCCAGCGTTCAACGCTGTAGGTGGTGGCGGCGACAGTGGGAGCTTTGGGTCATCATTGTTGTCGTCCGGGGGGTTGGACCTCAGGCTCCACGAATGACAGCCCCGCTACAACCACCACCGCGCCTACCCCGAGACCTCCCCGACACCGAAGATGGATCGCCTCCTCTTCTTCAATTCCCCAATGAGGTCGCAGACGACGGACGACGAGGTGCTTGTCATGGATGGCGTGCTCGTCACCAACGGCTCCGTCTCCACCTCCAGGCGCTCCGCCTCCTTCACCAACCTCGGCTTCGTCCCCCATCGTCTCCCCCGGTTCCGGCGGCCGTGGTCGCTACGGCCCCAATCGCTAGGTAATTGATTCGCTTCTCACATTGTCATTGGCTTTTGTTGGGAGAATTTTACGGTACATTCTACTAGTATGTGGTTGTAGTATAAATCAAATCTGATAATTGATTTGTTAAGGGTATAATAAACTTTTCTTTGTATTTATAATTTTTTCATAAGGGTATTATGGACTTTTAAAAAACCAGAGTTGAAAATACTCACTCTGTTCAAGAATGTATAACGTTTTGGGCATTGACACGGTCTCCAACATACAACTTTGATCATTACTTTTTATATAAATATGTTAATAAAATAATATAAAATTATTATATTATAAAATAATTTTCATAACTAATCTAATGATACCATTTTCACATGAACAATACAAATAAACTTTTTATATATTAGTGATCAAAGTTAAGAAAGTATGGCTGCACGTTTTCTAAAATGTCGTATATTTCTGAATGGATGGAGGAGGGAGTATTACTCTTGTGCTATGTGATCCCCATATGGACAATTAAAATTCTACTATCTTGGAATTGTACTACTCATATTACTAAGTGTCGTATAACTAAATCTTAACTAATCTGAACTATTGGATCAAAAAAATGGATAACCTGTATTAAATTGAGTGTACCGTAAATGAGCTCTTTGTTGGGGAGATTTCGTGATGTGTCGCCATGGGATAATAGGATACCTTCGGTTAATGCTTTGGTTTCATGATATAATTTGATGAAATTGAAAAACGAAGTAAAGTCGTGACTGTATTAGCTAATGGCGATTGTTCACCAGATAGTAAATTCATAGTTCTCTTAGTTGTAAGAAATTAAATTCATGTAGGGTGTATTTGCGAATTTTATTTCATGCTTTGTCCTGAAACTACAAATACGAAAAGGAAAAAAAAGTGGAGTATAAATTTTGTGCTTTCAAGTTGTACAAGTAGCGGAAAAAAGCCAATTCCATTGTTATATAGTTATCTTCTATATGCATTCGGGTAATTTAAACTTTCTTGTAGATACAACTGATGCGTCACGTGAAATAGAAAGAAAACCTGTAATAGTTCATCAAGGCACCGACTCAGAAATACAGTATATAATTAAGCTTGCAGGTTTTGCTAACTGGAAAGCATGTTATGTAGTTTCTGACGATTTTTCTTGCAAGGAAGGGTGGCAGTGAGTTTTGTATTTGAAATTAGTTACCACTGTCTGCGATGTTATTTGTGTACTCCTATGTCCTATCAATGTTGCGTAGAAAAGTTCCCCGTATTTATCACTTATCAGGAAGCGTAAAAGAAGGGGAGAGGTTTTCTGTTGAGGTAAGGAGGGGGAAACTTGTGGATAGCTTAAAGGGAGGGGAAGTTTTCTCACCCTTGTTAAATTCGGACTCTTAAATTAGTAAAATCAAATCATGCTTATGAAGGAACCAATTGCGGGAATTAGAATTGTCGAGGGGCCTAGAATGGGTCTGCCCACGGCTATGCATAAACTGACGAGTCGTTTCTCTTTTGCCCTTGATTCTGCAGTTTGCCAATGGGAGGGAGGAGTCTCGTGTGGTGCGAGCCATGAATCCAAGATCTTTTGAGGTAAATATTGCTCGCAGGATTAGTTTTAACTCATCAGGATTTAGATCCATATATTAAATGATCTCCTGCATGATTCTGAAAGTAGATGTTCATTGTTTAACCCTGTATTTACATGGTATTTCTGTAATTCTGAACTGATCGGAAGATATTTTTGTGCCATACTCTTTCTGAGTAATTCGAAATGACAAGATCAAACAGAGTTTCTTGTTGCTTTTTTCATAAGATTCCTCCTTTGTTAAAGGGATAGCAAGAAAAATTTAAGTTGTTTGGGGTCATTTCTCTTTTGCTTTTCTTGGGGGGCTTGGGTGTTAACCCAACTTCGCATGAAGCCAATTTACAAAATCCTGATAATGCATATAGCACGATACTTTCGGAAGTAAACTATAGGGAATTGTTGCCAAGCACTATTTCTGAAAACGACAGCAACTGTTAACCTTACTCTTATAATAAAATACATTAAGGAGGACTTTATACATGCCACTTCAAATTGAACCATTTCAACATCAAATGGTTTATTTCAGAAATTTGAGAAAAAATAGTGAACGAAGAGTGATGTCCTATTACAGGAATAGATGTTTGTTTCAATGTCTATTTTCTAATTGTTGTATTCACTGATGAACATTCTGAAATTGTGGTTATACTATAATTGTTTGTTGGGTGTCGCTTTACCTGATTGCACTAGGAACTATCTTCTTCAAGGATTTCAAGCTTAATACTAGTTTGTGTGTGTTCCCCATTTTAATTAGGTATTAGTTTGTGTGTGGGGCGTCCAATCAACGAACACTACAATCAACTAGGGTTCAAAAAACAGGCCTGGGTTACTGAGAGAGATGATGTTTCTTCTTAGGCATGCCTCCTCAGCAGCGATGCATTCGATGTCTAATTATAAATACGTGTTCTGATACAAACATGTAAAATACATAAACATGTAAATTAATTATTTTTTTCGGGACTTTGCTGCAAACTATATGCGCTTTGGTATAATAGTTATTTGTAGCTTCTGTTATTAGTAATGCATTTGAACTGTGTATACAAATTAGATGGAAGAATAACAATGACTGAACTGAACAATTCTGATACGCTGGCATATGCATGGCTCTATGAAGCAAGACTATTTATCAAGACACGGAATTAGGCTGTTAAGAGTATTTGGCTATTATTTCTCTAGTTCAGCCATCTGTCTTCGGTTTATAACTGTTCATTATCACCTTACTCCTTTTCTTTCTTTCTGCCCAAATGGGAAATAAATTTTGGTTTATCGGATTTTATCCTCCTTTAAATGGCGAGCTAGCATATACACTCGTTTCATGTAATTGATAATTTATCCCTCTTTAGTTGAGATGCTCGAGAATGTGCCACTATGGACGATTTTTACCCCTCATCTTCTTCCTCCCACTCCTCAACCACGTCCGGCGACCCCAAGAAGGTCTCTTGCTGTGGCAGCGACGACCACCACCTCCCCTAGAAGCCCGGTGGCGGCCCCTCCGCCTGGAAGCTCGCGCTTGTTTCCTTCCTCGGCGTCATCGTGCTCATCGCCGTTGACGTGTCCCTCACCAGCACCGCACACGCGTGCAGCGCGAAGGTTCTTGCTATGAGCAGTGGCGCCGGGGGCATGGGATCACGCCCTATTGCGCTCGCGGCCAAAGCTGCCGAGCGAGAAGTCGTGGCGCGGGAGCGCGGTGGAGGACTTGCTGCTTCGGTCGTCGCTGTTGTCCGAGTTGGTGCCGCCGGCGCCCATCGAGAAGCCGGCGGAAGCGATTAGGAGGCCAAGATCCGGGTCCAGCTTAGTCGGCGGAGACCGCGGCCTTTGGTGGCGGCGGCGGCCGGATGGCTGGGCGGGGAAGGAGCTGAGGCTGGAATTCGGTGGAGGGTGCGGAACGTGGGCGAGGAGCGGGGTGGTCGTCGGGCGCCGGTGAGCTGCTTCGGAACCGGTGGGAGCGAAGGATACGCTGACATTGCCGGTGAGGTGAGGGAGAAAGAAGGATTCGGGAGGAAGAAAGGGGAGTGGTAATATGGTCAATTCTAATAGTGGTATATCTTCAAGCATCTCAACTAAAGAGAGGTAATTATCAATTACCTAAGAAAGAAAAATATACGCTAAATAATCAAATTCCCTCTTCTGTCTGCACATGAGGGCACCTTAGAAAACCGACAGAGTGGCAGTCTAGGCCTAAGACAGCACAAGAATTTGATGATACTGTTACATCTCCTGCATCAGTAACTTCTCGTAATCTGTTTTTGACTTGCTGTATCATACAAACAACAAAATGATTGTGTAAAATTTCCGTCTAATCTTCTCAACCAAGCGATCTTTCACTCAATATCTGGTCGGTCCGATCAATTTTTCACATTGTCATTATGCCATACATGATGGGATAGATAACACACTCACAAATCTCTGTGACTCTCTTTACTGTCATGCAGGTTGAACCGCTGGGCGGGCGATCAGTGCAGGGCGCTGGTTTCGACATGCAGGTCCCCCAGAGCCTACCCTCTCCTCCCGCCTTCAGTGCCAGTAGCCGCCGGTGCACCTCGAGGAGCCGCCGGTGCACCTCGAGAGGCCACCGGCCCTCCTTACTTCACGCCGCCGAGAGCCGCCACCACACCAGCATCAAATGAGCCTGCGCCGCCGCGCGCGACCGCCGACCGAGGAGGAGGAGGACGACGCCTCCATCAGCCAGAGCCTCTACGGCCCCGGCCCCCCGCGCAGGCTGCCCGTGTTCAAGAGCATCTGCCAGGAGTGAACAAATGTGCCCGCTTAATTGTGGAGTTTGGAACAAGCAGATATAGTATAGTACAGCAGCGGCTGTCGTGATCTGCTGCCTCCTTGATTCGAGGAGGAGAAATACAGTGTTGGAAAACCCATATTACCACATAAAGCGATTGAGCGTTCGCTGCTAACGAATTGATTCGCATCTACTTTGTTTAGACCTCGATTACAGCTGGTCTGTTGGCTGTGCTGGATGAATGGATCGCTTTGCGCTGCCCGATGCGGATCCAACAGTGATCTCTTGGTTTGAAACGCAAATCTGATGCGGATCGAACAGTCTGAATTGATCTCCTGGTTGGAAACGTGTGCAAACATGAACGATCTCCTGGTTGAACGTCTGCTGGGATAGTAATGGTGGCCGCATCACCATCCGTTGCGTGTAGTATATTAAAACGACGTGGGAGGGCTTGCGCCTTTGGTCACCCCGGGAGCGTGGCACTGGAATGTGGATGTTGGCTTCTGTATATTCAGGATCTTGACCCATTTCGGGGTGCAGTTCGTTTTATTCAGATTTCAGATCTCTGAATGTTGACTCCGAATGATGTTCGAGCACGTTGGCAGATTTAAATTCTACAAGGTACAATCATAGCCTATTCAAGAAAGAAGCGAGATCCTTTGATGTAGGGGAGCTGCTTAGGCACCTGAAACTGACATGCCAATCGCACAGCTATACACTAGTGGAGTACATCACATTCACAGGGTACAACGTACAAGGTACAGTACAGAACTACAGACTCGAGCAGACTAAAGGCTACACACGGCGATGGTTGCAAGTCTTGCCAACATGTTCCGCTCAGAGCTCTGCACCGGAGGAGGATGGTCGCGCCGGCGCGGCCGCTCCCTTCACCTTATCCTTGGCCTTCCCCGCGGCACCCTCCGCCGCTCTCGCCGCCGCCAACTCCACCGTCTCTTTGCCCATCTCCAGGCTCTTCTTGGCTGCCTCCGTCGCGGAGCCAGCGGTATCATCATACCTTGGCACAAGAATAACCATGCGCGCATGACGATCGAGCGTCAGGATAAGAATAGAGGTGCTTGTACCAGTATGCAACAGCTTAATTCTGCGTCGTTTCACAATAGCTGCATAGATAAAGCTACAAAGAACTAATTGAACATACATACCGAGGCTCGTCGGAGTGCGGCTGCCGTAGCTTCATCCAGGTCAGCTTCGCCCACGCGCGGACCGCGTCTAGACGGCTGTTGAACCCGGGGATGCCGCCGTCGCCGACCGCCTGCTCCACCGGCTCGGCGCCGGCGCGCCCTCCCTCCCCGCCCGCTGCCTCCATCCGCAGCTTGTCGTCCGGCGATGACGCCGGTGGCGACATCAGGAACGCCGCGACGGAGGCCACGAGCAGCACGAGGAGGACGATGCTGACGGATATGGTGGCGCCCCCCCTCGCCGCCGCCGGTGGCGCCTCGTTGACGCTGCTACCGCCGTCGCCGTTGTCTGTGGCGGTGGTTTCCCTGGCGTTCGCCATACCGATCGGTTCAGGTGGAGGTGGAGGCAGGCAGAGATGGACTGGTCACGACGAGCTGGTCGAGCAAGTAAAGAAAGATTGCCGCGGATGCACGGATCGGCACGTGACGCACTACTATCTAGAGCGCACGATGCTCGTGAGTCGCGACACTGGGGTGACACGTCGCCGATACGTGCAAGGTTTAGAAGCCCGGGAAGGCGAGGTGGACACGGCCACAGGCAGACTCACCATTAAATTTTACATAGGGTGGAGTCGTTAACGTGAACCAAAGATTCCTGTTTGTCTTGCCTCGTTGTGCGTCCGACGGCCTAAACCCTCGCCCCTTCGTCGTCGCTTGGTTAGAGTTAGAGGAGGAGAGGATGAGGAGGCGTGAATGAGCGAGGAGCAGAGAAAGCCATGAGTATGTAAGGAAAATGTGGTGCGACTGTGGGCTGTGGAGTGTGGACAGTATCTTCTAATGGGCCGATTATGTTAGATCAATTGAACCAAGCCCACGAGATCATAACCACAGTTCACAAAGTAACCCCATCTTCAACCTTCGCTCGACACTCTCGGTGCTTCGACAGACTCCTCCTCAACTGTGGGCCGGCACTACCGCTAGCCATGTGAGAGGGAGGAGGACCTGACCGAAGGGGAGCTCCAACGGCACTGTGCCCGAAGGAAGGGTCTGCCCTGACACCGGCGCACGCGGCGATCTATGCGAGGTCGGCAGACGAGGTGGCCGCGCGATCCGCTAGTCAGGAGATGAGACGGTCCAGCCGCAGAGCTGAATTTGGACGATCGAGATGCACCGAGGGCTCAAGCATCGATGGCAATTGCGACCCACTAGACATGGTCGGGTGGCACTAGAAAATCCAAGAACATAATAGGGCTTTGCATCTGGGCTGGTTTCACAAAACCCCATGAGGCCATGACAGGTTACTACTAGCCTGCTAGAACCTCCCATTTGGTAGCCCATTACAAGAGAAGGTACACAATGAACTCGTTATTTCCCTTAATAAGGGAGAAGACACCTGGGTATTTGGCCGTCGCGCAGCCGAACAAGTATCGCCGCTTTCTGTGCTTACCAACACGACGTCATCACCGTCTTCTCTCTCGGTCTTCCACCTCTTCGCCGCAATGTATTTGACAAGGGTTGAAGAGACCAATGACCATGAGAATTGAATCGTAACTTGGTTTCAGGGTGAAAGAAGGTGGCCATCGACGCGTAGTCCTCTTTCTTGTTAGCCGGCAATGACTGAAAATAGGCAACACGTCGGAGAGAGAAGTTGGCATCAGCTTCAACTTCCAAATATAAACAATATATAAGCTCAAAATTTTAATTTTTTTAGTAGTAGTAGGTGATGCAATAGGCGGAGTTAATGTTTCTGTTTATGTGTGTGAAAGAAAAATGATATTTATGATGTGGCTTAGGATCTCGTCTGCTGATATGTATCGCTATCTTTTGAGGTTTTGTTGTAACGCACAGATACCCTACTAGTAATATTCGATGCACAGGTCATGTTCCGTAGAGAAATGTCATGAATGGACGACTACATATTCTTAAAAATAAAAGCCATCCCTATTTTTTTTTCTTTTGAATTCAACTGTCTTGGTTTATAAATGAGCAGAATTGACTGATCCTAAAGTCTAATATGAGGAACATATAACTATCTTGTTTGAGTGACCCAATAGCTCCATCCAACCATCCTATTTATTTGAATTGTAATGAGGATTGCAAACCCGGTGTGACACTCCTCTCATGAAAAAAAAAATAGAAGGATGTGACATACTAATTAAAGAAGTAGTGACACATCTCTCTTTTTTTTTAAAAAAAATATATTTTTTCAGATGGACAGCTGAATTGCAGCATACACCAATACAAGACCCCTACTAAGCACACATACATGTTAAAAAAAATCAGCTCGATCGGACTGACTACCTGAATAGTAGCTAAGAACGTACAAATCATGCTACAGTATTCGTTTGACATGAATCAAGGATATATGTAAAACCCCGCCTGTGACAGTTGGATTGGTTACAATTAAGACCGGTTTGAAATTTAGTGCATAAATTGGTAATTAAGCTTGATGAGCATGTACATGGGCGGATCCATGAAAAAAATGTCACCGGGATCATTATAAACTCGTAACATTAACTTGTAACTTATAATAAAAAGATTACATGCTAATGTATTAGGGTTATATGAGCTAGGGTGGAGGACATCGGTATCAGTTGATCTGAGCCCATCATTGTAGATCCGCCCCTCAGTACGTAGGTAATAAATAAATTAGAACACTTTGAATTTGAGTTTTGTAAATTATTTGTACGTACAAATTTGGAGAATGCTGGGTGCAAGAATTAGTAATATCTATTTATAACTTTTAATGGTGTGGGTACGAACATATAATTTTAGAACGATGGTATTAATTGGTAGGTACGTGGCCTTCTCTTTCTATTATTATTGGTGCTGAGATTCTTTTTTGGGGGTTTCTTTTAGTCTGAATCGAAGTTAGCTTGTTTTGTGCGTCAACATTTCAATCAGCAAAAGTGAACGTTTAGCTAATTCTTGAGAAAGAAATTAAGTGGTCCTCGTGTTGCATTATCATGATGTGATCACTGACTGAAATATTAATTATTTTTGAAAAGTATGGATGTCTCATGGCGAAGGCAGCATATTGTTCTCTTTGACTTAGCCCATGACATCCAAATGTGCCCAGATGAAAAGAAAAGAAGGCCTGATGTGTAGTTAGTTATATCTGACTATTCCATGACAAACAAGTTAGTCTAGATGCAGAAGAAAAGGAAAGGGCCAAAACTGAAGAAGAAATAATTCAAGGTAGGGGGCGTAAATAATGGAGCACAGTGACATGAAAACTGGACATGCATGTATATTCCCTGTCTGACGGTTGCGCCGAAGGTAGAGGCAAATTTAATAGAAAGTCCCATCATCCATTTCCTTCCTGACAATTCATCACCTCATCTCTTCTCATGTTTCGTTTTCTCGTGTTGCCGGCCATGACTCTTCCGTAATTTTTGTTTTTAGCCACGGTAATTATCTTTGAAAGTCTTAATAACTTATATTTCCATTATATGATTCAAAATTTAATTTATATTTTGAGAGGTTGAGCAAAAATAAAAAATAAAATAAAATTTTATACCAACAAAATATAGCAGTATGGTCAACCCGTTATGTTCCGAAGAAAAATTCATAATAGATTTGGACCCAATTCATCTGATAAGAAAAAATACGAATGAAAATTTGACTATTTTAACAAAAGAAAACAATCGAATGTTGTTTAGCAAAACCATTAACTTAAAAGACCGAGTTGGAGTTTACATACGTAATTTCATACCCACGTCATATTGGAAAGAGAAGATAAAGACACATCCTATTGGTTGTAAACTACATTACCAGAATCGTCTAATTTCCCGAGTGCTCGGAAGTTTCCCGAGTGTTTTGAATAATGCACTCGGGAACTTCCCGAGTGCCTCATGAAACACTCGGGAGAGTAAAACACTCAGAAATTGCGGTTCCCGAGTGTCCGATCGACACTCGGGAACCTTTGACGGAGCAACGGGAAAAATGCTCTCCGAGTGTCATTCGTTCTGAGACACTCGGGAGCTAAAAGAACGACCGCAATTATTTCCTCCCCTGCGCGCCCGTTTCTAGCCCGTTACCCAAATCCCCACCCCGCCGCTGCTTGCCCGACCTAAACCCCGCGCGACGTTCGATCTCCCCCCGACCGGGCCGCTCCTCCCGTCCTCCACCGCCTCCGCCGTCGCCGCACCCGCCGCTAGACTCCGCCTCCCGGCTCCCTCCTCCGCCCGGCGCCGCCGCCCGACTCCGCCTCCCGACTCCTCCTCGCCGGCGCGCGCCCCGACTCCGCCTCCCCGCTCCCTCCTCGCGGCGCCGCCCGACTCCGCCTCCCGGCTCCCTCCTCTGCGCGCGCCCGACTCCGCCTCCCGGCTCCCTCCTCCGGCCGGCGCGCTCCTCTGCTAGGTTGAACCAATTCCCTCTTGCGCGCTTTCTTTCTTTCCTTGTTTATTGATTCTTGATCACTTTGTTAATTGTTGAATTGTTATTTTGTAAGATTGTGATTTGGTGAATCTATTACATACCTATATTGTTGCTTTAATGTCCAGTAGAGAATTGTTGCTTTAGTTCATAGTATTACACTGCACCCTTTTGACATTTGGCTGTTGTTACCGGCTGTAAATCATAATCCCATCTCCTTTAGTGCGTACTAGAGCTCCTAGCCTTTAAAAGACATTTGAAGTCTGAGAGATGTATAAAGATACATCGGAATTTACTTAGTCCTGTTAATTAATAGTTGTAATCTCTTCATAATTTCATAAAAATTTTATAAATCAAATATCATGCATGAGAAAATGAGAGCTACATAGAAGGGCAGAGCTAGAGATCGAGCTGAAATCAACTTGTATTTCATATTGGAGATGTATTAACAGTATATAGTACATGCTAATTAACTACCAGTTGGTGATTTCCCAATGAGAAGTTCCTTATACACATTTGACTATTCAGACTTAAGGAAGTAGGATCTGATGTCTGTTGATAAGTATGTAGTATGTACGCTCATGGTCCTGATAGATGCATGTTCAACACTTAACACATATCACAAAGATCCGGCTTCTGATTAATGCATGGTCTTGATTATTTGTGTAGTGCATGTGAATCACACGATGTGATCTCACCATATAGGCACTTGTACAGGAACTCAGTTGATGTAGCTATCATCAAAACATCATGTATTAATTAGTTAAATATACAGGGGTAGTTGTGGCAAATGCTCCTGTTAGACTTTCATGCTAAGAAAATTAATGTGCTTTCTAATTTCTTAAGGTTCAAGTACGAGTAGAGAAGGATCTGACATACAAGCACAGTGAGCAATGTAATTCTTGGCCCATACCATACATGATTGGTTAGCTAGTTTTTTTTTCTTGCTATGTATGGATCATGCATGCCTCTTTTGATAAGATAAGACATTATGTATTATGTTTTGCACACTAGGATGGCTGAGGATCGTAGTTGGATGTACAGTGGGCGTAGAGCGATGGGTGACTGTACCCAAGAATGGATGGAAAAGTCGACAGATTTTGTGGATCGAGCATTTGCTAGGCGTAATGGACGAGGTGTGTTGTGCCCTTGTTCTCGTTGTTCGAACACACAGCCACAAATGAGGGCAACAATGATTGCACACCTGTGCAAGTATGGATTTAGGGCAGGCTATACCATGTGGGTGTATCACGGCGAGTCACAACATAGCAGATCAGATGTGCTATGTTGTGAAAATGTAGGGAACGGCGAGATCTGTTGCTTCTACTGCTAATGTTGAAGCTGCTAGTGCTAATGTTGAAGATCATGTAAATGCGTCCATCGCCGAGAGGCCACCACCAGGTGCTTGCTATTTTCATGATCTACTAAAAGGATACCAATATTAGAAAACATTCACAATCAGGTGCTTGCTAAAAAATGGATAAAAATGGCTACATATATAACTAATTCACTATATCCATATCATAAATTCTTTTGAAATGTGTCAACATATAATAATTTGTATGTACAGTCCTTTCTATGAATTTGATGATAAGTGCTTGAGACATAAATGTTGATCAGTAGTTCACAATGACAACATATTGAGAGTTGGAGTTTAACATTTTTAGCACCTATGCTTTTCATGTTCTATATTGTTAGGTGCTAATAAGCACGCCAACATATCAATTTGCGAGCTTTTAAAGGTACATCATACAAGTGGATTCCATGCATGTAATTATATATCTAACAAAATATCACTCCTCGCACCTCTTAATTAAGTCCATATATAGTTTCACTCATTCCTTTTCTGATGAGTACATCATTATACTCAAATTTCTCTTGCATGTCTTGTAGATAACATAAGTAAATGATCAATTAGGCCACAAGCTAGCTGGCCCACACCCGAGCATGCCCTTAAGCGATTTGCCATGTTATTAGGTTGCTCATCATGATTTAAAGAAATTTTTGCTTTGTCAATAGTTTGGTTAATTATCTTTTCATGTAATATCAATTCCTAACTTTTGTTGTAAGATGGCACTAATATTAAGTTTTGCTCTATTTTGGAACTCACAAAATGATGCTTTTGTGCACGAGAAGATTGAAGCAAACAAATTACGTGCATGCAAATGGTTGATGATACTTGCTTTTGTTTGATGTATATAAGACTATGAATTTACTATTTCGAATCATTATATGTATCATGCCATATGCTTACATTTTGAACTTGAACTTGAATGTTGTGAGCTCGGGAACTGTTATATCTATCATGTCTTTTGTTTGTGGAATGGATGGATGGATGGGTTATTTGATTGCTGTGGAATGGATGGATGGATGGATTATTTGATTGCTGTGGAATGGATGGATTATTTGATTGCTATTGAATTGCTGTGGAATGGATTTTTATTGAATTTGTGAAAAATAGGGTTCTGCTGTTTTGTCGTTTTCCCGAGTGCATTTTCCCGAGTGTCGACACTCGGGAAAGCGACCAAATATTTCCCGAGTGTCGACACTCGGGAAAGTGACCTCATATTTCCCGAGTGTCGACACTCGGGAAATTTAAACCGTCAAGTTTCTTGCGAATTGTCGAGCTTTCCAGTGTCATTTTTGCAATGCACTCGGGACAAATAGCCACGTGTCAATTTCTCGGTTTAAATCGGTCAAAAGTTGGAAACTTTGCCGAGTGTTTTTGAAGCTTATTCCCGAGTGTCGACACTCGGTAAAGATTCCCGTTACGGGTCCGAAGCCGTTCTGCAGGGTTTTCTCCCGAGTGTATAAATATACACTCGGGAAAGTTCTATTTCCCGAGTGTTACACTCGGGAAACTGTTTTTGTCCCGACTAATCTATCCCGAGTGCTGTTTCCCGAGTGTGACACTCGGGAAACATATTTCCCGAGTGTTTCTCCTATTTTCCCGAGTGTTTTTGGCACTCAGGAAAAATCCTGATTCTGGTAGTGCTACCAAATCCTAGAGCTTATATTAATTTTGGTTTTCAAACAAACCACAAGTTAAAACAATTAACTTATGCATCCATGGACGAAGCTAGGCTACGATGCTATACATTGGGTATGAAACTTATTTACTAAGTAATTGAACTCGGTCCGCATTGTTTATGGAGACTACACTACTGGTTATTAAACTAAGTAATTGAACGATAAGTACATCATTTTCCCAAAATTTACATATAATTATTGTTGTATTCGGCATTTGCAAACACAAAGAAACCATGGCTCTGCGCGTTCTCGTATGATTGAGAACAGGTAAGAGGAGTAGAGGATCATGAAGCTGGTTGTGGACTTTCTGGAATTGGTCGTGGACTTGATAGATGATCTGGATAGTGATTATTGATGGTTAAGAGTGTGTTATGGGTTTGTGGACTGATATTGCTCAAGTTGGAGAACTTGTGCCAGGAAAATGTTCTTTAGTCTTTGTATGTGCAGGTTGGGTGTGAAAACGATCATGGTCGATGACGAGGAGGACCGGGACTAGGATGGGAAAATCTAAGGTTCAGGCGGTCAAAGATGTCACGAGGTGGTTGGGCTTACGCTAGGGCACGTGGAGATCAAAGGTGGATGCATGATGCGCGGAGAAGCTTTGGGAAGTGTAGTCCTGAAGGCTTACGACGCGTGAGAAGATATGTAATGTGTTTTATATCTAGAAGGTTTAGTGATATTGGAAAACCCGTGTTTGGAAGGATTTCGGGTCCCTCGATTTTCGGAAGGAGATAGGATTCTGTGTCATGTTTGTTAAGGACACAGCTTAGGACTCTAGCCTATAAAAGGAGGCAGAGGTTAAGAGTTCCGTGTGGCTTTGCGTGGTTTTTTATGGGTTGTTGAAGGGCCTTTGGAAGAAAGCTTTCGGAGTTTTTCGTCCTAGGCTTTGAGTGGTGCCATAAGGGCGCTTTGTAGCCACAAAATAAGATTGAGAAATAAAGCTCAGATCTATTCTAAATAGCCATCGTCGGCGGCGTATTTTTGTGGGCATCGTCCCAGATTTGTTCTTCTTCTAAGTAGTGCGTGATGAGATAACGCTTCTCTGTCGACTTTACTGTTGTCGATCACGCGTCGTGTCGTTCGCCTGATTGTTGACCACAACATCGACAGATCGAGCAGATCAGCGCACGACAACGAGAAAGCACTATGTACGAGTAAGTTGGAAAGAATCGGCATAATCATTCACCCCACTCTGATTGCTATATACGATCCTACAGTAGGTAATAAATAAATTAGAACCCTCTGAATTTGAGTTTTGTAAATTATTTGTACGTACAAATTTTGAGAATGCTAGGTGCAAGAATTAGTAATATCTATTTTTAACTTTTAATCGTGTGGGTAAGAACATATAATTTTAGAACGATGGTATTAATTGGTAGGTACGTGGCCTTCTCTATCTATTATTATTGGTACAGAGATTCTTTTTTGGGGGGTTTTTTTAGTCTGAATCGAAGTTAGCTGGTTTTGTGCGTCAACATTTCAATCAGCAAAAATTAACGTTTAGCTAATTCTTGAGAAAGAAATTAAGTGGTCCTCGTGTTGCATTATCATGATGTGACTGACTAAAATATTAATTATTTTTGAAAAGTATGGATGTCTCATGGCGAAGGCAGCATACTGTTCTCTTTGACTTAGCCCATGACATCCAAATGTGCCTTGATGAAAAAGAAAAGAAGGCCTTATGTGTTATATCTGACTATTCCATGACAAACAAGTTAGTCTAGATGCAGAAGAAAAGGAAAGGGCCAAAACTGAAGAAGAGAGAATTGAAGGCAGGGAGCGTAAATAATGGAGCACAGTGGCATGAAAACTGGACATGCATGTATATTCCCTGTCTGACGGTTGCGCCGAAGGTAGAGGCCAATTTAATAGAAAGTCCCATCATCCATTTCCTTCCTGACAATTCATCACCTCATCTCTTCTCATGTTTCGTTTTCTCGTGTTGCCGGCCATCACTCTTCTGTTATTTTTGTTCTTGTTATACTTTGAGAGGTTATTTAAAAATAAAGATAAAAAAATAAAATTTTATATCAATAAAATATGGTAATATGATCAACCTGTTATGTTCTGAAGAAAAAATCATAATAAATTTAGACCCAATTCATCTGATAATTAAGAAAAGTGTGGATAAAAATTCGACTATTTTTTTTTAAAAAAAACAGTCGAATGTTGTTTAGCAAAACCATTAACTTAAAAACCGAGTTGGACTTTACATACGTAATTTCATACCCACGTCATATTGGAAAGAGAAGATAAAGAAGGTAACACATCCTTTTGGTTGCAAACTACCAAATCCTAGAGTTTATATTAATTTTGGGTTTCAAACAAACCACAAGTCAAAACAATTAACGTATGCATTCATGGACGAAGCTAGGTTACGATGCTATACATTGGGTATGAAACTTATTAGGTAATTGAACTCGGTCCGCATTGTTTAGGGAGACTACATTACTGATTATTAAACTAAGTAACTGAACGATAAGTACGTCATTTTCCCAAAATTTACATATAATTATTGTTGTATGCGGCATTTGCAAACACAAAGCTAGAAACCATGGCTCTTCGCGTTCTGGTATGATTGGGAATAGGTAAGAGGATTAGGGTACTTCCATATATATATATATATCATGATTCTTGGTACGTTTATGTAGTAATTAGGTAATTTGCAAGGTCATCGGTGCATCATCTCCACAAGGTCTTTCCGTCAATTCCTCCTGTGTGGACGTGTGTCTGATTTAATCGCGGTTGTCAGTGACATAACTAATGGTAGAAGAAGAGCAATTAGTTCATCTGGAGCAACCTAGAATTAACGGTAGAATTAAAGGTGGAAGAAGCGGAATTAAGCATCCGGAGCGACCGGAATGGCAAGGGATTTGATGATTCAGAGCAGTTAGTAATTTACTACTAAACTATATATCAACGTTTACAAAAAATTTACCATACCTAAGTTGCCCTTTAGTTAATCAACGGCTGATATATTTTCAGTGTTAATGCCTCCTGGAACCTTTCAGGCACTGTAGAAAGCCTCGTACTTGATACAACTGTAAAGGCGTGCAACCAAATACTTAATTCGTAAGTAGCACGTCCATTAGTTAGTGATTAATTTTGAGTATGCACAATTATATCAAAATTATGATGAATACAACTTGACGTAAGCCGATCCATTCAGCGATTCTGACTACACAGTTAGTGATTCTGTACGGAATTACATTGCCCAGCTTACACATCGCGAGCATGGCCCAGCTTGCTCGACTAGCCAATCAAACTTTCTTTTCATTTCTATTTTCTGCGCATATTTTGATGCTAAAGCTAGATAAACTTAATATTGCATAATTCCACTTACATGTTAATGACAAGAAATAATAAAAAGAAAAATCCATATTCGATCCCTCGTTCTGGCTGTAGTTTAACTTTCGTCCCTCGTCTCCGATACTGTTTAGAATCCGTCCCCCTTCTGTATAGCACAACCTGCTGCCCCTATTAGGCCTTGTTTGGAAGGGTCGGGATCGACCGGGATCGGGGATCGATCCACCGGGAACGTCCCGGCGGGGGTATTTTTCCCGGTCGACTGTGTGTCGCTGGTTGGCTAACTCCCGGGATCGAAAACTCCTCCCCCGTTCCAACCCAATCCACGGGGTTAACTCGCCTCGCTCGCGTGTTTCTTCCCCGTCGCAGCGTCGCTGCGCTCGCGACTCCGCAAGATTCCTCCGACCGGCGTCGCCTCCCCCTTTCTCCCCTGCCTCCGGTGAAGCGAATCCCGCCACCCTGGGAGGAATATCTAGCTAGTCTCCTCCTCCTCCTACTTCGATTTCTAGGGTTTGTAACCTCAATTGTTTTTCCCCAAATTTTCTACCAGATCTGTGGCACCGGGGTTAGAGAGGGGGAGGAGAACTCCGACCAGGGAGCTTACAGTAGCCCACTGCCATCCGTGGTGGTGTTGCTCGAGGAGACTCTTCTAGGCGTGGGGAATAGGGAAGCTGCGGTGGGAGGCGGTGGCGCAGGGTCTTCGGGCTTGGGCTGGAGATTCGTCCTCCTCTCCATCTCCTTTCGGTTCTTGGTTTGTGTTACTAGAATTTCTGCTTCTGCTTGTGTATGGATTGAATTGCATTGCTTCTGCTTCCAGCTTTCTCTTTTTGTGTTAAGTGGCCGGATATCTCTTTATATCCCCCTTTTGCTTCCTCCTCCCCGGTGCGATGCTATATATGATTGTTTTTGGAGACTAGTATATATTAACCTAGATCTCAACCTTTCCCAGATGCGTTGCGTTGGTGCATGAGCTGATCTGGACTCCCAAGAAAAAGTTGACCGGCCTAAACAAAGAAAAGAAGCAGAGAGAGGTATATAGCTAGATCTCATGCATCCTGTCCTACCGGCTTACATGCATCCATGATTCCATTCCATGATAATATGTACCATGCTCTGAAGTCTGAATTGATGTGTGCTCAGAACTGTTTATTAAGCATATATTAGGAGAATCTATATCTGCTTTGTTGGTTTGTCTTTGGTGTGAATTGTGTGTTCACTGGATACTAGGAGATTCATGGATGACAGTATAGTCTTTTGGTTTGTGATTCATGCCATGTATGTTGACACTTTGTTGGTGGCTTGAATTCTTATGTTATTCCAGTTGATGCAATTGCGCCATTATACGATTCGTGTATCTTTGGATCATTTGGGCGCTTAGTTTTGTTCACTTTCCTTTTAGGGAAAAAAAATATATGCGAAGTTCCCAAGTCCCTGATTTGCCACTGCAAATTTCCCAAGTTCCTGATTTGCCACTGCACAACATTCTCTCTTGCCACTGTTTTTCACAAACCTTACCTGTTTTTTTCATCACTGTTAACTCCGTTAGGTCAAGATGTGGTTGGCTTGTTATATTTTCCCTGTAACGGCCATATTAACCATGCCACTCCAAAACATTCTCCATTCCCACTGTATGGTTGACTTGTTAAATTTTTTCCCTTTATTTTATGGCTGCCTGTCAGTTTGTGATACTGTGATGGCTACATGGTTCATTATGTATTACATCTGGTGGTGTGTTTTTCTTTGTTTTGTGTTCATATGCAAGGGGACCGGCTGGGCAGGCCCTTCTTCCTTTGTTGCATACTACCATAGATCTCCCCATCTAGTATCTACTCCTACTACTAGATGTGTCCTGTGTGCTGTAGCTTGTTTGCTCAAAACTACATTGTTTATTTATTTCTAATGATCAGTAGTTTAATATTTGTGTTTAGTGGCCAAATGTATTCGAGAAGGGTGCTTCGAACTAAAAGGAGGAGGGAAGAGGATGATGACATGATGTTCGTTGTTTTGCCAACTTTACATCTATTGTCTGCTAGTGCACAAAGTGAAAAAAAACCAAGGCATGCATCTAGACTACTTGGCAGGGAGCGGCTTGGAAATCCTTGAAGGACATGAAATGGATTGTAGAGTTGCATTCCGTATGGAGCCAGTGGTCTTTAGGACAATTGCAAATTATCTTAGAGAGCAGAAACTGTTGAAAGACAGTAGAGGTGTTAGTGTTGAGGAGAAACTTGAATTTTTCATGTTCATGCTCTCCCACAATGCAAGCTTTCAAGATTTACAATTTGAATTCAAGCATAGTGCGGAAACAATTCATCGTCATCTTAAGGAGGTTTTCAATACAATTCCTTCCCTCACCTATAAATTTTTCAAGCTTCTCATTGGAAGATTAGATCGGATCCTTGCTTCTTCCTCTACTTTAAGGTGCACAATTTGACATTCATTTATAAATTAATATTTAGTTCACAAAAAATAAAAACTTATGGATATATTCTTTGCTTTGCAGAATTGTGTTGGTGCTATCGATGATACCCATATTCCTATTACTATAAGTGGAAAGAAGGCTGCTCCGTATAGGAATAGAAAGGGTACATTGAGTCAAAACGTCATGGTAGTTTGTGATTTTGACTTGACCTTCACTTTTATCTCATGTGGCTGGGAGGGATCTGCCACAGATGCTAGAGTCCTTAGGTCTGCTCTGAGTAGTGGTTTTCAAGTATCGGAAGGTAAATTTTTTCTTGTCGATGGTGGTTATGCTAACACACCATCGTTCCTTGCACCTTACTGTGGTGTTCGATATCACCTGAAGGAGTTTGGACGTGGTCACCGTGGACCAAGAGACTACAAGGAGTTATTTAATTATTGTCATGCAAGCTTGCGAAATCACGTAGAAAGGGCTTTAGGAGTTCTAAAGAAGCGCTTCCCCATTCTCAAAGTAGGCACATTCCATCGTATAAAGAACCAAGTGAAGATTCCAACAGCTGCAGCAGTTTTCCATAATATGATCCGAATGCTTGATGGCGATGAGGGGTGGTTAGATAACCAACATAGCAATATACCATCCGAAAAGTTTGTCGATCTTCCAGGAGGTGACAATGAATACCAGAGCAATGTGGATTCACTTAGTAATCAAATGGATCATGGAAATAATGTTAGAGATATAATTGCAAAGAAGATGTGGGAAGATTATGTTCGTAATCAGCCAGAGTAGCACAACAATGCTTTGTTTCCTAATGGGATGTAATTAAGTTGGATGTATTTGTTTTATTTGCACCCAATTTTTCATTTGACTTTTATTTGCACACAATAGAAGATCTATCAAATGAAGAGAAAGTCAAAGCCTTTGGTGTATTCAAGGATGCTCAAAACAGGGAGATTTTTATTAGTGCAGAACCTGTTACTCGTCTCTTGTGGTTGAGAAGTGTGATGGTAAGTGGATAATTTATTTTTTCCATCCTATGTTTGTTGTTTCTTATTTCCATTTGTGCTTATTGTCATTGTCATATATTAACAGGATCTGTAAGCTTGAGGTCAGCAGAGCTTGTACCTGGTAATATTGTTTTCATTGGTAAGTAAAAAAATTATTGACTAATCTGTGCCACAAGTACTTAAGCTGCTAAGCAAATAGTAGCACCATAATCCATATTTCCATGTTGTAGAGATCTAAGCAGGAGCGTGTTACATGGTGGAGTGCCTTACCAGTGGGTCCAGATGAAGTTACAAGGACTGTGAGTGACCTTACCCTTTACTTGCCCCCATTGTTCTCTTGATTAGAACAACAAAATGTAGTATGTGGAACTATTTTGGAGTCTCAGAAAAAAGATGCCACTGAAGTTAGTTTTTTTTTTTGCAATTTGTGAAGGAACAGTCTATGTCTTATCTATGGAGCATGGACTGGAGTGTAGCAAGAACATGAACAATCCTAGATTCATATGCTAGCAGATTCATATGAGCACTTTTTTTATATGTTGTTTCTGATGGGTAGGTGGAGATATGCCTTTCATAAATAACTAAGGGACCGGCTGGGCAGACCCTTCTTCCTTTGTTGCATACTAGGATCAACTGGTGTTGCTGATCATGCTTGGATAGTATAGGAAATGGTATTGGGACTCCAGATATCTTTGCTTTGTAATGCTTCAGCACATCTTAGGTCTGTTATGTCCAGTACATTAGCATTATATGTATCTATTTTCTTCTATCAAATACTCTTATGTCCAGTAAATATGCTTCAGTGCATATGCTTCTGTTAAATATAGCTGTTTTGCACTATCCAAATCATAATCATTTGATCCTGCACTTCTGTAACTCTAGTCCATCATTACTTGCTTATTTGCTAGATTCTCAACCTCACATATCCATATCATAATTATTTGCCATTTGAAGTTCAAGTATTTTACATGATTACATCCAAATTGATGTTCCCATCATTTGCTAGATTCTCAACCTCACATATTGTCTCTTAGTAACTGCCCATTCTAAGGAAATTTAAAAAGGATTTGCAGCAACATAAGTATTGATATTTTTTTTAACAGAGTGATACATGATTTTTTTAAACTCTAATACGTCAAATAAATAATTGAATTTCATATACCAGATTTTGCTATACATACATTGACAACTGGGCTGCCATCATAAAGCGCTGCCCCCTTTGCAAAAGTGAATTTCATATGTAGCCCATACGTGGCCT
This sequence comes from Ampelocalamus luodianensis, assembly GCA_036346255.1. Taxonomy (NCBI): domain Eukaryota; kingdom Viridiplantae; phylum Streptophyta; class Magnoliopsida; order Poales; family Poaceae; genus Ampelocalamus; species Ampelocalamus luodianensis. The sequence continues at coordinate 35,179,545 of CM070622.1, forward strand.
TTGAGGTATGACACAATGAGTGTAACAGGAGATAACATCATGGAGATGAGTTGAACAACCTTTTGACATGTTCGTTGAAATATTGGAATGCATCTGAATATGTCTGGCTGTTATGAACTTTGTGGTATCATGTTGTTGAGATTGTCATGTTGTTGAGTTTGTCATGTTGAGATTAACTGTGGATTTTTTACATGTTTCTCATGTTGTTAAGGTTGTCACGCAATGTTGATTATCTATTTTTGTGGATTTTTGTACATCCTTTCAATTAACTTTCAAATTTTCTAAACTGCTTATAGATTTTTCTATGTTTACGTCATCGCAGTTTTTTTTTTTTTGGATATATATATATATATATATATATATATATATATATATATATATATATATATGGATTTCTCTGAATTATTTTCAAAATTCGAACTTATAAGGTTTTAAACTCCCCCAAGCAATCCCTATCCTAAGTCATTCCCTGCCCCAAGCTTGGATCTTCCAAAGAGCTAAGTCAGTAAACAACCTCACGGAGGGGATTGGGTGGGTGGGAGGGGATCAACCCAATCCACACAGGGGTTGATTTCCACAGGGATACAATCCCTTCCGTGCCAAACAAGGCCTTAGGAGTTGATCCTGTTCGCACAACCATCTCTCCTCCTCATGTTCTTGAGCTTGGACAGGGCACGGGGAATGCCACGAGGGAGAGGAGCTGCACCATTTTGATTTTGCACGTTAAATTAGACTGGATGACAGGAGGTGTAAATTAGCAGCGGTGACCAATTACCAGTAGGCAGATGAGGCCTACGAATGAGTGTCAGTGGTAAGATCCCAGCGGCGGTGACTGGGTGTTAGGGCATCTCTAATAGTATATTTATTGTCGCCTCTTAGTTATACCACGTTAACAAAATTCTACGTAGATGGGAGAGGGGGAGGAGAGAGAGAGAGAGCACAGGTCATCTCTTCCTGAAGAGACTGTCGTGCACGTGAAACAAGACATGATACATTAATCTACTCTAGTTGACATGTAGGCCAATTTCAAAAAAAAATTATAAAATATAAATGTTAAAAAGTATGCTAGAGAATATCTATTAGAGATGTTATATCTAAAAATAATATAGCATATGTTATAGATAAAATTATCTTTAACTTTTAGAGATGCACTTAGTGACAATTGCTCCGCAAGAACCCAGTAATCTCCTCCCATCCACACGATTTTGGAGCCAGCCGGTGAGGTCCCAATACAAAACAGGCTCCAGCTTTGGTCGGCTTCTAGAAGAGCTAGGCTCCAAGCCATGCCAAAGAGAAACGTACACTTAGTATACTTAGTACAATTGTAAATGTGTGCAACCACATACTTAACTCATCTGTAGTACGTCCATTAATTAGTGATTTTGACTATACACAACTATACCAAAATTTATGATGAATACGTACAATTTTGACGTTTAGCGATTCTGACCACACAGAACGGGCATGTACCGAATCACATTGCCCAAAGTACACATCGCTAGCATGGCCCAGCTAGGATCCGCGCGCCAATCAAACTTTCTTTTCATTTCTATTTTCTGCACATATTTTCATTCTAAAGCCAGAGAAACTTAATGCTGCATAATTCCACTAACATGTCAATGATCAGCAATAGAAAAAGGAAAACCGGAAGGATGCCATTGTAAAGTGTATGGTTTTGAAAAACTCCATCCGTTGTGAGGTTGATATAGGGATCCAGGTCCACATGTCATGAGATACCCAACGGCATTTCTCAAACTACGTGATTTTGCTGTTAGTAGCGTCTATCAAAATCTAAAACAATAAAAAACAATCCCATGCAAACAAGTTAAAGAAACATTAATTAACTGGTAAACCAAAATTGTCCGGGACCGCCGGGAAAATTTGTAAATTATTAACAGCCTAATATATAAAATTAAGTTAAACAAACATTAATTAAGTGGTAAACCAAAATTACAAACAATAGTCACTGCAATTGTTCAATCGTAGCGTTGCGTTCTCAATCAAAATGCCACGTTGTGTCAATAAAAAAGGGTTTAAGTTGCAGTTAAGCTCGAAATTCAGCTTGTGGCAGTTCTACTTCGACGAATCCGATGCAATTACGTAATCTGGGACATTCGGACCACGAGTGAATGCAGCAGATCGAGGCAGGGTCACTCCTGCCACTTAATGGTGACAATTTCGCGAAAACCCTATATAGAACCTTCCTCGCTAGCTGATCTAGAAGGTATAGTGCGACCAAAAAACCCCTACTAGGATTATAAGTCCATGCATACTAGGAGTGCTAGAAATGAATTTTGCCTTCTAGCGCGGGTGCTAGCTACTGCACACCATTAGTGCCAAAATCAGAAAGCTAGGACAGGTGTACCTACATGCACATGTAAGTGGAGAGCGTGGTATGATAAAAATATATAATATTTTATTTAGTTATGGACCTGCCGTAAAGAAATAAGAAGTTATTGAACACTAGAAAAAAAAATCTAGCATCTTCGTGGTGTGACAATGAATTTGAGAATTTAACATACAGGATATGTTCTAAGATAAGATCCACAAAATTAATGCGCCTGCCGGTGTAGTGTGTAGTAATAGGCTACTAGCTACACTAGTTAGATCATCAGCGTCAACTCACCAACTACATTGGTATGGAAGCATGAAAGTCATTCAAGCAATGAAGAGATCGATTGCCGTTCTCCGATACAGGAGTATGTCATATGTGGTTGCTGGTCAAATCAGAGCTGATCGACACAGACATAATTTGCATTATTGCGATGGCTACATACGTTGGCCAATATATATCGGAACCAATCAATATGCGTGGCCAGATTAATAGACTCTTCAACCGTCCAATTCATAACCAGATCAAATTGACTAGCTAGCTTACTATATTCAATTCCGTGTGGAACATTTTTAAAAGGCATCTCCAATAATATATTTATTATCGTCTCTTATATATATTATGTCAATAAAATCCTACATAGAGGAGAGAGTGGGAGGAGAGAGAGCACATGTTGTCTCTTCCTGAAGAGATGGTCGTACACGTGAAACAAGACATAATACATTAATCTACTCTAGTTGACATGTAGGCCTGTTTCAAAGAAAAATTATAAAATATAAATATTAAAAAATATGCTAAAGACTATCTATTGGAGATGTTGCCTCTAACATATGTTAGAGACAAAGTTATCTCTAACTATTGGAGATGCCCTAATGAATCTAGATCGGCTAGCCTGTTCATTTACCTATCCAGAGCAAAAAACACACAACGACTAACAAACACACGCTTATTTGTTTATATTTACCACGACTAGATCTGGGAGTTGGGCTGTGCCTTTCTGGGCCGCCCAAGGCCGGGCCGGCACGGTATGACCCAAACACGGCATGACATGTGGTGAGCCAGGCTGGCATGGCACAAACGGTCGGCCGTGTCATGCCTGATGATTGGGCTCGTCGAGCGTCACGACACGACATGCTACATTGGGCCATGCTCAGGCCGGCACGTCCCGAAAAGCCTGGCATGGCACCCACACTTTCCTTTTCCCTTTTCTTCTCCCTCACTTCCTATTCCCCACCGCAGACCCTCTCCCTCCCTCTTTCTCTCTCCCTCATTCCCTTGCCCCCCCTCTCGTGACGCTGCTTGCCCTCACATCCTCCTCTCTCCTCGGGCGGTGGTGAGGCAGGCGGCGGCAGCGCGTGGCGGCCAAGGTGGGCGGAGGCGACGAACCGCAACGGGCGAGCACGGGGCGGCAGTGGCGGACAACATTGAGCACATGAGCCATATGTCGTGCCCATACCGACACAGCCCGACAGCGGCCTAACGTTCCATCGTGTCGTGCGGTGCCAGGCATCGTCGTCATCTGTCTGTGCTGGCACGGCATGGCCTAACTCCCAGCACTGTACAAAACCATGTGATTTGATAAGCGAATCTGTCGGCAAGTTTGAACTCTGAAGTGACCTTGTGATGATTCTTGTCATCACATTAATTATTGCATGATCTAGTCGTTTGCTATTGTAGACGAATTGTTGTCGATCTTACGAAGTAAATGCGGAAGACGTGATCTGGGATTAGGAAGAGAAGATCGGACATTTATACAGGTTCAGGCCTTCTCCGAAGATAATAACAACCATACTTCCCGTGTGCTTGTATTGAATGAGATTACAATGGGGGTGCACTGTGCTTAGGATGAACAAAGTGCAACTAAGACTATCCTTCTTATCTGTCCTCTCTATCATCTGACTCTGTCCCTTATATAGTGTCAAAGAGGTGAAAGTTACTACCTACGGAGAGACGCCTTGTCAGTTCCTAGATCTCCCACGTGGGCAATAGTTGTTGTTGGTCGGTGTATTTGCCTGCTATAGAATTGGCATTGTACACATTTAGTGATAAGCTCTTTAGCATCATGGCGGACAGTTGGTACAACATTTCCTCATTGTCCTCGGATTGTTTCTTACCACTCGTATCTGGCATCTCTATGATGGTCGAGAGCAGCCCTTTACTAGGGTAGTAGTACCTGAGTTTCCTTTGAAAAATTGCACAATTTGGAGGTCATGTCCTTTTTCATGAGAAGGATACCACCTTGGCTTGTCTATCCTCTGATTAGGGTGTTTATATTTGCTTCGATTGGAGTATGATTTAGAGCTTCGAGGCTCTTTGTATGCAACATCCACTACTTCCTCTGAGCTCTTTGTTGATGGTTTTTTTACCTTTTGATTTGCTCTTGGGTTTACTGGGCTGTTTTTCTTTCTTGTTATCTTTATCCTGTAGTCCTCGGGATCCCTTGTCGTTGTAGTCGGCTATCCGATTCCACTCGACTGCTTTTGCGGCAGTCGTGTAGTGGTCGACCATATCGAAGAGGTCGAGACTGTAGCTAGAGGGTTAAGGGAAATTTTTTGTGTGAACCTCCAGTTTCTGACTCCCTGCTTAAAGGCTTGAATGACTGATGGTTTAGATATTTTAGGAATAGTTTTTCAAACCTTATTGTAGTGTCGAATGAGCTGACGCAATGTCTCATGTGACTCTTGACGCATGCGGTGCAGGTCATCATCCTTGATAGGATTGTGGTAGGTGCCCTAGAAGTTGGCTGATAGTAGATCACATAGATGTTGCTAGGAGTAGATCGACTTAGGTGGTTGATTCAACAACCATGAGTGAGCATATCCTTCGAGCATGATTGGGAGCTAATTTGCCATCACATGCTTTCCCCCTCCTGTTGCTCCGAGAGCTGTTGTGTAAATTTGTAGAAATTCAAGGGGGTTCTCCCCTTCATCAAATTTCTCCATGTTTGCCGGGCAGAACGTACTTGACCAAAGAACTGCTCAAAGATCAGCAAAAATGCCCGACATCTGGCAATGTACTCATAACGCCTCCTTTGTGAAAAGGTAGGGTTATAGTCATGTAACATCCCAAATCTTGGCTTGTGTTTCAAATGTATGAAAATGTGAAGAAATTAATACATTTCATGCATCTTGTTGCTGCTTGAATATTCTGAACATTCTTGCAAAGGAATTGTAGAATTCGAAACCATAAGCTTCTTTTTTTGACCGAAAACAAGAAAGAGAGCTCTCTGTGACCACAAGCTTCTTTTAACTTGAGTCTTGACCCCTTTTGAAACTTTTCGGATAATCTTATGATCATCATCGAAAATATTTTTCCTTGGTTCTAGGGCTTCAGATGACTTCTCTGAAATTTTTTTATAATTTTTAGAAATTATTTGATAATTTTAATAGGCTAGTCAAACCAATTGGACTCTTGGTCAAACCCTAGATTAGTACCTTGAGAAATTTTTGGAGAAAAATGCCTTGCATCAAAACCTCTGGAAATTTTATACAAGATCAATCCTGCAGTTGGCCACCTCCTGTAAAATTTTTGGAATTTTTAGAGTTGTGTAGCTCCATCTAAAAATTCCTCTAAGTTTCAACATATTTCTCAAACCCTAGTCAAAGTTACTATTGGGTCTGAGTCAGACTCGGGTCTTTTGGTTGAGCCCAACCAACTAAACGCACTCAGGCCTGCTCAAAAAGGCATGCAGTCCAGATTTAAGTGAACGTTCAGACCGCCCGAGAATCCGCTTCAATCAGGACCGTTCATTCCCCATCGGACCGCCAGGATTGTTTTGAACGTTCGGACCGTCCGAACGTTACTTTTAATCTGAGCCCGTTCATTTCCAATCGGACCGTCAAAGTGTTTTGACCCAGGTCTTTTGACTCAACCCAACCCACTCATTCATTTCTGACTCAACCCACTTTGGTTTATCTCTCTGACTAGTGGGCTCTCGCCGGTTCTGTTCTTCTTCTTCCTCGCTGGCTCGTACACGAGCGCTAGAGCGCCAGGGCATGGGAGAGCACCTTGTCAACCTCAGTGCGTCGCCCTCAATGGCTCTTAGCCCCTGGTTTTGTTGACCATCAATGGTTTTCGCCCTCAAAGTCGTGGCCGCGCCTGCTCCCATCTTCTCAAGCTCGTCCATGGCAGAGCTTGGACCGGGCTCACCGTGGAGCTTCGTCCTCGCGTAGCTCCTACTCTCCGGCTATAAATAACCCTTGAGCTCCTCCTTGTATTCTTTTACAACACCACCCTAGCTCCCTCTCTACTTTTTTGAGCTCAAACTCCAGAGAGCCCCAAATCGCCATTGTCGATCGACAAGCTTCTTGTTCGTCACCAGTGCTTCAGTGATTCCTTTGCTTATATCTTCGCATCACTTTGCGCCCCTCCTTATTTTAATCTTTCCCCTAACTCAATTTTGAATTGCCTTCACAGGAATCATCAAATTTTGGTTTTGTTCTTCTTCGGCCGAAGTTCACCCCTTTCTTCTTCAGCTCCGGTAAGGACCTCCTCTCTTCAATTACTTGCTCATGAACCATCTCTGAGCCTTATTGAAGCTATCCTTACCATTCTTTCTGTAACACCCCAGCTCAACATTGAGCCTCGAATGCTACTAAAATTAAATTAAACTAAGCTAAACTAAGACCAATTACAAAATCTCGACAAAACCTCCTTTGTATAGTCGCCTATACCGAGGTTCCAACAATTGATCAAGGCATTTATCAATATAATCATAATCAGGTTCATTCAAGCGTGTAGAATAATATCATAAACATAACCAAAACTTTCTATTCTCATTATTACGCTTAACTCGAATCTCAAACTATCCATAGCTTCTAATGTAAACATAACATTTAACAATAATTTCATAATCCAATTCACTCATGCATAAGAGATAAACATAGGAATGTAATCAAATTAACACTATTCTCACAACCATAATCAGAATCATAAAACAACCATGGGTATTTCTCAGCAGTCTATTTATTCTTATATGAAGCTAAATGACAATTGCTTTAATGTTGTGAGGTAGTGCGTGCTTTCCAATTCATCTACTCCTCCCATGCATGCCATCTTGCCGCTTGTACCTAAAACACATCAAAGCAAGAGTGAGCCCAAAGACTCAGCAAGTACCAACAAGGCTAAGCAAGTTAACATTCATAGCATCAATAATCCAAGATAAACAATGCACCAGAGTAGAGCCTTCATGCTCATGTGTATGCAACCAATGCAATGCACCTTTTAACTTTATCTCTTTTCACATTTTACGTGTAATGCGGGTATACAACCGTCATTGTGTACCCTTGCTCGTGCCCTCCCGCAGTGGACCAAAAGCCTATACACCACATGTATAGGACCTTTGCCCATCATCCAATGATGGGGACCTCTTTGCTCATAGCCCACATTGCACCAATGTGGGGACTCAAGCCCGCCAATACATGACGGGACCTCAACGAATGCATACTTGGTCACCACGTGACCAAGCTTCAAAGATGATCTCAATATGCACATGCACAACATCTATTCATCATCAATATACCAAGTACAATAACAACGGACATAAATAGAGCATAATCATACTTGGAGCATTCACCAATCTCAATATAAACATCATGCCAAGAACCTTACTTCGCTATCATATATCAAAAACATGCATGTATGACCAAGTCTCCAACACGATTGGAACATGCAATTGCTCCATGCCCACGTCTTTCATATACACGAATTTAACATGTACATAACAACATGTATGATTTAGCAACGCTCAAGGAAACATTAACCATAGCTTGCATTCATCAAGATAAAAGGAAAACTCATTACGCTAACATTCGTGCAAGGCTACAACAAGCAATCACCACAATCATATCATACGACCAAAATACGCTATAACCCGAATACTTGCCTCAACCGTGCGAAAACGGCGGACGCGAAGTGGGTGCTGCCCTTGGGATCTCGCTGCCACCTGGACAAGAAGATAACCCCAAACTAAGAATAACATACTGGACCAAAATCATACATCACATTACAATCGAAATCGCTAATCTTCTTATCACGTCTAGCTTTTCTAATTTCTAGCGATCGGTCACTGCGGACAGCAGACTTCAAAAATTCATAACTTTCTGCTCAGGAGTCCAAATAGGATGATCTTGGACAATCTGAAAAGGTAATTGAAATGTCTAAATAAATTTAGTTGGGGAGACCCTCTGATTCGGCCATCTACCAGACCTACCAATCTATTTAATCAGAGCAAATATTTCACGTCGGGTTTCTGGACAGCGACAAAGAAACTATCATAACTTTCTCTACGTACGTCCAAATTCAGTGATCTTTAGTTTTCCTGAAAGCTAAGAGGATTAGCCTCATTTTTCGTTAAGGTGAGACCCTCTGGAAACCCCTCTAAATACGCGCTTCTATCAGGTTAACTAACACTAGCAAATCTGCTTCTCTCCAGAAACACAGAAGTACTAATAAATTCATAACTTTGGCTACCGAAGTCCAAATGACTTGATTCTTGTCGGCAATGAAAGGTAACTACGATAGCTACAACTTTCTAGGAGACACCCAGACCCAAATATGCCTCTAACTTAATCAAAACCGACAAACTTCCCTGCTGCAGAATAACGACGAACTGGCATCCGAAAATTAGACAACTAGAAAACGACCCCAAAACAACAAATCGCTGGTTACCCTTGCCAAACGAAAAGAGCACGCAGCGGGATGATAACCACCATGCTTCCGCTGCGGATCCCTTCTTCTCCTCTTCTTCCCTTCTCTTCTTCCTCTTCTTTCTCTTCTTTCTCCTTCTCCTTCTTCTTCTTCCTTGGCCGGCTGCAAGGAGATCCTTCTCCTCCTTGGCCAGCAACAATGGGGGTGGTGTGGGGATGGGGAGGCGCAAGAGAGGGTGGAGGAGGTGGAGAGGTGGGGAGGTGGGGTGGCGGCCGAATGGGTGGGAGGGGAAAGGGGAGGAGGGAAGGGGCTAGGGTTTTGGGGAGGAGCCCCCTGGCCGGCCACCCTCATGGGCCATGGCCCAGCCCAAGTTGCCGCCATTTGCTCTTTCCCCCTCTAAAATTGCAGCACCGATAACAATCCAATTAGTCCCTCCTGCCGCTCCGTTTGATTCTTCCCGAACCATCGATCTCTCCCAAATAAAATTAATCTTCCTCGATTCAAACCTTAACTCTCTTCGATATTACATTCTACCCCTTAACAGATTCGACCCGAATCTAAACGCCAATCTTCCCGAAGGAAAACCACGACTAGAACTTAATCAATGATACCAATGCGATCAACTCTTACTAAACTCGCCACGTGAGACTTCAACTCTCAAGTGACCTCTCTCCAACGAAGAGACCACAACACCAGACGTAAATCGACGCTCGACTAACGCCCACTCGACATTCCGGTACACTCACCGGACAAGACTCGAGGTAAGACCTCACTCGATGGTTAACGGCGCAATCGAAACCTCAAACTCGGATCTCCCAGTTACAAGACGTTACGCACTCGCGCATGGACTCGAGATGCCCCGCGATACGCCAACTAGCTTAAAATAACCCAATGTATCTTGGGTTAAACCTCCCAAAGATACCGAACCACACGACATGCACATAGAACACGAACTCGTGTTCCACCGCTCAATTATACTCCTCACTAAAGCAAAAATCACCTCCTTTAACCGAAACACACAACAACAATACTCTTCCTAAACACACTCTTTTACCAAAGAAAGCTCAACTGAAAATGAAGAACTCTCAACGCAACCAAACGTTACCAACTCGGTACTAAAAGGAGTCAAATTCAAAATCGATGATTTAACACGAAAATCTTTCCACCTTCAATTAGAAAATTTGCAAATAAACACCACGATCGCTAAAAGAGAAACCACTCAATTAACCAAATCCATCATTTCTTTTATTCTTTCCGAACCGATAAGAATCATATATACCAAAATCGAATCAAACTCAACTTACGAAAGATATTGGTCAACAACACAAAACTCAAACGAGAATCGAGGAAACAATTCACTCCTTTGAGGAAGTATCAAATTCTCGAGATCTCTTTAAGAATAAAATCTCTCTCAACTTTGGAGTTTCATTCATCACAAAACACACTAACTCATCTTTCTTAACTTTACATTCTCAATGTTACACTCAAGTTGAAATACATCATCCACAATTCCGTATAAAGGCTCTATCGACGCCAAACTTTATCTCAACAACTCCTCTATCTACATGATTAATTTGACAGATGACTTCAATGCATCTCAAAATAGATTACACACGCAATCACATCTCCTCAATGTTTTAGAAATAAACAACTTGGAATTCACACTCACAGTCATATACTTTCTCTAAAAGGGCTCTATCAATAATTATCTCACTGCTCAAACCCACCCTTAATCTACCTCCTCTACACATAATCATTGGGTGCCCCAAGTCCTAGCATAAAATTGCAAAGCCCAAATTAAACTCCAAGATTCCTACAACGAACTTCTCATATAAAAGATAGGAAATCCTCGATTAAATCCAGAAATCCCATAATTCCAACATACTCTCTCATTAACATCATCATGAAAATATTTTCTTGACCAGTTTACCTTTACAAAGATTATAACCTCAAAAGGTTACTCATTTAAAGCCAAATCACTCTTGACGTTACTCAATATTTTCCATTATCCCATGAATTAACATGGCGATTTGATTACTTTGTAACCCCACTCTCATTAAACCACATCATCAAGAATAACTTTCATAGCCTCGCAATACTACCAAATTGCGATACTCTAATAAATTGATCTAGATTTCCATACTTGCTAATTCTAATGCTCGGTCAAAAGAACACCAAATCTTGGACTACAACTTGTTATAGGTCCTACTAGTTGCGCATAACTAAATCATAGCTCCAAAGACAAATATTCTTTTCAACTCAATTCCTCTCCAAGGATTATTCCAATAAATCGATGATTACTCCAAGCCTCTCGCACGACTTGACACCTTAGGGTTCATCAAACCATCTACGAGACTTTACAATACAGATCGGTTAACCCTTTCTTAGAAGAAGAGGCAAATAGAAATAAGTTTCACTCAAAAGAAAACGTTACCACTTACAAGAGTTACAAGATCAAGAGAAACAATCGATAAAACTGTTCTCAAAACCAAAGATATGATCAAAGTTGAGGCGCACGCCCCACAATCAGAGAATATCAAACCTCGACGAGAATAAAACATGCTTTTAGAATTCGGAAAACTCTTATGGGCAAGAACAAAATTTTTAGACAAACTTCAATATTCGCAAGTTATGAAACTTTACTTAAATCTCAAATACTTCCACTTTACTCGATTTTCGTTGGTTATAGCATCACCATGGCATTTCCGACAAAGAGTAATTGAAGATCACAACACCTATTCCACTTAGGAACTAATAAAACCTCTCAACACGTCACTTTGCTCTAAACAAATTCAGCTATCACATCAACATGAGGTCCGAAAGATCACAAATGCGAACTAGAAACATATTCAATTAATTAACATCTCGCGAGCGATCGAGTCCCTTTATACAAAACATTCAATATTATCATCATAATCCCTTACTGACAATCACACTAGTAATGTAACAATACACTCTTAGCGAGACTCATCATAGCCTCTTATCCCATCATAAATTTCTCCAAAGGAAACACAAGCCACAAGGTTGAAACAAACCTATTTTTAACTAGTTCATACTATCAAATGATACTTTCGCAAAGCACACTATCGAGGCCACTTACTCAATCACCCACTCAACCATTAGTGTTACTCACACCCGCTCCAATCACATTAACAATTGTCAATTGTATGAATCATGTATACAAATAGGGTCCTACTTGCTTGTAGTCGCAGAACCATCTGTAAACACAAAGTCAACATTTAATAATCTCATCGCTTGCACAACATGGTTTCACAACATGCTACCTCAACGCTCGCCTAATCTAATATACATGTTTTTAATCTAGCAATTTTGTATGATCATCAAGTAACTAGTTTACGAAAATTTCCAACTGATATCCTCTAAAGCATCGCTCAAACACATTCTTAACATAACCATCACTAATGGGTAAGCTAATCCATAGAGATACATTACTCCATGCTATCCAATAAATCTACCGATTCCACAATCCTAACAATCGACCAATTCATCAAAATACCACACCTCTTAACAACTCCATTGATTCCAACTAAATATTGTCATACTCATAGTCATAACTCATCAAGAACCACTAAAGGACAACCTCCACTTATTCAACTTTCTTTGATAAGGACCTTAGTTAAGATCGATCATGCACAAACCGCGAACTTAACTTGAAACTCATAACACAACCATTAATATTCAACGCTCAAAATACCCAAAGAGATACGTTGAGTCAAAGCCTTCATGAACTAAAGTACTTACAAAAGAAACTTTCATTAACCAAAACATCAAGCTTAATAAAATAGGTCAAGCTTTCCAATAAGAAAACAAAACTCCCTACAAAAGTCAATATTGACAATTAGCAAAATTCACCAATCGAGAATAACTCAACGGTGGAAAAACAATAATTGATTTACGGGCAAATTAAGCCAAAGGAAACACACCAAACATTTCAAAGAAACCCATCAATCGCAACCGGTTAAGAGTTGACCAAATTCAAATTCGGGAAGAGAGCAACTCTTCTAAAGATTCTCGCCATCGACACTGTATTTAAGATATCCGGGTAGCACTTCTATACCCACTCCACTAACTGGTGTAACTGTAAAGCCGTGGTCACAACCACGACCTTAACCTCTCAACAACGACTAATCCCACTCATAATAATCATAATAATTAATTAATAAGCAGCCAAACTCAATTCATATCAGCAATAATCAAAACGATATAACGGAAACGTAAATGCAAAGATTGACCCATCCCCATCCTACTGTGCTCAGTGTGTCAAACTTTTAAGTTGATTAACATTAGCAATTTTTTTTATATCTAGTCACCACGGACCTACAGCCCGCTCTGATACCAACTGTAACACCCCAGCTCAACATTGAGCCTGGAATGCTACTAAAATTAAATTAAACTAAGCTAAACTAAGACCAATTACAAAATCTCGACAAAACCTCCTTTGTATAGTCGCCTATACCGAGGTTCCAACAATTGATCAAGGCATTTATCAATATAATCATAATCAGGTTCATTCAAGCGTGTAGAATAATATCATAAACATAACCAAAACTTTCTATTCTCATTATTACAGCTTAACTGAATCTCAAACTATCCATAGCTTCTAACAGGTAAACATAACATTTAACAATAATTTCATAATCCAATTCACTCATGCATAAGAGATAAACATAGGAATGTAATCAAATTAACACTATTCTCACAACCATAATCGAATCATAAAACAACCATGGGTATTTCTCGTGATCTATTTATTCTTATATGAAGCTAAATGACAATTGCTTTAATGTTGTGAGGTAGTGCGTGCTTTCCAATTCATCTACTCCTCCCATGCATGCCGCCTTGCGATTGTACCTAAAACACATCAAAGCAAGAGTGAGCCCAAAGACTCAGCAAGTACCAACAAGGCTAAGCAAGTTAACATTCATAGCATCAATAATCCAAGATAAACAATGCACCGAGTAGAGCCTTCATGCTCATGTGTATGCAACCAATGCAATGCACCTTTTAACTTTATCTCTTTTCGCATTTTACCGTAATGCGGGTATACAACCGCCATTGTGTACCCTTGCTCGTGCCCTCCGGCATAGGGACCAAAAGCCTATACACCACATGTATAGGGACCTTGCCCATCATCCGAATGATGGGGACCTCTTTGCTCATAGCCCACATTGCACCAATGTGGGGACCTCTGCCACCAATACATGACGGGACCTCAACGAATGCATACTTGGTCACCACGTGACCAAGCTTCAAAGATGATCTCAATATGCACATGCACAACATCTATTCATCATCAATATACCAAGTACAATAACAACGGACATAAATAGAGCATAATCATACTTGGAGCATTCACCAATCTCAATATAAACATCATGCCAAGAACCTTACTTCGCTATCATATATCAAAACATGCATGTATGACCAAGTCTCCAACACGATTGGAACATGCAATTGCTCCATGCCCACGTCTTTCATATACACGAATTTAACATGTACATAACAACATGTATGATTTAGCAACGCTCAAGGAAACATTAACCATAGCTTGCATTCATCAAGATAAAAGGAAAACTCATTACGCTAACATTCGTGCAAGGCTACAACAAGCAATCACCACAATCATATCATACGACCAAAATACGCTTATAACCCGAATACTTGCCTCAACCGTGCGAAAACGGCGGCGAAGTGGGTGCTGCCCTTGGGATCTCGCTGCCACCTGGACAAGAAGATAACCCCAAACTAAGAATAACATACTGGACCAAAATCATACATCACATTACAATCGAAATCGCTAATCTTCTTATCACGCCTAGCTTTTCTAATTTCTAGCGACCGTCACTGCGGACAGCAGACTTCAAAATTCATAACTTTCTGCTCAGGAGTCCAAATAGGATGATCTTGGACAATCTGAAAAGGTAATTGAAATGTCTAAATAAACTTAGTTGGGGAGACCTCTGATTCGGCCATCTACCAGACCTACCAATCTATTTAATCAGAGCAAATATTTCACGTCGGGTTTCTGGACAGCGACAAAGAAACTATCATAACTTTCTACGTTCGTCAAAATTCAGTGATCTTTAGTTTTCCTGAAAGCTAAGAGGATTAGCCTCATTTTTCGTTAAGGTGAGACCCTCTGGAAACCCCTCTAAATATGCGCTTCTATCAGGTTAACTAACACTAGCAAATCTGCTTCTCTCCAGAAACACAGAAGTACTAATAAATTCATAACTTTGGCTACCGAAGTCCAAATGACTTGATTCTTGTCGGCAATGAAAGGTAACTACGATAGCTACAACTTTCTAGGAGACACCCAGACCCAAATCTGCCTCTAACTTAATCAAAACCGACAAACTTCCTGCTGCAGAATAACGACGAACTGGCATCCGAAAATTAGACAACTAGAAAACGACCCCAAAACAACAAATCGCGGGTTACCCTTGCCGAAACGAAAAGAGCACGCAGCGGGATGATAACCACCATGCTTCCGCTATGGATCCCTTCTTCTCCTCTTCTTCCCTTCTCTTCTTCCTCTTCTTTCTCTTCTTTTCTCCTTCTCCTTCTTCTTCTTCCTTGGCCGGCTGCAGGGAGATCCTTCTCCTCCTTGGCCAGCAACAATGGGGTGGTGTGGGGATGGGGAGGCGCAAGAGAGGGTGGAGGAGGTGGAGAGGTGGGGAGGTGGGGTGGCGGCCGAATGGGTGTGGGAGGGGAAAGGGGAGGGAGGGAAGGGGCTAGGGTTTTGGGGAGGAGCCCCTGGCCGGCCACCCTCATGGGCCATGGCCCAGGCCCAAGTTGCCGCCCATTTGCTCTTTCCCCCCTCTAAAATTGCAGCACTTATAACAATCCAATTAGTCCCTCCTGTCGTTCCGTTTGATTCTTCCCCGAACCATCGATCTCTCCCGAAATAAAATTAATCTTCCTCGATTCAAACCTTAACTCTCTTTCGGGATATTACACTTTCCTTTTTGTTTGCTCAGGCTGTTTTCTCCTCGTCATCTTCCTCAGCACCGGTGCTGGTCTTTGTCGCCGAAGCTCCTTCGGCCATCTTTGAACCTCTTCTGTGCTCATGTAGCTTCCTTGTAGTCCCTAGTTGCTTGGGCACCCGCTTCCTTGGACAATGCGGAGCTTCTTGTCATTTTTGCTTTTTTGTTGTATCTTTAGTGCCGCCCATCTCCGGCTAGCCACCTGTAACACCCTGGCTATTCGGAAGCCAAAATGTTACCTAAAAAACTATCATACACCAACAAAGCGGAAGAAATACAACAAAGCTTCAAGAATACCAGTTACTCAAGTCGACTGAAACCACTAGGGTAATTAATTCAAAAGACCAATCCAGGAACACAAGCAGATATTTAATAAACCAATATCGTAGAGAAGGATGACATCCAACATCAACTCTATTTATTACAGTTCAATACTTAACGAAGGAAAGACAGGGATAAAACATCCTCTACTTGTAACTTGAATATGGTGAAGTGAAGGTATTATGTGTGTCTACTTCCCCCCATGAATGCTCTCTTCAGCGATCACCTAGAAATAAACAATTACAAACAAGGGTGAGTCCAAGACTCAACAAGTACAAGGATAAATATGAACTCCTATGAATATGAACAAGGCATCATCATTTAAGAATACTAACATGGAATTGAAAGAACATACGAATGAATGAAATGTATGGAATGATGAATGGACTACGCTTCTGCTTATACCGGTATAGCCTGTGAAACACTTGTCGGTGTTCACTTAGGCCCCACATTTAACAAAATATGGGGATCCAAGGCCCGTATGAAGAACATTTCATACGGGGATCCAACTCTGCCCACATTGGAATGGTGGGTCTTACGTGCCCATACTGGAATTGATGGGTCTTAACTCCACTCCCGTGGAATAAACATGGACATGTTATGAATAGAATGAATTAAGGATAATAACATGCATCATCTCTTTAACCATGGGTTACTAAATATGATGGAACATGAAACTTTGAATACTCATGGATCATAGACATAACATTGTGAAAATCAATTATTCAGCATTCAACAACAAAGAATTCCAATGTACTTGCCTTCCGCGTCGTGGCGTGTTAGAAGGCAATGAAGATGCCCCTAAACCTGAAGCCTCTTCGCCTACACAAGAACATACTCAAAATAAGGACAACGTGGTATAGAATTCCACTCGCATCGATCTACAACACCTTCCCGACAACCCAAGAATTAATATGTTTTATTTAAACCAAAAACAGATAACACAAACATGGAAAGCGAATCTGGACAGGACCAATAAAACTGACATAACTTTTACTCCAAAGATTGTAAAATAGCAAACTCAAATGGGCTGGAAAGATAACGGAAATATCTAAAATAACCTAGTTGGTGGACAACTCGAATTCAGAGTGAAAAATGCTCTAACAGATAACAATCGTCATATGTCCTGATCAGTCCAACAAATCTGGACAGCCACACGGAAATGGACATAATTTTTAAATGGTCGAACCACATTTAGAGTTCTTTAACAATCTGAACAGCTAAGAACCAAACCTACCAGAGTCTAGTTGGGCAAAATCCCAGATTTTGCATTTAACAACATTTGGCCCACGGTTCAAATCTGTTGGCAGAAAATGATAGACAGAAAACAGCTGAAACGAAACAACCATAACTTTTGTTCCACAGCTCTAAATTGATAGTTCTTTAGGTAACATTTTGGCTTTTGAATAGCCAGGGTGTTACACCACCGGTATGGTCCTCCTCTGGTGTCGCCACCTCCACCAGTAGTTGCACGTGGCTATTGCGAACCCAATCCTGCCTTTAGCTCATGCTGGCGTGGTCCACATCACCGACACTGGGCTTAGTTTTGAGCTCGGGCCTTTATCGTACTCCGACCGGCACTATAGCAATGCGGTTACGACAAATCCCGATCATTAATTGCTAATCATTTATTAATAATTAATGGCTGTCCTAAGATTGCTTAAGTGTCACTTACATGGAGGCCCCGCGCACTTAAACCCTGGTGCGTGGGTGCACAGCGCTGAGATTGATTTTGGGCCGTCCATTTTTAGATCTGCATCCCAGATCTCCCGGAATGTTTGGACCACTCGAACATCTCCTTTCTCTGTGGACCGTCCATTTTAGATCAGCACTCTAGATCGTGTGGAACGTTCGGACCGTTTGAATGCACCTTCGCTCTGAGCCGTCCATTGTTAGATATGCGATCCAGATCGCGTTGAACGTTCGGGCCGTTTGAACGTCTCTTCCTTTTTGGACCGTCCGATTTTGATCTAATGCCTAGATTGTTGGGCCTTCACGCTGGCAAATGTTCCCTTCGTTTGGGCCGTTCGATCTAATCTCAACGGCCCAAGTGTTTTCCGTTATGGGTTAGTAAGAAAATCCAGTTTGTCTTTTATTTGTGAACTATAAATTGTGTTAAACTTCAAAATGGCTTAAGTAATCCATTTTAACTCCTTTCTGGATGATTCAAATTTTGTTATTTCCTAGTTTAACTGAACTTTAATCTAAAAATTGGTTGAACCTTGTTCTGTACCAGAAAAGTTGTGTTAGTTGTAATACCTTGTTTCAGCATTTTCTTGCACAAAAGAGAAATTTGATTTAACTTAAAAAATGCATAAGTAATTCTCTGTAACTCCAATTTGAGTAAACTAAAATTAGTTAGGTTCCTTTGTTACTATGCTTTAGTGCAGAATAGGTTTTAAGTATGTCTTTGTCTCTGAAATTCTTGTTCTACAAATTAATTGTGCACTATTTTCATAACTTGTAAAAATCATAAGAAATTCATTTTAACTCCAAATGAAGTGAACTAATTTTTGTTGTTCTTAGAATGTCCTGCTCTGTCTACCATAAAATGTTCATGTTCACCAACCTTCTAGAAAATTTATGCATGAACAATAACCGAAAGTTAATTAGTTGGATTTTTCTGCCCGATAAAAATTGTTTAGGCTATAACTTTTTCTTGCATCGTCCAAATCGATTGATTCTTGTTGCTAAATTCATTTAAAATCATGCTCTACCTGTTGTGTAAATTTAATAGGTTTTGGTTGACCTTGTATTTTGAGTCTTTTCGATGTTATTCGTTTTTATTGGATTTTCTCGTTCTTTCGATAGGTTCCGACGATTTTATTGAGTACAAGAGTGATCCTCTGTAGTAAGATAGTGATCTCTAGCAAGGCAAGCAGATGTTTTATTCATTTGATCATATTGATCCTATTAATTTCAAAGTCTAATATCTTGTTTGCAAAATCTATGTATGCATGCTCTATTTTGATGTTAAATTATCGTTCGTTTAGTTGATCCTCTAAATGCATAATCTGTAGACAAATGTTCATTCTCCACTACTGAGCCTAGGATTATGTCATCCGTGATTTAGGGTTCGTTGGATGAGCCCTTGTCACTTAGCCTGTAGTCTACGGGTTGTTGTTGCTTAGAAGTGCTTAGAATGGTAGAATTGGGCGGTTATCGACTTAGTCGATGACCTTATCACATAAAACTTATTATTACTTATGTCCAGCACCTTGTGTTATATTACTTTGAGAAAACTAAAAATAAAAATAAAATGTTTTGGACATGGGTACATTGGTACGATGGTGTGGTTTTTGGGTGTGAATGGATGGTGCCCAAGTCAACAAGGACCGAATTACTTGTGCCATTGATCCAAGCACTTTTGCATGCTAACCACATGAGAGGGATATGTGACCTCTCTTAACTTAGTACTTTGGCGTGTATTAGCTCCGAGTCGCAAGAGGATGTGTGTGTGTGTGTGTGTGTGTGTGTTGTGGTAAAAAGAGGAATGTGTTTATGTGTTGAGTGCACGGGAGTGGAATCCTTTCTAGGTTCTCCACACCGAGGGGTATTGTAGTTGTCCGGTTGCTTTACCCTATATGGGTAGTTGACTCCCGGCTTTAGAATGACTTCGATGCAACGTATGGGTTTCTATCCATACGGCGACTCGTAGTTAATACATAATATTGGAAAACGTCTCGTAGGACTTAGCCGTGCCGGCATACCAAAGGAAGTGTGCTAAATGGCTTGACAAAAAAGGCGGTCTGACATGTGGGTAAAGTTGCACACCCCTGCAGGGTTTAATCTATTCGAATGGCCTCGTCCTAGGATATAGACACGCTTGGTTATTTTTCGCAAGAATTAGACTATAACCTTTTCATTAAAACTTAAATTCGGGTGGTCCGAATGGGAAATTTGTGCTATGCTGTGGTGACTTTTGGGTTAGTCACCTCTAGATTGTTATTTATGTTATTATTGTTGTATCGCTATTATTTCAACAAATAAAAATAGATTTGTCAAATTGCCTTCAATCTATTACAATATTATAAATGAAAATTGTTTTATGCGTCCAATGAACCATATGACCATCTCCTTTGTTTTAGCTTACATGTAGCTATGTATAGGCTTGTTACTCGTAAGTCTTGCGAGTACATTTTTGTACTCAGTTGCATTGCTTAATTGTTGTAGAGGAGGTTGACCCCCAAGGGGTGAACTTTTGTGAGACAGACTACGTGCTAGACGACTAGCTTGGCAGCCCGGTCAGTTGCCGTGTGGGTAAATGGCAATCCGGTTGCCTTTGGTTATCGCCATCTTTTGGCATTTTGCTTCCGTTGTCCCTTTAGTTGCTTTTTTGTCATTTAGTTTGTCGGCCCCTTTTGTAATAACTCTATTATGTATGTTTTTTGCTTTACACTTAGTATTGTAATCTTGTATGGAAATGATACATGATTTTGTAAAGGTGTATGTGTACTGCAATTCTGGGAAGTACATGTTCATCGAG
Organism: Ampelocalamus luodianensis; assembly: GCA_036346255.1. NCBI lineage: Eukaryota > Viridiplantae > Streptophyta > Magnoliopsida > Poales > Poaceae > Ampelocalamus > Ampelocalamus luodianensis. The sequence goes on from CM070622.1 coordinate 35,200,339, forward strand.
GTCCAGGATATTTGATTGGTAATACTAGAACCATTTGGAAGGTTAAGTATTATGAGTTAAATACCCGGGTTCTCACAAAGTTGGTATCAGAACCATACTGACCGTAGAAACCCCTACCTTGGTCGTCTTTTAGGATGTTTTAAAAGAACTTAGTTTCAAAATTTCAAAGGGTTTATGAAAGCTTAAGTAAATTATCAAATTTTACTCCTTACCTATCTTAGCTTGCTCACCTAACCTTGTTCTTGTTGAGTACGAAAAATTTGTTTTCCTCTCTTCTTCTTCCAAAAGATAGTTGTTATAGTTTAAATTCGGTTTTGAGAAACCAATCAGAGTTGTAAATTTGAAGTGCGGTTGTCTTTTGGTGAAGTTTGGAAGCTTCTAGAGTTGGAAATTTCAGCTTGGAGCTTGGATGCAAAATCTGGACAACAAGCCTTAGTTTACAGTTAGGGCTGAAAATGAGAGGATAATTTAACAAAAACTTATGGAATTAAAAGGATAAGATGTGATATTAGTTGGCTAGCGTACAGCACACACTTAGGTGGTTTTTACTGTAACAGCCCTAAGTTAGGGTTTGTGTTTCAAATATAATATTATGAGGATAAATTAAAACTTTTGATGCCTCATGAAATCATTTGGGAGTTTACCAAATTTTTCCCTAGCAATTTCCATTTTCTAGAATCATGTTCTTGTGAATGGAAGTTGTTGTCAACAAAATTCTTGACCCTAAACTCTTGATCATCCTCTGGAAGTATTTTTCCTACCTTCCTAACCTTCTTAGTTACCTCTCTGAAAATTTCACAATTTTTAGATTTTGTTTGCATTTTCATAAGGCCAAGTCAAACCAGTTTGAAATATGGTCAACTCCTTAGGGCAGCAGCTTGTGAATTTTCTTGGGAACAATTCTGCGCATAAAATTTTCTGGAAAATTTATGCAAGGTTGTTCTCTGTCCAAAGGAGCTACCATAAAAAGTTTGGAATTTTTGGAGCTCTGGAGCTACCTCTAAAAATTCCCCAAACCTTCTTTGCCTTTTTAATTCAAATCTGAAATCACTGTTTGTCGGGCTCGAACCCGAGCCCGACTTAAGTCCGACCGAACCACTTCATCTCAACTTGACTCAACCGCGTCGGCGCCGAACTCGAGTCTGACCGGACCCGAGCCAAGCACCGACCGGACTCCTTTGGCTCCTGGTCCGACCGCACCGCCTCGCCCGAGTCGCTCTCCCTCTCTCACTGACGGCGCGGTCCCACCGACAGGTCCCTCCCTCCACGCGGCGCGCGCGCCCGCGCCAGCTCTCCCGCGCACCGCTCGCCCACGCACCTCTCGCCAGCTTCGCCGCCCGCATGCATGCTGCCAGCGCAGCTCACCGGTCATTTCGCCGCCCTACCGCCTTCGCCTCGCTGCCTCCGCCTGCTCCTTCAAAAGTCGTCGAAAGCCTCACCTACCTCGGTTTCCTCTTCCTCCTCTGCCCATTCTTCCCCACTGAGCTCCAGGAGCCGAGAGTGTCGCCGCACCGCCTCCAAGCCGTCGGCCACTCCGGTGGTCTCCGACCAACCCCGACCGCGTCACGGCGTGTTCCGCATCCCCAGGAAGCAAACCCCCCCCAAGAGATTTCGCGTTTCATCGCCTGAGGAGCTGCGCGCATGGCTTCTTCTTCAACTCCGGCCAAATCCGCTTCTTCCGCCGCCGCGCCTTCTTCGGAGAGCTCGAGCTCGATTCCTACTTCCGTAAGCATCCTCTGGTTTCCCTCTACCTTTCCCCATCACTCACACGCTCTCTCCTTCACCTCAGGTCCCTGCCGACGGTGACCACCTCATGCCGCCGCAGTCTCTCGTCGCCGGGCCACCCCGACCACTCTCCGTCATCGGCGACCACCCCGGTGAGTTCCTTGAGTCCCACTGATACTCATAAGCGCGCTAGTTTTCACCCTCTTCCTCTCCGGCGCCGTCGCCCCTTGTCACCCCCACGGCCGGCCGCCGCGAGCTGTCGCTGCACCGCCACAGTGCATCTCCGGCTACCCCGAGACCACCTCTAGGTTCAGTAGTCCTCAGGCAACCCATTTTGGCCACCACTGTCGCTCCCCGCCGTCCCAACTGCCGGCGATTTGTCACTCCAAATTCAGCCCGAGCCCTCTCTGTTATTCGGCTGTGTTCTCCTCTGTCTCACTGACAGTGGGGCCCACTCCCTTAAGCCAAAACTTTAGCTGCTAATCAATCTTATGAATGTCTATTAGTTCACTCACATGCATTAACAAAGTTGGAAGTTAAGTTTTGAAAGAAAGTTAGACACTAGTTCTCTGTAGTTTTTCTCTGTTGTCAGTAAACTGAAATGGGTGAAATGCTACTGCTTTTAGATTTTGTTAGTACTTGATGAATCCACAAGAAGTAGTGTTTAGCAAAGAAATTATTTAGTTAATAACTCTAGGTTTCAAACTCTTGTTGGAATGATTGTCGAGAAGCTTTTAGTTGAACAAGTGGTGTTGTCAGTAGGTTTTGGTTTTGCTATTATAGTGTAGTAAGGCCATAGAGTAGTAACATCTTTGAAAATTAGTTAGCCTTACATTTTTATGGTGTGGTGCTTAGGAGTGTTAATAGCTGAGTATCGAGAAAGACCAAACTTAGTTAGAAAAGCGCTTAGTATCTTATAGTGGGATGTTTAGCTAGTCGATTGCTCCAATAACATATTTGTAGGTCTAAATGAACTTATAGCAGTAATAGTTGCATAAAATAGCTAGTTAATAAAAAGGTGGTAATTTGCTGCTTAGTTAATAGATGTGCACACAATCACCGTCAAAGTCTGCCGAAAGATTAGAACATATAAGAGGATTGATTTTGACTGTATGATTATCTTGGAAAGTAAGTGAGTTTGGGAAGATCAATCACAAGAAATCATATCTAATTTTAATAATCTCCGAAACGGCTAAATTGTTATTCCTATTTTAATTGACCTATCTTCTGTGTATTGATTTTTGGATGATTTGGAATCTTGGTGGTTATCGTTGTTATTCGTTCTTATATTGCCTTTTTGCTCGATCGATAGATTGCGACGATTCCGGTGTGTTTGAGAGTGAACATCTGCAACAGGTTGAGCATATTGAGCAGCAGCAGCCAGACAAGCAGTTTGATCATGTTAATCCCAGTATTTTAAAAGTCTAATATTTTGTTTCAAATGTATGTATGTATTGCTATATTGTTGTCAAAACGAATAGTTAAATCCTGTAGATGCATACTCTGTAGGTAAAATATCATTCTCTACTACCTGAGCCTAGGTTACTTGCTGTGATTAGAGCTCGCTGGATGGGCTCTTGTCACTTAGTAGACTACGGGTCCAAATGCTTAGACATGCTTAGTATCGGTACAAATGGGCGGTTATCGACTTAGTCGGTAACCTTGATCACACAAAATTACTGTAACTTTATGTTTCAGCATTTTTGTTATGTTTAATTGTGAAAACTAAAAATGAAAACAAAATGATTTAGACTTGGGCACAATGGTAAGATGGTGTGCTTTTGGGTGTGACTGGAATGGTGCTCGAGTCAATTAAGGACCGAACATCTTGTGAGTACCTTTTATCCAGGCATTTTTGTGTGCTAACCACACTAGAGTATATGAGACCTCTCTTGACTTAGTACTTTGGCGTGTATTGACTCCGGGTCGCAGGAGGTCGCAGGAGGGATGGTGTAGGGAGCATGGTAGTTGTCCGAAAAGCTTTATCCTGAGTGGGTAGTTGTCTTTTCGGCTTTACCATGTCAGCGTATGGATTTCTATCCATACGAGCGGCTCGTAGTTAATACACAATATTGGAAAGCATCTCGTAGGACTTAGCCGTGTCAGCATACCTTCGGAAGTGTGTTTTGACTTAAAGGCGGTCTGAAGTGTGGGTACAGTGGTACACCCCTGTAGGGTTAAAACTATTCGAATAGCCTCGTCCTAGGTTATGGACACGCTTGGGTAAGCTTTTCAAGAGTTAGACTACAACCTTTTAATTTAAAATTTGACGGGTGGTACGAATCTGGGATTCGTGCTATGTTGTGGTGACTATTGGGATAGTCACTTCCAGGTGGTTACTTGTATCTATCTTTAATTCGCAGTTATTTCAACAGTAAAAATGAATTGCAAACTTGCCTTTAAACTGTATTACATTATTGCAAATAAAGTTGGCTTTATGCAAATGAAACATATGGCCTCCACCAGATAAGCCTGCATGTAGCATATGTATAGGTCTACTAGTTCACACGTCAGTCTTGCGAGTACAAAAACAATTTTTGTACTCAAATGCTTTGCTTAATGTTTTTGTTGCAGAGAAAGAAGGTGAGCCCCAAGGGCTTTCCTTTTGTGAGATGCGCTTCGGGTTTGACGACTAGCTTGGCGGCCCGGTTGGTTGCCTTGTGGGTAAAGGCACACTAATTGGCTCTTTTATTTATCGCCATCTTATGGCTTTTGCTTCCGCTGTGTAGTTTGTTATTTTATCTTGTAAGTTCAATGTGTTGTATATTATGAAGTTTTGTTATTGTAACCTCTTGTTGTATGGAATTGATACATGATTTTGTAACGGGGTGTGTATACTGCATTTCTGGGAAGTATACATATCCTGAGGCTTGATTTATTTGAATTGTAATGCTAGGGTCAATGGAAGGCTAAACATTACAAGTCGAATAAACCGGGGTCCTCACAAAGTTGGTATCAGAGCCATCCTGACCGTAGTACCCCAAGCATGGTCGTCCTTAGGATATTTAGCAAAAGCTTATTTTCAAAGTAACAAATAGTTTATGAAAGCTTAAGTAGATTCTCGTAATTTGCTTCTTATCTATCTTAGCTTTCTACTCTCATCTTGCTCTAATTTGAATTTTAAAAGTTGATTCCCCTCTTTCCTTTCAAAAGATAGTTAATTATCGGTTAAATTGGTTTTGGGAGAACCCTCAGAGTTGTAACCGTTAGTGTTGGCTGTCCGTCGATGGAAAATTGAGACTTTTGGAGCTGAAGACTTTGGCCAGGGACTAAGGAAGAAATTCTGAACAGCCAGCTAGTGGTTAGTGTGTAGTATTAGAAATGAGAGGATAACCAAATTTGTGTGGATAAAAGGGTAAGATGAAATATGAGTTAGTTAAATGTCTAACTTTTTCTTAGAAGATTTTACTTGGTTGCCAGCTGTATTTCGAAGTTGTCTTCCTAAAACTGATTGCTCGTTCATCCATACGAGTTAGTCATATTGGGAAGTTGATTTTATGAGTTGCAACTTTACCTTGTTGTTTTGAACTATTAGAGTTTGTTTTGTAAAATGGATGCTTGCTTTCTATGTTCTCTGTAATAAAATTATTACTAACTTTCTGGGTGGAACAGGATGGCTGGCGGAACCCGTAGTGGTCGTAATCAGCCAGCTGGTTCTGATGAGGAGCTTCCCCCTCCTCCGACCATGGCTGAGGTTCTCGCTCAGATCGAGCGAAACCGCATGGATCAGACTCGGATTTTGGAGGTCATTGCGCGGAACACCTCCATTCCCGCGGGTGCCTCGGGACCTGGTGGTGGTGGACACCAGACTCGTGGGGGACTTGCGGAGTTCCTCCGTACGCAGTCGCCAACGTTTTCCCGATCTGAGGACCCACTTGACGCAGATGATTGGCTGCGTCTGGTTGGGCGGAAGCTCAACATCGCTCAGTGCCAGGAGCGTGAGAAGGCGCTGTTTGCATCCCACCAGCTTGAGGGTGCAAAGACTCATGGTGGGAGAACTTCCTCGCCATGCAGCCCGCTGGCCATGTGGTCACATGGGAGGAGTTTCGCAATGCTTTCCGTCGGGCTCATGTCCCCGCCGATCTTGTGAAGATGAAGAAGAAGGAATTTCTTGCGCTCAAACAGGGGCGCAAATCTGTGACTGAGTACCTCCATGAGTTCAATCATTTGGCGAGGTACGCTCCTGCTGAGGTGGCCACTGATGAGGCCAAGCAGGAGAAGTTCATGGAGGATTTGACTGAGGAGCTGCAGGACAAGCACTCCATTGTTGATTTCCCTGACTTCCAGACCTTGGTGGACAAGGCCATCGTCGCCGAGCACAAGGCGAGAGTGCTGGGTGAATCCCGCAAGCGCAAGTGGGAGGCTCATCAGTCTGCACGGGCCAGTCTTTCTCGTCCCCGTGATGGACCAGCATCAGTGGCTCGTCCTCAGGCTTTCCCACTGCCGAGGCCATCGGCACCAGCTTCTCGTCCCCCGCAGGCCGTGTTTCAGCCACGTGCGCCTGCAGTCCAGCAGCAGGGTGGTCTCCGTAACCCAGCTGCCGAGGTTACTTGTTTCCGCTGTCACAACAAGGGCCACTACGCCAACACTTGCCCTCAGAATGCTGGAGCGGCCCCTCGTCCTAATGGAGGACGCGGGCAGGGGAGTGGTCACCCACCTGACCAGAAGATAGTCCCGAAGACCCAGGGTGCGGGGAGTGGCCGAGCCAACCATATCTCGGCTGAGGAGGCACAGGAGGCACCCGACGTCGTGTTGGGTACGCTTCTTGTTAATTCTCGTCCTGCTGCAGTATTATTTGATTCAGGAGCATCATATTCTTTTATTTCGAGATCTTTTGCTGCGACTAGTGATCTTCACTTTGTTCCTTTGGGGATTCCTTTGCTTATTCGCTCTCCGGGTTCGGAAATGAGAGCTGAACTTGAATGCCGGGATGTTCCTATTGAAGTCAAAGGTGTAGGATTTTTGGCGAATCTTATCCTACTCAATTCAGCAAGCCTAGACGTGATTCTTGGCATGGATTGGTTGTCCCAACACTTGGGGCAAATCGATTGTGCCAGGAAGATTGTCTATCTCACCAACCTATCGGGTGAACAGGTTGGGTTTTCGCCGCAGCTGCAAGGGCCTCACCTTTGTGCACTTGAAGCAAAGCCAGCCTTAGAAATTCAGGGTGTCCCCACAGTTTGTGATTTCGTGGATGTCTTCCCCGAAGATTTGCCTAGGATGCCTCCAGTTCGAGACCTTGAGTTTGTCATTGAGTTGCTACCCGGCACCGCCCCGATTTCGAAGGCGCCGTATCGGATGCCTCCCAATGAGTTGGTGGAGTTGAAGAAGCAACTAGGTGAGCTTCAAGTGAAGGGTTTTATCCGTCCTAGCTCATCTCCTTGGGGTTGTCCAGTGATCTTTGTGAAGAAGAAGGATAAGACTTTGCGCATGTGTGTTGATTATCTTGTCAAGCTTAATGAAGTGACGGTGAAGAACAAGTATCCATTGCCCCGCATTGATGATCTGTTTGACCAGTTGTCTGGAGCCTAGGTCTTCTCCAAGATTGACTTGAGATTGGGATATCATCAAGTCAGAATCAGGGTTGAGGATATTCCGAAGACGGCTTTCACTACTCGTTATGGCCTTTACGAGTATACCGTCATGTCTTTCGGCTTGACCAATGCTCCCGCTTTGTTCATGAATCTTATGAACTCCGTGTTCATGGAGTATTTGGATAAGTTTGTGGTGGTATTTATTGATGACATTCTTATCTACTCCAAGAATGAAGAAGAACATGCTGAGCATCTGAAGATTGTGCTGGGAAAATTTTAAGCCAGGCTCCGGTCCTCCCTTGCTCCCGCAGTCCCCAACCTTCGACATGGTCTTCCTCCCCAACAGTTGAGAGTCGACGCCGACACCAACGCTGACCTCCTCTAGTTCTCTGACGCCGACGCCGAGCTCCTCCAGTCCTCCTCCGACGTCGATGTCTGTTGGTACTTTTGTATATGAGGTTCTATTAGATTCAGATCCAGATTTGTATGTATGAGCTTGTGGTACTTGTGTTAGATTCATATCTAGATTTCTGCTAGATTCTCCTCCAGATTCTACTTCTGTTGGTACTTGTGTATGATCGAGTATATGTGTGTATCCATGAATCCATGGCTTGAGAAATTTATTGGGAGGCTTAGGAGTTGGGAATCCATGTATGTGTATCAATGAATCCATGTTTGGGAGGCTTCGGAAATGGCAGTGTATGTGTATGAGTGTATCCATGAAAAATGACAATATTTTTTTTTTGCAATAAAAAAAAGCTATCACAGAGGTTCCGAACCGTCTGTGATACCTGTTTTCACAGACGGCTCTTGTTTCGAACCGTCTGTGATAGCTTTTATCATAGACGGCTCAAAAACCGTCTGTGATAACCACCTGTTATCACAGACGTACTTTTACACAGACGGTTGGAAACCATCTGTGATGACGGTTCCTAACCGTCTGTGATGAGGTTTTCTATAGTAGTGGACTAGTCTACGACTAGCTCGTTTCTCCATATGACCAGTTCCTATTTAGTCTCGACCAGTTCATAACTCTTTACAATCAGGTTTCGACCACTCTGTGATTACGATCGACCAGTCTATGACCAGCTCGTACCTCCATACGACCAGTCTGTAACTAATCGAACTAAGTGACTTACTCGTGTATTCTCCATTTGCCTCACAATATCTGGTTTGAACTTCAGGTGAGATACTTGTCATCCATGGACTATTCAATACTTTCTTGATCGAGTGTCGGATAACCTTATGTGGTCGAACTCTTCGACCACTAGTGGCATGACCATGTACTTTCTTTATCCGACCATTTTGAGGGGCCTAGAGATATCTCCCCTGTTATGTTAGGAGGGGCAAATCCCATATCCGACCAGTCATATCCCTCTGCATGTTTTATAGCATACCCAAAAGCTACCTTTATAACTACCTAGTTACGAGTAGCGTTTGACAGCCCCTAAGAGTGCTATTACACATGTAGGGAACCATATGCTGATCTCAGGTCTAAAGATTATACATCATCATTACTTGAGACCAACTAATGACATATAGAATCATAACAATCTCAATATTGTCTCAAGGTGGGTCTATCTAACCCCATGTTCTCTAACATGTGTTCACATTATTGATTCGATATCCCCATATCCATGACCGGTGAAACATGATCATCAATCAATACATATGCTGGTCGTAGAATCACTGGTATTCCGACCAGTGACATCCGACCAGGGATACCATTTAGAATGATATCATATAAGTTGAAGAGTTTCACCAACAAGTCACATACTCGTTGATCTATATAGCTGATGATTCATTCAAGGAATAAAATAGCATTTATTCAATAACTCATAAATATAGACGTGATACAATCATCTCTATGATTGCCTCTAAGGCATATTACCAACAAGTTGTCCTTGTTTGAGTTCCAGAATGCGTGATCCTGTGTTGCTCGGCTCTTGTCATGGATTCTATGATGATGTTCAAAAGCTCTTGACCAAAAACATCATATTTGGAACCCTTGTCAATCCTCGCAGAGGATCTTCAATCAAATCGGTAGTGTTTGTAATGTATGAGAAGTTACCTCATCGGTAGTGTCACCATCTGGGATGTTGTTGTTACACAGTGAGCCTCCTTCTTTGGGCAGTTTCCAGGTCATCTACCTCCGGAGGCAGTGTCCACTCCAGCGGCGGAGTACGATCATCTTTAGAACGTCAATGATGCTCGTTAGAATTGAGACCTCTGTCACCTGGGGGGCTCTTGTGCCATTCTGATCATCCTTCATAGGGGATGAACCACAAAGGGTTCCCAGAGTACGACGATTAGGACTGTGGTTGGGATCATCGATGGTCGCAGATACCTACCGACCATGGCTGGTTGTCGAATTCTCATGGCTTGAGGAATAATCGAAAGAGAGTACGACACGACTTGGTGTAACCCCTTTCAAGAGGGGGAATTATGGATTATAATTGTCTCTAGAGGTTCCACTTTGGACAGCCGACTGGATCTGAAGCGTTAGATGCAACAAATTCCAGGGCTTGGTCGTCACCCTGTAATTTGTGGCATCAGGGCTTGGCGCATCAGTTCGGGCATCGTCTTATGAATTCTTGCCCTCAAGGGCAGAGCCCTCAGCATGGTTGGAACCCTCAAACGGTTGATGTTGCTTCTAACTATTGGGGCCCTTGCTCTTGGAGGATTCTAATTTCCTCCTTGAGCGTTGAGGCAAGTCCTCCTACATCTCATTGGGGGGTCGACTCCCAGGGACTGGTGACATGACCCATGAGCATGCATTCCCCTTGGATGAGATGATGTCCTACTCGAGTTCATTATAGCAGGCATCCATGCGGATTTTCGCGTAATATGCGAGGCCAAATTAGTTCTCCTCATTCCACTCATTTGCCATAAACACATGAGGGCTGATGGAGAATTGATTCTTATTGTTGTCTTCTCCACGAACGGTGCAAACTTTCAACAAATTGCTATTGATCTTACAAAGTAAATATGGAAGACGTGACCTAAGGGATTACATAGAGGAGACATGGCGTTTAGACAGGTTAAGGCCTTCTTTGAAGAGAATAACAACCCTACTTCCTGTGTAGTTGTATTGAATGAGATTACAATGGGTGGGGGGGTGCACCGTGCTTAGGATGAATAAAGTTCAACTAAGACTATCCTTCTTATATGTCTCCTCTGTCGTCTGAACCTATCCCTTATATAGCATCGAAGAGGTGGAAGTTACTGCTTACAGAGCGACGCCTTGTCGGTTCCTTGATCTCCCACGTGGGCAACGGTTGTTGTCAGTGAATCTCCTTATCCGCATGATCATCGAGCAGTTATTGTCGAAGGCAGGAGGCGAGTACGTGCGGTTATGTTGGAGAGACAATGATGCATGTTTCCTTTTCATGGTATATTGCTGTCGACATACTATCTGGTCAGATAGTTGCGCCCACATGTCTGGTGGTGGTACTTACTCGCCTAGGGGGTGGTTGATGCTCGAGTCGTCTTAAGCATGTTCTCTTCGACCAGGGGCATACGTGGAGGCTATTCAATTTGTCTTTGTTTCGACAATTATTGTAGTTGATAGGCTCATTTATTAAGGATTATTTAATCATCGTTAGCTATTATGAATTTATAACATACGACACAAATGGGCACATATACAAACATACATACATACATACATACATACATACATACATACATACATACATATACAGTAATTCTCTATTGAGAGAAAATGAAACATCTTGGTGCTATTAATTAGATGTTCCCTGGCCTCCAAATCCCCAGCAACAATGTCTTGCAAAACATGCTCTTACGGTTTGGTGAAGCATGACCTTGTCATGCAATTAGCTGGTAAGTGCTTGCAATGGTGTATGTTATTGTTGTCAACGTAATTAAGCGCATGGATGACCAATGTGTGCTTGCAGCGCACGTGGTGACACTAAAATAGAGTTTACTAATGGACCAAGTTGGATGTGATTTTCTATGAGAGTGTAACATCCCAAAGTGTTGTTACCAAAAAAAAATTTATTATTTTACTCGTTTTTCTAAGAATTTGCGAGTTTGATTGCTTTATTTGAATCTCAAGTTTTGAAAGTCAAAAGTAAAAATTTATTTGATGTTCGGAAGTTTCTTTTAGCTTGATCCGGAAAATAAAATTTTGATTAATTTCTAGATTTTCTCGAAATTTTAAAAGCTTTTCCTAAATATTGTAAAGACAAAATAATTTATTTGCAAAACTATAGCCAACTTTAAGTTGGAACTATTTTAATTAAATCCAAAATGCCTCAGAGAATTTCGTGAATTTTCTCATAATTTTGGATTTATTTTGCTATTTTCTAAAGCCCTTTCTAATTATCTGTATATAATCAATTGGAAAAATCAATTTAAATCCTAATTAGCTTTGGGCGAATTCCTCCGCCCAACCCTTTTTTTCCCGCGCCCGGCCGCTTTCGGCCCAATTCAGCCCGCCCACTCCCTTTTCCACCCGCGCGACTCTTGACCGTCGATCAAGATCCAACGGCCTGCTTCCTCCCACTCTCTCCCTTACCTCGACGACAGTGGGCCCGCGTCTTCTTCTCCCTCGCATCCCCTTCCTCGCGCGAGAAACCGCACCGGCCGCCATTTTTGCCGCGCGAGAGCTCCGTCAGCTCCTCAAATTCCGCCCCATTTTTCGTGCCCGCGCACGCATTAAAATGCCCTCGTCTCGCCGCCCCATCTCCAGTCATTTTCCCCTCAATCACGCCCCCAAACCGCCGGGATTTTGAATCGGCCGCCACCGCCTTCGCCGCCCCGATCTCCTCCTTCCGGCCCCCTTCGGCCCCTATAAAGGGAGCATCGGGTGCGCCTCTTCCTCCTCAATCCACCTCCACCACGCACCCCTCCTCCCTCGCTCTCTTGCGGCCGGGTTTCGCTTTTCTGAGCCGCCGGCCGTGAGCTCTTTCTTCCCCGACTCCGGCACCGACACCGCCTCCTCGCAGTCGCCTCCGAGCCAACGGCATCGCCGCCACCTCGCCGTCCCTGTGCGCCCTCTCTCTCGGCCCAAGGCTCACCAGAGCACCCCGCCGCCACACCACCGAACCGCGCTGCCACTTCTTACCTCGCCGTTGGCGAATTATTTGCATCTCCGTCCATCCGAGGTAAGCACCCAACTCAGTGAAGCCCTCCCGTTCTCCTGGTGCCCTCGCCGGAGGCCCTATCGCCACCGTTCACCGGCGGGCTCGACGCCGTAGCGCCGCCGCCCAAGTTGACGTGGCGTCGCCATCATCGCCACCGCGACGCCACTCACCACCCCGCAGGTGCCACCGCCACGCCGACGTGGCTCGCCCACGTGGCTGCCACATGTGCACGCGCCGCCACCTCCTCCGTAGCACTGTTCCCATGCACCGGGTCTGTGGTAGACATTTGACCCGCCATGGACCAGGTCCATTGACCGGCAGGGGCCCACTTGTCAGTGGTGTTTCCCGTAGAAAAATAATTCCACCGAAAAGAAATTCGGGCGCTGACGTCATGCTGATGTCATAAAGCCTTTTCCTCTAGAAAAATAATTCAAGAAATTCAATAAAATCTGATTTTAGGGTTTATTTAGATTTAAAACTTCCAGGAGCTCGTATTCCTTCATACGAACCCCGATTTCGTCGATTCAAATTCCTAAATTCCTATAAAATCAAGATCTAGCCATCTAAATCAAAATTATTTAATTTTGGGTTCATTTGACCAATAATTCATTTAAACCCTAATTCATTATTTCATGTAAAATCAAACTTCTAAAATTCATATCTTTTGCATCCAAACTCCGATTTGGGTGATTCAAGTTGCAAAATTTTTATAAAATTGTAATCTAGCTAAATAAATCAAATTATTTTAATTTGAAGTTATTTTGAATTGTTATTTGAATTTTATTTGAATTTGGTCGATTTTCACGATTAGATTTCACGACTTTGAGAATCAAATTTGACACGATTGAAGAGCAACATAAGAGGATTGATTTTGATCAGTATGATCATCGTGATCATACACTTGGACTACCCAAGATAGTACTTGTGAGTACTAGATGACTGTTAAGAAAAACAACGCCACCTCAACACCGAGTTCTTAGGTGATCGCTAAGAAAAACAACGTCACCTCATCAAGCAAGGCAAGTTATACCCTTGATCATATCGATCCCATTATTTCAAAATATTTATATTCTATTTTAAATTATTACTGCATGCTTATTTATATCAGTAATTTAAATTCCTGTTTTAAATGTATAGTTATGCCTAAAATCCTTTGTATGGCCAACTTGGATAAGTGAAGCAAACATATTGTCACCATAGATAAAACCTAGTTGATACGATAAGTATGAACTAGAGCATTTTGAGAAAAATCATGCTTAGCCATGCTTATAGACCAAACATGTTTATTTTGGGAATTTCAGCCAGAAATCAATTGTTGTTTAGATGGTATCCATGGCATCGGAATGTTATGGAAGTTTATGACTTTGAAAAATAAAATAAAATAAAAATGGGTTTGGACTTGGGCGAAATGGATGATTGGTGGGTGCAGTTTATGCACGGCTTAACTGTTAGGTTAAGGCCCGTGGTTTTATGGAAAGTCTCCCAAGTCAGTTAAGGACCGGTCTTCGAGCGCATGATGCTACGCCATACCGTACCACCACATGTCCCAAGTATGGGTCGGGACTTGACTAAATAATTTGTGATGTCTTAGTGTCATTGGTGCTATGTTGTTGGTATGGGTGTTGGTCGACAAGAGACCCATCCGCGCAGAGGGGGCTTCCTGAGGATGGCCACCCAATGGTAGCGAAACCTTAGCGGGCACAAATACATTAAGACGTAACATTGTAAAGGCCTCGACATGTGCTCTAGACCGCTTACCAAAGGTAGTGAGCGGTGACATAGATATATGCCTGACAAACTAGAGAAGTCTTGTCATGTGGGTAAAGCCGCATAACCTCTCGCAGAGTGTAAAACTATTCGAATAGCCGTGTCCGCGGTTATGGACATGCTAGCGTAACTACTCAAAGTTAGATTTTGATTTTTGTTTGAAAAGACTTCTTCAAAACTGGTTTATCCAGATGGGAATTGGGCAGGAAGCCAGGTGATAGGAGGGTATCCTTCACCATTTATGTGTGAATGTTATCTGACTATAAAATTGAGAATTTATAAAATGATTTGTAGATATAAAATAACTGCTTTGGAACTTAGTACAGGTATTTAAAGAAAATGTTGCTTTATGCAAATCAACCCATAAGCCATCCTTGTTACATCCATTTATGCATGTCATTCTGTTACTTGACGGGTGCAACTTGCGAGTACGGAAGTTGTGCTCATACTTGCTTTATGCAAACAAAATTTCAGAGGAGAAGGACTTTGCTACCGATGTGGATCTCGACGACTAGGCCGCTTCCCCTGTCGATTGCCTGTGGCAGATTAACTGGACCCTACTACATCTTCGTCTTTCGCTGTGTTTATTTTATTGTGGGCCTGTAAGCCTCCTTTGTAATCAACTCTGTTAATTATTAATAAAGTTGTGATATGAATTTTGTTACCATATTTGTTTATTGTGCGAACTAGCTACTGATCATGGGACTAGTTCAGAAATGCACAGAGGATCTGGGATATTAATCCCGGGTTCTGACAAAGTGGTATCAGAGCCATATCGATTGTAGGTCGTGACCTAGTTAGAATGACCGTTAGTTGAAAATTTCAAAACTTATCTTATACAAAAAAAATTGTTCTCTCCTTATCTTGGTCATCTATCTATAGCTTCTTTATAGAGATTCTTTCTTACCTAATTCTTTCTTCACTATTTTATAATGCTAAATGGATCCTCTCTCCCTTGGAAATTCCTATAGATGGTCAACACGTTTCCTCCCAATACGATCAAGACCAGAAGAAATGAAGTTATCAAGAAAGCATCACCATGCAAGAATCGTCGAAGACCGTATACCGAAGATACGATGTCAGCCCAACCATATAGCTTAAGTTTGCCAAGGCTCATTCTGTGTACTGAGTCGCTTCACCAGATTAAGAATCTCGATCGATAGAATGTTTTGTAAAGTTGTTCGGAAAAGCTTTTTCAGTTGGTTCTTTAGTTTAAGAGTTTTGTTTCACTCTATCCCCTTAGTTCTTCATATTTGTCTCTCCCCTATCATTTGTTCTCCTTTTCTAAATCTCTGAATAATCGGCGATGAAGAACAACCGCTGCTCGAAATGATACCAACACCAACAAGGATGTCCTCGCTGAAGGCAACCAATAATCGATAGCGAAACCCTTCGAATTTGAACCGTCTATCATCACCCGCATACAACTAATGCAACAAAGGATTCAACAAATGAGCAACAACAATGTTTTCTCAAACACGCCTCTACAACACAAGAACACCATTATCGCACTAAGTGTTCCAAGAGAAAGATGGTGGATTAAGGGCAACATGATGCAAGAAACCTCAAGGCTCGTGGTGATTCAACCCCAACCCAACCAAGCACCACCGATGACCGTATTCAAGACTCCGTGATCGGCACCACATCCACCAATGCGCACGTTCCGCAACATCAATGATGGCCAATTTCAGCAGAACGAGACATCAAGGGCAGGAATACAATGCTTCGTTTGTCAGGATATGGGACATTATGACAATCAATGCCCAAAAGGACGCTTAGCACTCACCCCGACAAAGATTCCGAAGCCATTCGACGCAACAATAACACCAGCAGCAGGAAGAAAAGCCAACGCGAGAATCATGTCACAAGTACAAGAGTACAGAAATTTGGGCTTACCAATGCCACAAGATGAAGCAGTGAAGCATCAAGCTAGCCCTAGCACCCCCAAGTTATCTGCTCAAGGCCAACCTCAGAAGAAGTTTCCTCCTATTGCAAGTGTCACTTGTTTTCACTGCCAAGAGAAAGGACATTATGCCCACAAATGTCCAAAGAAGCAGCAGGCAGCAACTCCGAAGCCCCAAAGGGAAATCATTCAAGCAAACAAGAAGCCGCAAAATTCTGGACGAGGACGTCTGTACAATGTCACAACTCAAGTTCTGTCAAATGATGAGTAGGATGCAGACGACAACAACTCCAGTTGAAAACCTTGTATCCCTAGCTTTCTTTCTAGCCACTCCGAATCTCGAGGACGAGATTCCTTTTAAGGAGGGTAGTTTGTAACATCCCAAAGTGTTGTTACCAAAATAAAAATAAATAAATTTATTATTTTACTGGTTTTTCTAAGAATTTGCCAGAGTTTGATTGCTTTATTTGAATATCTGAAGTTTTGAAAGTCAAAAGTAAAAATTTATTTGAAGTTCTGGAAGTTTCTTTTAGCTTGATCTGGAAAATAAAATTTTATTTAATTTCTAGATTTTTTGGAAATTTTAAAAGCTTTTTCCTAAATATTGTAAAGCCAAAATAATTTATTTGCAAAAACTATAGCCAACTTTAAGTTGGAACTATTTTAATTAAATCCAAAATGCCTCAGGGAATTTGTGTGAATTTTCTCATAATTTTTGGATTTATTTTGCTATTTTCTAAAGCCCTTTCTAATTATCTGTATATCATCAATTGGACAAATCAATTTAAATCCCTAAATTAGCTTTGGGCCGAATTCCTCCGGCCCAACCCTTTTTTTTCCCGCGCCCGGCCGCTTTCAGCCCAATTCAGCCCGCCCACTCCCTTTTCCACCCGCGCGAATCTTGACCGTCGATCAAGATCCAACGGCCTGCTTCCTCCCACTCTCTCCCTCTCTCTCCCTTAGCTCGTCGACAGTGGGCCCGCTTCTTCTTCTCCCTCGCATCCCCTTCTCGCAGAAACCGCACCGCCGCCATTTTTGCCGCGCGAGCTCCGCTCCTCCTCACCCGCCCCATTTTCCGTGCCTCGCACACATTAAAATGCCCTCGTCTCGCCGCCCCATCTCCGGTCATTTGCCCCTCAATCACGCCCCCAAACCGCCGGGATTTTGAATCGGCCGCCGCCGCCTTCGCCGCCCCGATCTCCTCCTTCCGGCCCCCTTCGGCCCCTATAAAGAGAGCATCGGGTGCGCCTCTTCCTCCTCAATCCACCTCCACCACGCACCCCTCCTCCCTCGCTCTCTTTCGGCCGGGTTTCGCTTTTCCGAGCCGCCGGCCGTGAGCTCTTTCTTCCCCGACTCCGGCACCGACACCGCCTCCTCGCCGTCGCCGTCCGCGCCAACGGCATCGCCGCCACCTCGCCGTCCCTGTGCGCCCTCTCTCTCGGCCCAAGGCTCACCGGAGCACCCCGCCGCCACACCACCGAACCGCGCCGCCGCTTCTTACCTCGCCGCCGGCGAATTATTTGCATCTCTGTGCATCCGAGGTAAGCACCCAACCTGAAGCCCTCCGCTCTCCTCGGTGCCTCGCCGAGGCCCTATCGCCACCGCTCACCGGCGGGCTCGACGCCGCGCCGGCCACAAGTTGACGTGGCGTCGCCACGTCACTGCCACCGCACGCCACCTCACCACCCCGTAGGCGCCACCTCGCCCTCACACCGACGTGGCTCGCCCACGTGGCTGCCACATGTGCACGCGCCGCACCTCCTCCGTAGCACTGTTCCCATGCACCGGGTCTGTGGTAGACCTTTGACCCGCCATGGACCAGGTCCATTGACCGGCAGGGGCCCACTTGTCAGTGGTGTTTCCCGTAGAAAAATAATTCCACCGAAAAGAAATTCGGGCGCTGACGTCATGCTGATGTCATAAAGCCTTTTCCTCTAGAAAAATAATTCAAGAAATTCAATAAAATCTGATTTTAGGGTTTATTTAGATTTAAAACTTCCAGGAGCTCGTATTCCTTCATACGAACTCCGATTTCGTCGATTCAAATTCCTAAATTCCTATAAAATCAAGATCTAGCCATCGAAACCAAAATTAGTTAATTTTGGGTTCATTTGACCAATAATTCATTTAAACCCTAATTCATTATTTCATGTAAAATCAAACTTCTAAAATTCATATCTTTTGCATCCAAACTCCGATTTGGGTGATTCAAGTTGCAAAATTTGTATAAAATTGTAATCTAGCTAACTAAATCAAATTATTTTAATTTGAATTTATTTTGAATTGTTATTTGAATTTTATTTGAATTTGGTCGTATTTTCACGATTAGATTTCGACGACTTCGGAGAATCAAATTTCGACGCCGATTGAAGAGCAACATAAGAGGATTGATTTTGATCTGTATGATCATCGTGATCGTACACTTGGACTACTCAAGATAGTACTTGTGAGTACTAGGTGACTCGTTAAGAAAACAACGCCACCTCAACACCGCACGCTCGCTAAGGTGATCGCTAAGAAAACAACGCCACCTCATCAAGCAAGGCAAGTTATACCCTTGATCATATCGATCCCATTATTTCAAAATATTTATATTCTGTTTTAAATTATTACGGCATGCTTATTTATATCAGTAATTTAAATTCCTGTTTTAAATGTATAGTTATGCCTAAAATCCTTTGTATGGCCAACTTGGATAATTGAAGCAAACATATTGTCACCATAGATAAAACCTAGTTGATACGATAAGTATGAACTAGAGCATTTTGAGTAAAATCATGCTTAGCCATGCTTATAGACCAAACATGTTTATTTTGGGAATTTCAGCCAGAAATCAATTGTTGTTTAGATGGTATCCATGGCATCGAATGTTATGGAAGTTTATGACTTTGAAAATAAAATAAAATAAAAATGGGTTTGGACTTGGCGAAATGGATGATTGGTGGGTGCAGTTTATGCACGGCTTAACTCGTTAGGTTAAGGCCCGTGGGTTTTATGGAAAGTCGCCCAAGTCGCTTAAGGACCGGTCTTCGAGCGCATGACGCCACGCCATACCGCATCACCACATGTCCCAAGTGTGGGTCGGGACTTGGCTAAATAATTTGTGATGTCTTAGTGTCATTGGTGCTATGTTGTTGGTATGGGTGTTGGTCGACAAGAGACCCATCCGCGCAGGAGGGGCTTCCTGAGGATGGCCACCCAATGGTAGCGAAACCTTAGCGGGCACAAATACATTAAGACAGAACATTGTAAAGGCCTCGACACGTGCTCTAGACCGCTTACCAAAGGTAGTGAGCGGTGGCATAGATATATGCCGGACAAACTAGAGAAGTCTTGTCATGTGGGTAAAGTTGTACAACCTCTGCAGAGTGTAAAACTATTCGAATAGCCGTGTCCGCGGTTATGGACATGCTAGCAGAACTACTCAAAGTTAGACTTTGATTTTTGTTTGAAAAAGACTTCTTCAAAACTGGTTTATCCAGATGGGAATTGGGCAGGAAGTCATGTGATAGGAGGGTATCCTTCACCATTTATGTGTGAATGTTATCTGACTATAAAATTGAGAATTTATAAAATGATTTGTAGATATAAAATAACTGCTTTGGAACTTAGTACAGGTATTTAAAGAAAATGCTGCTTTATGCAAATCAACCCATAAGCCATCCTTGTTACATCCATTTATGCATGTCATTCTGTTACTTGACGGGTGCAACTTGCGAGCACGGAAGTTGTGCTTATACTTGCTTTATGCAAACAAAATTTCAGAGGAGAAGGACTTTGCTACCGATGTGGATCTCGACGACTAGGCCGCTTCCCCAGTCGATTGCCTGTGGCAGATTAACTGGACCCTATTACATCTTCGTCTTCCGCTGTGTTTATTTTATTGTGGGCCTGTAAGCCTCCTTTGTAATCAACTCTGTTAATTATTAATAAAGTTGTGATATGAATTTTGTTACCATATTTGTTTACTGTGTGAACTAGCTACTAATCATGGGACTAGTTCAGAATTGCACAGAGGATCTGGGATATTAATCCCGGGTTCTGACAGAGAGCAACTACCATTGGGATGTATGATAGGAAACTTTACATCGTACGCTCCAGCACAACATTCGTAGGCAATGTGTATAACAATTTTGATCTATATGTACAATAAAATGCATAAAAACAAATACAATGATAAGAAAAATATTGGAAAAAATATCACATCTCACCGAAATTGCATGAAATCATCCGTATACAACCTATCTGTGCTTTCAAAGACTAGTTCAAATATCCCAAACAAATAAATTTCGATGTTACAACATTGCAACATTTGAAACTAATACAAAACATCCAAAAATAATTGTTTTAATATTTTTGGAACACTGATGAAATAGTCAAATGGTGAAGGGCTATAACAAAAAGTTTACTCTTGTGCAACAAATCAAAAATACTATTGCGACAAAAAATACATCTTGATGCAACATTTGTCGCAACAACATCGCAACAATAAAAACGCTGCAAAACACCATTGCCACAAAAAATACCTCTTGTCGCAACATTTGATGCAACAACTTCACAACAATAAAAAATGCTCTACACAACATTTCAAACCAACTGTTGCAACAAATTGAGCAAACATTTGTAACAAATGGTACCTAAATGGCGACGAGTAACAACAACACTTCATCGAGGGTGTTGCTGCGGCACCGGCGAGGAGCCCACGAGCACCCTTGGTGCACCTGGGCACCACACAGCGCACCTAGGGGGCTGCGGTGCCTCCGCCATGGAGCCCACGATGGTGAATTCAATTGGCCACGATAGCACTCACGTAGTCCGTGCTATAGTGCCTACAGAGCTTTTGTTACTACTCGTGGATATCGACGACCGTGTTGCTGGAGCTAACGAAGACCAAGTGCAGCGGAGCTCGAGGGGGCCGCGCCTTAGTGACCACAGAATGTTTGCGGAGGCCGATGGTAGAGGCATCTTGGTCGTGGGTCACTGTTGTGATGGATCATGGGAGAGAGAGCAAAAGACGAAGATCGAGAGAGGATGCAGAAGGACTAAGGACTTAGGCATGGGAGGAATGAGTGGCTATCGTGTTAGGCAATTTGGATAAGGCGTCGATATTTTGTCTCTCCCATCTGACGTCTGGTCATGGTTCGCTTTACGGCCGAAAATTGGCAATATCGACTTCCGTAAGACTTCAAACCACTAAATCGCCCAAAAATCAAATTTGGTTGATTTTTGCTTGATTATGATCTTTTAATTTAAAATAAAAATTCAAATTTTGATTTTAATAATTCATCCGAAATTGATCAAAAATTTTGATTTCGCCAAACTAGCCCTACCCCTCCTGTTAAAAACTGAACCGGTTTTGGAAACCCTTGTCCGGTATGGGCATTTCCCATTTTCTATATATGCTAGCTAGGAGGTTTTGGCCTAAATGGTACTGTTGGCCCCATTAATAACAAATCTGGGCATCGGCATGCCGCAATGCCAAAAATGGCAACACCACGGACGTGTCGATGGAAGACACGTGTCCTCCACCATCCCCCCTACGCCCGATCCCTGTGTTGCCATGTTTTTGCTGCTACATCCCCTAGCCTGGACAAGCGTGTTCCATGTCCTAGAGGCCTAGATGCCCCTCTATCATTCCCATGAGGCCCGAACAGCCATTCGCATGCCATGTGGCCCTATGGCCGTGCCCCCCATGCCCTACCGCGCCCTTGTGGTCTGGACAAGATGTTGCAGCACCCTTGGTGCCCGGACATGGTGCCGTCGTGCTTCTCGGCGCTGGACAATGCGTTGTCGCGCCCGTAACTCGAATGCTTGCCACGCCCGCGCTCCAACACTGGACTCCCATTGCCGCTCCTCCGTGCTCGGACTCCTCTCGTATGGTCATCGGGAATGGATTCTCCCGCTGCCACGTGTCAAGTCCGGCCCCTAGGCCGATTGCCCTACGGCTTGGGCATAGGCACATTTTCACCTTCCGCTGAAAGTATCCCTTGTCTAGTCAATCTTTTCCCCCAACACATCCATCAACTCCATCACCTTGCCGCCTCCATCCGCATGCAGGCATAATCATAGCGCACAACATGCGGGATTGTCTCCCGTTGCTTCATGATTGGCATGAAACGCCTTCACACGGCTATAAAAACCGATGTTGCGCTTGCTTTTGGTCTCATTCTCATTCTCGCGCACATCGCAGAGAACACAAAGAATTGAACTAATTTTTTTGGGATTATGCTGTGGATTAAAGAGTGTTTAGAGTAGTGTTTAGGTCCGTATAAGTACAATGTGGTCGACATCAAGGGAAGGTAAAATATCTTCCTATGCATTAGTTGTAATTATTTTAGTCGTAGTTAATTAGTGGCAATTTATTAGTCGTAGTTAATTAGTAGTAATTTACCCGTACTTTATAAGTGCTAATTAAATTAGTAATAATTAAGTAGTCATAATTAAATACTCGTAGTTAATTAGTCGTAAGTAATCACTGGTAATTAAGTATTAATTAATTAGTCATAATTAATTTAGTCCTAATTTTTTTGGGTAATTAAGTGGTTGTAATTATGTAGCTGTAATTAATTTATTGGTAAGTAATGACTCATAGTTAATTAGTGGTAATTAAATACTCATAATTAATTATGATTAATTAATGACATGTAGTTAATTAGTGGTAATTAATTAATCATAATTAATTTAGTGGTAATTAGTTAGTAATGAATTACCGTAGTAATTTATTGATAAATAATCAATTTTTGCTAATTAATTATTTATTTGTGTATAATTACTTGTATTTAATTGCTATTTACTTGTATTTAATATGGCACAATTATTTCTGTCATAGTCAATTAGTGGCAAATAAATTAGTCGTAATTAATTATTCATAATTACTTTTATCATGTTTAATTAGTGGTAATTAATGAAATAAACATATTTAAATAGTCGTGTACAGTAAATTAATTGAAATATAGACTACGTAGTCTGCCTTGTTTGTTATATTGTGTACCATAAATCGGGTTGTTATGGCTTTATGTAATTTCGAACATCCAAGAGTTGGTTGTGTTTTATGGCGATGGTGTCGTACAGGCTGGATCCGATGGGTTGGACCTTTGGAGATGCCAGTACAAGGTGGTCCGGTGTAACATCCCAATTTTCTGTGCTTTAAAAAAAACTTTTGAATAGTTAGTAGGGAGAAAATTCACCATTTGGTTTGATTGGAGTTTAACTCAAAAGCTTAACTTGGACTTTTTGTATCAAAAACAATTAATATGAATAATTCCAACATGAACAATTGTCCAAAACTATTTTATTTGAGTTTTATGTGCTCAGATATATTTTCTAGATTTTTCTAGAATTTTTCTAAGTTCATTTGCTATTTTCTATTGCTTATTTGCATTTAGAGTATTTTCTAACATAGAAAACTAATTAAAATCTCAGTTAAACTCTTTGGGCCAAAACCCAACCCTTTCCGCTTTCGGTCTAGTCCTGTGCAGCCCAGCGCGCCCGCGCTCGTGCCCGCCTTCGCTGACAGGTGGACCCCACCTGTCAGTCTCTTCCTTTCTGTCTCTCTTCGCGACGCTCATTTCAACCCGAGCCGTCCGATCGTGTTGAACGGTCCGATGGAGTGGGACGTTCGGCGGTCCGAATGTCACCAGCGGTGTGAGCCGTCCGATCATTTTTTAATGGCCCGATGGAGTTTAGCCGTTCGGCGGTCCGAATGTCCAAATCATTTTGGATCATCCGACCGAGACTGGATGGTCTGATTAGTTGGAGTCTGATCGCGCCTGTGCTTGCTTCCTCTGACCGGTGGGCTCACATCTTCGTCGTCTCCAAGCCGGCTTCGTTCTCACGTGAGGTAGCGCCGTGTCCGCCATTGACGTTCTAGAAGCTCTGTCCGACAACGGGACTTTCCTATCTAAAACTTCCCAAATTTCTTCGCCAAACCTTATCCCTGATTCTTTTGCACCCGTATCTGCTCTCAATCGAGATCGAAATGAACTCTATCTCTAAATTTGAACAAACCCAAGGATTTCCAAATTTGGAGATTCCTTATCCTATTTTGGGTGTAGTTATCAATCCAATTTGTCACATCCACCTTGTTTATTGTTATGTCATGATCTTTTGTCACCCTAGATTGGTTCATCACTAGTTGGTAATACTATAGCACCAACATTGGTTGGTTAGTACGAGTAGATTGCTTAGCCATCATCATCTTATGTGAGTTGCAATTATAAACTTGACTAAGTGATTATGGAACCATGTGATAAAACTTTGTGTGTACTATGTGCTATTACTCGTTGATGACATATGTTGCACTTAACCAACAGGGTGGAAAAAGATTTCGACTGAGGCAAGTGGTTGTGTTTTGTTATGGTGGATCTGTGTTGAATGAGAATGATAATCTTCGTGGCATAGTTAGAAATTGAAAGTCTTGCCTTGGTCAATTAAGGACTTAACTTTATGTGCCATTGAACTGAACTCATCTTGACAACCACATGCCCGTATGGGACGGGTCTAACTTAGTAAGTTATGGATTCTTGACATTGATTACTCGTGAAGTAGGTTAGGTTGTGTTGGAATGGGTGGAGGTGTGTACTACCTGTAGTCGCGATCGCGGACGGTTCGTCGATCCCCGCCCAACAAAGGTGTGTTATGCCAAAGAACTATGTTGGATTTTGGTATAGCGGTTACACCTTTGGGAGTGTCAATGCTTGGAATGAAGTTTCTAAAATGTTTTGTTATGATTAGTGCTAGCTATACTAATCGTATCGTGTGGGTAAAGTGTACAACCTCCGAGAGTGCTTAATCAATCTATTCGAATTGCCACGTCCGTGGTCATGGACATGCTCAGGGATTTCACACGAGTGGTAGATTTTCATAAAACTTTGGTACGGGATAGCTATGTGATCTAAGTCATGTGGTTGTATGAATTAAACTGATTAGCTTTGTGTTCTTTGTGAAAACAATTGTTAAATTATTATTGTCTATTTGTTTTGAATTATACTTTCAATCTATTATGGTATTCAATCGCAAATGCTGCATTTCTGCAAAATAACCACAGAAGCCATTTCCTTTGGAATAATCTTGCATCTATAAATTGCATTCTGTGGTATGTCTTGCGAGTACGGTTGTGTACTCATGTCTGCTCTGCAAACAAATCTACAGAAGAGGAAGAGTCTTTGCTTGCTTTCGATGAGGAGTTCAATGAAGGTTGTTGA
This sequence comes from Ampelocalamus luodianensis, assembly GCA_036346255.1. Lineage (NCBI taxonomy): Eukaryota > Viridiplantae > Streptophyta > Magnoliopsida > Poales > Poaceae > Ampelocalamus > Ampelocalamus luodianensis. The sequence continues at coordinate 35,225,579 of CM070622.1, forward strand.
TCGTTAGGGTCTAGATCCCAGTCGATTGTCTGTGGTGAATTGATGGGATCTACACTGAAGTTTATTTTGTTCCACTGCTGATTTCTTTATCGTTGGCCCTGCATGGCTTAATAAATGTAAACTCGACCATAAGGTCAAAACTATTATTTGTTATTCAAATTACTTGTTTATATTATTAATCACTTGTATGGATCGATATTCATCCTTGTTGACACTGTATACTAGCGTGATCCTAGACTAGTGCATTATACATAGAGGGTCCAGAATTGCATTTTTGAGTCCCGACATCCGTGCGGAGGGGCTCGATGCGATGAATATTCACGAGCTTAGGAGCTGCATCTAGAAGGAGTTCGACACAAAGGCAACGACGAAGAAATTTATCATCGAGGGGATCACCTGCACGAATAGGGGAGGGCATGGCATATGGAACCTAGTCAAGGTGAATGGAAGCATATCATGGGGCTTGTACATGCAGATTGCTTCCCAGCCTGAGGCGGAGATATATGGGAAGCCGATGGTGTACATGAATTTCGTATGCAGGGTGCCGGGAAACCTTGATGATACTCATGCCTCGGGAAGCGAGCAACCATAGGCAGAGCTTGAAGACGGTAGCACGGAATGTGCCAAAGCAAACTCCAACACGTACATGAAAAAGGTTGAAAGTAAAGATCTTGATGGAGATCCTAACTGCTTCATACTGGACTGGGTGTTCTAGGCTTTCGCCCAGGCCATAGAGGGCTTCAAGTTCTGTTGTCCAGTGCTCACGATGGATGACACTTTTCTCACCGGGAGGTACAAGGGAACCAATCTCACCACGGTGGCAGCCGACGCGAATGACCAACTTCTTTCGGTTGCTTTTGCCATTATAGAGAATGATAACACATCCAGTTGGCTGTGGTTCCTGGCAAATATGAAGAGGGCGGTTGTGTGAGATCGCCCCAACGCATGCCTTATCATAGACCACAATGCTGGGTTATTGTCGGCTCTGAACACCATGAAGAGTGGGACGAAACCCCCTTACTAGTGGAATGACGTCAATAGATCCACCGCAGTGAGGTGACAGTTGGAAGAAGGGAAGCAGTGGTCTGAGAACATGCAGAGGTACATAGACCAGAAGATATAGAAGGCTCGTATGCATGACATTCGGGTGATCGATAGCCTCAGGAGGAAGTACAAGATATATCAATAGTCGTGCTAGGGGGGAAAGGAAACATGCATACACTCTAGGTGATGTGGCTACATGCACCTACAACAAGCTGAAGCTGTTATATAAGCTATGCTCGCATGTGTACAAGGCATGTGAGCAAGTCAGGCAGATGTCTATGCCGTATATCTCCGATTACTGTGACATGCAACATCTTTTCGGTACATGAAGTAGAGAGTTTCACTCGTATGGCGTGAACGTGAACTATAGGGATCTTTGGCCGGGCAGGGAAAAATAGGGCTGAACAAGGCCTTGAAGTCAACTGGGAAGGGATGACAACAGATGCAGTGCTTCTAGAATGACATGGATAACAGCCAGTGTGGGGGCTTGAGCCACGCGACGAAGTGCAGGATAAGCAAGACCCTTGGCCACTCAATGAAAGATTGCCTCAACAGATCGAGCTCGTCTAGTCGTCATTCTGTGTCATAATTAATTGTACTATCTATATGTACGGGGATTGTCATTGAATGTAAACGAGTAGTCTACTCATATTTGTGCATTTCTGTATGTCATTCTTTCTTAACGCGTATGTATTTTGGTATTCTATTTGTTCTGAACTGACTCACCCTTGTTCTGTACACAACAACAAAACATTAGGTCGACCTAGGAGATGTCAGACTTGTCGTCGAACTACTATGCGAAGATACTAAAGAAGAACAAGTGGCTTGCCGAGAGGCTAAACCCTACCCAGATTTTTCTATGAAGGATCCGCTAGTACCATCAGAGTTTCCATGCCCGTAATGTGTGTACAAAGAATCAGTGAAGATCATTTAGTCCACACACCCAGACACCGCAGCCCGGCGTAATACATGTGCGGGAACATCCTCGTAAGAGAATCTTACACACATATCAAATTTTCACACCTTACGTGGCATTCCACATATTTCTAACTTCATCCACGCATAAAGGCTGCGCATAATGGCAACCCGAGATGCGTTGTAACTTATTCCAATGGATCGACGGCCCGGAGATGAAAGATAGGGCGTTCATCCAGTATAAGTACATGTTGAACTACGCGATGCGAGTCGAGACCTTATGGTGGTGGAAACCTTATGTACTCGACCTTATTGAAGAGGAACCTGTCGACAAGGGGAAGGCTCCTGCTAGTAAGACCGGTGGATGTCCTAGAGCTGCATGTTGCCCTGGTACACTCCGGATCAATCAGGTAAGTGATGTTCAATTCGCATCCTGATTATTGATTTTGCCTTTCATTCTGCTAACCTCATGCAATTGCCCAGCCCGTCTTGCAGACAATGGGAAGGGGTTGATGCGTCGTGAAGACTAATTTTGATCCTCCTTTTTTCTGATTCCAAAAAAACCGCGCGTGTATCTTAGGCGTTTTCTAGTTTGTTGATTCGTGCATGCAGTCATTTGTAATGCACGTAACTAAACCACACACAGCATGTAATTCTGAAATTTTGTCAATTTTATTTTCAAATTTAGTTTGCAACTCCACATGAAATATTGAAACTCACGTGACTCCCCTCCTGGTTTAGGTTTTTTTTTTATTTCATATGACGAGTCGAAACAGAGAGTAGCTCAGACGAGTGAGCCATATTGTATCGGGTATATTGCATAGATGTTGTGCGCTTAATGCAAAATTTATTTGTATAGTATTGTTAGAGTACATCAGTTCCGGAGATGACTACAACGCCTTAGATTCATATTAAACCCTAAAATACCCGAGGTTCACATTCACACAATCCTAACACACCTGATTTCGGAAACACTAATTTCACATTCACATTCCCATGAAATCATGGAACCCTAATTTCCCTAGCAGAACCCTAACTCGATGGTCCTACCGACCCTAACACCGTGCCACCGTGGCATGGCGGCGCAGTAATGTCGTGCCTCGAGGAACAAGCAGAGCGGGCGTCCGGCGAGGAAGCACAACGCGACCACGTGGCGGGTGTCGGGCCGGGTGCGCCAAAGGGAGTTCGGGACAAGGGTGCGACGGGACCATCTCGGGCGGGAACGGTTGAGGATGTTTGTCGCCATTAGCACGTCCGTGGTGCTATTTTTGGCATTACGACGCACCGACAGTCGATTTGTTATTAATGGGGCCAAAAGTGCCATTTAAGAAGAAAAAACTCGCTAGCTAGGAGCGGGCTGCATTGGGTTACATATCGAGATCGATGGGATAGATACGAAATATCATACTTAGTTTGATAAATCGATAAAGGAGATACGTAGAGAGAGTGCGTAAATTGACTGAAGTGTCACTGTGTGCACCACGTTTTAGCAAATGAGTAGTTAGCACCGTGAACTATATCGCACTAATTTGTTCGCTTTGCACGCACTAGGATTTTTAATGTTGCTGACAAGTGGGACCTACCATTTTGCCGGTTGGTGTACCGGCAAGGTTTGATGGGAGGGCTCCATAGCGTTAGTTTCCTCCAAATTCACGAGGAGATAATTAATTGCCCTCTAATTGGTGTGGCTTAATCTATACCATAGGGAAAAAAGTAATGGCCAAGATTGGGTTAAATCCACCCGGTGGATTCAATAGCAAATTCGGGGATCTGAACCGTACTTATCAATACCATTCCGGAGAACGAGATATTTTGAAATCATATCATACCGGCGTACTGTGCTGGAGTTTAATATAATAATATATAGTTATAAATACATATATGTTTAATTATACACGCACCAAATTTCACTTGTAACATTACATAGTAGTAGGATCAATATAAGTTATAGTTTAATGAGTATAATAGATTGTATTATCAATTCCACCGATATGATCGGTATAGCCGGTATTGACCAGTATCGACACCGGTATGGTTGGTATCAAACCGGTAAGAAAACCGGATTGTTTTGTACCAGTTTAGATGGTAAAATAATACATACAGGCTATAATGGCCGGTACCGAAACGAAACAATATTGATAAGTTTGATTTGAACCACAGCATTTACCATCTCCACGTCGCCCTGCCCCTTCTCTCTCTCTCACCTCCCTCGCTATAACCGCTGTTCACCCACCTTGATCCGGCTGCTCCGATAGGCCGGAATCTCACTGCCGTCAATCCAAGGCCACATCTTCCATCTCCTGCTCCTCTACTCATCTTTCATTGATTGATTACTAACTTTAATCTGCACTACTTTAGGCATGAATAGACAATCTCGAGGGCGGCCGCAATGTTGATGGGCTGATTGATTCCTCTGGTTTGACTAATCGTACGTTGTGATGATCGCCGTCGCCGTCGCTTCTTTCTCTCATGGACTCCGATGACAATGGCTATCTTGGCCCTCCACCTCAGATGGATGCATCGTCACAAATGTGCATTTCCAGAATGGACAACCTGTTAAGAAACCTAATTAGGAGACAAAAGACAGAACTACCTCTTTAAGGGGTCAATTAGAGGTGGCCAGATGGACCGTGTCGGTTGGGCCGGCCCGAGGCTCGGCACGGCCCACATTGTTCATGGCCAGGCCAGCACGACACGAAGGCCCATGCCATGCTTAGGCCGCACCCCTGGCACAATGGGCCAGTCCAGCACAACACGAACAGTGTCCGACCATGCCAGACACGGCCCGCTTGGCCTGTTCATGGAGCGTCCGAGAGAGGGAGGAGGAAGCTAGCCGGCGGCGAGGGAGGGAGGAGGAGCCGAGGAGGAGAGGATGAGGCTGGTGCGGAGGAAGGAGACGGGGTGGCGAAGGGTGCATGGGCGGCGAAGGGGCGCAACGGGCACGGGCACAGCGACGAGGAGGAGAGGAGGAGGGCGGGGCGATGCCGATGGCCGGCGCGGAGGGAGGAGAAGGCGGCGGGAGGCGAAGGGGCGCACGGGCGCGAGTGCGAGGTGACGATGAGTAGAGGAGGAGGAGAGGAAGAGGAGTGCGGAGTGATGCCAACGCGAAGGGAGGAGGTGGCGGGGGTGCAGCAGGCGACAGGGCGTGCAACAAGCGGGTGCGGTAGGGGCGTGCGGCTACGGCTACAGCGTGGGGCTCGGGGTAGGGATGGGGATGAGGGTGGGGCGGCTGGTGGCCTGGCGGGCCACGCAGCATGGCACGACCCGGTGGAATTATTCCCGTTGGGGCCTTTTTCACGTGGTGGGCTGTGCCCGGCACGGCATGGCACAACCCGTTTAGCCCTACTATTCGGATTTTAAAAAATCCGATCGTTTTTGGACCGTTTGGGGCTTTTAAAAATAGCCAAAAAAATCCTAATTTTTTTCTCTCTATAAATAGCCACCATACCCCGTTATTCAACACCCTTCCATTCCTCAATTTCAACCAAGTGTGGGTGGGAGGAAGGGTTGTAAATTTATCGAGATGATCTTTTGAAGTGTAAATTTTTTGGGAACATCTACTTTACATTCAAATTATTTCTCTGGAGAGATCAGTAAAATTTGGGAGCGTCAGAATGAGATTGAATGGTCCAGATCACCTCCTGCAATCCTATACAGCGTGTCCACCAGAGCAGGGCATGTGACGGTGGGCAGCGGAGCAAGCCGACTTCGCCAGTGGTGGCTCTCTAATTCGTATTTACTCCTCACTGGTGATGGAAACGAGGTGGCGTTGGTGTCAATCTTCAAGCGTATCCTAAAGTCTGAAAATGCGTTGGTGTCAATCTTCAAGCGTATCCTAAAGTCAGAAAATGACTGGTTTCTAAAAAAACACATTCTATATATTTCTACCAATTTTGTAATTTTTTATAAAAAAATTGTGAATACTTTGATGTTTTTTAAAGGAAACTTTGATGTTGTTCAATGTGCAACATATAAAAGAGTAAGCCAACCGGCAACCGTACACACCTGATTAGGGGTGCAAATAGAGCAGATAATTCCTGACTAACTGACCTAAGGCTTGCGAGCGAATACAAAAGGTATAAATGGATATCCAATATTATCCGTGTCCGACTCCGAAGAAAAAATGCGAAATAGGATACAAGATGAGCGATATCTATCCATATATATCCATATGTCAACTGATATAAGTAAGTGGGTTGCTGCATCAAAGTAGGTAGGGGATACTGAGTGTTTTTTTCTACATCTAAATGATTAGTCTTTCCATGTTTGCTCTGATTACGCTCCTACTATCCAATGTCCTATGTAGGGGGTGCAAAAGAAGCGGATAGTTTCTGTCCGACTGAAGGCTCACAGATAGGGGTGAAAACGGGTTGGATACGGGCAGATATTGCTCTTCCCGTATCCTAACCCATTTTTTTCTCGGATTTGGAACCGGATACGGGCAAGCTGGATACTGATACAGATTCGGATTATTCGGGATACGAGCACGGGACAGATATAGGCTGGATTCGGGTCGAAAATGGATAAAAATACATGGATAGTACGCACATAGATAGAGTAACATATGTTCAACCAAACCACTACATGAGTACATTCTTATTAATGATTCTCAGATAGCACACAAAAAAATCACTAAATAAAAACACCCAGAACATATAGTATTACAGATGAGCCTCATGCACAATTTCTACTATCAATTATTTTACAAATTTTCAATTTTTTAAGTGGAGCTCACATATCAGTTTTTTTACTCACTCCTCCAAGGCTCCATTGCCTTCTCATGCCATCTCTCCCACTCCGACCAATCGCACTCACTCTCCTCCCCGCCTGACGCTATTTGCCCCAATGGTCGTCAGTCAGCGTAATATGTCCCACCGCCACCCTCTCTGGTGCTCTCTCCATCACCTTCTTCCCCAGCGCCGCCTCCACTTTCCTCTCCCTCCCACTGCTGTCTCTCCCACACAAGCTGGCCGTCGCCTGCCGCTCTCTGCCCTAATACTGCCAGCCGCTAGTCACTTCACCACCGACACCGGTCGCCCTGTTCTCCCCTACCAACACCTACCGTCGTCCTCTCCTCCACCGCCGCCTCCCTATGCTCTCCCCCACCGACGCCGGTTACCGTCTCTTCCCTACAATTGTGGCCTTCTCCGAGCTCGTTGCTGTCGATCTCAGCCATATCTGGCCCACCCGCATCTGGATCTGGTCGGGCCCCGGTCGAGGGTGTCGGGGAGGATGTAGGAGGAGGTGCCTCCTCTATGGCATGGATTGCTGGTAGGCAGCGGCGGCCACCGCCGCAGTAGGGGTGTCCCGGTCGAGGGCATCAGGGAGGACAGAGGAGGAGGCGCCTCCTTTCTGGGCGTGGACTGCTGTAGATGCATGGTAGGCAATAGTAGCCACCGCTGCAGCAGCAAGGGTGGCATCACGTGGCGATCGGCGCAACATCTCCAGTTGATGGGCTAGTAGCGAGCGGGCACTGAGTGTTGTCTGATACCCGGTTTAGAAATCATCTCGATATCTGGTTCCTGTCCCAGATTTACCGGATATTGCCTACTCCGTATCTTACCCCGAATCTGGATTCAACTATCCGAATCCCGTCCTGGATCCGACTGGATAGTGAAATGTCTTCCTAAATTCGGTCCCGCCCGGATTCGGCTCTGGATCGGGTAGGAAATGTCTGTCCTGTTTTAGCTCTTACTCGTGGAGCGAATATGGGATGGAGAAATAGGTATCTGACACTATCCATGTCAGACTCTGACTCTATGAAAAAAACGAAATATGATACAGGATGAGCGATATCCGTTCGTACCCACTCCAATTGCACCCCTACAACTAATACCCACTTTTTAGAACCTGTTTTAATTAAGAGCAGCATGAGCAAGGACCAAACTAGCTAGCAAACCAAGATCCAAGAGGGTTCCATGAACATATTATTACTTAGTAAAAAACAAAAGGGATATTATGTAAACAACAAGCGGTAGATCAGATGCATGCATGTGATGGATGTAATAAAATAAACCAAAATTACAGTAAGCATATACGCTTTTCACTACTACAAAAAGGCTAATACTGGAAGTCTAATCACAGACGGATGACAAAAACCGTCAATATTAGTTATAATCACAGATGGTTTTGGTTTAGAGACCGTCTATATTACTAGCTAAGCTAAAGACCATCTATGAATAGGTAATATCACGGATGGTTCATATTAAAATAAATCGTGAAGTATCGTAGATGGTTCTTAACATGAACCGCGTGATGCTACTAAATATCACGAGCGGTTTTGCTTAAAACCGCTCGTGATATTACTACATATCACGATCGGTTTTATTTAACTCATCACGATATTTTGTATTAAAAAGCGTCTATGATAATTTCATTTATTACAGATCGGCCCTACAGATCTGTCTTAAATTCTAGATCATTTTCATAGGCTAACGCTTTGAGGCAATTTGGTGAAAGGAGACCACGGAGGAGGTGGGAAGATTATTTACATCTAGCGTGGTATTAGCTCACCGTCCTAATCCAAACACCTTCTTTATTCTTACATGCTTTTAAAGGAATTTTTCTCACCACTGTCATAATCCAAACACCTTCTCTCTATTAGTTCACTCTTTTAAAGGAGGAGTGATTGTAGATCTATTTCTTCTTGACTATCTATGGTTAGTAATTTATTTTTAATTGTATTATATTCTAGATCTAGCTTGGTAAATGGGAGAATTGAAGATGGTTTAGATCTAGCTTGATGTAGAGAGAAGATTATTTACATCTATATATAGTTTAGGGTTTAGCCAATTCATAGCCTATTTCTACTTAATTCAATTTAATTAATTCTTGCTACATATAGCTATTAATTCAATATTTAAAACTAAATTGTTATATGTGTAGCAAAGTCGGACCAAAGCTACATGTACGTTGAGAACCGTGTGAGTGAAGAGTACATTAATGGTGTGTATGCTTTTACAAGAGCTTCCGAGGAGGATATGTTGAATAAGGGGGTGGAATATATGTACTGTCCATGCATTGAGTGTGAGAATCTGAAGATGTTTAAGAACCGAGTGCAGATCAAAGCACACTTGATTCGAAAGGGTTTCAAAAAGGGGTATACACGTTGGACCAGTCACAGTGAAGAGCAAATTATATAGGAAGGTAGCAATAACGACATCACCGATGAAGTCAACTATATATGTCACGATGATGTCGATTGTGGTTCCGATTTGAATAGGCTGCACGATAACAATCTGGATCAGATGCTTCGTGATGCAGAAGGGAACTGTGATGAGAGAGAGTATGTTAAATTTTAGGGCTTGATGGAGGACACGGAGAAACCTTTGTTCCCGGGCTACAAGCCAGAATACACAAGGTTGTCATCTGTGCTTGAACTGCTGAAATTAAAAGTAAGCAATAGCTGGTCCAACAAGAGTTTCACAGCGCTGTTAGGTCTCTTAACGGACATGCTTCTAGATGGAAACGAGTTGCCTAAAACCACATACAAAACCAAGAAGGTTCTTTGTCCATTGGGAATGAAAATAGAAAGAATACATGCATGTCCGAACGACTGTATCCTCTACCGTAAAGAGTACGCAAACATACATATATATCCGGTGTGCAACGCATCCCGATACAAGCGTAAGAATCAATCAGATGATGGCGAGAGAATCGAGGTGAAAAGCAGACCTCCTGCTAATGTGGCATAATATCTTCCTGTAATTCTCCCTTTGAAGCGGTTTTTTGCGAACCAAAATGAGGCAAAACTGTTGCGTTGGCACTCGGAGGAGCATAAGAAGGATGGAAAGGTAAGACACCCACTGATTCTACCTAGTGGAGATGAATATATGGTTTGGATTGAGTACAGATGGAATGAATCCTTTCAATAATATGAGCGGCTGACATAGCACGTGGGCCGTAACTCTCTGTATCTACAACCTTCCTCTTTGGTTGTGTATGAAACAGAAGCGTATTTTGTTGTTGATACTTATCCAAGGGCCGAAGAACCTAAGAATGATATTGATGTGTATCTAGCACCATTGATGAAAAATCTAAAAATATTGTGGGTCGAAGGGGTACGGGTATGGGATGCATACAAATGAGATAACTTCACATTACACTCCTTGTTATCCTGCACCATAAATGATTATCCTACCCTTGTTAACCTGTCGGGCCAGAGTACAAAAGGGGCCAAAGCCTATACTCACTGCTTAGATGATACCAAGAGTGTGTGGCTAAAGCACTCGCACAAAACTGTTGTAACATCCCAAAAATTTGGTCTGTTTTAAAGTTTTAAAAAGAAAAATAACCATTTGGATTTTTCTGGTAAATTAAAAAGCTTAATATGAATTTTCAGAGTTCAAAAACAATTTAATATGAATAATGTCAACATCAACTATTGTCAAAATTATTTTATTTGGGTTCTATGTGCTTGGATATATTTTCTAGATTTTTCTAGAATTTTTCCGAGTGCATTTGCTATTTTCTATGTGCTATTTGGATTTTCTGCTATTTTCTAAAAAGAAAAACTATTAAAAATCTCAGAATAGTCTTTCGGGCCGAATTCTCTAAACTCGCCCATTTCCCTCTCCCTCCGCCCAGCCCACGCGGCCTTTGCCCTCTCCGCACCAGCCCGCGCGCCGCTCCTTTGTCCCTCTGACCGGTGGGCCCGCCTCAGTTGCCACGCCAAAGATCTTCTCCAACAGTCCTCGAGCCGACTCGAGTCCGTGTCTCGCACGGCTCGGCGCCGGTCTCTTCGGAACTCCTCCCTCCGGTGCTATTTAAAGCCTCCCAACCGCGTCAAAAGCTTCGCCCAGCCTCCCTCTTCCAAAACCCTAACTTTCCCTTGAAGATTGCGCCGCCTCCTCGTCGAATCGTGCCCTAGAAGATTCCGGCCGCCGCAGCCTTCTCCGCCGTCTTGCTCCACCGTCAGACCTCCTCAACCTGCGCCGTCACCACCGTTGGGATCGCCTCGTCGCAAGCTTCTCCGTGCTTCCACCATCTTCGGCCGAGAGTCATCGGAGCTCCGTTTTCGTTGTCGTCATCAAACCGGCCGCCGCCTCTCTTCTCCGATCTACGCCGCCGGTGGGTTCTTGGCCTAATCAAGCGTGTCATCGTGTGCGCAAGGATATTCTCGTCCCATCCCCTACCTCCTTTTGGTTTCCTTGCCGCCGAGCCGCCGCCGCCCTGGTTCTTCCCCGTCACCGGTCACCCTGTGTTTGCCGCCGCTCCGGTCATCTTCTAGCCGTTCCAAGCCCACCTCTGTGATCCTTGCTCTCTCGCCGTTCTAGTGCTCATCTCCACCTCCTTCAGGCGCCACTCCTTCGCCAAGACCGCCGCACCCGTGAGCTTCGCCGCCGCCAATGTCGCCGCCGCCGTCGTCTCGTCGCCGGCATTGCTGCGCCACCACCTCCATTAGCTTCGCCTTCTCTCCGGCAACCCGTTTTGCCACTTCTCCGGGGCCCCCTCGCCGTGGTTCGCCGTCGACGCCGTGAGCTTCACCGCCGGCCATATCTCTCTGTCTCTCCCTCTCTCGGGTTCTCTCTCTGCGACGTGGCTTGCCACCTCCTTCCACATCGCCACCTCGCCTTCTCGGACATGTGGCATCCGGCTGGCGCCGCGTGTCATGGCCATGTGGCGTGTCCGGCCCAACCCGAGCCAAAGGCCCATGAAACCATCCATGGTGCACCGTCCCTATGACCATGGGGCCCGGTGTCGAGTTGTTTTCATCCATCCGAATGTTCCCGACGCCACCGACGTCATAATTCGGAATTTCCGAGAGGAAAATAATTCGGATGATTCCTAAAATCAAATCAGGGTATTTCTTTAGATTTCAATCTTCCAGAGCCCATATCTTTTGCATCCGAACTCCGATTGAGTCCATTCAAATTCCTAAATCTGTCTAAATTCGAGATCTATTTATCTGAGATTTTTATTTAATTTTTGGAGTTTGTTTTCTCTCTGTTATTTACTTATTTAGTTTATTTGCTTGTTTTGCGAGTAGACGTCGATACTTCGGGAAGCTTCGAGCAAGGAGTAGCATACCAAGATCAAGATCAATCACTGGATTTATTCCAAGGCAAGTCGTGGTCCTTTGATCATATTAAACCCATGATTTCAAAAGTATATTGTTTTATACAATTGCATGCTATATTTATATAAATTGTTCTGGGATTAGTTATTACCTGTTGTCATTATGCCTCCATTGATTATTTGGATGCCATAAATCCTTTGTCACCTTAGCATGGGTAATTTTAGTTGGACATATTTGTATTGCCAACATGGGTATCGTACATATGCTTAGTCTTGCTTAGTTACGATGGGTTTTATCATCACATGTGTCTTAATAATCAATTTTGACTTAATGATTTATGGAATCGTGGTGGTGAGCCACTCTTGTTAAAATTTGTGTACCATGACAGGTATGTCATTGGTCTTGGTTAAACAAAATGGTTTTCGCTTGGCAGTGGTTGGTGGATAGGAGGATGTGGATGGAACATGTTGTGGGTTTGTGGTAGTCTCGCTTTGAGTAACTTGTCAAGGACTTAATCTTGTGCGCCATTGAACCGGGCCTTAACCGCACAACCACATGTCCGCACGGACGGACTGGGCCGATTAATTAGCAATGTCTTAATTTCGGTTCTATCATGTGAGGCGTGGTTACGGGAAACGATTCTCACGGTGGCGCAAGAGGGGCCCATGTCTGCCTGAAAGACATTGATGTTGAATCCTTAGCGCGTAATCGGGTTAAGAAGGAGCTTTGTAAAAGCCTTGTGATGATCACTTAGTCGCACACCCTAAGTGTGTTAAACGGACATTATAAGTTGATCTATCTCTTGTGGGTCAAGTTGTACAACCTCGCAGAGTGTAAAACTATTCGAATAGCCGTGTCCGCAGCTATGGACGCTACCGGGATTTCACACGGAGATAGAGTTTCTTTAAAAATGTGTCTGAGTGTGGATGAGAAGTTCACTTGATGAATATAATGTTCGCTTGGTGAATAGGTCATTCACTTGGTGGTTTGTGTCGGTTGGTGAATGGGAATTCACTTATCCTTGGTTTGGTTGGGAAGTGAATGGGAAGTTCACCGTTGTTTCAAAGAAAGTGTTTAATTACTTATTATTATTTTCAATTACGCATTTCAATCTAATTATTGTATTTATTGTAAATGCTGTTTTATGCAAAAGAACCATCTGACTAATCTTTGTTCAAGCCTTGCATGAATATTATTTGCATACTTTTTCCCACGCTTTCGAGTACATTCAAAGTACTCATGGCTTTGCGCTCTGCTTGATCAAGAAGAGAGGAAGAATACCAAGCCGCCAAAGAGTTCTTCGCTCAGAAGACCATGAAGGTTTTCATGATTAGGATGCGTTTCTCCACTCGATTGCTGTGGGCATGTTGATTGGCCTTTGAAGAGTTTCGTTCATTGCAAGAGTTCATTTATTTCTTTACTGCGTGTAAGTTATAAACGTTGACCATAAGGTCCGATTATTATTATTATTTGATACTCGAGATCTTTTAGTTAAATTAAATAAATGGATGGTATTTCATCACTATTTTCCGTGTGAGCTAGCTGCGATGCAGGACTAGTTCGTAATACACAGAGGGTTCCCGAGATGTATTTTGGGTCCCGACAACTGTGCACATGCATCACTGTAAGTTCCTTCAGAGGGCTCACCATACCGCAGGATGAAGAAACAATTCGACAAAAAGAAAGAGGACAATTCAACTCTAATGCATTTAAGCGGAAAAGAGGTCTATGATATGGTTAAGGATTTAGATATTGTGCTCAGAAAGGGGCGTAAATCGAGGACCTGTGAGAAGAACATATGGAAGAAAAGATCAATATTTTGGGACTTATCTTATTGGGAACACCTAAAAGTTCGCCACTGCATCAATGTCATGCACGTCGAGAACAATATATGTGACATCTTGATTGGTCTCTTACTGAATATTCATGACAAAATAAGGATGGTGTCCACACACAGCTTGACTTGGTTGATATGTACATCAGACTCGAGTTAGCACTGACGGAGACTGATAAAGGATGAATGTACCTTCCCCCTGCTTGTTACACTCTATCCAAGGCCAACTGAACTGAACTGTGCCAGTGCTTACATGGTGTCAAAGTTCCGTCTGGTTACTCCGCCAATATGAAGAAACTTGTTTCGATGGAAGATTTGAAATTAATTGGTATGAAGTCTCATGATTGTCATGTGCTGATAACACAGATGCTCCCTGTTGCAATTGGAAGTATTTTATCGATCAAGGTCCGAGAGACAATCATCAGGCTGTGTTATTTCTTTAAGATAATTACTCACAGGTCATCGATCCCGAAGGACTAGATTCTCTGCAGGATGAGGTGATGACGACTCTATGTCATCTTGAGATGTATTTTCCTCCGTCGTTTTTTGATATCATGGTCCATCTCGTTGTTCACATTGTGTGGGAGATAAAGATGCGATCATGTGTTTCTACCTAGCATGTACCGCCGAGAGGTTCATGGAATTCTCAAGTCCTATGTGCGGAATCGATCATGGCGAAGGGGCGCTTCGAAGGTTATCCATTTGAAGAGGTCATTGAGTTCTGCGTCAATTACATGGTTCAAGTCGAACCGATAGGCATGCCTTGATCTTACCATGAGGGGAGGCTCGAGGGTATCAGGATCATCGGAAGGAAAGCAATCACTCCTGATATGGACGCGTATGCTCAAACCCATTTCACGGTCTTACAACACATGACTGAAGTATCCCCATATATTGACCAACACAAGGACGTGCTTCGACAACAAAATCTGGAGCAGCTGGATGTTTGGATCACGAGACAGCATAATAGTTAGTTCAACCAATGGTTGAAGGAGCGACTCGCTAGGAGCTCGTCAAGTGATATGATGACATGGTTGGCAAAAGGGCCAACATTCTGAGCCAGACATGGCAAGGATACGACATAAATGTGTACACATTCTATACGCTGAGCTCGAATATAAAGAGTACTAACGAACAAATGATGTCCGCATAGATGCATTCAAGATTGATGGGTTGAGGAGCTCCTACTATGGGCTCATAGAGGAGATTTAGGAGCTCGGCTACATGCTTTTTAAGATCCCACTATTTTAGTACCGTTGGGTCCATCTCCCACAAGTGAAGGTCGACAAGTACGGCGTCACTACTGTGGACCTCAAACATGTCGGATACAAAGACAAACCATTTGTATTGGCTAACAAAGTTGTTTAATTCTTCTATGTTCTGACTGTGCAAATAAGAAGCGCCACGTAGTTCTTCATGAAAAAAATGAGAATTATCGGAGTTGAGAATGTAGTGGACGAGGAAGAATACAATCAATTTGATGAGTTATCTCCTTTCAGAAACGGCATAAGGGCCGAGGAAGAATAACGTGACGAAACAAGCTACATACGCATCGATCATCATGAAGGGCTAATTTTTAAAGACAATAAGCAAGTGGAATGATGAATAGAATGTTTATGTGTCATATGTTCTGAATGGTTAATTTTAGTTCATTTGAGTTAATTGATTTGTGAAATGGATGAGCTTGTTTCTGAAATGAATGTGAGTTGGATGTATACATGTACTTGTTGTGTTTCTGCTTGTTTCAAAGGGCATGACTAGCATTTACTAAGGCTAGCAAATAAACATAAATAGATTTAGCAATACAAAAGAATATCACAGATGGTTCCTTCTGTGATAAGCTATCACAGCCGATTTCATCTAAAAACCATCTGTGATAGTCAACTATCACAGACGGTTCTGCTTTAGAACTATCTGTGATATGTTCAATGCCGCTTTAGCTCCCGCGCGATGCGTCTCTTCATCTCAACATTGACGTTACTCCTTGATGTGTCTCTTCGTCTCGCGCGCTGACGTTACTCCTTGTTTTATATGAATGATCATCCGCCACCGAAGATAAATCCCCACATCGCTCTACTCTCTTTCGCACTCTCTCCAACAACTAGTAGAGTTAAAAAAACAATGACTCCCCACACTTCTCCCCTAATGCCGGCATTGATGGTCTACTTAGCCATTTTGTACGAGCATCTCGTCGGTCATATGCTGGCGGATGTTGCAGAAGGACACTGTGTTAATAGTGTCCTCCCTCCTCTAGCAAAGGTTAAGCTGGAGCATGTGATGGCCACTTTCCGCCGTCTAGACATCCTCCTCCGCCACGTCTTCCGAGTGGTCTCCCTCTTTCGGTGAGCTAATGTCGCCATCAATGTAGTCCTCGAGGAAGACGTTGCATGCCTCCAGGAGGCTTGGTGTCGCTTGGACTGCTTAATCGAGGCGGTGGGCAACCGACTCGACCTTGCCAAGACCCCTCAAGCAAGGGAAGAGAGCATATGGGCTCAAATTCTTCTTGATTCAGTAGTCGGAGTGTCTTCGGGAGACACTCAAACGAGCGCATCAACGGGTGGACATGTTTCGGGGAACCTACGCTAACCCCGAACCCTCTGATGCCGACCACGTCACCTACGAAGAATTGAAGACGGAGATAGCAGTCTACCCCGCTAGAAATAAGTTGTTCTTTTTTTATTTCTACTTTTTAAAGAAAATCTTTTGTAAGAAGCGATTGACCACGTTGTTTGGCCATATGTAAATACAAAAATGTTTAAAAAAATCCAGTTTGGAGTTCAAATTACTGTCTGCGTTGAACATGTTTACTGAATAACGTGTTTATCTTACTGTCTTCTATGTGAAAAACAAGTCATACATATAAACTCCTGAGGCTAGCCGAAAAATAGAATATTTTTTTTGCCGAACAACATAATATTTTGTAGCTATAGAAGGAGCTATCATAGGCGGTTTAGTGTTCCAAACCGTCTGTGATATGTATCACAGATGGTTATGAAATTCAACAGTTTGTGATACATCATATATCACAGACGGTTTCATCTACAAACCATCTGTGATACATCAGCTATTATAGATGATTATTTCTTGGAAATATCTATGATGTGTATTTATCACAGATAGTTCTACTTTAGAACCGTCTGTGATGCCAACCCTATTTATATTCGGGCTCTAGGGTTTGCCTACGCCCCCCACTCAAACGATTAAGTTTCTCTAGCTCTCCCTCCTCTCCCGAGCCCGTCACCGCCTTCCTCAATGCCGCCTCTTCCTCGTGATGAGGACATCATTTCCATACATACAACCAACATTCCTCACAATAGCTCTAAACCTATGCACTTGGAAGGTCCAGTCACAGGATCTCGTGTGCATCAATTGAACTATCAGGTAACTTCGTTTCTAGGAGTGCATTCTATTTCTAATAAGAATATGCTGCTACCTAATGCATGTGATGTTCTTTTAATCAGGAACTTAGGAGCTGATCATGAATGGAAGCATGCGCAATCAACACTACTACAGAAAACATCATCACATACGGTTCGGAACCGTCATCACAGACGGTTCGGAACCGTCTGTGTTTTTGTACGTCTGTGATAACTGGCGGTTATCACAGACGGTTAAAAAACCGTCTGTGATAAGTAACAACCTGAGCGGTTCTAATTAAGAACCGCGCGATATATGGATATCACGAGGCGGTTATAATTACCAACCGTGCATTACTATCCATATATCGCGACGGTTATAGTTAAGAACCGTCAGCGATATATGGATATCGCGCATTGTTCTTAAATCTCACCGTCGTAATATCCATATATCACGCACGGTTATAGTTCTGAGCAAATGCGTGATATATGGATATCACAAACGGTGCTAAATATACCCGTCTGTGATATCCATATATCACAGACGGCGATATTTACGAACCATCTGTGATATCCATATATCACAGACGGCGATAGTTATGAGCGATGCAGCGATAGCTCTTTCAAAGATATCTAATTTAATTTAGATTTTCATTAGCCTCGAGAATTGCTAGCCATGCCATCTGAAAACAAGTAGGCAGAAAATAGATACATTACAGATGAATCAATCATTGACACTCAAAGTGATCATTTAACTCAAAATCAATTCGACACGAATATGTATCAAATATTGTCGCTAGAGTTACAATTGAATTACAACTATTCAAAGTGAATTACATTAATGAATCATTCAAGGTCATTCAGCGGTGTTGTAGTGAAACTCTCCGTTGGCGCTAATGATATCCGTCATGAGGAAGGTGCAGAGCTTCCCTCGAACATCGAGATCTCTTTCGAACAAGTGAATCTAAATCTATATTGAAGATCTCAGCAAGCAAGAGTGAAGTAGTAAGCATATATATTTAAATTTATAATTAGGAAATAATTATTGCGAGATTGACCAACCTCGGGATCCTCCAACTTAGCACTCATGAGAATCTGCATATGATGGCAAACGTAGAATGCACATTCTTACGCTTTTTCGGCAACCTTTGCAAAAATAGAATTACATATATAGGTATAGTCAGTTCGAAACGTATTATTACGAAGTATGATAGAATTATTGTGTTGTAGCACGTACCGGAAATCGCGTCCTGTGATTAAATGTGGCGTTCGTTCCCTTGTATAGCCCTCCCTCGGCAATATAGGAGATGAACGACCTACATGTTTCAAAAAAGTTAACCTCGGCCATTTCAAAAGAAGGAAGACTACAATAGAGTTATGTATGGAGAAAATAAGCACACCTGTCGAGTACTCCTCGCACAAGGGTGAAGTCGTAGCCTTTTTTCATTAGGGAATCAAGGTATAGTACCTGGTTCCTCTTTGGTATAATGACTAAAAGGACCCAGTCGTGCCTACTCATGTATGTCGCTTGAGTCATTAAACCTAAGTTCGTGCTGCGTATAAAGAACAAATGAAATTTGTATAGCAAGTAGTGAAGCACTTACTACAGTTGTAGGCCACCATTATGTAGTCCTTGTCGTTTTGAGCAAGCAATCCACTGCCGTTATGTATTTCGACGAGGATCGTCGCCAAAATGGTTTGCTCAGAGACCACATGTGGGTCGAGAAACCCACCGGTTCTTTCAATCGTAGGGCATTTTTAATCATGTATCTATACATAAGCAATGAGTTGTTATATTCGGTATTACGTGAATGTAGAACATGATTGTATACACTTACGATGTCAAGATCGTAGAAGTGAGGCATCGAGGGCTTTGAGGTTGAATAGGTCGAATAAGTCGTGAAGCCCACGACGAAGGGCCGCTCGTGGAGAAATAGTCCTCAGTGTATCGCGATGATTCCATCAACGCACCCTTTCTCTTTGGTCTTGTGCAAGTACCGGTATGCAAACTCGACAACCTAATCCGGCGTAGGCCAATCTGCGGTGGTCGCCAACGGACTTCGAAAGAGTATTTCTTAGGGTTAGGAGGGGCGCCTTAATGTTCTTCGATTTCGATTTGTCACGAGCGACTTGCTCGCACGCGTCCTCTGTGAGACGACTCGGGAACCAAAGCGCGCACACTTCTTTTGTTCTTCGGTGTCTTCTCCACGGGAACCGGTAGGCGGGCTACAGGCGAAGGTTGAGGTGTAGTCATGGAGGTCTGTTGGAGGCATGGTCGTGCCGAGATGGTTGGGGTAGAGTCATCGAGGTTGAGGCGGCACTGCAGGTCGAGCGTGTCCTTCTTGGGTCTGTTGGAGAGGCATGGTCGTGTTGAGATGGTTGGGGTGGAGTCATCAAAGGTTGAGGCGCACCGCGAGTCGGCGATGTCCTTCTTGGGCCACTGGATAAAGCGCCTACGCCATCCCCTAGTGTTCTCGATGTAAATCGTTTGGCGAATCTCCGTGGAGACGACCTTAAAATTGTCATGTACCATGTCCACCTAGACCCTAGCGTAACCTGCGCCACACGGGCACCGTCTTTGCACTATCCCTTCCATGCATGGATCGCCACACCACGCGCGACCTCAATGACATCCCAACCATCCTCACTTGGAGCGTGCGGTCGTCGGCTCCTACAAAGCGACACGCAATTAGCTAAGGCATCCTATAGGTCTATCTTTAGAGCATTCGTAGATGTACATTACCTTGATGTCGTCGATAGGTAATTGGGCGTCATCATGTTCATAATTTTGCGTGGGCCAACGCTACTCCGATGTTGAGGAGGGTGGCTCCCAAAACAGCGGGGCGACTTGCATGGTTGAGAGTAGGAGTTGATTCACTTGGTCTGCAATCTTGCTATATTTTCTTCAAATTTTGCGATGCTTTGTTCTCTTCCTTTAAATTTTGTAGTAAGCACATGTTCCAACTCTGTGTCGTGCTTGGCCTTGGATCTCTTCCTGCTCCCTATCGTGCGATGAGTCGATGCAGAATCCATCCCTCCAAGATCGTTAACCCCTTTGCCTCGTAATGCGACCGGGTGCTCCTTGTTTCCCGAGCCATAGATAGTATATCCTTCTCCATATGCGCTTGGAAGGAGCCTTGAACATGCGAACTCAATTCTTGCTGCAAGAGGTCATCATGTTATTATAGACATTATGAAGTTATGGACTTATTAACAACTAGGTAGTTCGAAGACATATTTACCACACGGTTGGCCACTTCGATGCGCGAGTTTGTGAAAGAGATTTCGCGAAGGCGTGGTGATGCCCTCGCTCTTAACCAAGAGAAGCGCTCGTCTGTGATCTCGACAAATGGCCTTGTTGCGTTCTCGTCCTCCGCGCCCATTGCGGCGGTTTACCGCGTACCGGTGGTGCCGAGTTTGTGGGGTGAGTGTTGGTCTGGAGAGCCTTGTGCGTCGCACTTTCCTCAAGAAATTCGGCGTCGTCTTCATTTGTACAAAGCGTCCCATATATCCGCGACAAATTTATCTGTTGTGAAGGCGTTCGACCGTGTTCATGTACTTTGTGACAAGCACGCGCTTGAAGGTCCTCCACGCCTTCCGATCGAGAGCAATGCGCTGTTCCACACGCGCCGAGTCTGGTGGGAAAGTTAACGATTTTAAAACTTCGTCCCACGGTGGCGTCTCGAACATCCGACACGGTGTCGGCTCGGTGTGGTGATGGGGACTGTTCCCTTCAAGTATCCGCACACGGTCAGGAATCTCGCCACGCTTTGGGGACTCACAGGATCCCATTGGCATTGACCTCGTGGCGGTCATTAGGCACGGAGGAATTTCGATGTTCCTCTGCCATCTCGCGTCGTACCACTTTCCTCGGAGATCCAGGCGCGTTCGCGGCGTCGATGACGGCGGCGAAGGCGGTGCGGACGCCATGTCGCTACTTGCTATCTATATATGCGAAGCAATATCGTAAGCTCTAACCGGCGATTCAAGCGGATGTACTCAACAACGAAAATGATGCACAAATGTAATATATAAAGAAGGATTGATGGTAGTTTGTGCTCTCGTAGGAGAGTTGCGAAAGAACAAGTCTTTGCCATCTCAATCCTATTGTCTATACTCTTCATTAAATGAATATGGTAGTATAAATTCAAACTATGAGCTCTAAGCAGACTTTGCTTAATCGTCAAATGATCTCAATCATTACAGAAAATGATCTTAACTATCACATTCAATCTCGATATAAGACAAAAGTTCATCACATAGCATGTCAACAAAGCCCCACCGATCAATTTGGTTCACATATTATCAAAGTCACATCACAGACGGTTCGTCAATACAATAGAGCTCAAGAATGAACTAACGGTATATCAAATTGACAATAGCATTCAACAAATGCGTGATAACTAGCATTCAACCAAAGTAACAAATTAACAGTATATCAAATTGTGGTAGCAAGTAATACAATAGAGCTCAAGAATCAACTAAGTATCACATTCAATCTCGGTATAAGACAAAGTTCATCACTGAGCATGTCAACAAAGCCCAGATCAATTTGCAATATCTTTAGTACTCACAGAGAGGAATACTCACAGAGAGGATGCCGCACAACAACTCACGGTGCAAGGAGGAGGCGGTGCGGGGAGGAGGCGCGACGGGAGGAGGAGGCGCGGGAGAGGCCGACACGGGGAGGAGGGCGACGCGGGGAGGAGGGGCGGCGCCGGGAGGAGGGCGAGCGCGAGGAGGAGGCCAGCGAGGAGGAGGTCGGTGGAGGAGGAGGCCGACACGGGAGGAGGCCGCCGCGAGGCGGAGGCGGCGTCGTCGATGAAGAGGCGGCGGCGTCGGGTCTTCTGGCGGGAGGTGAGCAGGCGAACCTAGAGAGCCAAGAGAGCGCGCGAGAGCCTAAAGGCGCGGGAGAGAAGTGATGAGTAAAGAGCAAAACCCTAGCGGTGCGCCTTTTTATAAAGGATATCACAGACGGCTCTATTAAAGCACCGTCAGCGATAAGATATCTGACGGTTCCATTAAATAACCGTCTTTGATATAGAGGATATCACAGACGGTTCTTTAATGGGCCGCTGCGATATTGTGGATATCACAGACGGTTCTTAAATAGAACCGTCTGTGATGTGAGTATATCAAATACGGTTCTCCTTACTAACCGTCTGTCATATGGAGGATATCACAGATGGTTCCACATGGAGCCGTCTGTATAAGTTAAACACGAGACGGTTAGTTAGAGGAACAAATCAGCGATATATAAGATATCCTGACGGTTGGGAATAAGAACCGTTTGTGATATGCCACCTATAAATATAAAGACCAGCAGACCCCCGCCTCTAGCGTCTCTGATCTCTTCTTTGGAATAGAGGGGCTTGAGAAGCTTTGCTCTGTGTTGGCTGTAGGAGGCTTGTTTATTTTGCTTGCCTTGTTCTTGGTTATGGGTTGCCCTAACAACTTATGGCTATTTGGCTTGCATGCTTGCTTTGTAAGGCTTGGCTTTGGTGGTAGCTCTCGGTTTGGGTGTTGTGAATGAGAAGGACAGTGAGGAATCTCGCGGGATATTAGGAATTTTCGTCCTGAGCTCCGAGGGTAACGATCTTTAACTCTGTATATCTGCTCAAGGTTTATCTTTAATCAATTTTAGTGTATTTGGTTAATAGGAGGATAGCATTATATTTGCAGTTTATTAATATAATTTAACACTACTAATTATTACGTGTGTAGCGTACATGGACCGAAAGCTGGATGTGCAGTGCGAACCATGTGAATGAAGAGTACATTAATGGCGTGATTGCTTTTAAAAGAGCGCGGAGCGGGATATGCTGAATAAGGGGATAGAATTTATGTCTTGTCCATGCATTGATTGCGGTAATTTGAAGATTTTTAACAACCCGCGCGGTCGTAGGGCACTTGATTGAAGGGGTTTCAAAAAGGGTATACATGTTGGACGATCCACGATGAAGAAGCGATTATCTGAAGTTAATAATGATGACATCGTAGAAGTCAGCGATATGCCGGATGTGGTCGTGTTTTTGATGGCGATAGGTCGCACGATGACAATCTGGATCGGATGCTCGCGATGCGAGAAGAAACTACTGATGAGAGAGTTTTATAAATTGAGCGCTTAATGGAGGACTCGGAAACCTTTGTTCCTGGCCGCAAGCGGAATACACAAGGTTGTCAACGTATTTGAAGCTGAAATTGAAGGCGAGCAATGGTTGGTCGACAAGAGTTTCACGGCGTTGTTAGGTCTCCTAGCGGACATTCTTAGGAGAAGCGTGTTGCCTAGCACCACCTACCAAGCCAAAAGGTTCTTTGTCCATTGGGAATGGAAGTAGGAAGAATACATGCATGTCCGAGCGATTGTATCATGTATGGTAAAGAGTATGCAGACTTGCATGTATGTCCGTGTGCAAAGCATCCGATACAAGCGTAAGAATCGCTAATGTGAAGCAAGGACCTCTGCTAAGGTGTTGTGGTATCACTGTGATCCCACGTTTGAGCGTTTATTTGCGAACCGAAAGGAGGCAAGATTGCTGCGTTGGCACTCGGAGGCGTAAGAAAGATGGAAAACTAAGACACCTGGCTGATTACGCGATGAAGAAACGATCGGACCTTCAAGGAGTTCGGTGCGGAACCGAGGAACATAAGGTTAGAGTTGAGTCGGATGGAATGAATCCTTTCGGTAACATGAGCGTGAGACAGCACCGACCGTGAATCTATGTATGTACAACCTTCCTCCGTGGTGTGTATGAAGCGGAAGTACATTTTGATGTCACTACTTATCCAAGGGCGAAGCAACTTAGGAATGATATTGATGTGTACCTAGCACCATTCTTGGATGATCTTGTGACCTTTGTGGAGCGAAGGGGTACAAGTATGGGATGCGTATAAGCAGAGAACTTCTCTTTCACGCGCCATGTTGTTACGCACTATCAAAGATTTTCACGCCCTTGGTAACTGTCGGGCTTGATGCGAAAGGAGCCAAAGCACGTCGCCTTGCTTAGATGCTACGGAGAGTGTATGGTGAACAACTCGCATAAAGCGTGTATATCGTCACCGTAGGTTCCTTCTCAGAGTCACCCATACCGCAAGATGAAGAAACAATTCGACGGAAATAAGGAGGACAGTTCGGCTCAAGGGCTTTTAGAGGAAAGAGGTCTATGATATGGTTAAGGATATCGATGTTGTGCTTGGGAAGGGCGTAAATTAAAAATCCGTCGAGAAGAACATCGGAAGAAGCGGTTAATTTTTGGGACTTGCCTTATTGGGAGCACTTAGAAGTTCATCACTGCATCGACGTCATGCGTGGAGAAGATTGTATGTGAAAGCTTGATTGGTCTCTTCTTGAACATTAGTGGCAAAACAAAGGATGGTGTTAGCATACGGCGTGACTTGGTTGATATGAACATAAGGACGAGTTAGCACCGAAAGAGACCGATAAGGGCGAACATACCTTCCACGACTTGCTACAATATGTCCAAGGCGAGAGAAATGGGTGTGCCAAAGCTTGCATGGTGTCAAAGTCGTCGGTTACTCGCTAACATTAAGAAACTTATTTCTATGCAAGATTTGAAATTAATTGGTATGAAGTCTCATGATTGTCATGTCTTTGATGACACAAATGCTTCATGTTGCAATTAGGGGTATCTTGCCGAACAAGATCCGAGTGGCAATCTTGAGGTCGTGTTATTTCTTCAACTCAATTGCTCGAAGGTCATCGATCCCGAAGGACTAGATGCTTTACTGGCCGAGGTGGTGGCGACTCTATGTCAACTTGAGATGTATTTCCCTCCGTCATTTTTGATATCATGGTCCATCTCATTGTTCATCTTGTGAAAGAGATAAAGATCTGCGGTCTGTGTTCCCTCGTCATATGTACCCGTTCGAGGCGTATATGGGAATTCTCAAGTCCTACGTGCGGAATCGATCTAGACCGGCGGCATCATCGAAGGTTATGCAGCGAAGAGGTCATTGAGTTCTGCGTCGACTACATGCCTCGAGTGGAACCGATGGGTGTGCCTCTATCTCGTCATGAGGGAATTTGGATGGTATCGGGACCATCGGAAGAAATCAATCACTCCCTATGCGGATACGTGCGCTCAAGCCCATTTCACGGTCTGCAAGACATGACCCAAGTGTCCACGTACATCGACGAGCACAAAGACATGGTACGCCAACGAATCCGGACCGGTCGGAGGTTTGGATCACGAGAGAGCACAACCGTCGGTTCAACGAATAGTTAAAGGTGCGAATCATGGTGGGAGGTCATCAAGTGATGATCTGTGCTATGGTTGGCAAAAGGGCCACAATTTACAATTATCACATGGCAAGGATCGACATAAATGGGTACACATTTTATCTACGGCTCGAGGATAGGAAGAGCACAGATCCGATCAACGGTGTCGCATAGATGCATTCGGTATCTATGGGTGAGGAGCTCGTACTATGGGCAAATAGAGGAGATATGGGAGCTCGACTACGTGCTTTTCAAGATCCCCTATTTCGGTCTTTGTTAGGTCCATCTCCCACGGTGAAGGTCGACAAATGCGGCGTCACTACCGTGGACCTCGATCGTGTCGGATACAAAGGCGAACCATTCGTCTTGGCTAACCAAGTTGTTCAAGTCTTCTATGTAACCGACCCGGCAAATAAGAAGCGTCACGAAGTTCTTCATGGAAAAAGAAGGATTGTCGGAGTTGAGAATATAGTGGATGAGGAAGAATACAATCAATTTGTGAGTTGCCTCCTTTCGGAGACGGCATCGGGCTCGAGGAAGAACCATGAGGAAGCTAGCTATATGCGCGTCGATCATCATGAAGGACAATATTTTAATTAAGAAATTACTCCATTGTAATTAATTTATTCCATAACATCATATGTTATGAACTTGTAATATATAAATGCGCATATTTTGATGTCAACGTGGAATTGTAATCGCTCTGTCCTTGTGGACCGTATATTTTGGTGCATTAAAAATTCATTTAATTTGGAAAATAGTCATTGCACCACCTTTCTAGAAACCTAAAAATTTAAATTTTATGGCAAATAGTCTAACACCTTTGCAAAGCGGTATACTCATGCCTAATCCTGCGATGCCGTCGCTGCGAGAGGCAGCGTGAGTCGTCCACCCTTCCACACCGCGGCGGTGCTCGTGCGGTGACCATCCTCGCAGCGCCCACACCGCCCGGTGGCGCCTTCTTCCCCACGCCGCCTGGACCATGTCATGGCGGCTCGCCTCTAACCTACTGCACTCCGGTTGGTCTTGGCCGTCTCGCACCGCCGTCGGTCGCTCATCTCGACTGGCCGATGTAGTGCTTCCCAGCGTCGCCGTCTCGCCCGGCCGTGTAGGAGGAGACCGAGCACGTGGCGCGGCCTTGTGGCGGCCACGGCTGCCGTTCAAGGAACATGAGGCGCGTTGCATGTCTTGGGGCGCGAAGACAAGCGAGGCGGCGATGAAACAAGCCCGGGTTGCGTCGGCGGTGGTTGGCGGCGAGGTAGCGCTTCGTTGTCTGCCACTTCATCGCCTCCTCTCGCTCGGCGTCACGCGCCTCCCCGGACGTTCCTTGGACACCTTGTACAAGGCCTTGCAACTCAATATACGTACATACGAGCGTCAAGATGTTAGAATAAATAGTAATGCGTGCGTGCGTATTTTGTAGGTATAAATATGCGTCGTTAATCGTAGGATGCATAGGTCCTCCATGGGTGAGAGAGCTCGCGACCACCGGCGACGATGTCGGCGACGACATCGTGAGAAAGAGCGCGATCACCGACCTCCTCGCCTTGGTGCTGGCCATCATGCTCGCATGCTCACCTTTGCGATTGCTGCGCGCACGTACTCAAAACCGTGAGCGAAGAGCGATGGGAGTTTAATCTTGGTGAATTATTAATTACGTCTTATAAAGAATTAGGAGTGGCGGCGTGCGAGGCGAAGAGAGCGGTTGTGCGATGGTGAGATGAAGAGACATATCGCGCGGGAGACGAAGAGGTAGAAAATATCACAGATGGTTCTATCTTGGAACCGTCTATGATGATAACATCACAGACGGTTCTATCGTGGAACCGTCTGTAACCATAATATCACAGACGGTTCTTTAAGAGAGCCGTCTGTGATACTAGTATATTACGAGCGGTTCTTTAATTGAACAAATGCGTGATACTCGAGAAATATCACGAGCGGTTTGTAAATAGAACCATATGTGATGTGGACTATATCACAGACGGTTGAATATAGAACCATATGTAATATACTAGTATCACAGACGACTCTATTAAAGAACCGTCTATGATATTATGGTTCTGATTTGTTCCACGATAGAACCGTCTGTGATATTTCCTACCTCTTTGTCTCGGCGCGATATGTCTCTTCATCTCACCATCGCTTCTGACTCCCAATGATTTGCGTCTCTTCGTCTCACGCTCTGAATTTATTCCTTGTTTTATATAAAAGGATCATCCGCCATTGAAGATGATCATCCCACACACTTATAAGAAAGCAGAAATGGCGCCTCTTCCTTGTCGTGGCATTGATAGCCTTCACGCCGCCTTGCACGAGCACCTCTCTCTGTCTGCGAATCGTGCTGCAGAAGAACACTGCTTCAACGATGTCTTCACTCCTCTGCCGAGAATTTGCGGAGCGGTGGCGGCCACCTTTCGTCGTCTTGACATCCTCCTCCACCGTGTATTCGGGTGATCTCCCACTTTGGCGAGTTTATCGTGTCGTCGGCGTGGTCCACCGAATGAGGTTGCACATCTCCAAGAAGCTTGCGTGACTTGGCTGCGTTATCGGCGCGACAGCGACCGAATCCATCGGGCGAGAGCCACGAAGCAAGGGAAGAGAGGCTATGGGCTCAATACTTCTTGATTCTCTGATGACGATGGTCTTGAGAGACACTTTCGAGCAGCGCGTCGTGGTGGGCGCATTCGGGCCGTTACATTGCGACCGAGAACCGTCCGATGCGGCGCGCCGTCGCTTATGAAGTATTGAAGAGCGGAGATAGCAGCCTACCTCCGTCACTAGAAAAACTTTATTTACAAATTTTTCGGTTTCTACCTTTGAAGAGTATTATCTTTTCTTAATCTTTTCGTTTAATTATATCGAGAGCGGTTTAATCTTTTTGTTTAATTATGTCGATGGCGTGTGATCTTTTCTTAATCTTTTTGTTTAATTATATCACGACGGTTTGTGAAAGAACCGAAATCGTGATAAATCCTATCCTGAGCGGTTCCAAATGTAACCGCTAAAAAGTTCAACACGCGGCTCCTTTGGGCAAATGCGTGATGGCGTCGATTATCCGCAGGCGGTTACGATTACCAACAAATGCGTGATACTACATGCACGGTTTGTAGAATTAAGCTATGCGTGATACCGCGAGCACGGTTCCTAATAAGAACCGTCGTGGTGAGTAACTATCACGCAGTTCCAAAGGGAACCGTCTGTATAAGTTTAACACAGACGGCTCCTTTGGAACCGTCTGTGATGAGGCATCCAGTATGACCTGTTTTGTAGTAGTGCAAATTTGGCCTCCAGAGACAGCACCGGCTTCAAACATTCATAACTTTCACATATAGGGTCTTTTGGAGACCCACGAGTACTTGATTGAAATCTTATCTCGTCCTCTTTCCAACAGATCTAGCTCCATCTCAAAATTCCTTTTGTATGCGCTGCAATCGCCAAAACAATCTAATACTATTTTTGAGCCTGACTCGAAAGGGTGTTGCACCACCTCCACTTGTTCCCATGGGAATTGTAACCCTAGGAGTGTGCGTCCACACCCTGGCCGCCACCCTTGGTCATCTCCTCATATAGGAGCTGCCACCCTCTACCAAAACTTGGATTTCATTTGCTTAGTTTCTCCATTGTGAAAACTCTTGTTCTTCGCTTATGTCGACTAGACCAATCGTAAAGAACCTCTGTGGAATCCCACCTTTTGAACTAAATCATACAATCATAATTTAGATTGCTTTTTACCTCATTATTGCTTGTTCTTCAATTGCTTGCAGGAATAGATCCTCGTGATCAGGTCAGTCGAGTCTTTGTCACGGTTGATAACTACTTAGTGGTTAGTTCAGCGATTGCTTGGTTTGTGCGTGCTGCGTTCGTAGCCTGAATTGTGAGAGTTGATCATTGTCCAATCGGAATTCATCCTTCTCATCGAAAGATTGGAACAACATAGTGCATCACCTCGAGCCCGGCGTGTCTCCTCCTTCAGCACGAGCCGTCGCCTCCCCGAACCCGGTGCCCCTCCTTCCCCGAGCCCGACGTGCCTCCCCCCCGAGCCTGCCTCCTCCCCTCCCGTGAGCACGCGTCACCTCCTCCTCCCCCTGCTACTCTGGTCCTCCCTGCTCGTCCTTCTCCTCAACGCCCAAAGGTAACCAATGCTGAGTTGCCAACCCCGACACCCCTTCCCCTTACTCTTGCTATCAATAATCTGTCATGCCCCTTCCCCTTCGATGATGCCCTACTGCTCAGGTTGATTGTGTTAGCGATTCATATTGTAAGTGTTTTGATACTGCTACTGGAATATATTGCAATGTGGTGTGGTTGGCTTGAGATGAATGCTTTGTGATGATAATAGTCTTGTACTGAAATTGTTTTGATAATCGGGTTTGAACTTGAGATCTAATTGGAATACTTACTACTGTTGATTGATCTTTAGCATTTAGTCTGTTACTTTCGGTTCATTAATTGGTTGAACCTCTAGGCTGAAAGTATTATATGTTATCTTTTATTTAAAGATCATGTCGAAAGATAAGTAAAGCACTATTTTAGAGCTCAAAGTTTGAATTAATATTGTCAAATTCAATTAATGAAGAGTATAGACTAAAGTAGTGAGAAGGCCAAGATTAAATCTTGTGCAACTCTACATCTGAGAGTATTTGTTCACATGATGTTTGTGTTGAGCATATTATTTCTTTTAAATGACTCGAAGGATTTACATGTTTATATGTCAATTATGTCATTATATTGATCCTAATTTCTTCCATACATATCCTAATTATTTATTAATTGGTGTGTATACCATACACATAAATAATCTTATGATAATATGTTCATGCGTGTCAGAACTTCTATTTCTTGTGAAGATGTCGTCCGCTCATTCGTCGCCTCATGCGTCTGATGCGTCGTCCCATGAAAAATCCAAGTGCGATAGAAGAAGAGGAATATCGAAATAGCCCGAGGGCGATTTACCATCACAGAGGGCGATGTGTCTGGGACCCTTCTCATTCCTTGCCGAGTAGCATCTGCATTCCGGAGAACGGTCAGAATAATTGCACGGGAATAGGTCAAGATCACCTACGATTAGTGGAAGGAGTTGACTAAAGCTCAGAAAGGTGAGCTGGTGATGGATATTTTCTGATCATTCAAGATCCTGAAATAACACTAGGCCACCGTGTGACAACACATGTTGCTAGTGTCGTGTAAAGCGTAGAAAAACTTCAAGAGCGTACTTATCAAGCAATATGTGGAGAAGGATCTGACGCCCTTCCAAAAGTATCTGTTCGTGGAAGAGTACTTGCAATACTTTGTGGCGAAGAAAATGACAGATAATTTTAGGAGTGAAAGTGCGGCACACAAGGCCATCCAAGCAAAAAACACGCATCCCCACAGACTCGGCACCGCTGGGTATGCGGGTAAAATCCTGCAATGGAGGGAGCAGGACGAGCAGGAAATCCATTGGGATTCCTCCCCGTCATTTATCAGGATCCCTGATGAGCACGACCAAAACTGGATAAGTGTGAGGTCGTCTACCATGTCTTCGAGGGCCATCTCCTTTCCAAACCCTACAGATGAGGAAGTGTCCCAACGCCTGGTAAGATATCGAACTACCTAGTTTGTAATTACTCCATAACTTCGTAGGAAGTGAAACTTCGTAGGAAGTTAAATAACATGTCGGGCTATTGCAGGAAACACTGAGTGCACAATCTTCCCAATG
This sequence comes from Ampelocalamus luodianensis, assembly GCA_036346255.1. Taxonomy (NCBI): domain Eukaryota; kingdom Viridiplantae; phylum Streptophyta; class Magnoliopsida; order Poales; family Poaceae; genus Ampelocalamus; species Ampelocalamus luodianensis. Next base: position 35,256,686 of record CM070622.1, read on the forward strand.
CTCATTCCAAACAATCAGGGAGAGAGATATACTCTGCGTACAGGAAACAATGAGCACTGGTCGCACTGAGGTCTTGGTCTTTATGTTCCATGGAACAGGGATTCCCAAAGGACTCTGAAGCATACCGGAGTAGGAAGAGAGCCAAAGCCGAGCGCGATGCACAGCTATGAGAGGAGATCACTGATGCTATCAGAGATGATATCACTACTACCGTCGGAGATGAGATCACGACGACAAATGGAGAGTATTGAGGAAAGGTTTTGGGAAAATCGGTTGCAAGGCCCATTTGCTCTTTGTGCTAGCTAGCCCCCAACCGTTGAAGTAGTTGCGCGTCCAACCTAACTTAGAAAGCAACGACAGATTTCCTGTTGATGAAATTCTGGTAATAATTATTATCTCTAGAATGCTTGATCCAATGATAAGCTTGTTGGAGTAGCTAATTTTGTATCATTATGTAGGTGCCTACGAAGTGCAAGCTACAAGTGATATGTGCCTTCATTGCCCTAGGCATTTGTTTGGGGCGGCGTATCCATCGGTGCCAGGGCCTTGCTACACGGTGTGTGTAAAACTATAGTTGGGTTTCACAAAAGTGAATGTGGACGGTGTTCATGCCAATTTCCAGGTCGTCCCGCTGCAGATGCCTCCAAACGACAAGGTCGTAAATCTAGGGCAAGTCATTGGAACATTCATCCAGTGGCTCAAGAGGAACATCTGCCTAGAGTTACCTGCACTGGTGTCAACTTCACAAAAAGGTCCTGCAACGGTGCCAAGTCCACGGAAGCTACCTGCACCAAAGTTACCTGCACCAGTGCTACCTGCATTAGAGTTACCTGCACCGATGCGGCAAGGGCCCGATGCATCAGATGCATCTACACCTCGTGCCCGGTCGACACTCGTAAAGTCAACCTCTAAAAAGAGAGGCGACAAGGTTAAATCGAAGAAGCCCGATTGTATCCCCTTCTTGCCGTTGGCCTAGAAATTCATGCAAGGCTAGCCGTTGGTCGACACGGTAAAGGACCTCAATGTCCTAGGATTGGCTTGCACAAGATTGCATAAATGGTACATGGAGCAGGCCAACAAGGCGGATGGACAATGGCGCCGCGGTGTCAATGTCAAGTTCGAGCCGCATCATCTTGACCACAAGGTTCAAGGCGTGTCTTCACGGTGACCTTCGAGGACTTGTTCTTCCTCTTCAACCTCGGCGCCTCACTCATGCGATGTTGGACAACGTAAGTGTGTACAATCACAGTCAACGTTAAATGTAATACCGATAAATGTTAAATATAACCCCTTACTTTTGTATGTATATATATATATATATATACATACATGATTTCCGAAGCCGAATTAAGGAAATCACTGGTAGGTTTTCTCAACCCACACTTGGTTTCCATGCAAAGCATCAAGGAGAATGCAAAATTTGTCGAGGATTACATGATGGAGTCATTGCTGGCTCACCGCGACAAGGAATTCATACTTTTGCTCTACAACCAGAAGTAAGTGCTGCACTAATGGCTATACTTATTGATTTGTACTTTATAAGCAACATAAACTTAGGTTTAATGACCATGACGACATATTTGTGTATGTTCCACTAGATTATAGTTGTAATTATACCAAAACAGAACAAAATAATATACCTAGATTAAAGAGGGCCTCAAACGACTTCAGTGTTGTCCAAAAATTAATCGACAGGTAAACACATTTTCTCCATAAATAACTCTATTGTATTTCCTTCCTTTGCAATGGCTAAGACTAACATTTTGAAATCACGTAGGTCGTTTGCCATGTACTTTGCTAAAGGACGAAAATCCAAAGGAAGGATCCAATGACACGATCTAAATTTTCCGGTATTCGCTAGTACACATTAATCCTATATGACACTTCGTGGTAATGCCTCTCGAACTAACCAATTCTATTTTTGTAGTACCACCAACATTGTCGGGCAACTTTGTGGATACTATATTTTCCACAACATGGAATTACTCGTCGGTTCCGCGATGACCAATGATCCTCAGGTTTGCCAATCGTGTAATAACTATTTCATACTTATCAATTTATATATGTACGAATTTAATCTTCCTAACGACAGGTTGCGAGCATCGCTACAACTGCGTTGGACCAGGCCAACTCATAAACATTCGAGGACAGTTTGTGTCATTCTTGAACAGTGAGATCATAAACCCAGATGGGAAGTTCCACAATGTAGATTGAACTTGATTGGGATAAGATTGAACTTAATGATACATGTGTGTAAATGTTTATGAATAGTTAATTTTAGTTCATTTGAGTTAATTGATTTGTGAAATAGATACGGTTATTTCTGAAATAAATATGAATTGGATTTATACATATACTTGTTGTGTTTTTGCTTGTTTCAGAGGGCATGACTAGCATTTTCTGAGGCTAGCCAATAAACAGAAAGAATATCACAGACGGTTCCATCTACAAACCGTCTGTGATACATCAGCTATTACAGACAGTTTTATCTATAAACTATCTGTGATACATCAGTTATCATAGATGGTTTCATCTACAAACCGTTTGTAATAGTCAACTATCACAGACGGTTTCATCTACAAACCGTCTGTGATAGTCAACTATCACAGACGGTTCCATCTATGAACCGTCTGTGGTAGTCAACTATCATAGATGGTTCTGAGTTAATAACTGTTTGTGATAGTCTGCATCACAGACGGTTCGAAAACCGTCTGTGATGACCTCGTGTTATTACTGATCCATAAACTCAGATGGCTCATAAAACCATCTATGATGACGTTTTTGAACCGTCTGTGAAGACCTTTTCTATAGTAGTATTTAGACTCTCGCTCGGACCCATTTCAAATCATGCACATGGCTGTATAAAAAGGGGTTAGTCTCTACGAGGTTCGAATGTTTTCTCGGCCTAAAGTAGTCAAATTTTAGTTCATTTACAATTTCGTTATACAAAAAATACAATAATTTATTTATGTAATTTTTGTTCTTGGTCACTGTAATTATTCCTGAAAGTCTTAATAACTCATATTTCCATCACATGATTCAAAATCTAACATATGCTTTGAGAGATTGAGCAAAAGTAAAGACAAAAAATGAAATTCTATACTAACAAAATACGACAATGTGGTGAACCTATTATGTTCCCCAAAAAAATCTTTATAAATTCAGAACTAATTTATCAGATGAGAATAAGTGCAAATCTCAAAGCATATCTAGCGGATGAAAATTCGACTATTTTGACAAAAGAAAACACTTGAATGTTATTTAGTAAAACCGTATAAAAAGATAGTTGATTCGGCCATGTGCCATGAGATTAGTAAGGTCGGCTCTGAAGCTGATAAGGTCTCGTAGGACTTTCTGGTCTCGTAGGACTTTCTTCGCATATACACCATTTCATCTGGAAGACCCATTCGGGCGGATTCATGAGCCACCAAAAATGGTTTGCGCCGCGCGCGCCATGCACCTTTCCTTTTCCCCTTTGCGTCCACACCCGCACAGCTCACAACGGTCGCCTATATATACGCACCACCACTGCACCGCCTATATGCACACACTCACGCTTAGGTTGATAGGAGATCATCAAGATCGATCAATGGAGATGCTTGCCTTGCTCACGGTGCTCCTCCTGGCGCACGCCGTGGCCTACCTGGCGTGGACGGCGGCCGCGCGGCGCCGGCAGGCGCGGTGCTACCTTCTGGACTACGTCTGCCACAAGCCGGACGACGACCGCAAGGTGACCACGGAGACGGCAGGCGCGGTGATCGAGCGCAACAAGCGCCTCGGCCTGCCAGTACCGCTTCCTCCTCCGCGTCATCGTCCGCTCCGGCATCGGCGAGGAGACGTACTGCCCGCGCAACGTCCTCGCCTGCCGCGAGGACTCGCCCACCCACCAGGACGCGCTCGACGAGATGGACGCCTTCTTACACAGCACCATCGCCGAGCTCTTCGCCAAGAGCGGGTTCAGCCCCGCGACGTCGACGTGCTCGTCGTCAACGTCTCCATGTTCTGCACTGCGCCCTCGCTCACGTCCAGGATCGTGCACCGCTACGGCATGCGCGAGGACGTCGCCGCGTATAACCTCTCCGGGATGGGCTGCAGCGCCGGCGGTCTCGTTGGACCTCGCCCACAACGCGCTGCGGACGCGGCCAAAGTCGCTGGCCCTCGTGGTCTCGACGGAGGCCATCGCGCCCAACTGGTACTCCGGCACCGACAAGTCCATGATGCTGGCCAACTGCCTGTTCCGCTGCGGCGGCTCCGCCTGCTGCTCACCAACGACCCGGCGCTCAGCGGGCGCGCCAAGATGGAGCTCCGCTGCCTCGTGCGCGCCAACATCGCCGCCAACGACGACGCGCACGCGTGCGCATGGCAGTGCGAGGACGCGGACGGCCGCGTCGGGATCAGGCTCAGCAAGGCGCTCCCCAAGGCCGCCGTCCGCGCCTTCGCGGTGAACCTGCGCCGCCTCGCGCCGCGCATCCTCCCCGTGTCCGAGCTCGCGCGGTTCGCCGCCAACCTCATCTCCAAGAAGATCCTCCTGCAAAAGCGCTCCAAGTCCGACGGTCCCAAGATCAACTTCAAGACCGGCGTGGACCATTTCTGCCTCCACCCCGGCGGCACGGCCGTGATCGAGGCGGTGAAGCGGAGCCTGGGCCTTGACGACGACGACGTGGAGCCGGCGCGGATGACGCTGCACCGGTGGGGCAACACGTCGGCGAGCAGCCTGTGGTACGTGCTGTCGTACATGGAGGCGAAGGGGCGGTTGACGAGAGGGGACAGGGTACTCATGGTGACCTTCGGGTCGGGGTTCAAGTGCAACAGCTGCGTGTGGGAGGTGAAGGGCGACATGGCCGACAAGGGGGCGTGGGCAGAGTGCATCGACGAGTACCCGCCGGAGAGCGTGGCCAACCCCTACCACGACAAGTACGGCTGGCTCAACGACGTCGAAGGCGACACGCTGGTGATTTAACTCCTAGTAACATGTTGAGATTTGGGAGGCGGAAATGGTGGTTTTTGTGCACGCTACGCCGAGATGGAAACGGCATAAATTACGGTGGTAGCATTAAGTATGTTATGATTGAGGTACGTACGTGCAGATTGGTCGGGACCAACCATTTAGCACGTACGTACTATACTCCTCTGTGTACCATGCATGCATGTATACGTTAACTTACGTGTTAAAGTAATGCATAAGCAAGTTTTTTTTTAGCTAATCAATCATGTGTGTTCCTCTTACTCTCTCTGGTAGATAGACTGCATGCTTATATATATAGAGAGAGAGAGAGAGTATACTCTCGTGAATACGTACTCCTAATTCTCATATACCACTTAAATCGTATGATGATACCTCTTTATAAATTTGAGCATACTCCAATAATAATTGTGAGATACCTCAAAGTGAGTTCTATGAAAATTTTTATTAAAGCCCACTTTTTATATAAAAAAAATTGTGTATATACTTCTTTTATATATGAAAAGGGGTATACTCCAATGAATTTTTCAATCAAGTCACATGGAAGTATCTTATAATTAGTATTTAAGTATACTGAAAGTGATAAAGAAGTGTAATATGTTCGTTTAAGTGGTATATTAGAAGTGAGTGTGTGTGTGTGTATATATATATATATATATATATATATATATATATGCGGTAGTGTTATTCAGTGCTCGTGCGCTGAATAGCTATTTTGCACGTGGGTCACTGCCTAGGCCGCGCGGTGCGCCAGCCCACAACCCCCACGCTAGGCGTGCTAGTTCGCATGCTTCCGACGTGGGATCGATGGTAAAACACACGTGCTCATTGCAATCGGCGGTAAAAGTCTCGGTATCGTCCAATCTGGCAGTAAAACACACGCGCGCATTGCAATTGGCAGTAAAAGTCTCGGTATCGTCCAATCTGGCAGTAAAACCCACGCAGATCCTTGTTTTGTACTTAAATATTTATTTTCTTGTTTTAGCAATAACTTTTGATTGGAAGATGCGATTCACGAACGGTTTTCACCGATAGCTTGGTGACGTCAAAGGTAACAGAATGATATGTCTTGCAAATAAAAACCTCTATGTGTGTTTACTAAAAAAATATTTACTGTATCGCTAAAAGAGATTTATTGCTACCTTCACATGACTTTACTGTCGTCTTAGCCAATCAGTACAGACAAGTAGACAAACCAACTAGCAAACAATCAACTCATTGTTTTGTACATGAATATTTATTTTCTTATTTTTGCAATAAATTTTGATTGGAAGCTCCAATTCACGAACGGTTTACACCAGTAGCTTGTTGACGGCGAGGGTAACAGAATGATATAAGTCTCGCAAATAAAGTCTGTCTGTACGTTTAATAAAAAGATTTATTGCATCACTAAAAGAGATTTGCTGCAACTTCCACATGAATTTACTATCGTCTTAGCCAACTAGTACAAACAAGTAGATAACCAACTAGCAAAAAATCAGTTCTTTGTTTTGTACATGAATGTTTTTTTTCTTGTTTTAGCAATAACTTTGATTGGAAGCTCCAATTCACGAGCAGTTTCGCCGCTAGCTTAGCGGCAGCGAGGTTATCAGAATAATATAAGTCTTGGAAATAAAAACCTCTTTGTGTGTTTACTAAAAAAAATTAATGGTATCGCTAAAAAGGATTTACTGTAAACTCCACATGACTTTACTGCTCTGTTACAAAATAATTTACTGGACTCCACTTGTAGTTTACTGGCACATCTAACTATACGCATATGAAACAATAGTGAAAAAACGCTATGAAAGAAAATAACACATTTACTTCTTTCAACTTACAAAGCAATTTACTTCTACGTGAATGGGTTGTTACTGCCCGCTAACATATCATCCCATTTTTTGGGAGCAGTAAACTGTTGCTTATGAACAAGTAAAAGTACATGTCTGGCACAGTATTTCAGATGATGCTTTTGGTATTCGTTGACTATAATAAAAAAAAATGCTACGCTTGTGGTACACTTTGTTACTGTCGTATGTGACACGATGACACTCTCGAAAATATGTTTAGCATAATTACCACACTATACTTTGCAATATACGACAACACACATCGGGAGGAGATGGTGCGAACGTGGCCCGGTAAAACAAAACACACAAACAAAAAAAACGGAAGTAAAAAAACAACACACAATTTCTTTGCCAGCCGTCGATATATATTTACTGCCAGACTTACGCGGTAGTGTAATCATAGCCCCATAGCGCTATAAAATTGGTCGTAAAAGTGTTATACAAATTGTTGTCATGTAACACACACTTTTACTGTCAAATCGCGTTGCACGCATGGAGCGGACGATATGGCAGGTCGACATCAGTTGTTGGGCCGATCGAGCATGGTTTGTCACGCGCTGCCGTACCAATTAATCTGGATTGGCCGGTGCGACGAGCTGTTTTTTTAGATGTAAAATAGCTATTCTACGCTCAGCTATTAGACTTATCATGGCCTGCGTGGCCGGTACCTCGGCGCCATGAGTCATGGCGCCGAAGTGTGTTAGCTTCGGCGTGAGTAGTCGGCGCGCGCACTGAGTCAAAATCGGAAATAAGACGAGCAGGGGTATAAATGTGGAGTTTTAACGAAAAAAAGGTTAAATTGAAAAAAATACGGTGCTGATGCGTCCCTTTCGATTGAATGTACTGTGTATTAGCTTGTCTCGTTATATATATATAAGACTTGTCATGTCGATACGTCCCTTTTGTTGAATGTACTGTGTCTTAGCTTGTCTCAGGTTGTATATATCAGAAATAAAAGAAGCGGAGCGGAGTGGTGTACTTATACGCATGCTTGTTTGCAGAAATGAATGTGGAAGTTCGGAAGGGCACGGATATGCGTCGCGCATGGAGCCCGAAGGGATTAAAGGCGCGCGGTTGAGACTTGAGAGAGACAGGCAGCGGCACCGATCGGGGAGGATACGAAGATATGTTTGTAGGGAAAGCAGCGTGTGACCGGCGTGCCGGGTCGTGTACGCCGCAGGCAAGAAGGTGATCGATCTCATCTCCGGCGCGGCCGGAAAAAAAGGAGAAGAAAGGGAGCTTAATTTATTTATCCGTATAGCATGCATGCGCGCACCGATCGGCTAAGTTGTAGCGTCAGTTAATTTGGAGAGAAATATTGGGCGAGGTTGACCGTGCAACTGTCGGCTCAGCAGCCTCACCTGGCTAGCTGCAAAATGTATGTGCCGTACGACGATGACTGCACAGAACAAACTCGAAGACCAGACCGAAACTCGAGAAGGGCACCCGAGAAAAAGACAATCCGGATGTGGATCGGGCGGGGGTTTGAACCCGACGTGAATCGAACACGCAACCTTCTGATCTGGAGTCAGACGCGCTACCATTGCGCCACGGATCCGGTTTGGGTGATGGTCTCTCGTCGGCTTCATACCTGTGAAGGCACTGCACCGCACCGCACCCAACTGTTGCAGATCGTGCTGACTCTGAGTAAAACCTCACTCGACGTCTCCACCACCCGTCAGTTCTCTCCATTAATAAACGAGTTCGCCCCCATTAACTACCAACTATACATAGTACTGCTACATTGAATTGTTGATTTATATATATAGTACTGTATGCTTAATGTCAAGCTGGCTACTTATTAATTAATTAATTATTGACAAACAGCATGTAGCCCTTCGTGCATATATCATTGAAGCTATTGACAACTGCCTTCTATACAGTACTATGTATAATTATTGAATCATTGAATGCACCGCTGCTAAATCACAAATGATGCGAAATATTTATCCTTTTTCTTAATTGGAACTTCTATTGGCCATATAAAGCTGACTACAACTGTACTACGCTCAGGAAGCAACATGTCCTATATCTTTGCTGGAAAAAGTCCCTTTGAACCCTGAAGCTGCGTAGCCACTTGACCCTCAAACTAAAAAAAGATTTTTAACCCCTCATATTGCAAAACCAGTGGACTTAACTCTATAGCTATTTTTTTCGGTGGTTTTGTTTAAGTGGCAATGGTTTCGCCACATGGGCAGCTAAGCTGACATGGTTTCGTCACATGGTCGATTTCTTAACTTGATTTCTTGCGGAAAACCCCCCGCCCTCACTACGTTTTTCGCAACCCCTTGGTCCTCTATCTCTGTTGCCTTCTCAATTCTCTCTGTCGTTCTTGCTAGGACTCGCGCTGCCGCGGTGCCACCACCGCCCCCGAGCTTCCTTGCTCATTGAGTTCGCCTTGCCCTCTGCTATCTCATGCTCACATCAGTATCCTTTCTCCCTCCCGGGATCGGCGCATCCACCTCATCTTCTTCCTCTCCGGCGACATTCTTTGCGCACACTATTCGTCCTTGCCGATTTGCCGATCGCGGTGACCAAGCCACCTACACCTGGCGGTTTCTTCATCCCAGCCAAAAGATCATAAGAATTTGCGTCACATCGTGTTCTAGAAGTAGGCAATCACATTAGGCTAATCAATTTGACCCCTAACACCTCACTGCACCGCTGCACCTTTGTCTCTACTGCCGGACACCGTGGGTGGCCCTGCACAGAATGTGCTATGCCAGTAGGTTGGCACCAATAGGATTCCCTTGGGGTGTAGTTTCTCATGCGCACGCTAGTTTTGTATTCGGCCACCGTCTCACCGTTGCCCTTGCGGTCTAGATTGCCGTCGTCGCCCCGGAGCTCCTGTATCTGCGCCATTGCTACGGATAGACTCTCTGTGGCTGGATCATCCAATTTTACCACTATCTGGCCACCGCCGAAGTCTTGATTGTCGGCGCCGAGCTCGACCAAGGCCAGCAATGGCGTCTCCTCTGTTCCTCTCTCTTGCTATGTGGAGGAGGGGAAGGAGGTTCTCAGGAGATTAGAAAACCTAGTTAAAGCTTGATTTAAGTGATGTTTCCATGACACATAGGCCCCAGTAGTAAAACGAGCCAGCTCAACTGCCCATGTATCGAAATCACTACCACGTAAGCAAAACTACCGAGCAAAACAGTCATGGGGTTAAGTGCATTGGTTTTGTAATATGAGGAGGTTAAAGGTCTGTTTTTTTATGTCAGGGAGTTAAATGGTCACATAATAATACTTTAGGGAGTCATACGGACTTCTTTCATCTTTGTATGGCTTCTAATAAATACTAGTGGTTGGACTGAACGGATACCACCGCATAACTAGTTGTGAATCGTCGGAAGCCAACTCGATCGTATAGTATAAAAGTCAATGTATTGTGAAATTTCCCAGAATTAACTTTCATGAAAATGAGGGGGTAATCATGGTTTTAAATCTTCGCCATCCTGGTGGTTACCCGCTCCGTTTTTTTCATTCAGAATTGTTATACGTCAGTCTCCAATGATTATTTCTGTACGCATCAATTTCTAACCTTGCGAGCTCGTCCTCCTCCTCTCCAACGATATTGTCTCTCGCCGCCCTGAGGTTTGGGTTCGTGGTTCACCGGATCCCCCGAACTTAAAGGGAGGCCAGGAGCGGGGGGAGGACCGGCGGCGGAGTGGCGATGGCACTGCCGGCCATTAGTCGGAGGAGGCGGTGGAGGCAGCAGGGCATTGAGAATCGATGAGCATTATGAGGCGGCGGTGACGGATCCGACGGTTGTAGCCACCCAAGACAGGTAGGGTGGGGGAGATGGAGTTCGTCGGCCGTGGTGGCAAGAGAGGGAAGTGGCGGCCCTGAAAATGCATTGTATGTTGATTGAAAAAGCTATTGATAGTAGAACTGTAGAAGTGTCGACATTGCTAGAGATTTTATTCCGTAGCTGTATCATTATTCCAAAACTTACTGTTGGTGGTGGTCTGTAAAAATCAATATAAGTTTACTTCTTATGGAGAAAATTAGTACGTATCTGAATCTATTCTAGTTACTACGACTTGACTAACGTTCAATATTTACTTGTCATAGTTCGGATCTCGGCAAGAAAGACCGAAAGCATTCTATAGGTTTCTACTGATTTGCATTACTAGAGGCCTGATTATGCCTTTGTGTTGTAGTGAAGCGTTGTCCAGGAATTATCCAAAAGAAAATCCAGCGATGGCAGGTTGGGTCAACTCCATTTAAGATAAACAGTAGGTATGTGTTTGCTTGATATGTTCTAGAATGATATGAGGCAAGGGCAGACATTTTTCATCAGCAATAACTATATAGTATAAAATTTTCATGTCAATAGCTATGTAGCCAATGAATAATTTAAATTTTGGATGTAAGTTATATATAGATTTGTCAAGGCACTTTTCCATGTCATGATTGCTTAATAATTGCCTAAATTATCTTTTTTTTAAAAAAAATTTCTCAAAAGGTTGTAAAAAAGACATTAAAGAAGATCAACCATGATGTCGATATTCAGGATTTGTTAGCCAGCGTTAGGTAATTCTACTTTACATCAAGATCCTCACTGATGCACTCTTTCTTCCAGGAATTTGTGAAATGTAATTTTTTGCAGTATACGTCCATGTGAGATTGCCAAGATCTTTAATTTTATCAGGGTTGATGCATTTGTTCGAATTTGGAATTTGTTTGTGACATGTAATTTCTGAATTCATACTTAACATTCGTACTTATGCCTCATATTTGAATTCTGAAAATCTGCAACATGAAGCAAAATTCATGACCTCTTAATCTTGAGATAATTCTAATTCATGAACTCAATTGTCGTTGTTGTTTTTCAGGTGTGGACTACAGAGCAGCCTATTATCCATGAGCATTGCATTTTTATTATTTGGTGAGTTGCTTAGAGTTTTCATAGCATTTTCTCCTGGGATTACCTACTTTCCCTTCTAATATTTTAGTTTTCCACTGTAATATTTTCCTAGAGTATTATAATAATGCTCCATATTTTGCTCTTTGTACAGAAGACAAGCAAGAAAAGAGCAGGAGTGTTTCAAAGATGTCTTATTCAAGGCACTTGTGTGCTATGGCGACTCATGTTGTTTTGCAATTAAGGTAAAGACCCTATCCCTCTCTCTGCATTTGTAATATAACTATAGACAAGTTTACTCGTTCATGAGCAATGTTGTTTGTATGTTTACTCGAGTCATTTATGTTTTTGTGGACCTTTGGTTGCTGAATGCAAAGATTATGCCATGTATCGAGATGTCTAGAGGTTTAGTTTGGAGATTATAGATATTTTATTGTATTAATATTTACTCGATAAACTTATTTTTTTGACTTTAATTGTTGTATGTAAAGATTGTATATGTAAATCTACAGGGCCTTTAATTGATGTAAGCTATTGGTGCCTAAAGCTTCACACTATATAATTTTTATTGTGTTATTTTTTGTTTACAATTTTTCATTGAGTGTGTATGTGGATTTCATTGTATTTTGTTTTCTTGTAATTTCTCTTTTCCTAACGGCTGTTGCGCAGAATTATTTTGGTGAGGTTTTTTTATTTGGAAAGCTGTTGGGGCGTCGAGAATATGTCTAGCCCAAATCTAACGACAGTGAATTTCCTTGGTAGTAACCTCGGGTTTCCGTTGTGGAAATATTTTTCTTGGCGGTTTTCCTATTTTCGATAGTTTTAAACTATCACAAAAGATCGTGAGTCACGAATTGATGTTTGGATTGGTGGCCCATTTCAACTTCAAGGGCGAAAGTGAGTCTCAAGAAGTTGAAGGATGGTCTATTAACCAAAGAACAACACAACAAAATTTGAAAGCGATATTTTCCTATATCCTCTATTTGGGCATGTTTGGGAAGTTCAATCCCCACGGGATTACGGCCTAATCCGGGATTGAAAGGCCAGGAAATTTCCCCGCCCGTCGAACGACCCGTTTGAATGACGAAGGGAAGTGGATTCCTTGGCCCATTCCCTGCTGTATCCACGGGGAAATAAACATCGAGTGCTCACACGAGGATTTTTTTCTCTAGTCGCTTCACGACGCATCACACAACACCGCACTCCTCTCTCGACTACCACTGCCGCCGCATGCCTCCCTCCCTCGCGACTTCCGCGGCCACACGCTTCCTCCTCTGTCTCCGGCAACGGCATCGTCGCCAATGAATCTCAACCTCCATCTCGCCAGTGAAGTCTCAACCTCCTACTCCTCCTCACACAAGGGTTATGCATCTAATCCCCTCTTTTGATTTTGGTTGGTTTGAATCCGCGACGCTGAGGACACGAAGACAATGATGACTAGGGGAAGGCGCCGAGCTACAACACATCCATTAGCTGGAGGTGGATCGCAGGTGAGGAAGCGGGGCTAGGGTTTGAGGTTTCTTATCCACCATATGAGGTTCAAACCTTACCACTCCCCTCTTTTTATTTTTTAGAGGAAACTTTGACCTCACAAGAGCTGTCGAAGAAAGCCAATCGACGGAGTTGACTTCCACGTGCTACTTGCTAGGATCAGTAAGTGTGACTACGCTGGGTTTGACCAGCATGTGTTTGTTTCTTGGATCGACCAGGTAATTAGGGATTTTCTACCAACAAGTCACTGCATTGGAATGGTGGCAACTTGCGAAATTATTCCTTTTCGTGCTCCATGGATGCTTTCTTGATGTAATTGCTTTTAGCTAGTGCTAGTGTATGCATAGAGATTCTTGTGAAGGATAATTTTCTTTGAGCTTCCCATCTGGGATCGAATAATGGTCATCAATATCTCTGAACATGGTGTCCACGGTGGATGCTTATTGGATTAGCATATTTCTCACTACTACAGAAAACGTTATCACAGAGCGGTTGGAACCTTCATCACAGATGGTTCGAACCTTCATCACCTGACGTTCGGCACGTCTGCGTTTTATCGTCTGTGATAGCGGCGGTTATCACGAGCGGTTCAAAAGCAAATGCGTGATAAGTAACAAACACGACGGTTCTAATGAACAACCGTGCGCGATATCCATATATCACGAGCGGCTATATTTACGATCCGTGCAGTATATCCAATATCACGAGCGGTTCACAATTCTCACCGTGCATGATATATGGATATCACGAGCGGTTAGTAAATATAGCCGTCGTGATATATGGATATCACGACGAGTCATAATGCACCGTCGAAATATCCACATATCACGAGCGGTGATAATTATGAACCGTCGTGATATCCATATATCCTGACGGCGGCGATTTTTACGAACCGTGCGCGATATCCATCTATCTGACGGCAATAGTTATGAACCGTCTGTGATAGCTCTTCGACATAACTAATTTAATTTTGATTTTGGCTAGCCTCGAGGAATTGCTAGCCATGCCCTCTGAAAACAAGCGGTGGAAAATAGATACATTACGGATGAATCAATCATTGACACTCAAAGTGATCATTTAACTCAAAATCAATTCGACACGAATATGTATCAAATATTGGCTAGCCTCGGGAGTTACAATTGAATTACAACTATTCAAAGTGAATTACATTAATGAATCATTCAAGGTCGTTTGGTGTTGGAGTAGTGAAACTCTCGTTGGCGCTAATGATATCCGTCATGATGAAGGTGCGAGCTTCCTCGAACATCCAAGATCTCTCTGAACAAGTGAATCTAAATCTATATTGAAGATGCGTAGCTACTAGCGATGAAGTAGTAAGCATATATATGTAAATTTATAATTAGGAAATAATTATTGCGAGATTGACCAACCTCGGGATCCTCCAACTTAGCACTCATGAGAATGCATATGATGACAAGCGTAGAATGCACATTCTTACGCTTTTCTTGTGACAACTGCAAAAATAGAATTACATATATAGGTATAGTCGATTCGAGATGCATTATTACAGTATGATAGAATTATTGTGTTGTAGCACGTCTGGAAATCGCGTCTGTGATTAAATGTGGCGTTCATTCCCTTGTATAGCCCTCAGTCGGTAATATAGGAGATGAGCGACCCACATGTTTCCAAAAGTTAACCTCGGCCATTTCAAGCGAAGGAAGACTACAATAGAGTTATGTATGGAGGAAATAAGCACACACGAGTACTCCTCGCACAAGGGTGAAGTCGTAGCCTTTTTCATTAGGGAATCAAGGTATAGTACTGGTTCCTCTTTGGTATAATGACTAAAAGGACCCGATCGTGCCTACTCATGTATGTCGCTTGAGTCATTAAACCTAAGTTCGTCTGCGTATAAAGAACAAATGAAATTTGTATAGCAAGTAGTGAAGCACTTACTTACGGTTGTAGGGCACCATTATGTAGTCCTTGTCGTTTTGAGCAAGCAATCCATGCGTTATGTATTTCTCGGCGTAGGATCGTCTGCCAAGATGGTTTGCTCAGAGACCACATGTGGGTCGAGAAACCCACGGTTCTTTCAATCGCGAGCATTTTTAATCATGTATCTATACATAAGCAATGAGTTGTTATATTCGGTATTACGTGAATGTAGAACTTGATTGTATACACTTACGATGTCGACATCGTAGAAGTGAGGCATCGAGGGCTTTGAGGTTGAATAGGTCGAATAAGTCGTCGAAGCCCACGACGAAGAAGGCGGCTCGTGGAGAAATAGTCCTCAGTGTATCGTGATGATTCCATCAGCGCACCCTTTCTCTTTGGTCTTGTGCAAGTACCGGTATGCAAACTCGACAACCTAATCCAGCGTAGGCCATCTTTGCGGTGGTCGCATGCGGACTTCGAAAGAGTATTTCTTAGGGTTAGGAGGAAGCGCCTTAATGTTCTTCGATTTCGATTTGTCTGAGCGACTTGCCCCTCTACGCGTCCTCTGTGAGACGACTCGGGAACCAAAGCGGCGGCACACTTCTTTTGTTCTTTGGTGTCTTCTCCACGGGAGCCGATGAGGCGGGCTCTCAAGCGAAGGTTGAGGTGTAGTCATGGAGGTCTGTTGGAGAGGCATGGTCGTGCCGAGATGGTTGGGGTAGAGTCATCGAGAGGTTGAGGTGGCACTCTGAGGTCGGGCGATGTTCTTCTTGGGTCTGTTGGAGAGGCATGGTCGTGTTGAGATGGTTGGGGTGGAGTCATCAAAGGTTGGCGGCGCTGCGGGGTCGAGGCGATGTCCTTCTTGGGCCTTTGGATAAAAGCGTACGGCATCCCTAGTGTTACGATGTAAATCGTTGAGGCGAATCTCGGCGGGCGGCCTTAAAATTGTCATGTACCATGTCCACTGGACCTGGCGTAACCTGCGCCACACAGGCACCGTCTTTGCACTATCCCTTCCATGCATGGATCGCCACCCCACGCCCGACCTCAATAGACATCCCAACCATCCTCACTTGGGCGTGCGGTCGTCGGCTCCTACAAAGCGATCGCAATTAGCTAAGGCGTCCTATAGGTCTATCTTTGGAGCATTCCAAGATGTACATTACCTTGATGTCGTCGATAGGTAATTGGGCGTCATCATGTTCATAATTTTTGTGGGCCTGCGCTACTCGATGTTGAGGAGGTGGCTCCCAAAACAACGAGGCGGCTTGCATTGGTTGAGGAGTAGGAGTTGATTCACTTGGTCACGCAATCTTGCTATCTTTTCTTCAAATTTTGCGATGCTTTGTTCTCTTCCTTCAAATTTTGTAGTAAGCACATGTTCAAACTACGTGTCGTACTCGGCCTTGGATCTCTTCTGCTCCTATCGTGCGATGATCGTGCATGAATCCATCCCTCCAAGATCGTTAACCCCTTTGCCTCGTGTGCGACCAGGCGCTCCTTGTTTCCAGAGCCATAGATAGTATATCCTTCTCACATGCTTGGAAGGAGCCTTGAACATGCGGAACTCAATTCTTCTTGCAAGAGGTCATCATGTTATTATAGACATTATGAAGTTATGGACTTATTAACAACTAGGTAGTTCGAAGACATATTTACCACATGGTTGGCCACATCCGATCTGTAGGGTTTGTGAAAGAGATTTCGCGAAGGCGTGATTGATGCCTCGCTCTTAACCAAGAGAGCGCGCTCGTCTGTGATCTCGACAAATGGCCTTGTTGCGTTCTCGTCCTCCTCCGCCCATTGCGCGGTTTTACCGCGTACCTGCGGTGCCGAGTTTGTGGGGTGAGTGTTCGATTATGCGGAGAGCCTTGTGCGTCGCACTTTCCTCAAGAAATTGGGCGTCGTCTTCATTTGCACAAAGCGTCCCATATATCCCGCGACAAGAATTTATACGCCGTGAAGGGCGTTCGACCGTGTTCACGTACTTTGTGACAAGCACGCTCTTGAAGGTCCTCCACGCCTTTCCGATGGAAACAGCGCGTCTTTGTTCCACGGCGCCAAGTCGCGGTTTGGGAAAGTGAGCGATTTTAAAACCGTCCCACGGTGGCGTCTCGAACATCCGACACACGGTGTCGGCTCGGTGTGGTGATGGAACCCATTCCTTCCAAGTATCCACACACGGTCCGAATCTCGCCATTGCTTTGGGGACTCACGGGGATCCCATTGGCATTGACCTCCGTGACGGTCATTAGGCCTGGAGGAATTTTTGATGTTCCTCTGCCATCTCGCGTATGTACCACTTTCCTCGGAGATCCAGACGCATTCGGCGACGTCGATGACGGCAGCGAAGACGGTGCGGACGCCATGTCGCAAGTAATACAATAGAGCTCAAGAATCAACTAACTATCACATTCAATCTCAATATAAGACAAAGTTCATCACAGAGTATGTCAACAAAGCCCACTGATCAATTTGCAATATCTTTAGTACTCACAGAGAGGATGCCGCACAACAACTCACGGTGCAAGGAGGAGGCCGGTGCAGGGGAGGAGGCCGACGCGGGGGAGGAGGGAGGCGCGGGGAGGAGGCCGACATGGGGAGGAGGACGGCGTGGGGAGGAGGACGGCGCCGGGAGGAGGCCGGTGCAGGGGAGGAGGCCGACGCAGGGGAGGAGGCCGGTGCAGAGGGAGGAGGCCGACACGGGGAGGAGGCCGCACGTCGAGGAGGAGGCAGCGTCGTCGATGAGGGGGCGACAGCGTCGGGTCTTACGGTCGGGGAGGTGAACGGGCGAACCCTAGAGGAGCCGAGAGAGCGCGCGAGAGCCTACGGGACGCGGGAGAGGAAGTGCGAGTAAAGAGCAAAACCTAGCGGTGCGCCTTTTATAAAAAGGATATCACAAGCGGCTCTATTAAAACACGTCTATGATAAGATATCACGAGCGGTTCCATTAAATAACCGTCTTTGATATGGAGGATATCACGAGCGGTTCTTTAATGGAACCGTCGTGATATTGAGAATATCACGAGCGGTTCGTAAATAGAACGATGCGTGATATGAGTATATCAAATACGGTTCTCCTACGAACAACCGCTCGTGATATGGATGATATCACGAGCGGTTCCACATGGATCCGTCAGTATAAGTTCAACACGAGCGGTTAGTTAGAGGAACCGTCTGTGATATACTCATATCACAGACGGTTGGGAATAAGAACCGTCTGTGATATGCCACCCCTATAAATATAAAGACCTGACAGACCCCCCTGCCCTAGCGCCTCTGATATCTTCTTTGGAATAGAGGGGATTGAGAAGCTTTGCTCTGTGTTGGCTGTAGGAGGCTTGTTTATTTTGCTTGCCTTGTTCTTGGTTGTGGGTTGCCCTAGCAACTTATGGCTATTTGGTTTGCATGCTTGCTTTGTAAGGCTTGGATTTGGTGGTAGCTCTCGGTTTGGGTGTTGTGAATGAGTGTTTTGTTTCGGCTATGGGTGTTTTCTGAGTGGGATAAGCTTATGGGGGAGGTGCATTTCGACTGTGGCTCTTCTCTTGCCCTGTTCATTTAAGTCTCACATTGCACTATGGTCTGATGGAGAAGGACAGTGAGGAATCTCGCGGGATATTAGGAATTTTCGTCCTGAGCTCCGAGGGTAACGATCTTTAACTCTTTATATTTGCTCTAGGTTTATCTTTAATCAATTTTAGTGTATTTGGTTAATAGGAGGAGTAACGTATTTGCAGTTTATTAATATAATTTAACACTACTAATTGTTACGTGTGTAGCGTAGATGGCTGGAAACGGATGTGCAGTCTGAACCGTGTGAGTGAAGAGTACATTAATGGCGTGATTGTTTTAAAAGAGCGCAGAGCGTGATATCTTGAATAAGGGGATAGAATTTATATCTTGTCCATGCATTGATTGCGGTAATCTTAAGATTTTTAACAACCCGCGCGCAGATCGTAGGGCACTTGATTGAAGGGTTTCAAAAAGGGTATACATGTTGGACCGATCCACGGTGAAGAGCGATTATACTGAAGTTAATAATTATGACATCGCCGAGGAAGTTAATAATGATGACATCGCCGAGGAAGTCAACGATATGCGGATGTGGTGTGTTTTTGATGACGATAGGTAAATGCGATGACAATCGGATCGGATGCTACGCGATGCGAAGGAAACTATAGTGAGAGAGAGTTTTGTAAATTCGGCGCTTAATGGATGACTCGGGAAACCTTTGTTCCTGTGCAAGCGGAATACACAAGGTTGTCAACCGATTTGAATCTGCTTGAAATTGAAGCGAGCAATGGTTGGTCCGACAAGAGTTTCACGGCGTTGTTAGGTCTCTAGCGGACATTCTTCCGAGAGAAACGTGTTGCCCACACCACCTACCAAGCCAAGAAGGTTCTTTGTCCATTGGGAATGGAAGTAGAAAGAATACATGCATGTCCGAACGATTGTATCTGTATCGTAAAGAATATGCGGACTTGCATGTATGTCCGTGTGCAAAGCATCCCGATACAAGCGTAAGAATATCGCTAAGGTGAAGCAAGGACCTCTGCTAAGGTGTTGTGGTATCGCTGTGATCTCACGTTTGAAGCGTTTATTTGCGAACCAAAAGGAGGCAAGATTGCTGCGTTGGCTTTCTGGAGCGTAAGAAAGATGGAAAACTAAGACACCTGCCGATTACGCGGTGGAGAAACTTTGATCGGACCTTCAAAGAGTTCGTGCGGAACCGAGGAACATAAGGTTAGGGTTGAGTACGGATGGAATGAATCCTTTGGTAACATGAGCGTGAGCATAGCACTGCCCGTGAATGCGTGTATGTACAACCTTCCTCCGTGATCGTATGAAGCGGAAGTACATTTTGATGTCACTACTTATCCAAGGGCGAAACAACACAGGAGCGATATTGATGTGTACCTAGCACCATTCTTGGATGATCTTGTGACTTTGTGGAACGAAGGGTACAAGTATGGGATGCGATACAAGCGAGAGAACTTCTCTTTACGCGTCATGTTGTTCTGCACTATCAATGATTTTCCTGCCCTTGGTAACCTGTCGGGCTTCAGTACGAAAGGAGCCAAAGCCTGTCCGCACTGCTTAGATGCTACGGAGAGTGTATGGCTAAACAACTCGCGCAAAACTGTGTATATGCATCACCGTAGGTTCCTTCCCAGGAGTCACCCATACCGCAAGATGAAGAAACAATTCGACGGAAATAAGGAGGACAGTTCAGCTCCAAGGGCTTTTAGAGGGAAAGAGGTCTATGATATGGTTAAGGATATCGATGTTGTGCTTGGGAAGGGGCGTAAATTAAAACCCCATCAGAAGAACATTTGGAAGAAGCGGTTAATTTTTTGGGACTTGCTTTATTGGGAGCACTTAGAAGTTCGTCACTGCATCGACGTCATGCACGTGGAGAAGAATGTATGTGAAAGCTTGATTGGTCTCTTACTGAACATTAGTGGCAAAACAAAGGATGGTGTTAACGCACGACGTGACTTGGTTGATATGAACATAAGGACCGAGTTAGCACCGAAAGAGACCGATAAAGGACGAACATACCTTCCACCAGCTTGCTACACTATGTCCAAGGCCGAGAGAAATGAATTGTGCCAAAGCTTGCATGGTGTCAAAGTCCCGTCTGGTTACTCCGCTAACATTAAGAAACTTGTTTCTATGCAAGATTTGAAATTAATTGGTATGAAGACTCATGATTGTCATGTCTTGATGACACAAATGCTTCGTGTTGCAATTAGGGTATCTTGCCGAACAAGGTCAGTGGCAATCTTGAGGTCGTGTTATTTCTTCAACTCAATTGCTCGAGAAGGTCATCGATCCCGAAGGACTAGATGCTCTGGTCGAGGTGGTGACGACTCTATGTCAACTTGAGATGTATTTCACTCCGTCATTTTTCGATATCATGGTCTATCTCATTGTTCATCTTGTGAAAGAGATAAAGATATGCGATCCTGTGTTCCTACGTCATATGTACCCGTTCGACACGTATATGGGAATTCTCAAGTCCTACGTACGGAATCGATCTCGACCGGAGGGCAGCATCATCGAAGGTTATGCAACCGAAGAGGTCATTGAGTTCTGCGTCGACTACATGGCTCAGGTGGAACCATAGTTGTGCCTCTATCTCGTCATGAGGGAAGGTGGATGGTATCGGGACCATCGGAAGAAATCAATCACTCCGACGGATACGTACGCTCAAGCCCATTTCACGGTCTTGCAACACATGACCCAAGTGTCCCCATACATCGACGAGCACAAAGACATGCTACGACAACAGAATCCAGACCGGTTGGAGGTTTGGATCACGAGAGAGCACAACCGTCGGTTCAACGAATGGTTAAAGGTGCGAATCATGACTGAGAGGTCATCAAGTGATGATACGCTGCTATGGTTGGCAAAAGGGCCAAAATTTACAATTATCACATGGCAAGGATATGACATAAATGGGTACACATTTTATACGGCAGCTCAGGATAGGAAGAGCACTGATCGAGCAGCGGTGTCGCATAGATGCATTCGATGGCGATGGTGAGAAGCTCGTACTATGGGCAAATAGAGGAGATATGGGAGCTCGACTACGTGCTTTTCAAGATCCCCTATTTGGTGCCGTTGGGTCCATCTCCACGGTGAAGGTCGACAAGTGCGGCGTCACTACCGTGGACCTCGATCGTGTCGGATATAAAGACGAACCATTCGTCTTGGCTAACCAAGTTGTTCAAGTCTTCTATGTAACCGACCGGCAAATAAGAAGCGTCACGTAGTTCTTCATGGAAAAGAAGGATTGTCGGAGTTGAGAATATAGTGGGCGAGGAAGAATATAATTAATTTGACGAGTTGCCTCCTTTCGGAGAGCGACATCGAGGCTCGAGGAAGAACCATGAGGAAGCTAGCTATATGCGCGTCGATCATCATGAAGGACTATACTTTAATTAAGAAATTACTCCATTGTAATTAATTTATTCCATAACATCATGTGTTATGAACTTGTAATCTGTCGTACGTATATTTTGATGTCAACGTGGAATTGTAATCGCTCCTGTCCTTGTGGACCGTATATTTTGGTGCATTAAAAATTCATTGAATTTAGAAAATAGTCCAGCTGCACCACCTTTCTAGAAACCTAAAAAACTAAAATTTTATGGCAAATAGTCCAACACCTTTGCAAAGAAATTGGTATACTCATGCCTAATCTCGAAGTCGTCATCGCGAAGACGCAGCGTGAGTCGTCCCACCCTTCCACACCGCGACCGGTGCTCGTGCACCGGTGGCCATCCTCCGCAGCGCCCACCGGCCCGGTGGCTCGCCTTCTTCCCCACGCCACCGCTGGACCATGTCCGCGGCGAGCCTCGCACCGCCTGCACTCCGGCTGGTCTTGGCCGTCTCGCACCCGCCGCCGGTCGGCTCGTCCTCGACCTGGCTGATGTATTGCTTCCCAACGTCGCGCGTCTCGCCGGCCGTGTGGAGGAGGAGACCGAGCACGTAGGCCGCGGCCTTGTGGCCGGCCATGGCCACCCGTTCAAGGAACATGAGGCCGCGCTGCATGTCTTGGGGCGCGAAGACAAGCCCGAGGCCGACGATGAAACAAGCCCCGGGTTGCCGCGCGCCGGCCAGGTGGTTGGCGCATCGCGAGTGTAGCTCGTTGTCCGCCACTTCATCACCTCCTCTCGCTCAGCGCCACGCGCCTCCCCACGGCGCGTTCCTTGGACACCTTGTACAAGGCCTTGCAACTCAATATATGTACATACGAAAGTCAAGATGTTAGAATAAATAGTAGTGCGTGCACGTCGTATTTTGTAGGTATAAATATGTACGCACGTTAATCGTAGGCTGCATAGGTCCTCCATGGGTGAGGAGAGCTCGCGGCCACGGTCGGCGATGTCGGCGGCGACATCGTGAGAAAGAGCGGCGATCACCGACCTCGCCTTGGTGCTGGCCATCATGCTCGCATGCTCACCTTGGCGATTGCTGCGCGCACGTACTCAAAACCGTGAGACGAAGAGCGATGGGAGTTTAATCTTCGGTGAATTATTAATTCTGTCTTATAAAGAACTAGGAGTAACTGGCGTGCGAGACGAAGAGTCGAGCGGTTGTGCGATGGTGAGATGAAGAGACATATCGCGCGAGAGCGAAGAGGTAGGAAATATCGAATGGTTCTCCTTTGGGAACCGCTCGTGATGATAATATCACGAGCAGTTCTACCGTGGAACCGTCTGTAACCATAATATCACAGACGGTTCTTTAATAGAGCCGTCTGTGATACTAGTATATTACAGACGGTTCTAAAATTGAACCGTCTGTGATACTTCAGCCATATCACAGACGGTTTGTAAATAGAACCGTCTGTGATGTGGACTATATCACAGACGGTTGAATATAGAACCGTCTGTAATATACTAGTATCACAGACGGCTCTATTAAAGAACCGTCTGTGATATTATGGTTACAGACGGTTCCACGATAGAACCGTCTGTGATATTTCCTACCTCTTCGTCTCCCGCGCGATATGTCTCTTCATCTCACCATCGCTACAGCTCCCGATGATTTGCGTCTCTTCGTCTCACGCTCTGAATTTATTCCTTGTTTTATATAAAAGGATCATCCGCCATTGAAGATGATCATCCCACACACTTATAAGAAAACAGAAATGGCGCCTCTTCCTTGTCGCGGCATTGATAGCCTTCCGCCGCGACTTTGCTGAGCACCTCTCTCTTTGTGCGTTGAACCGCTTCGAGAAGAACATTTGTTTCAATAGTGTCTTCACTCCTCTGCCGGCTGAGAATTTGCCGGAGCAGTGACGGCCACCTTTCGTCGTCTTGACATCCTCCTCCACCGTGTCTTCTAGGTGATCTCCCACTTTCGGCAAGTTTATCGTGTCGTCGACATGGTCCTCAAAATGAGGTTGCACATCTCCAAGAGGCTTGCCGTGACTTGGGCTGCGTTATCGAGGCGAAGAAGCGATCGAATCCATCGTGCCGAGACCCCTGAAGCAAGGGAAGAGAGGCTATGGGCTCAATACTTCTTGATTCTGAGACGATGGTCTTGAGGAGACACTCGAGCGAAGCGCCACGTGAGTGGACGCATTCGGGCTTCGTTCGCTGCGATCGGGAACCGTCCGATGCCTGCGCCGCCGCTATGAAGTATTGAAGACGGAGATAGCGGCTTACCTCCGTCACTAGAAAGACTTTATTTACAAATTTTTCGGTTTCTACCTTTTGAAGACTGTTATCTTTTCTTAATCCTTTTGTTTAATTATATCAGAGACGGTTTAATCTTTTTGTTTAATTATGTCAGCAAGGTGTGATCTTTTCTTAATCTTTTTGTTTAATTATATGATAGACGGTTTGTAAAGAACCGCTCAGTGATAAATCGATATCACGCATTTGTTCGATTACAACCGTCAGGATACCACACAGACGGTTTGTAGAATTAACCGTCTGTGATACCACAGACGGTTCTTATTAGGAACCGTCTGTGATAATTCACATACGGTTCCTAATAAGAACCGTATGTGTTGAGTAGCTATCACAGACGGTTCCAAAAGGAACCGTCTGTATAAGTTTAACACAGACGGCTCCTTTGGAACCGTCTGTGATGAGGCGTCCAGTATGACTTGTTTTGTAGTAGTGTCTTTTTCTTCCCGCTCATAGTTTTGGAATCTTAATCTATTATTTCAAGTATTCTCTCCACTGATTCTTTGTTGGGAATTTTACAGATTCGAGTAGATTTTTGAAAACTTGCTTGCCTTGTCTGGAACATGAGAGGTGGAATAGTGTTATAGTCCCTAGTAGCTACGGAGGTTCAAAGACAAGATAAAAATTATTGATGCGCCATAGTTCCTGGTAGCTAGGGGGTTCGAGTAGATTTTAAGTCTCTTGAATAAGGAACTATCCTCACAAAAAAAGGCACCGTCAATTTTCATTGAGTTCACTTTTTGCCAATCAAGTTTTCATCATGATGGGTTATTGTCTTTCACAGTCCTCAAATGAAGATTCAAACTCTTGTAGGCAATTACTTGATGTATTTACTTTATTCACTACAAGATATATGCTTGTTCATGTGTTTACTTTATTTAATACAAGACAATGTTTGTGATTTATTGTGCTTTTAACTGTTCCATGTTTAGGCATTTGTTTAATTATGGTACTAGCAAGAGAAACCTAAATTAAACATTTTATAATTGTGCCTTACCATGGGACTTCTGTCTAGTTATGTGATATTTATTGTGTAAGTATCCTTCTACTTATATTCTACTTATGTTATGTGTACTTTCCAGTAGTTATATCAAGAGAAATTGTAATTTGATGCCATCAGACTACTATCCTTATTTTTCTATCATTTTATTGAATGAGATTTTTGTTCTCTGCCCATGGAATTTCTTTTCCTTTCCAGCTCTAATTTATTTTCTCATTATTTGTCTGATTTGCAAAGCTTTTTCCCTGATAGTTCATAGTTTTCAAAATTTCACAATTGTCTAGTTATGCAAACCAGACTTTACCATAGTTCATAGAAAATAGGGTTCTAATTGCCATTATAATCGCAATTGTCCTTCATTTAGTGATTGACACTATAAGCAAGTATGATCCGACAAGACTATGTTGTTTCATTTAGATTACTGCAAGAGGTCCGCACATGTTTACTTATATGCTCGCCCAGCAGAAGAAGGCATTGTCAAAGGCAAAACCCGCATAATACTGCTCATGAGCTTTCAAGAACATCTTGTGGGACTTATGAATGCGCCTAATGGCACTCTTCTCATGAAGAACTTTTTTTTTATTTAATCATTTTTTTAATTTAATTTTAAAGTTAACCCCTCGCAAACTTTATTTCCAATTCTGACCCCTTTGGTCACGCCACCACCCGTGGCGTGACAAAACAACACTGTCACGCCACAAGATAAGTCCCTAAAATCGCACTTTTTGTCACGCCACTGGTGGTGGCGCGACCAAACAACACTGTCACGCCACCACCAGTGGCGTGATAAGACTTTGACCAGAAATGGACTGGCGTGACAGTGTTGTTTTATCACGCCACGGGTGGTGGCGTGACCAAAGGGGTCAGAATTGGAAATAAAGTTCGTGATGGGTTGACTTTAAAATAAAATTAAAAAAAGGATTAAATAATAAAAACAAATTCTCTCATGAATTGCCCAAAAAAAAAGAATTATATTAGTCTTTCCCTGGCTAAATGATTGATCCAGATCGCCCAACTTGGTGATAACTACAGTAGTATATATTCGCTCTTTTTTTAATTAAAGTTGGATGATTTTCCATTTTAATTCTTTGCTTCTTGCAGTAAACCATTTTTACTTTGCTCATTGGAGTAACTTCCCCTCAGTAGCAAGATTGAAGGATACCATCACCATTTGCTTTAGATATTAATGTGCACTTGTGCAGTAATTGTTCTAATATGAAAATGATGAGATGGAGTGGGAGGTAGATCATATCGGTGAAAAGGAGATAATTGCATCTTTCCATCCTTGATTTTCCTTTTGCAATTGGTATGATGTATTGTCATGTGCCTTTCTTTTTCCCCTTCTTTCTCCTATCTGTCTATACGAAATAGGATCGGGATCATTGAAGATTTTTTAAAAGAAAAATGTAAACAAGAATTCAATGAGGGATCTTGATGGAGGTCTTCCTTTTGTTCTACCATAAGAGCGGTTTATGGATGTTTGTCTTGTGTTGTGTTGTAAAATCTAGATAGTTACAGAAACATTTAATAATTTGTAGATAATTTTTCCCATTATGCATGATAAAATATGCTTTCAAATAGTTACTATAGCCACAAATAAAAAATAAAATGTGCATAGTTATAACATCAAGATATGACAGTCCAGCTTGTTTTCGAATTTTCTAGTTCTCCCTGCATAGTTCTGATTTTGTTTCCTGATTTTTTTGAATTTTTTAATGGCTGGGAATTTTAGCCCTGCCCTTTCCCAAATAGTGGTCAGGATTTATTTCCCCTCCAGGAAATTTGCCCCCACTGGTGGAGGGGATCCCTTTGCCCCATAAAATCCCCTTCGGGGTATTATTCCATAGGGAAACCCCCTAGCTCCCAAACAAAGCCTTAGTGATATTTTGGTTATTTTGTAATTAAATTTTATCACTTTAATTAGTTGGTACACTCATATAGTGACAATGTAATCACATGTAACAAGTGATACAAAATGGAGGAGGAATAAATAGGCAACACATGAAAAATAGTTGGGAACCATTCAGCCTGTTTAGACGATCTTGGTTGTTTGGATGGTTCCATAGATCCTACAATCCATTAAGGGTATGTTTGGGCGTAGGAATGTAAAAAAAGTTCAATATCTGGACGAACCGAGCAAAGGCTCGCTTGTTGGATATTGTCGCTTAACTCCCACCCACTCGTTCTCAAACCCGGTGCCTACCTTCTTGGTTGTTTGGGTGGTTTTATAGATCCTACAATCCATTAACGCCTATTTGGGCGTAGGAAGCTGCCGTCGTGAACCTTCTTTGTGTCGCCGCTACTCGTCATCGACAAGTCACCTCAGCCGTTCCCCGACCTCATTTTCTTCACCCCTGTGGTCGTGGTGAGTCACTGATCCTAATGCGTGCATCAATTCGCCAAGGGCAAGCCTCTAGTATACTATCCCTCTTAGCCACCCATGGCGCCGCCACAGTTCCATGCCACCGGATCGCCTTCGGTGACTCTAGGTCCTCACGTTTGGTCCATTAGCATCGCCTGGACTCACTGAGCCTAGTGTGGCACTCCTTTAGCCCGAGGAATGCCTCTTACACGAAGTACATTGCGGACCCAAGGCATTCCGCCACTTTTCGCCACCACAATGCCGCCTCCGGCCATCCCCGCCGCTTCCACCACCACCCATAGCTTCCCCCTGCGTCCCTCTTTCCATTCTGCCGCTCAACGTCGTCGTTCATCACGCTGTTAGCCGGCGATGAGCTCGCCATGGCGCTCGGCCATTCGTGCAGCTCTGCTGCTTTCTGTCTCTCTCACTGACTGATGGTACCATTTTGTGATTAGGATTTAGTTAACACTAAATGACAGTAATGAAGAGTACTAAGTGGATGATAGGTGGGACCAGCTGAGAAAGTTAACAAAAATCTCATTTTAAATGTTTTTAGTAAATGTGTCTATGACATGTGGGACCACGCACTATTCCTGATTTGAAAACACGTTTTAAAACTGAGAGACTGACATGTGGGTCTCAGTCATCAGATAATTAAAATCCAAATAGGTTTAGTCATTTAGTTAATGAATAGTGAGTTTATGACATGTGGGACCACCTATGTTTAATCAATAAAAATCCAGAGAATAAAACTATGAGTCACTGACATGTAGGCCCCACATGTAAGTTAATAAAAATTCAAAAAAAATTGAGAAAGTCGTTTTCAGTTTAGAGGAGAATACACTTTCTCTGTTGGAATACATAAACCTCATTAGAACTCAGAGAAAAATGCTCTTTCTCTATTGGAAACCGTAAACCTCATAAAATACGCTTTCGACGTCACCTCTTTTTAATTTTTGGAATTTTCAAACTGAAACAAATTAAAACGTTAATTACTTTTGCATACAAACTCCAAATGAGATGAATATTTTTTTCTAAATTCATCTAAAATCACGCTCTATATGAATATGCAAAAAAATATTTGGATTTTATTGCTATTGAAATTATTTTCTATATTTAATTTGTTTCTGACTCTCTTTATTAGACATCGATTGTTCGAGCGAATTTTATGACGATCCTCCATCCTCGTATTCAGAGCAACCAGAGCAATGCAAGTACCCCTTTTGACCATGTTGATCCTACTATTTTAATTGTTGTACTTTTTTTTGCAAAATCTATTATGCATACGTGTATGTTTACTTAAAATTGCTATATTTGGGGATAACAGTAGCTATAGTTCTATTCAATGCATGATCCTCCTTGAAATATTGATATCCTTATTGTTGTAGCCATTAGGGTACGGTTTAGACAATGAATGATATCGAATTGGTTTTTTGAAGGTGAATATCGCAAAAATGCTTAGCTGGGTTTTAGTTTTTACTAAAATTGGAAAAATAGATGATATGTTGAATATGATTTTGGGAGATTTTGAAATGATGGTCCAGAGGGGTTTACCTCTGTTATTTTTGTAAACATAAAAATGAAAAGACTTAGTTTGTGACGTGGGTGAGTTAAATTATAATCTGAGGAGTGTGAGAGGTGTATCTTATAAGTAGATAGGGGGAGATCTGGCCCTGTGAATTAGGGACCGAACACCAGTATATCTAACCTAAGCGTAAGCGTACAACCACATGTGCCAGTATGGGATGGCATTAGCTAATTAAGTCATCAAAAACTAGTCTTGCACGTTCGTAGGCCGTGATAGTGTGAGCATGATCGGTGTAGGCATGTTTGAACGACCTCCCTTCACCGAGGTATTGGGAATAAAGCCTTCCGACATAATAGTGAATGCCTCATTGAGACGAGGTGTCCCCAGGTAAAGTGTGGGTGCTCATTTGCCGGGTTAGTGTAAGATTAGGACTAGGTGATGTAAAGTCTTATATACGTGCTCTAGACTGCACCAAAGGTTAGTGAGCAGTGGTATCGACGGATGCCAAACAAACTAGAGAATTCGTATACTATGGGTAAAGTTGTACCCCTCTGCAAAGTGTAAATTTATTTAAGTAGTCGTGATCGAGGTGATGAGCGTGCTAAGTGTAGTATTGACGAGTATAGTCTTGGTTTTAGAAAAATGGTTCTTGTTGGAAAACGAGGGAATGGTTTTGTTGTTGATATTTGAGTTGAGTGTCATGTCTATGGCTGAGAATAAGATGTTGATTGCAGCCGAGGAGGGTTGCAATTTGTTATTCATTCAAGTATTTATTTGTTGTTCATTTTCTATTTAACTGCTCTTTAAACTTCCGTTGAAAAATACTACATGTTGATATTGCAAATAAAACTTAATGCTGAAAATAACTTGTAGCATAGAGCCTCATCCCTTGTTAGCCTTGTATTTATATAAACTTTGCGATACACTACAAGTCTTGCTGAGTACGCAATGTACTCAATCTTGCTTAAATTGTTGTTCAGACTTAGAGGATAAGCCTATGTTAGACGACGTGTTCTTTGCACCCGGTACCAAAGGATTCGGTGACAGATCTTTCTAGGACTTGTTTCTTGTCGGTTGCCTGAGGGTTTGGATGGGCATGCTGCTAGAATTTTTGGACTTTATACATATTATGCTTCCACTGTTTCGTTCGCTATTTCTGATATTTGAGCTTTTATTTGCAGTGCCCCTTGTAATGTCTGATTTGTAATTGCTTGTTATGTACCATATTTATTTCATTTTGTATGTATGTACGTATGGATAGATGTGTATGCCATCGTTGTAGATGTGTGTACTAGCCATTGATCATAGAACTAGTATGGTGTACACACGAGGGCCTCGGGTATTCAACGCCCAGTGTCCGACAAGTCATGTCGATTGTGATTAAGGTGATGGACTCCTAACAGGAGTGAAATTCCACAAGGGCTAGTGTAGATTCTGTTGAGTTAGAGCCAACCTAGTATGAGAAGTACTAATTGATATTAGATCAAGCTAGTCTTGAATTGCAGTAAGTGAGCCTAGATGTCAGGACCCGAATTTACACATTTGAAACCCTTTGTGTTTTTTGAACTAGACCCAACATAGTAGCTAGCTCACATAGGAAACAGTGATAAAATACCATCCATTTATCGATTTAACTAAAAAGATCTCAAATAATATGTAGTAAAAATAACGGGACTTTATGGTCAATGTTTACTTAATTTACCACGCAGGGCTAAACAAACAAATAAACTCTTGCAGTGGAACGGGAAAACGTGGAAAAACCAATCAACATGCCCATGGGCAATCGAGGGGAGAACACACCCTAATCCGCAAAGCCTTCATAGTACTCCTGAGCAAAGAACTCTTGAGCAACTTGGTACTCTTCAACTGAGCAGCAAAGTTTGAAGTCGTGAGCACATAAAGTACTTAGCAAGTCGTAGGAAAATAGTATGCAATTAATATTCATGCAAGGCTTGAACAAATGGTTAGCTCTATGGTTGTTTTGCAGAAAGCGGCATTGACGATAAATACAATAAATAGATCGAATTGCATAATTTAAAAGACAATAAGTAAATAAAGTAAGCAGTTTCTTTGAAATCAACCAGTGAACTCTCCATTCACTTCCCAACACAAACCACCAAGTGAATTACCCATTCACCAAACAAACATTATATTCATCAAGTGAACTTTCTATTCACACTCCGACATATTTTACGAAGAAACTCTACCTCTCGTGTGAAATCCCCGAACACATCCATGACCGCAGAGATTGTACAGCTTTTTCCACAAGAGATAAATCAACTCAAATTGTCTGACCACACTTCCGTAGGTGTGCGACTAAGTGATCATCACAAGACTTTTACAAAGCTCCTTCTTAGCCCAATTTTGCCTGCTAAGGTTTCAACACTGAATATCTTTCCGACCAGATAGTGCCCCCCCCCTCTTGTGCCATTATGAGTATACGTCTATCCCGCTACTCACACTTCCAAGACAGAACTGAAACTAAGACATTGATAATTAATTGGCCAGATTCGTCCCATATCGGACATGTGGTTGTACGGTTAAGACCCAATTCAATGGCACACAAGATTAAGTTCTTGACAGGTTACTCAGGCGAGTCTATCACAAAACCCACAACGTGTTATATCCACACCCTCACTTCACAACCACTCACTCGAGTCAAAATCATTTTTTTTAACGAAGACCAATGACATACCCTGTCATGGTACACAAATTTTAACAACAGTGGCTAACCACCACAATTCCAGATCTCATTAAGTCAAAATTAATCAATATTGCAAATGTGATCATGAGCACATCGTAACTAAGCATCTGCACGATACCCATGTTGGTGATACCAATATGTCCAACTAAAATTAACCATTCTATGGTGACAATGGATACATGGTATTCAAATATTCAATAGAGGTATAATGACAATAGGTGATAGCTAATCCAAAAATAGTTGATATAAAGATAGCATGCAATTGATATAAAACAATATACTTTTGAAATCATAGTTCAATATGATCAAAGGACTATGACTTGCCTTGGATTTGGCTTTGCTCAGTTACCACACTTGGATATTCAAAGTTTGCTTCTGCTCCTACTCCGTGAAACAGATTGTCTAACGAGAGAGAAACAATAGGCGAAGCACAAATAAATTCAAATAAAATCCAAAATAGTAAACCAATTCTAAAAGAAAGAACTCGATTTTAGATGAATTTAGGAATTTGAATGAACTGAATCGGAGTTAAGACGGAGGAGAACGAACTCTCGAAAGATTTGTCGAAAAAGAAATTGAGAGAGAAACACTATTTAGATTTTCAAAATTTTCTTTCGAAAGAAAAATTCCAAATTATGATATTAGCATGACATCAACGGGGATTTTGGCTAAAAAGAAAGTAAAGGAAATTGAGTTGACAAGTGGGACCCACTTGTAAGTCACTAGGTTGATGGTGGGCTGAGCCCACGGTAAAGGTCTAGGGTTTTGGTGGACCGGGTTCACAACTTTAAGTGGATAATAAGTAGGTCCCGTATGTCACTCGGTTAGGATTTTGGAGTGACACGCAGACAAATGTGGCAACCGTGTAGTGCTGACAGGGATGCCACCACATGAGCAAAGATGATGATGTGGCTGTTGATGTGAAGGATGAGATGGCAGAGAGAGAAAAGAAAGCACAGAGAGCAGAGAGATGGCCAGCGGCAAGGTGGTGATGTCGACGGCGAATGGAGGCAAGAGAGCAACTAGAAAGTGGCAAAACGGGTTCCCAAGAGCATAAGGAAACTCTGGGTGGTGGTGGCACTGCGAGAACGGCAGCTAAACAGTGGCGGCGGCGATAATGCCGGCGGAGAAGCTTCAGCTCACAGCGGCTTCGGCGATTGAGTGACGTCCGTAGAGAACGAAAGGAAGCACAAGGTTGGCGACGGTACAGGGATCACAAAGGACATATCAAAACGCCGGAGGAGGACCGGAGTGGCTGCATGAAGAAGGTGACCAGCGGTGAAGAAGGAACACGGTGGTGGCGTCCCAACGATAGAGAGAGAAAGGGAAAAAAGGAGCGAAACGGATGAGAGGACCTCGGAACAAGTGATGACGCATTTAGGACAACAAAAGAAACTCACCGGAGAGAGAACGACAATGGCGGCGCGGTTGGTTTTGAGGCAAAGGTGGAGTTGGTGATTCGGTGATGCTCTGAGGGAAATGGTGGAGGTAGGACGTAGAACACGGGCATGCGATCTCCACAATGGTGGTGGCTCGCCCGGAGATGCACTAATGGTGACAAAAACCAAAAAGGGAAGCTTGCGGTGGCCAGTGACTTCTCGAGCTCCAATCGGCGAAACAAAGATGAAAGCAGGGCGGAGACTTTAGGGTTTCAGAAGAGAAGGGTCACGCAAAGATTATGACGTGGGTGGCGGCCTTTATATAGCACCGGAGAGGGAGGAGTCCAACAGGAGCATGGCGCGGCATGGTGTCCTGCTCGGACACGGGCTAGCGAGGGGACTCCAAGTAGGAGACGATGCCTACGTGGCGTCGCAGGCCCATAGGTCAGAGGAACAAAGAAGAAGGGCAAGGCGAGCTGGGCTTGCACACGGGAGGGAAAAGTAAAAGGAAGCGGCCTGGGAAAGAAAGGAAACCAGGCCAGCGGTGGAAGGAAAAGGGAAAAGGAGGTTGGGCCGATAGAAAAGAGAATGGGCCGAAGAAAGGAAGTTTGAGCCCAAAGGATTTTCTAGAATTTTAACTGATTTCTGAATTTAGGAAATTGAAATAAATCAAACTGAGCTCAAATAAATAGCAAATAAATTCCAAAAATTCCTAGAAAATTCTAAAAAATTCTATGGAACACCAACAACTCAAATAAAAGAACTTTTAATTTAATTTATGTTTAGATTAATCACATTAAATCTTTTTTATTTATGAAAATTCAAATTAAGCTTTAACTTAAATAAAAAAAATTCAAATGGTTAATTTTATTTTTAAAGCTTCAGAAACAAACCAATTTTTGGGATGTTACACTAGACCAGGGGAGGATCTCAATTAACTTGGACAATCTAGTTTATTCTCTCTATTAGTTTTATTAATCATCTCTTTGTTCATCACTTTAGTTAGTTGTAATTTATTCCAAGCGGGTGAATCTATCATTCGCTTCCCTGTGGATTTTGATACCTTGGAATACTCCTTGGTGAAAAGCTGCAAACAATTCGTGCGCTTGTGGATTTTAATTTGTGTGCATATCTAGTGTCAACAACCATACGATAAACTTATGAAATTACATTAGTATCATTCGGATATAGGTTCTTATTGGGCCTTGTTCCTGTAATATCCCGAAATAACCCTTGAGGGCCTATGCGTAATTAGATAAAAGGGGATACACAAAAACGGAATAATTTGGAGTTTTAGGGGAGTTGGTTTGTACCGGAATAAAAGAATCGTGGGAAGAGTGGTTTCCTGAGACCCTAGCCCATGATATATTTTCCCCGTGCGCCGCCTCTATCTCATTCTGCGTTCACCAGCGCGTGGAGGCGTTGCATTGCCTTGCTGTTCGGCCACCGCACGTCGCCTGTGCCCGCTTGCGCCTGCTTGCGTGTGGGCACTGCCCGCGTGCATGCGTTCACCAGTGCGTGGCCACCCAGCCGCTTGAGCCGCCGCGTGAGGCTGCTGCCCGCTTTGGTCTTTGGCCAATGGTGCAACCGCGTGGGGGCCTCCGCCCGTGGGTTGACCAGTCTTTGCGTCTCCTGTGCAGCCGGCCAACACAGTACCGATTTTATTGTTTTGCTGCGGCTGTTCAAACATGAGGTAAGGACTGCACTTAATAGTTACTAGTTACGGAGTACTACTGCTAGGATTATTTTAGATGGGATTTGTTAGTACTGCATGCTTGGCTGGTTTGGTCGGCTTATTTAATTGAGATTACTTTGAGTATTTAATTGGAGATGCACACTGCTTTGATTATTCTAATTGGAGATGCATGCACTCTTTTGATTATTTTATTAAGTTAGATAGTGCTGCATGCAGGCTTGATTAGGAAAAAAAGGTATTAATTGATAGGGCTGCATGTGCTTCTTTAATTAGATTAGTAGGGAAGAGAGAGAATTAGAAAGTGTTGATTTATTAGCTAACTAGTTTTGTCCCGTAGCATTGCATGCATGCTTGAACAGTAAATATGAGGTCTTTCTAGAGTAGTTAGCTAGTGCTGCATGCTTCATATATATGTGTTCCTTTGGGAATACGCTAGAGAGAGTAGCGAATTATATCTACTTCTAGTTTTGTTTTTGGTCCAAGATGCTATCTTAGAATGCATGCTAAATATATTCAGGTGGGGGATTGGTCCCGGGCAAGACCTCTTCACATCCACCGCTCTTACACTGTTAAGGCAAGTACCATGATGGATATTATTAATATGAATATGTGGCATTGTTTGCTAATACTATGAGTATATGTGTTGTTCTTGGTTGTTAAGATTTTATGAAAGTTAATACTCATGATTCCTAGTGTGATGAATTATGTGCTATTCATGAATGCTTGTAGTATGAATAGGTTTATTCATATGCGATGTGGTTGCGAATGCATAATTAGGATGATTTAAGATTTTATTCCTATGCATCATGATGACATATTGAAGCTTGGTCATGTGATGACCAAGCAATTGTTGAGGTCCCCATCATGATTATGACGGGCTAAAGGTCCCCATGTTCATGGAGCATGGGCTTAGGTCCCCATACTTGTGGAGTATGGGCAATGGTCCTGTGCGGATGGCACAGCATGTAGTGTGCATCGACGGATGCACGCTCAGACACCGGTAAAATGCAAAAGAGAAAGAGAAAGTTAAAGAGCATTTTGAGAATATTGCATAGCATGAGCATGTAATATAATTGGTGTAAAGTTTTGTGGATAATGGTTGACGAATTACGATTATGTATGTCGTTGATGCCATTATTGTACTTTTGAGTCTTTGGGCTCACTCTTGCTTTGTTGTGATTTTAGGTACCATTTGCAAGAACGGTATGCATGGGAGGAGTAGGCTTGTCTTGGATTCACTCGCTACCACACATCTTTAAGTTGAATAACATTTAGATCATACCTTAATAATAAGCAACCGCTTAAGGATTGTTTATGGTTATAATTCACTCATTGGATTAATTGTAATAATGGGAGTAGCATATTTGGATATCCTTGTTTATGCTTTAGCCGATTAGCATATTTTGAATGCTTTGATGATTTCTCGGATGTTAGAATTTTGGTCTATGATATATGTAATCGTTGGAACCTCCTGATAGTTATCTATACAAAGGAGGTTCATTAAATTTAGAATTATATCTTATGTTTTAATGTGTTATCATGTTTAATTAGTAGCATCCGTGCTCATGTTACAAAGTGTTACGATTGGTATCGTGAGCGGTCAGTAGGTCCGTGGTTCATGAAATATTAATTTTGACACACTAAGCACAATAGGTGGGATTGGTTTTTGCATTGCATTTACGCCCTGTTTATCATAGTTGGATGTGTGCTTAATGTTTGAATTTGTGCTTGTTTGTGATGTTTAGCAATGGAAAGGGTAGAGGCCATAGCCATGGCCGTGGTCATGGTCGTGGTCGGTAGGGTGCCGGTCGAGGCCGTGCAATGCCCCGCCCAATGTTCGAACTCCGTAGCCGGGAAGCTAGTTCGTGGGATCGGAAGAGGAGGTCGCTTCAAGTTCAGGGAACCGTGCTCCACCGCTTGTACCTGCCGCCACTCCTTTGGTGTTTCCTGCGGTGGTTGCAATGGGACTGTATCAGTGGAATGCCTTGTGGTTCGACACTTTTGATGGGTTGGACACTCTAGTTGACGCTACCAATTGGCTGCGGCACATAGAGAGGCACTTGGGAGCGCTGGGGTTGACTTCGGAGCTAAGGGCTCAGTTCGTTGCCTTCAGTGAAGAGGCGGGAGGATCTCTGGTGGGAAGGAGTCTCGTCCACCCGAACCGCTCATGGACCGCAACTTGGGAGCTATTTGTGGAGCGATTCAGAGGAGGTTCTATCCACCTCATTTGTGGAGAGGATGGAGGTATCATTGAATAGTTATAGCGTGGAAAGATGTCGGTGACAGAGTACTAAGTGGATTTCAACAACTTAATCCGCCTGCACTCAGCTGTGGCTACCAATGAGGCGGAGAAGGCTAAGAGGTTTCACAGAGGGCTCAGCAGGAGTTTCACAGTGTTGGGGGCATTGGAGTTGCACGACTTTGGCTCCCTGGTAGAGCAAGCCAGGGGCATAGAGTTAGAGAAGCAGCTTGGGGAAGAGTTGCAAGGTACAGGTGGTACTGTGGTTTTTGAGGGCGCAGGTGGCAATCAAACGAGGAGCTTCGGAGGAGGAAGTGGGTCATCCCTGAATCCCGTTTCCAAGAAGTTCAAGGGCCTGCAGAATTCTTTCTTCTTTCAAGTCCAGGTTCACAAAGCCGCAGTCTTCCTTTACCTCTCCACCGCCAGCGGGTGCTCGTATGCTTCGTCCGGTCCCAGGGCAAGGTATGAAATGCTTCAAGTGTGGAAATGAACATCATGCTTCAGAGTGTACTTGGGCTGGTTCTTGTCGCCACTGTAGTTAGGAGGGCCATAAGGCGTTGGTTTGTTGGCGGAATCCTGCCAGTATCATTAAGTGGGAGCGGTTCAGCGTCGGCACGACTGCCACCGCTTCTTCTCGAGGATCTGTGCAGATGTTAGCAGCTACTCCTACTCAGTCTTGGATGCAGCATCAGCCATACTACCCTACTCCTAGAGGGATCCCACCACCAGGGTATTTTTGGCCGCCTACTCCTGCGGCACCGTTTCCAGTTGTGGCGCCTTCAGCACCTCCGGCAGCTGCTTCACCTCCATACCAGGGTGTTGGGGCTCCCACCGCCCTAACATCAGTTTCCTATGCCATGCCGACTGCTGAGTCGGTGGGTCGTCCCGATGTGGTGACAGGAACGCTTCTAGTGGACTCAGTGGAGGCTTTTGTCCTGTTTGATTCAGCAGCTACTTTCTCTTTTGCATCTTTAGAGTTCGCTAGCAGAGTAAATTTGAGTATGCAGCACATAGCTCAATCTATTCTAGTCAATTCGCTTGGGGGAATTCTTTCTAGTTCCACAGTCTATCCGGGTTGTGTGATTTCTCTAGATGGGGAGGAATTTATTGCTAATCAGATGGTTATGAAAATGGAGCTGTTTGATGTTATTTTGGGTATGGATTGGTTACATAATTACCATGTTGTCATTTCTTGTTTTTGGAAGATAGTAACTTGCAAGCCCCGTCTGAGCAGGATATAGTTTTTTAGGGTAGCGCTCCCTCTCATTCACTTTGTGTGTTGGCTAGTTTGTTTCCTGGTAGTCGAGCAGCAAAGAGTGGATTTCTTTTGTCTCTAGTGGAAAAGCCGAGTTCATCTTTGACTGCTGTAAGTATTCCAGTGGTTCGGGAATTTTTGGACGTATTTCCAACGGATTTGCCAGGGATGCCTCCACCTCGCCCAATAGAGTTCAGGATTGATTTAGTACCGGGTGCTCGACCGGTTTCCATGACCCCGTACCGTCTGGCTCGTCCTTTCCAGGAGGATCTGAAGAAGCAGTTGGATGATCTAACAACGAAAGATCTTATTCGTCCCAGTGTGTCTCCGTGGGGAGCTCTTGTTCTATTTACCAAGAAGAAGGATGGTAGTTGGCGTATGTGTATTGATTATCGTGCTCTCAACCAGCCGACCATTAAGAATAAGTATCCTTTGCCTCGCATTGAAGATTTATTTGATCACTTGAGAGGCCAAGATATTTTCAAAGATTGACCTCGCACGGATACAATCGATTCCGTCCAAAGGAGGATATTGAGAAGACGGCGTTCTCCACAAGGTATGGGCATTTTGAATTTAAAGTTATGTCTTTTGGACTAACGAATGCCCCTACTGCTTTCATGGAGATAATGAACAGGATGTTGCATGAGTATCTGGATGATTTTGTAGTCATCTTTATTGACAATATCTTGATCTACTCAAAGACTGAGGTAGATCATGGGCGTCATCTGAGGCTTGTGTTGGAGACGCTAAGAGAGAAGTTTTATGCTAAGCTGAAAAAGTGTGAGTTCTGGATGTCTGAAGTGGGATTCTTGGGGCATGTCATCAATGATAAGGGAATTTTAGTTGATTTGGGTAAGATTTTCACAGTGGTAGAATGGGGAAGACCGACCAATGTCAAAGAAGTGAGAAGCTTCCTTGGTATGGCAGGATATTATCAGCGGTTTGTGCAGGATTTCTCCGTTATTGCCAAGCCGTTATCCCGGCTCACGCAGAAGGATGTGAAGTTTCAGTGGGATGATGATTGTGAATGCAGTTTTCAGATCTTAAGGAAAAGTTGGTAACCGCTCCCGTTCTCACCGCCCTCGAGCACGGAAGCGTTGCACGGTCTACTCGCATGCATCTCGAGTTGGGTTGGGTTGTGTTCTCATGCAAGATGGTAAGGTTTGGCTTACGATCTAGACACCAAGAAGCATGAGCAAAATTACCGACCTATGATTTAGAGTTGGTCAGAGTGTTTGCTTTGAAACTTTGGAGGCACTACCTGTATGGTGAGACTTGTGATGTCTTTACTGATCGCAAAAGTCTTAAGTAGATTTTTACACAGAAGGATCTGAATTTGAGGCAGCGCAGATGGCTGGAGCTGATCAAGGATTACGATCTCACAATTCGCACCATCTCGGCAAGGTAAATGTGGTGGCCGATGCACTTAGTCGCAGCGCACGCCGCTACTGGATTGCCTTATTGCTGATTTTGACCGCATGGGGATATCTTATTGCTATGCAGGCACGACACGTGTTGAGACACAGTTGATTTTAGAGTCAGCCATTCCAGAACATCTACAGGAAACACAGCAGAATGATCAGTTATTGCAGAGGGTCAGAAAGCGTCTAGATATGGGCAAAGAAGGGGATTTCAGTTTGGATGGATCTGGTGTATTGCGCTTTAAAGGTCTCCTTTGTGTGCCACAGAAGGCAGAGGTTAAAAATGACATCTTGAGATAGGCACATCGCACCCCGTATACTATTCATCCCAGGGAGACGAAGATGTACCGTGATTTGAAGCAGAACTTCTGGTGGAAAAGAATGAAAGTGGATATTGCTAATTATGTAGCCTCTTGTGGGGTCTGTCAGCAAGTGAAGGCAGAAAATAAGCGTCCTGCAGGGTTAGTACAGCCTTTAAGGGTCCCTCAATGGCCTTGGGATGATATCTCTATGGACTTTGTGGTCGACACCTCGATCACCGCGAGGAAGGATGCGTTTGGGTGATAGTGGATCGATTCAAGAAATCGGCAGATTTTATTCCTATCAAGACGACCAACTCAATGAGCGACTTGGCTCCTATCTATGTGCATGAGATTGTGAGATTGCATGGTGTGACAAAGACCATCATCTCCGATGAGATGCCAAGCTTGTCTCCAAGTTTTGGGAGAGCTTGCAGAGTGCACTGGTACCCACTCGTCTTAGTACAACATTTTATCCACGCATGGATGGATAGTCAAAGCGCACCATTTAGACCTTGGAGGACATGTTGCGGTCCCGTGTTTTGTCTTGGAAGGGTAGTTGGGAAGACCATTGCCTTTGGAGAAATTTGCTTATAATAACAGTTATCATTCAAGTATTAAAGCCGCACTGCTCGAGGTTTTGTTTGGGCGAATGCGAGTCACCACTTTGTTGGGATGCGCAAAGTGAGAAGGCGCCTTGGGCCCAGATTGGTATAGAGGATCATGAGCGAGCATCGAGGCACAAGACTTTGGTATACGTCAAGGTGCCGTGGACGATCGCACCGAGAGAGGCGACACTGGAGTTGGACTCTCGCATGCGCGAGTAGTATCCGGAGTTGTTTACGTTAGGTACGTATGATTTGTTGTTTAATTTCAGTTGTGGTGGTTCTTTCGTATAGAACGATGAGTAGAATTCGGGGTTGAATTCTGTTTAAGGTGGGTAGAATGTAATATCCTGAAATAACCCTTGAGGGCCTATGCGTAATTAGATAAAAGGGAATACACAAAAACGGAATAATTTGGAGTTTTAGGGGAGTTGATTTGTACCGGAATAAAAGGATCTTGGGAAGAGTGGTTTCCTGAGACCCTAGCCCATGATATATTTTCCCCGTGCGCCGCCTCTATCTCATTCTGCGTTCACCGGCGCGTGGAGGCGTTGCATTGCCTTGCTGTTCGGCCACCGCACGTCGCCTGTGCCCGCTTGC
Source organism: Ampelocalamus luodianensis (assembly GCA_036346255.1). Lineage (NCBI taxonomy): Eukaryota > Viridiplantae > Streptophyta > Magnoliopsida > Poales > Poaceae > Ampelocalamus > Ampelocalamus luodianensis. Next base: position 35,298,038 of record CM070622.1, read on the forward strand.
GCCTGCTTGCGTGTGGGCACTGCCCGCGTGCATGCGTTCACCAGTGCGTGGCCACCCAGCCGCTTGAGCCGCCGCGTGAGGCTGCTGCCCGCTTTGGTCTTTGGCCAATGGTGCAACCGCGTGGGGCCTCCGCCCGTGGGTTGACCAGTCTTTGCGTCTCCTGTGCAGCCGGCCAACACAGTACCGATTTTATTGTTTTGCTGCGGCTGTTCAAACATGAGGTAAGGACTGCACTTAATAGTTACTAGTTACGGAGTACTACTGCTAGGATTATTTTAGATGGGATTTGTTAGTACTGCATGCTTGGCTGGTTTGGTTGGCTTATTTAATTGAGATTACTTTGAGTATTTAATTGAGATGCACACTGCTTTGATTATTCTAATTGGAGATGCATGCACTCTTTTGATTATTTTATTTAGGTAGTTAGGAGAGAGGTTAGATAGTGCTGCATGTAGGCTTGATTAGGAAAAAAATGTATTAATTGATAGGGCTGCATGTGCTTCTTTAATTAGATTAGTAGGGAAGAGAGAGAATTAGAAAGTGTTGATTTATTAGCTAACTAGTTTTGTCCCGTAGCATTGCATGCATGCTTAAACAGTAAATATGAGGTCTTTCTAGAGTAGTTAGCTAGTGCTGCATGCTTCATATATATGTGTTCCTTTGGGAATACGCTAGAGAGAGTAGCGAATTATATCTACTTCTAGTTTTGTTTTTGGTCCAGTATTGCTATCTTAGAATGCATGCTAAATATATTCAGGTGGGGGATTGGTCCCGGGGGCAGCACCCTCTTCACATCCACCGTTCTTACACGGTTAAGGCAAGTACCATGATGGATATTATTAATATGAATATGTGGCATTGTTTGCTAATACTATGAGTATATGTGTTGTTCTTGGTTGTTAAGATTTTATGAAAGTTAATACTCATGATTCCTAGTGTGATGAATTATGTGCTATTCATGAATGCTTGTAGTATGAATAGGTTTATTCATATGCGATGTGGTTGCGAATGCATAATTAGGATGATTTAAGATTTTATTCCTATGCATCATGATGACATATTAGCTAGTCATGTGATGACCAAGCAATTGTTGAGGTCCCCATCATGATTATGACGGCTAAAGGTCCCCATGTTCATGGAGCATGGGCTTAGGTCCCCATACTTGTGGAGTATGGGCAATGGTCTCTGCGCTGATGGCACAGCATGGTGTGCATCGACGGATGCACGCTTCCGTGACACGTAAAATGCAAAAGAGAAAGAGAAAGTTAAAGAGCATTTTGAGAATATTGCATAGCATGAGCATGTAATATAATTGGTGTAAGTTTTGTGGATAATGGTTGACGAATCATGATTATGTATGTCGTTGATGCCATTATTGTACTTGGCGAGTCTTTGGGCTCACTCTTGCTTTTGTTGTGATTTTAGGTACCATTTGCAAGAACGTATGCATAGGATGGAGTAGGCTTGTCTTGGATTCACTCGCTACCACACATCTTTAAGTTGAATAACATTTAGATCATACCTTAATAATAAGCAAACTGCTTAAGGATTGTTTATGGTTATAATTCACTCATTGGATTAATTGTAATAATGGGAGTAGCATATTTCGGATATCCTTGTTTATGCTTTAGCTGATTAGCATATTTTGAATGCTTTGATGATTTCTGGATGTTAGAATTTTGGTCTATGATATATGTTACTGTTTATGCTTTAGCTGATTAGCATATTTTGAATGCTTTGATGATTTCTGGATGTTAGAATTTTGGTCTATGATATATGTAACTGTTGGAACCTCCGGTATAGTTAGCTATACAAAGGAGGTTCAACCGAAATTTAGAATTATATCTTATGTTTTAATGTGTTATCATGTTTAATTAGTAGCATCCCAGGCTCATGTTGGGCTGGGGTGTTACAGTTCCCCACCATATAACCAAGGGTGTGTAACATCGAGGAGACTTGCTAGAGGGGGTGAATAGGCAGCTTTAAAATTCTCTTTGGCCAAAACCAGCTTTATATGTTGAAGCGTAAATCAAAATGGTTTTGCACAATTAAAGCCTAAATCAATTAGTTTCAACTAAGTACACCAACAACCTAAGTCTATGCCAAGGTTTGCAATCCTAGGGTGACAAGTAAGTAATTCAATTCAAGGAATGTATATTGCAAGAATATAAAGCACAAGAGATCAAACCGCAATGACACATGATCTTTTTACCGTGGTGTTAGGAAACTTGCCGGTCTCCCTGATCCACGTTGTGGTAAGCTCTTTCCTCCTCTGGGTAGGTGAGCTCCAACCTTCACAACACGTCGGGCCTTTTTACAAGCTTCTTAAGAAGATCATCAGACATGCTGTCTAGGTGTCGACAAGCACTAAGAGTAATAAGCCAAGCCGCTCACTTGACTCTCACGAAGTGCATCTCATGCACAAGTGGATACAAAATTCATCTCTAGATGCAACACGTGCAACTAGAGCACTTTTTTTTAAAAAAAATATTAATTTAAAAGATAATTACAAGAAAATAGTCTATTTGTTTTACAAAAATAGGCACAAGTTGCCATTTAAAATGGCAAAATGATCCTCTCGCCATTTCAATTGGCGATAGTATCACTGTCGCCAATTGGAACAGTGTTGAGAGGGTTCTGTCATCAATTGAACTGGCGAGAGGATCATTTCGCCATTTCAAATAGCAACAGGAACCTGTTGCCATTTAAAATGGCGAAATGGCCCTATATTTATTTTTTAATTTATGTGTTGAGAATTCAGCCTAAAGATTTAGTGTATTTCATGAAGTCTTTGGTAATACCTTGAAGTGTCCGCGTAGTTTGGAATCCAAAATTGGAGAAGATAACGAAATATGAAGTAGAGAATGCGAGATCGGCAGTGCAATTTGGAACACGAGTTCGGTGGCGCAATTTGGAACGCGAATAGCCCCCTTCGAAGTGAAATGGAAAAAATATTTGGGTTTAGGGTTACCATGCATGTTGTTGTTCCTATTGTATTATTCGTGGAACCGATTCCTTCAGGAAAAAATTACGTAATATTTAATAGTCGAAATATTTAGGAAAAGAGATATAAGTTTCAAAGACTTCATAATTTAATTGTGAATGACATGACGCGCTTGGTTTGGTTACGTACATTAGAAACACCAACATGCATGAATGAACAAACTGAAATACACCTAGGATACATGTGCGCCATTTTTGAATCAAAAAGGTTGATTAGAACAAAATCGATTAGTCCTGATAGCTCATAAGTCCCTTCCCCTTGTCTCTGGGTTGCCCGCGGCAGCGGCCAGTCTCGAAGTCAGCCATGTTCTGTAAGATGGGCTGGACGATTGAATGATATTAGGATAGCACAACGCAGGGCCAAAATAATAATCAGGATACAAATTGAACATAACTTACCCCTTCGATCCGGACTGCGCCTGGGCGACGGGGAGTGCTAGGATGGCCACTGGTCTCACTAGTAGGAGCCTTTCTCTTGTTTGTTGTGCGCTCGGTCCGGTCGTACTCACCTTCCTGTTTGAGGGTCCTCCATCACCACTCTGCTTTTCTGGTCTCCTCCGGTGCCTTTTCAATAGGATTGGGTATGGAAGGTTTTCGGCGTTTGAAGGTCTTGGCTCACATCACATAGTTCAACATGTACTTCTGCTCGATGAATGCTCTATTGTACATGTATGGGTCGTCGATCTATTGGAAGAAGTTGCACCGCATCTCCAGCTGTTGTTATGCACAGATGTAGTTAGGGATATGTTGATTGGAATGTAAGATGTGAAAAATCTATGTGTGTCCAAGATTCTCTTACGAGAACGTTCCCGCACATGTAGTACGCCCGGACAGCGGTCATCGGGTGTGTGGACTGGATGATCTTAGCTGGTTCTTCACACACACATTACGGGCGTGGAAACTCTGGTGATACTGGTGCATCCTTCATAGAACAATCCGAGTATGGTTTAGCCCTCTCAGCAAGCCACTTGCGCTTCCGCAACATCTTCGCATAGAAGTTCACCGACGAGTCCAACATCTCCTTCCTCTCTGTTGTGTGAACCAAGCTTTGGTGAAGTATTGGGTGTTGTGGTGTAGTGTTCTCCTCCAGCTCTCTTCTCCTCCAGTTTTCTTCTTCCTCCTTTTATAAGGGGTCTTTTCGGTCTGCAAAGGTGGTGTGGCGGAGTGTGGTCTTTTTGGTCTAAAAAGGTAGCATTGCAGTGTGTTGTCATCTCGATCTACAAAAGTGGCAGTGTGTGGCGTGTCGTGCCGCGTTCTTTTCGGTCTCAAAAGGTGGCATGGCAGGGTGTGGTCTTTTTGGTTTGAAAAGGTAGCATCGTAGTATGTTGTCATCTCGGTATGTAAAAGTGGCAACGTGTGGCGTGACAGGGTGCGGTCTTTTTGGTTTGAAAAGGTGGCGTTGTGGAGTGTGGTCTTTTCAGTCCGAAAAGGTAACGTTGCAATGTGTTGTCATCTTGGTCTACAAAGTGGTAGTGTGTGGCGGACCGGGTCTGGTCTTGAAGGTCTGAAAAGGTGGCATGTCAGAGTGTGATCTTTTCGGTTCGAAACGGTAGCGTCGTAGTGTGCGATCGTCTCGCTCTGCAAAAGTGGGGTGTCGCAATGCTGACTCCCTCGCATGGTTACCAGTACACACAAGAACAAATAGTATCAAAACACGAGACTAGCGTAATGTAAGTTGTACAGAAATTAATATTTACATGACATGACTGATATTTACAAGAACAAATATCTACTCGCGGGCCCTCTTGGGGTGTACCCCACGTGTGGCCCCTGGCCTCATCCGAGACGGCTGCGGGTGCTAGTACGAGTACGTCAAAGGCTTAGGCGGCTGAGGTACCCTACCGACGTGAGTAGCCTGAGGGGTGTCACGAGGGCGTGCTACGTAGGCTGGCTCGGTCTAGGCGTACCGTACAGCTGTGAAGCCACAACAGAGACCTGGCCACTCTCGTCGTGTGAATGCCCACCACTCTAACACTATAGTGTCCACGTGCTCAAACTTGAAGCCCCCGGAGCATGACTCCTCTTGCGACACCATCGCTTCATCCCAAAGGGGTGTATGAAATGTGAAATAATACGTTATGCATGTAAATATGGCGTGAATGATGAAATAGTATGTTATGCATGCAAACAAGATAGACATACCTCGTCGCACGAAGGCAGCAGATGGCTCCGCATACTCCTACCCCGTGTACAGGTGGAACTCAACACCTGTCAGAGAAAATTTCCGTTAATAACTAGTAGAGTTAGAAATAAACAACTAGACGTGAGTGTTTCCAGTTGACATGCGAACTGTGTCGGGGTACTCCCAGTACGGTGCCATGAGGACCAGCCCGCCATGTCCGGGTGAGGAGTCATGGGGCGTGAGTCTCGTATTCCTACGCTGTCCTGCTAAAGTGCTCCCCAAGCGTCATATGACGCACGGAGATCGCCAAGTCATGCATCTCCCATTGTAGATTGATCTGTACACATAATTAACAAGTTAGAAACTGAAAACTTGTGAATCAAATAAGAAGCACAGATTGTTCAATACGTAGCATGCGATGGAACGCAGAGTCCGGCTAGGTAGGGTACATGTCGGTCGTCGAGGCCTCGTGTCATGGTGGGTTGTCCACGACCCTAACGCAACAAACCCTCATCCGACTGGAGTACCACTCGATGTAGTCCTCATAGATCCTAGGGTCGTAGGGAGCATCCTCCTGGACGACGTCCTCCAAGGCGTGGAGCTAGCCCTCAACCCAAGGGAGTGTCCTGTTAGTCCAGGAAATCGCAGCAGGTACTCCCTTCCTAGTGTACCTGTGGAAGGCAAAACGATTATTTTATAGGTACATAAGGAAAATGCTATGGCAGAAATTGTCACAACCCCAAATTAAATAAAGAGGATTATTATGCATATCATGAGCATGCATCATGTTTTTGGAGCATTGCATTATGTATTGCACTTGGAAAATCTCAATAAGAGACTAAACCTACAACACAAATTTAAACTCCAAAAGAAAAACTGAAACCAAAACTTGTGAACACCATATGGAAATAATTTATTCAAATACTATAATATTTATCATGAATTAATATAATTGTTCCCAAAATTTTGGGACTAATTTCAACCCTCAGAAATTTCAAACTCAAATCAATAACCTAATCTCGGTTTGAATTTTAAACTTTACAAGTTAAATCATGAACAGTAAGGTTTAAGAATTTTATAAATACTAGACCTTCCTAGGAACCCCTCTAATTAATTTTAGATTTTTACGAATTTTATTTCTATTTTTAGTTGCCTGGTCAAAGTAGAGAAGTAGATTTAGTCTCAGTCAACTGATGGGTTGACTAGGGTTGATCTGACTGTCCCATCAGAATCGAATGGTCTGAACGGACGGTCCAAACGGACGGTCCAAACAAAACCAACCATGATCGACCGTCCGATCTGAATCGTGTGGTCCGAACGGACAGCGCGTTCGAATGGTCCGAACAACACGACCCGAGACACTCGACTCGATCAAACCAACTAAACGCACCGGCCAAACCAGACTTAGGAGCGCACGCATGTGAGTCACTGACAAGCAAGGCCCACTTGTCAGCTCTCTCTTCTACCTCTCGCTGCGACACATAGAGCTCCACTGCCACATCTCCACCGAGCCCTACGCAGCACCAGTCCATGTCGTGGATCCACCGCCCACACCAACCAGTCCCTGAGCTTCGGCACGTAACGCGCTGCCATCTCCGTCATCTTCCTCAGCTTAAAACCCTTCTGAACCCTAGTTCTCCCTCACTTCTTGATGGAGACGGGGTGCCCGATCTTTCGATGAGATTGATAACTATCGATTTTGGGTGGGGGTGACTCTCGCGATCCGACTACAACCGTACGACGACGCTTGCGCCTTAGCAATCGTTGAACCAACTCCGAGACGTTATTGACCGTGATGGAAGCGCGATCAACCTGAACACGAGGTTCAATTCCTGCGAGCAATCAAGAACTAGCAAGAATAAGATGTATGCAATCTGATATTGCGAATAAGATTGTAGTATAGATGGTATTGAAAATAAAAGTGGATCCCGAAGGTCGTCTTGACAGTGGTCGTCCGACACAATCAAGAACAGAGTTTGCACAATGGCTAAACCTAAATTCAACGAAATCCGAGTTCTAGCCAGAAGGCGGCTTTATATGGAAGACGATCAGGGTGGCGGCCGTGAAGTGGACGACGCCCTAGGGTTACAAGGCCCATGGGCCCAAGAGGAGGTGGCGAGCCTTTTTGACTCGATAAAAACATACGTGGATTGTTTTGTTTATTGTGGTTAGCTCGGTTGGAATTTGAAGCTGAGGTTGATCCATTGGAAAGTAGACTTGATAAGCTTTCAATGAAGTCCAAAAACATCCCAAACGGAGTCCGTATGAAGAAGTTACGCCGCTTGAACGTAGTGCCGCCGCAGCAGTCCGAACTCGAATTCGTAACGAGCCCAACTCGAACTCTTGCTTGGCTCGGATCCAAAGTGACGTGATGTCCTCCATTATGCCTCCTATGCTTGTCCATGATTCCACATACCTCTCCTTGGTCCTTTCCCATGTTCCTAAGCACAATTAAATCACTTGCATTAGGTAGCGATCTATTCTCGTAATATATAACCCTATGAACGAATGCACCGGTGATTAAGTTGGCGAGCACGAGCTCGAGTAATTGGTCCTTGTAACATTGGTTGTGGATCATTTGTGTGTGTAGCGCGGTTGTATCCAAATTAGGAAGGTCCTCATCATCCTCCCTTCTTGCATTTGAGTCGCCCTCGACTCAAGCTCATCCTCTTCTCCCAAGTATGGCTTCAAATCTGCAATGTTAAATGTGGGACTAACTCCAAAATCTACAAAGTGTGTCAAGTTTGTATGCATTATTATTAATCTTTTCTAACACTTTGAAAGGACCATCACTCGAGGCATCAATTTTGATTTTCTCAATGCAGGAACCTATCTTTTCTCAAGTGCAACCAAACAAGATCTCCTGTTTAAAAGTTAAATGTTTTCCCGACTACCAAGAAGTTTATATTTAGCATTCATGCGCTCTATATTCTCCTTAGTTGTCTCATGCATTTTTAAAATCAATTCAAAGACGTTGTTTAGCATCAAAGTTCAATTTATCCAAGATGGAATAGGCATTAAATCAATAGGAGCACGAGGCACAAAACCATAAACAACTTCAAAAGGGCACATCTTTGTAGTAGAATGCAATGAACGGTTATATGCAAACTCAATATGAGGCAAGCATTCTTCCCACAATTTTAAGTTCTTTTTCAACACATTTCTAAGCATTGTAGATAAAGTTCTATTCACAACCGTTTGTCCATCGCTTGGGGATGACAAGTAGTAGAAAATAACAGCTTTAGTCCCCAATTTAGCCCATAAAGTTCTCCAAAAGTGGCTAAGGAATTTAGCATCACGATCTAAAACTATAGTATTAGGCACACCATGTAATCGAACAACTTCACGAAAGAATAAATCAGCAATATTGATAAAGATCATTGCTCTTATGACATGGTATAAAGTGAGCCATCTTAGAAAATCTATCAACAACCACGAATATACTATCGCTCCCTTCTTTGTTCTAGGCAATCCTAAAACAAAGTCCATCGAAATATCTTCCCACTAACACTGAACCGGTAGAGGCATATATAAACCATGAGGATTAAGTCGTGACTTAGCTCTTTGACATGTAGTGCAGCGAGCAACGTAACGCTCGACGTCCTCGCCTCATCTTTGGCCAAAAGAAATGATCGCAAGTATATCATCCATTTTCTTCACGCCAAAGTGTCCCATCACCCGCCTCCATGCGCTTCTGAATAACAACAAACGAACGAGCTAGTTGGAATGCATAGCTTGTTAGCTCTAAACACAAACCCGCATTAATGACAAATTTGTTCCACGTTTTTCCTTCTTTACAATTCAACAATATATCTCAGAAATCAGCATCATGCACATATTGCTCTTTAATAGTCTCCAATCCAAAATTTTGAAGTCAAGTTGTGAAAGCATGGTATATCTCCTAGACAAAGCATCAAGAATAACATTCTCCTTTCCCTTCTTGTGTTTTATGACATAAGGAAAAGACTCAATAAATTCAACCCACTTTGCATGTCTACGGTTCAATTTACTTTGACTTGAATATGCTTTAAAGATTCGTTATCGAATGTATAACAAATTCTTTGGGCCATAAATAATGTTGCCATGTTTCCAAAGTTCAAATAGTGCATATAATTCCTTATCATAAGTAGAATAGTTCAAACTAGGCCCACTCAATTTCTCACCAAGTATGCTATAGGTTTACCTTCTTGTAGCAATACGCCACCTAAACCAATTCACTGCATCACATTCTAGTTCAAAAGTCTTATTAAAGTCGTGGAGTTGGAGTAGTGGTGCATGTGTTAACTTATCTTTCAATGTGGTGAAGGCGTTCTCCGTAGGCGCCCAAACAAATGGCACGCCTTCTTGGTGAGCTCATTCAATGGTGCAATGATGGTGTGAAATCCTTCACGGCGGCGGTGAGAATCCAGAAGTCCTAAAAGCTTCTGCACTGTGTGACCGTGTTAGAGTCGCCAACTCGTATTGCTTCAATCTTGCCTTGATCAACTTCACCCCGTGGAGTAACAACATAGCCAAGAAACGCGACTGATCGGTGCAAAAGGTGCACTTCTCAAGGTTACCAAATAAACGTGCATCACGTAAGGCATTAAAAACAAGCACGTAAATGGTCAAGATGTTCCTCTAAGGATTTGTCGATATCAATATGTCATCAAAATAAACCACCACAAATCTACCAATGAAAGCACGCAAAACCTCGTTCATTAGTCTCATGAAAGTGCTAGGTGCATTAGTTAATCCAAAAGGCATTACTAACCACTCATATAACCCGAACTTAGTTTTAAATGATGTTTTCCATTCAGCGCCTAATTTCATGCGAATTTGGTGATATCCACTACGCAAATCAACCTTCGAGAAAACAACAGAGCCACTCAATTCATCAAGCATATCATCTAATCTAGGAATAGGATGACGGTACCTAATGGTGATATTATTGATTGCTCTACAATCTACACACATGCGCCATGATCCATCTTTCTTAGGTACTAAAATGACCGAATAAAGACAAGGACTAAGAGATTCACGACATACCCTTTAGCAAGCAATTCTTGTACTTGGCGCTGAATTTCTTTAGTTTCTTCCGGATTGGTCCTATATGGTGCGGTTGGGCGGTGATGCGCTGGAATTAAATCAATTTGATGCTCAATCCTCTAAGTGGTGGCAACCCGCAGTATGTCCTTCTGAAAGACATCGTTGTACTCCCGCAAAATGTTAGTGATGCAGGAGGCAAAGAAGAAGGTGTATCCTCAAATGAAAACAAAGCTTCTTTGCAAACTAATGCATAGCAAATAGAATTACTAGCATCCAGCTTCTACCATATCGATTTGGTAGCAAGAAAACTAGTACCTTTCAATTTAATTTCTTTATTCTTCACATGAGTAGATTTAGGTTCTTTCTTTTATGTTGTCAAGTTCTTTGCTACAATCTGATTTTCGCCTTAGCATTCTCCGATTCTTCTCTCTACTAGCTCTAGCAAGTTCATCTTTAACAATTTGTTCAGAGTCATAGGATGCATCACAATTTTCTTTCCTTGAACATGAGAGAGTATTGATTATTCCTACCATGATGCGCATAATCGCATCGATTGCCAAGGTCGCCCTAATAACAATGAACAAGCTTGCATAGGAACAACATCGCAATCAACATAATCATGGTATGAACCCATAGAAAAGTTTAGTCGCACCATTCGTGTTACCTTCAACTTACCATCGTTGTTGAACCATTGAATATGGTATGGGTGGGGATGAGGGTTGGTCGGCAAAGCAAGCTTTTCCACCATATCCATACTCGCCAAATTGTTGCAACTCCCACCATCAATAATTATGCGAATCGAAGCGTTTCCTTGACAACGCCTTGATTTGAAACAAATTATGGCGTTGATTTTGCTCAAGACGAGAAACTTGAGCACTTAGTACGCGTTGCACTATAATGCTCAAATACTTGTCGGCATCTTCGCGCCAACATGTTCCTCCTCATGATCGATTCGCCATCAAGTCCTCGCAGGTCGCTTGCAAGCATAGCATATGTTTCATCATCAAAATCACTAGCGAGGAATACCCACCATCATCGCGTATGATCAAGACGCGCTTGTTTGGACAATCACGCATCATGTGTCCATAGCCTTTGCACCGATGGCATTGAATATCCTTAGTTCGCCCCGTCAAGCAAATCAAGAGGAAGTTTTGTAGACGCCAGGTGCTAATTTGGTTGCTTCGGAAACTCGTGGTGCTGAATTTGAAGTAGCAGGGCGAGGCTTGTTGAAGGGTGGCGGTGGGGGTGCACTGATGGCCGGGGCAGTAGAGGTGCGTGGTGTCCATGAGTTTGTGCGACCTGCAGAAGAGTTAGATCGTGTCCTCGCCTCAAGGCCCCGCACTTCACGCTCACTTTGCAAGCAAGATGAAACAATCTAGTAATGGAGTTGTATTCTTTATAATCAGGATGTCTTGAATTTCTCGATTCAACCTCCCAAAAACCTAGCCATTGATGCCTCCTCATTCTCATCTAAACCACAACGCAACATACCAATTTGTAATTTTGATAGTAGTCTTCCACGGACTTTGTACCTTGTCTTAAGCGTTGTAATTTATTTAACAAATCACGAGCATAATATGAGGGAACAAATCGATGCCGCATAAGCAATTTTAAAGCCTCCCAAGTGTTAGGTATGTTATTGGGATGTTGACGGCAATGTTCTTTCCACCAAATAGAAGCAAAATCAAGAAATTCACTAGTAGTAGCCCTAACTCGTCTAATCTCGTGAACTTCATGGCAAGCAAATTTTTGATCAACCGCTAGTTCCCAATTAAGATAACCATCGTGATCATATTTACCATTAAAAGAGGGAATAGTGAATTTAACCTTAGCAAAGAATCTTCGTGGTCACGCACTCACGCCGTGGGGATCTCGCCGCATACCTTGTTGCTAAAACGCAACCGCCGATGAGCTCGATCGTTGTTATTATTACCCATGTCATTGGCCTCGTATCGCCACATAGTCGATTCATCTTGTCCTCTACCACCGGGCAGCAGGGGAACAAAGTGGATGCATGGGCCATCTCGCCAAGGCGCGCAATAATACCGCCAAGAAGTGTTAGTGACACCTTGCGCTCTCTCCATCGCGCGAAGCGTGGCGCTTGTCTCAATTTGGGCACCCTTGTTGAGCAAGTCGCTCATTTGTGACTCGACATCTTCCTCAAGACCCTCCGCATTTAAGGTTCATGAAGCGCGAAAATGTTGTAATGATTCCCTTCGACGAGGAGTATGAGATGTATCCTCATCCAATGCTCGCAGAGCCTGCATTGTTAGCAAATCACAAGTATATGTCCCTAAAACTACTAGGATGTGATGGTTCAAAAGTCGCCACACTCAAGCCTTCTATCGATTCTTACCAATTCTTACCAAGCAAACAGGGTTATCGGCAACCAACGGTGTCAATGTATCTCTCAAGATTGATGGAGCGATTGCCAGTGAAGTTCACTGCACGGTTGTAGAAAAGGTGTAGCTGGAAGGCCTGGCATGGTAGCAATGGATTAGCAACTATCAAATCGAGAAAGCAAGTCGAAAAATCGCTCAACGCCGGCAGGCCGGTACTAGGCTAGACCGCATTCAGAGACGCGAGCCTAGAACACAAACGAAAGCACGATGCGCGTGGCTCGAAAAGGATGCCGCCTTCACTGGGAACCTTAGAATCACTTACAAAAGGGCTATGTCAATTTTGAGCAAATTTTGAGAAACTTTTTTCGCTCTTTTTTCTCCTCTTTTTTTGGCAAATATGCAACTCACTCAAAACTCTTCAAAGTCCTCTTCCGTGCCTAGAGAGGTATATGGGTCACAAACTTTTCTAAAAGTAGGGGTACAAAGGTAATTAAAAGATACTCTCTCTCTCTCTCTAAACTTTGATTTTTTTATCGCGCTGTCAAGTCGATGAATCTTATGTTTCCTTTTGGCAAAGATTAAAACAATCTCTCTTTCTTTTCTTTTCTTTTCTTTCTTTTCTTTTTTCTCTCACACAAACCAAACGAACTTTTGTTCTTGGTTAGGTTTCTGGTGTGGCGGTGGCAGGTGAGGATGGTGGCTTGCCGCGCAGAGGGTGGTGGCTACTGAGGACGCGACAAGGGATGGTGGCAACACGGTGGTCGCGCAACGGCTCGTGGTCGTGGCGCGCGGAAGGCAAAGACAAGAGCTGCTCGCCGCGCGGCAAGGATCGCAACGATGGAGGTAGAATATTGAACCCAAGCGCAACGGCATACCAAACGTGAGCGTAACTCGAAACTCTAAAGGAACAAGACACGAAGACCAAGAAAAGACACGACGATGCACTCGAAAGTTCAACAATGCAATGCATCAAAAGAAAGATGCAATGGCGCAATTGGTCTTGGACAGATAGGTGATCTAATCCTATAAATTTTTTGGCTTTTTCTGGACTTTCGGAATTAAGTAACCTAACTACGAAAAACAGTAAATTCTCACCGAGCAACCTTGAGCTCCGATACCACTTGATGGAGACGGGGTGCCCGATCTTTCGATGAGATTGATAACTATCGATTTTGGGTGGGGTGACTCGCGATCCGACTACAACCGCACGACGACGCTTGTGCCTTAGCAATCGTTGAACCAACTCCAGACGTTATTGACCGTGATGGAAGTGCGATCAACTCAACACGAGGTTCAATTCCTCGCGAGCAATCGAAGAACTAGCAAGAATAAGATGTATGCAATCTGATATTGCGAATAAGATTGTAGTATAGATGGTATTGAAAACAAAAGTGGATCCCAAGGTCGTCTTGACAGTGGTCGTCCGACACAAGTGAAGAATGTAAGTTTGCACAATGGCTAAACCTAAATTCAACGAAACCGAAGTTCTAGCCGTGGGGCGCGCCCTATATGGTAAGACGACCAGGTGGCGCCGTGGAAGTGGACGACGCCCTAGGGGTTACAAGGCCCATGGGCTCAAGAGGAGGTGGCGCAGACTTTTTGACTCGATAAAAAAACATACGTGGATTGTTTTGTTTATTGTGGTTAGCTCGGTTGAATTTGAAGCTGAGGTTGGATCCATTGGAAAGTAGACTTGATAATCTTTCAATGAAGTCCAAAACATCCCAAACGGAGTCCGTATGAAGAAGTTACGCCGCTTGAACGAGTCCGTCGCAGCAGTCCGAACTCGAATTCAGAACGAGCCCAACTCGAACTCTTGCTTGGCTCGGATCCAAAGTGACGTGATGTCCTCCATTATGCCTCCTATGCTTGTCCATGATTCCACATACCTCTCCTTGGTCCTTTCCCATGTTCCTAAGCACAATTAAATCACTTGCATTAGGTAGCGATCTATTCTCGTGAATATATAACCCTATGAATGAATGCACCGTGATTAAGTTGGCAGCACGAGCTCGAGTAATTGGTCCTTGTAACATTGGTTGTGGATCAGCCGTGTGTGTAGGCGCGGTTGTATCCAAATTAGGAGGTCCTCATCACTTCTCCTCCTTTCGGCCGAGGAGAGGAAGCTCGTGGTGAGCTCACCTGCGGTAAAATCCTCACTTCCGGTTCCCTTAGCTTCCTCTTTCGATGCCAGTTCCATTTTTACTAATCCTAGGCCTTGGTTTCGCTTGTAGCTTCTGAACCACGACTGTGCCATTGTGAGCTCCGGAGCACGTACCCGAAGGATATCGTCGTGTCTTCTCCAAGTCTGGTAGGTTTTAACCTCAATCTTGTGCATCACCATACATGCTTTAGCCTACTGAGCAAAACCCCTCAATCAATTTTGTCATTGCATGACAGGAGATCGAGGAATTGAAGTTTTGGCCGAAGAACAACGTTTCATCTCCCACCTTGTTCTGGTAACGCATTCTTCGATTCCTTGCTCCTATAGCATCCTCTTATGGTCCTTAAGCTATCCCTACGACTCATTTGCTCTCTATTTTACTAGATCGTCCTCTCCTCATGAAGCCGTAGCGCCGCCGTGGACTTTGTCGACGCCGACATTACTCTGGTCATCCTCGACCTCTCTTCTTGGCCTGTAGCATTCTTAAGTCCCTTAGAAGCTTTGGCACCGCAGAGTGGCACAATGCGGAGCTCTACTCATGCATGCACATTTGTTGTAGAACCACCGTCATTCAACTCCGGCTAGCCACCGGCACGAGCCACCATAGCTGTCGTAACCACTCCCTATAGATGCGCACTGCTATTGTGAAGCTATCCCACCTCTTGGTTGGCTCCGCCGTGGTGCGTAGCGCCGGCGAGCCTCCGGGCAAGCACACGGACAGGAAGTTCCGTTGTCGATGCGACCGACATCGTAGCGTGGCAAATTAGCATTAAAAACGGTGATGATTAGCATTTAATCGCTATCTTAGCGTCGTAATGTATCACTTACAAGTGGGACCTCGCATAGAAACCAGAGGAGATAAGTAAAAATGTTAGAGACTGACGTGTGGGCCTAACCCTTAAGTGCGCTGCGTGTTGTGCATGTGCACCGATGGACTTAGTTCACCGATCTGAGTCTATGACAATATGTCCCACCTGTCGCTTCTCGATTAAATCAGAGGTTTAATATAAAATGCACCGCTCATCGAGCCCACCTATCGCCTTGAGTCTTGGTGACGTTCGACCACTCGAACGGACCGCATCTTGTCGATCGACGGTCCGAACGCCCTCAACTCAGATTTTAAAAGAAAATCCAAAATTTGATTATTTGTACCCTGAAAATTCAATTAACTTTAAAAATGCATAAATAATTCATTTTGACTTCAAACCGAGTGAAACCAATTTTGATTATTTTTATTTTAAGTGAAATTTATTATGAAATAGATTTCAATCTTGTCTCTCGTCCTAAAATATAGTTTTGGAAATTGATCGAAAACTGAGTTATTTTTTAACTAGAAAATGCCCTTAACTTTAAAAATTTTATAACTAAATCATATAAACTCCAAATGAGATGAACCAAGTTATTTTGATCTTATTTTTTTATCCACTATTTATCTATGTAATCCTTGTATCCACCACTACTCTGCAAAATTTCACTAAATAATTAAATTTGGATGAATAGTGACAGATTACTATTTATTTGGATTTTCTAGAAATCTGATTTTCAAACTACTATAACTCTCACATACTAAATCGAAATAGAATAGTTCTTTCACCTAAATTCATCTAAAATCATGCACTAGCTGCTGTAGAAAATTCATGCATTTTTGAGTAATTTGATTTTTATGGTATTTCTTGGTGTTTATCGATATCTTTAATTCTTTAGAGTCTGAAGTAATCGACATAAACTCTTTCACCACCGAGAGTGAACAACTCGAGTTCCAGCAAGGCAAGCATCATTTGAACTTTCTTTTTGCATCATATTGATTCCAGTTTTTAATAAATTAGTGTTTGAAATGCAATGATATTGCTTGCATGCTATTTTTGGTATATCGATATGTTATGAGTAGTTAGTTATGTCCTACACTTGCTGGTTATTCTTGATTATTCCATTATACATATGCTTAAGATTGATGCTTGTAATGACTTTTTTATATGGTGTGTTGAGTGCTTAGCCATTGCAAGTTTAGTAGAGGCAATAGATCAATTGATGAGGTTAGCTCGTCGATTGTGGGAAACACATAACTATTATTCTCCTTTCTGTCTAGGTCATTGTATCTAGTTATTGAGTCAAAGACATTGTTATTTAAAAGGTTTTTGGTTTGGACAAGTGGTTGTTAGCGCTGCATCGTTATGCACGAGACTCGGTATGTGGTTGTCTTATCCGACCATTAAGGACCAAACTTTGGGTCATGTTGTTTCCAAGCACCCTTCAGACTTACACATGCGGGTTGGGAGTCGTTTGGTCAAATAAAGGGAGGGTTTTATTGGGTTAAGTTCCATGTGGTGTGAGGACACTTATGTTTGATCATTTGTCCGTAGGAGCTGATACAATTTTCTATAGTGTGCATGGGAGCACCATTTTTCGTTATTTACATTACATCAGTATTTCCAACACAACTTGTGTGCCTGCTTAGCAAGCACTATCTGTAGCTTGTACTAAGTATAGGGTTCATCGCGTAAGGAGAATTTATCTCAATAGGATTTTCTTACTGAAAAATACCGAATCTCGATCTACCCGGACGGCATGCCTAAGGAAGTGTGCTATTATCCGGAGGCTTACGTGTAGGATCGCGTCGTGTGGGTAAAGTAGTACACCTCAGAGAGATTTTAAAATCTATTTGAATAGCCATGTCCACGGTTACGGACAACACTTGGTTATGAATGACACCATTAGTAGACTCTAATTAAAAGTTGATGTGGTTACAACTTGGTTTCAGATGAATGGGATGTTCATGCATTTTTAGTTTATCGAAGTGGGCAGCCACTTTGGTATTGTTTGATCTATAAAATTATCCATGTCTTGTGTACTTTTTTGTGAACAAATGTTTACAAAATGGCAATTTCAAACTAGATGGTTTAGGAAGTTGTTGTTGCATTTTATGCAAACCTAAGCCACTTATGCCATTCCTTTGATATCCTTATGCATAAATACTTTTAATTTGTATAAGACTCATAGTACAATTGTACTCAACCCGCTTTGCAAATTCAGTGAGGAAGACTTCATACCGAGGAACTCGTTGTAAGATCGAGGAGGCCGACTAGAGGGGGGTGAATAGGCGTTTTTAAAACTTCTATGCGCTAAAACTGATTTCTAATGCGAAAGCTTATAACAATACGGTTTTGCACGATTAAAGCCTAAATCAACTAGGTTCAACTAAGTGCACCAACAAAACAAGTTTATTGATAATAATCAATCAAGCATGGATTAGTAAGCAATTCAATTTAAGCAATGTAAATGATCCTATTGCAATCATACACAATGAATAAGAAAATTAATACAAGGTATATAAATTGCACAATGTAAAATAAGCATTCATATACAATGAATGTAAATGCAATAGTAAGGCAATAGTGATCACACCACAAAAACACATCGATGTTTTACCGTGGTGTTCGGAGACTTGCCGGTCTCCCCTAGTCCACATTGAGGGAAACCCAAACCAATTGAGTTGGCTCCACAAATTAAGCCTTCCTCCGAGGTATCAACACCTCGCTC
Source organism: Ampelocalamus luodianensis (assembly GCA_036346255.1). Classification (NCBI taxonomy): domain Eukaryota; kingdom Viridiplantae; phylum Streptophyta; class Magnoliopsida; order Poales; family Poaceae; genus Ampelocalamus; species Ampelocalamus luodianensis. The sequence goes on from CM070622.1 coordinate 35,316,234, forward strand.
TACTAGGGTTGCTCTTACTCCACTCCGAGATGGTGAGCACCAAGCCACTTACAAACACCGGCCTTCTCACAAGCTTCACTTGAGAAGATCACCGACCACAACGCTCCACGCCGCCTAGGTGTCGGCAAACACCAAGAGTAACAAGACTCCAACTTTCACTTGAACCAATCAAATGTCAAAGCTCTCGTGGATACTAAATCCACCACCTAATGCAACACATGCAATAGGATTTGCCTCTCAAACTTCACTAAGTGCAACACATGCACAAAAGAGTGTAGAGGGCTTGCTCTTTGCTCAATGGAATGTCTAGGGGCACCAGCAACTTCCTCTCACATGGCCAAGGTGGGTATTTATAGCCCACACACAAAAACTAGCCGTTGGAGAAAAGATTCTGTAGAAACAGAGAAAAATCGGTCTGACCACCAACTAATGGTCTGTCAGACCGCCCAAGCGCCAACGGCTATAAAACTAGTCGCTGGACTCACAATCGGTCTGACCGCCAACCAAAGTCCGGTCCGACCGCTCAAACCGATCAGACCGCTAGAAGGGTTAGTCAGACCGCTTCACAAAACAACCGAGCAAACAGAAATGCATCTTCTCTGGAAAAAACGTACCGCCATAAAATCGAACTACCGCACCGGTAGAACCATTTCTAACAAGCCGTACTACGCACACTGCATCGCGATAACAAAGGACCGGTCGATCCGCTACTTATGGCGGCCGATCGCTACCACTAGCCGATCACGACATGGCGTCGATCGCCAACAACCATCAAGATCAAAACAGACTTTGCACATTTCTTCAACTTAATTTGCAAAACACATTTGCCAATTGATGCAAGATGCGCACAAAGATGAAAGTTAGATTCTCAACAAGTTGCAAAACACATTTGCCGACTTTTAGAATCATGCTACAAGGAATAAGGTACATGGACTTAAACCATTTGCAAAACACATTTGCAAACTAAAGTCACATGCTACAAGGATTATCCATGAGCCACAACTATTTGCAAAACGCATTCGCAAGTATTGGCAACATGTTAAGTTGAGCTAGAGCAAACACAATGAGCTATCAACACATGACTAACTCAAGCTACTAGTCGAAACCCCTCTTAATAGTACGGCATCCTATACTAGCAATCCGGTCTTCAAACCAAACACCAAGACCGGTAAAAGACTAGGAACAAATCCTTAGCCATAGCTAGCCATACCTTTGCCTTGCGCAACCACTTGAAGCTTGATGACGCACATCCTCGCTTCAAGTTCGGGTTATTGACATGTATCAACTCATGACACACATTTCACTTTCCCTCCATCAACACATGATGGATCCTCTAGTCTTGGTGATCAACATATGATCATTTCCTCTTCAAGGTCTTTATATGCATCAACATGTGATGCACCCTTTACTCTAAGCTCTTCACTTCAATATCATCAACACATGATGATCTTCTTTACTTCGGAATCTTGTCTAGAACATCATCAACACATGATGATTTCTCTTCATCCCGCGTCTTTACTTGATGACTATCAACACATGATATCATCCAAAATCTTCAACCTCATGGAACATAACCTATTTCACCAACTCATAGAAAAATGTTAGTTCCACAATATGATTATCATTAATTACCACATCATACCATTCACTCATAATGGTGGGACAAGATACCACAATCTTTCCCTCTTTGGTAATTGATGATAATCACTTCAATAGCAAATAATTGAATAGAGATAAACATGAGTATATATCAACTACACAAGTTATATACTCACATATACGTATATATGAACTACACAAGTTATATATACTTAGAGTATATACGAACTACACAAGTTGTATATACTAAATATGAGTGTATACAAACTACACATGTTGTATATACTCAAATGAATAATTAACTGCACGAGTTGGATATATTCAAGGATATATGAGCATAAATGAACTACACAAGTCTCATATGCTCTCATATACTCATATGAATATATTGACTACACCAGTTAGATATATTCAAGGATATGTTTCAAAAGAAAGATCCTAAATATATGTGGACAAAAGAATATGGATCAATACTAATGAAACCACAAACCATAGAGTGAACTCCCCCTAAATGTGTGCATACACGAATGTGTAATAAAAATATATGCACATATTCAAGTTAAACTTTTAGTGGAGTTCAACCTATATTTTGGATCCGAGGAATGCAACAAGATATAATAAAATGATATCGAATGCATACCTCTTTGATCTTTAAATCTAACTGAGACTAAACAAGAGATATAGCAATATAAAAGAGTTAGTCTCACAAGTAGATTTATCAATATGAACATACCTGTTTAGATTTTCCCTTTTATCTCCAAGCTGAGACTAAACAATTTGTATAACAATTTTATCTCCAAGCTGAGACTAAACAATTTGTATAACAATAGAAGTGTTAGTCTCATAAATAGATTTGTCATTAGGAATGCATACCTCATTTGATTTCCACCTTTTTATCCAAGCTGAGACTAAACAATAGGTATATCAATAAGAGTGTTAGTCTCACAAATGATTTGTCATTAATAACCAAAACTCCATTAACACATAATGGCGGGTCTAGATTCTTCACTCGTTAGCGCCGATTTAGGTAACGCTGATGAGTAGTGCTATTATTTAACTCCCAGTCGGTTGCCATGGGTTATGGGGCACACCACTACTGGACTTTTGGTTCATTTATATCTTTTCTGTTGTAATAGTTGTAGACTTAACTACTGTTGTATGTCTTTTGGATTATTAATATATGATTGTTGTATGGATGTGACCAACGTTGAATGAGAATATGAGCGTGTTGGTCGTTGATCTTGGGAGCCAACACAGTCTCATGCTTGTTGTTTTGAATTCTCTTTTAGCTCCTTAAGTATGGACTTGGACTGTTTAGAGAACCGATCATCATGTAGTACTTGAAGAGGAGTAGTATGTGTAATCATCGGAGCTCTAGTTTCAGTCGGGCTTTCTCACTTAGATGGAGTTAAGATGAAATTCATTCACCTGAGGCCCAGAGTTATTTCCATAAGACCAGGAAGGCCTCAGTCTTGCGGAAATAACCCGGGGGTCCTCGCAGAAATAAAACGTGAACTTACCCATGGACGTTCAGCAGCAACCGTTGTCCCCAGAGGACTGAGACCTCCTATCGTAGACCAAACTAGCGCATCACCCAAAGGCACGTGGTACTCCTCCACGAAGACATCGCTCACCAAGCTCCTCTGTGTGTACCAGTATGCGTGGTCTCACGTGCATAGGCTCGATAGGCCTCAAGGTACACGCACGTACACCCTGTCGGGAGTATACGGTGTCTAGATGACACGGTCATCCATCAACTGATTGAACATTGCAACGTAGTACGAGTAGGATACGTGCATAGTGATCGGAGTGAAGGTGACATATGGAATAGAACAATAGAAACCTAGCACAAGAAATAAAATTACATTACAAAAAGGAATAAATGTTGAAAAAACTTACCGTCGGTGACACCACAGCGCACCCATGGTCGCCAATCCACATCATCATCGCTTGTACATGGCGCGCTTGTAGGCTCCCAAGTCTAGTTGTGATCGCTTGATCCGAAACGCCAAGGACCACACCAGAAGCAGCAGCATCCGGAGAGGATGGAGTTGTCCGAACCTGGGACACATCGCACTAGGCATGGTACATCACGCACAAAGACCACCGAGCCCAAGCGTATGGTCGATCGCCACACCTCCAAGTCCGCCACCGCATGCGTAGCGGATCATGTGCTTGTCGACGCTGTCGCCATGGGTCCCTAGGAACATCACCCACCCGAACAGCCACAACAAGTAGGGTGCCTCCTCATGTGTACTCGGGTGCATCCTCTAACATACGCTCTGGCTGCAAGAAGACAGAGACATATCACTAAGTTGCACATAGCAATTGAAGCGGAAAGACAATAATTATAAAAACTTACGTAGAACTAGCAGATCCACTTCAGCGATGGCCCGTGGGTACTGTTGAACTCCCTGTAGCCGGTGTTGGGCGGCAGCACCCCCTGGAACCTCGCGAGGAACTCCGTGCGCCACATGGTCAGAACGTCGTGCGCTACTAGGGGAAGCCCACGCAAGGTAACTCGATCACAAAGGTTATGTCCAAGCATCGGCACCATCTCCCCACGTAAGGTGGACTGTAGCGCTCTCCGGCTTCCACCGTCAACCATGCAATGTCGCGGAGGCATCGGTCGATGAAAACCGCTTGATGTACGACCACCGCTCACGATCCTAGTCATCCTCCCACGTCGCTTCCACCATCCTCGCTAGTAGAAGGAGGTATGCCACTCCCAACCTGCGTCAAAAGGATTAAGAATATACATGAGTCCACCCAAACTAGTCACATTGCAATTGAGTACACGAGGTTCACAACTAAACATACCTCAGAACCCAACATGGGTCCACCCTCCATGCCCTCATGGCGTGCGCAGCTGCAACGCCCCAAGCTCAATTGCTGCTTCGCCCTCCTGAGGGAGGATGGTACTAAGGCAGGTACGATGGCTTTCATCAATGGCCGGGTCAAGCAACTCGTACGACCAGTACGCAATGGATCCTGGGTCCGCCATACCTGAAAATTTAGTGCATATATTGTAAATACTACGATAAATATACAAAAAGTAATAGGAAGCGACATATCTAATTAATTCAAAAAGAAAATACTATGAAACATATACAAATGGAAACTAAAATTAGGTTCATAATATTTTAATTAACGTCTACGTACCCTATTTAGCTACTCAGGATTTTTTACAGAATTTTTAGAGGTGTCTTGTTGTTTTCCTAGTTTGAAATATATTTTTGGCATTAACAAAATATTTACTATGTATAAATAAAAACTAAAATTAAGTTGACAATATTTTGATTAAGGTCTACATACCCTATTTAGCTACTTTGGAATTTTCATAGAATTTTACATGTACCTTGCTATTTTCCTTGTTTACAAAATATTTATCAGGTACAAATGGAAACCAAAATTAAGTTAAGATTATTTTCATTAAGCTCTACATACCCTATTTAGCTACTCTGTAATTTTAATAGATTTTTTATAGGTATCTTGCTATTTTTTTCTTGTTTAAAAAGTGTCTCCAACATTTATAAAATATTTATCGAGTACAAATGGAAACAAAAATTAAGTTGACAATATTTTAGTTTAGCTCTACACACCCTATGTAGAAACTCTGGATTTTTTTTATAGAATTTTTAGAGATGTCTTCCTATTTTCCAAGTTCAAAAAGTATTTTCGCCATTAACAAAATATTTATCGTGTACAAATGGAAACAAAAATTAAGTTGGAAACAAAATACCCTATTTAGCTACTCTACAATTTTTATAGATTTTTTATAGGTTTCTTGCTATTTTCCATGTTTAAAAAGTGTCTCTAGCATTTACAAAATATTTATCGAGTACAAATGGAAACAAAAATTAAGTTGACAATATTTTAGTTCAGCTCTACATACCTATTTACCAACTCTAGATTTTTTTATAGAATTTTTAGAGGTGTCTTGCTATTTTCCTAGTTTAAAAAGTATTTTTGGCTTTAACAAAATATTTACCATGTAAAAATGAAAACCTACAAAGTTTTCTTAGTATTTTTGCGGATTTATTCTAAATCATTCGAGTACTGCACCATAAATAATATCTATACGAGGAACCAAACTATACACAGCTAAAATGATGTACTACATCAAACTGCAATAAAGCTAAAATTATCTAATCTATTGAATTCTATGTCGCTTTTTTTATTTGCGAGCCTACCAGGTTTCGAATTTATGTACAAAGTTGCAAGAACATTTATTTGCGAAATGGGTGACCAGATTTGCTTCTCCCTCTCTCTCTCTTCTCCACTACGAATCGGTAGTGCTTCGCTACGTCACTTTTCCCCCTCTCCCCTCTCTCTTTTCTCTCTTTTCTCTTTTTTTCAAAATTAAAATGACTTTTCATCCGATTTTTAGGGTTTATATAGTCGCCTCGTTGTTGTTCAATCGGTGATAGGAACCCGTGGGTTCCTATCACCATTTGAACTCGTGGTTTGCACACTATTCGAAGCAAATCGCCAGCCCAAATAGCGATGTGTAGTTGGAACAATGATCGGCAAGAATGGTATCCTGTCGCCATTTCAAATGGCGACAGGCTCGATAGGAGCCTGCCGCTATGTGAAATGGCGACAGTGGCCTGTTTTTTTAAAAAAAATGACTATTTTTTGTAATTATATTTCAAATGAATATTATTTTAAAAAATCCAACTAGATCTCTCCCTCCAAGCTCATAAAGTGCAACACATACACAAATGGAGCAAATATAGGCTCACACTAGCTCAAGAAAATAAAATAAGGTGTGAAAAGTTGCCTCCCAATCGGCCATTGGTGGGTAATTGTAGCCCACATACCAAAAACTAGCCGTTGGGTCTAAAAGGGCAAATTTCAATAAGGAACCAACAGATCACTAACTAATGGCTGGTCAGATACCAGCCTCATATTCTGTAAAACTAGCTGTTAGACACATTCCCAATCAGACTGCCATCTAATTTCTGGTCAAACCAACCAAAGCGTGAAGACCGCCCTACTTTTTTTTTATCACAGACGACATTTGAAAAACAGTCATAACTTTTGACTCCGATGTTAGAATTGGGTGATCTTTGACTTTATAGAAAGCTTATTTAGAGGGATACATATAACCCACATGTTTTAATGATCTCAAACACCTTATCTCAATGAATAAAGCACAATAATTCTAAAGAGTCAACACCATAGTCTAAATCCAAGGGTAAGAGCAACAACAAATCCTAGACCATGTCAAGGAAGGATGCATGAACTTCAACTATATGCAAAACATATTTGAAAACTTAATATCATGCCGCAAGGAGTAGGTGTATAGACTTTAACCATTTGCAAAACGCATTCGCAGACTAGTCACATGCTACAAGGATCAGATACATGAGCTTCAACTATTTGCAAAACACATTCGCAAATAATAGCATTATGTCACAGAGAGCTAGAGTAAATAAGATTGAGCTATCAACACATGATGAGACTCAAGCTACTAGACAAGATCCCTCTTAATAGTACAACAGCCTATACTAATAATCTGGTCTTCCAACCAAACACACCGCGACCGGTAAAAGATTAGGAACACATCCTTAGCCTACGCTAGTTGTACATTTGTCTATGCATCCATGCACATGGAGCTTTCACTTGATGACGATCATATTCTCTCCAAGTCAGGATCCTTGTCTCATCAACACATGATGAACTCCCTTCGTATTGGGATCTTAACTTGGTGCTCATCAACACATGATAGCATCCAAAGTCTTCACCATCATGGGACTTAACTTATTTAACCATCTCATAAAAAATATTAGTCACCGAAACACATCATGAACACACAACGAAAGGGACTGGATCCTTCAGGGTGATTGGGACAGGAGGAAAAGATACAGCTGATATCTAATTATTGAGTGGGGGATGGGATGAGATTATGGAAGGGCATCCCGCGAGGACAAGCTCCATTGTCATCCCAGTTACGGCCCATGCTTGTGTAGCATTTAGGAGTCCGATTGGTGAGGACCAAGCTTTGCTCAGTTGGTTTGCTTGAGCGAGTAAGGTGAGCGATCACAGCACCAAAACCGATGGACTCAGATCACACATGTGGGTGTGTCGCATCGCCTCAGACGCGTGAGGGTTTAGCCTTCGCTCTAGATTAAACGTGTGTTGAGCACGTACCCACGTGTGTGATGGCGTACGTGTGGTGTGTGGGCGTGAGTGGTGTCCCACGTGTACTTAAAAAAAAGAGTCGGATTGGTTTGAGTTTGCGCCGTTAAAGGCGTTCACGTTATTTCTTACCGTTCTAAAACAAATAGGTGCGCCACGCTCTGTTTGCATTTTAAAAAATGTATCTTTCAACAGAAAGATAGATAATTTTGAAGATTTTAGTTGAATTTCTAACTATCCAATGTGCTCGAGATTCATGAGGCAGCCTCTGTCCTGATGTAAGCGTCGATGTCTCCCTTACTTTGCAGCACCGTAGATTCGTTTTTTTTTTCATTGTCATGTAGCCGGAGGAAGGGATGCGGTATTGCGGTGGCGGCTCTTAAAAGGATCAAAGACTTCCCCATTATGCCATTGTAAACCAGCTAAATCTTTTACATCACCAATTAATCTAGTGCTATAAACAAACAATAGCCTAAATTCATTCTTGTTTGCGAAAAAATAGGTAAATTCTATTCAAGAAACAGCAAAAATAAAGCATGCATGCATGGGCCGTATCTCGTATGTAAGACATATATATGTCTATTCATCACTAGGGCAGATGGCCTCGAACACGGGCAGCCTGGGCCTACTCTTCTGGCAGTAGAGCACCATGTCCGCAACGAGGAACTGCTCCGGCGTCAGCGGCCATGGATCAGAGCTCCCAGCGTCGTCGACAGCGGCTTCCTTCCAACTCCAGCCCCGGCGGTGCAGAAGAAAAGCCGGCGACGTTGCAGTCGCGCCGGCCAGGACGGCAGGCGCCGGCGCGGAGGCGGCAGCCGCCTGCTGCCTGTTGCCGACCCCTCGAGCAACCGTGATCGGAGGGACTGGAGCAGCACCGGTCGGCGGCGATGGAGGAGAGGGGTAGAACTTGTAGTCTTCCATGCCTGAATTGAATTAACCTGCACGTTCGTAAATCGTGAGAAGGGATGTGTGTATACAAAGGAATCAAGCAGAGGTAGAGCCGGTATGGTGAACGTATTTGAATTGCAGATAGAGTTTTTCCGGGAGAGATGAAGATAGAGTTTGTTTTTGAGTTTCGTACCAGATGATTACTGGGCCTGCATGCATGTAGCTGCCTGCGTATCCATGCAGGACTCGTACTCCGAGTCTCCCTCTCCCAGCAGGCAAATTGTTGTAGGACTGCAGTTGGCCCGGCCGTACATGAATTCGGACCGGCCAACCCACAAAACATGAGAGGTAGATTGGCCCATGGAAGACATAGGCCGGTCACACGACTCACCATCTGTTTGGAATACATAAATTTTTCTAGATTTCCATGGAAATTAAACTATATTTCTTGTGAAATTCATGCGCTCCGGGACTTCGTAGCAGTCTAGTATATGCCTACAGCCCATTTGTTGGACATTCGAGTCATCTCCTTCCCACATCTTCAGTGGCCCTCATTTTGGTCCCAGCCTCCGGGCCGGTATCTCATACTGCGCTCCGGGCCGGTATCTCACATTGCGCTACAGTACTTTTTTTTCCTTTTTTTCCAAGACGAAATTGGTTACATGACACTGAACTTTTATGACATTTACTCACATTGGTTTTTTTGTGTTTTTGCTTAAACACATTAAACTTCTGTAGCTCTTTGCTGGTCGACATCGGACCTATTAAAATAATATATCCTGCTGATTAGGAGAGAGAAATAATCTAAAATGGCTTATTTACCCTTCTCCTCCTCCCCTCCCCCTCCTCCTTCCTTCCCTCCTCTGCCCCCAGCGAGCTCACCGGCGATCGCCGCCACCACCACTCGCATCCACCCTCCGACGTGGCCCCAGCTCTACACATCGGCACCACCACAGCTCTTGTCCAGGTTGCGATGCCATAAATCCGGGCCAGGCGACAATGCAAAAGAGAGGGAGGGGGTCGACATTCCTTGGAAAATGATGAACACATGAGCAACGCAACAAAGATTGGGTGCTCACCGTGTAGATGGTGCGCGGAGGTGGCCGAGGCGACGGGCAACATTACCGGAATCAAGAACATAACGACGACTGTGGTGCAACGTGGCATGGATAACCGAATTGAGATGGGAAAAAGCTAGAGGAGGTGGATGCGATGCTAGGGTCACCAAGGGAGGGATGAGAGGCTCACCGAGGTGACGAAATCGACGACGACGACGACCAAAGATAGGGAAGAAGCTCAATTCTGGCGAATAGCTACAGAAACCATGAAATTTATGAGGGGAAAAGTAACGCGCGAGGTGGAACGCATAATGACGTGGTTGGTTTCAGCTGAAATTCATCGGACACGGCAGAATAGGGTGGTGGAGCGACAGCTGGTTTTGAAGACGATGTCTGCATTCCAGCGGCATCGAAGCACCATCGCGTTGTGTCTCCTCTGGTGCCGCTCTCCACTCACTCCCGCCACTCCTCCCAAGGCTTGCCGCCCGCGCTCTTTCCTCTACTCCTCTCACTTCACTTCGCCGCCGCCGCTCCTACTCCCGTTGCTTGACCTCCTCGCCACAGCCTTCACGCAAGAGGTCCTCCTCTTGGCACACCACTGTGCGTCCACTGCGGTCAATAGCGAGAACTAGTACTTCAACCTGCTCTCATACCCACCATCCTTTGCCTCAGCACCACACCGCTCACCACAGATAGCATGAGAGGAGAGAACAATGGAGGACAAGCAGTAAGACATGTAGGACTAGTCCTAGGCACTGGGGCGTGCCGTGCCGGCATGGCATGGGCACGATGGGCCACAGGGCTGGACTGTGTCGTGCCTGCTTGGCTCGGTCAGCACGCCGTGTCGTGGCAGCACGGCCCGAGTCATCTCCGGCGAGCCCAAGCACGGCCCAGAGGTCCACCGTGCCACCGCCGTGCTGTGCCGGCCCAAGCACGGTCCCGTCGCCGTCGCATGACACGCTGTGGAATAGAGGGAGGGTCAGGGGCCGAGCCACCGAGGGGCAAGGGAGGAGAGGACATGCGACCTCACCTAGGCGCCGTCGCCATCGCCGTCAACCTCCACCACTCCACGCATTGACGCACCCGAGGGCCAAGGGCGACTTTGAGGCGCGGCCGTGCAGGCAGAGCGAGGGGGCCCATGCGCCTCACGGAGCGCCGGTGGAGGGGTGCGAAGGCCGGAGGGGAGGGGTAAGCCCGAGGGAGGGAGCCAGAGCGCCGAGTCCGCACAACGCGAGGGAGCTGAAGAGTAGCGGTGGAGCCCGAGGGGAGGAGGAGAGGAGGTGGGGCCGTGGGGGGACGGAGATGGGGACGGGAGAGGCTGGCCACCGGCCCACCGCCGCAACCGCGTGGAGAGGCAATATGGGGGCGTGGGGCTGGCGGGCTTTGTGGCAGTGGATGGGGAATGGGAGGACGGGGAAGAATGAATTGGAAGATGAAATCGATGGGGATTAGGGGGAGAAAAGAAACCGAGAAGCTTCTCAGCTCGGGCCACGCGGCTGTAAGGAGGGAGAATGAAACAAAGAGAGGGAATGCTGAAAAAGAGGAGGGAAAAAAAGAAAATGGGTTAGAAAAAAGTAGGAAAAATAAAAATAATATAGGAAATATAGAATGAAATAAAAAAATATTCATAACGCAGTAACACAAAAATATTCAAGGGAATAACTAAAATTTATTCATTGTTTCATATAGTACAAATACAGAGTTTGCTGCCTCGTTAAAAACCTTACCCCCAGTGTGGGGTACCCCTGGTAAGGAAAAGAGTGCAACAACTACATACACATAGATAGGCTAGTTGACGTCAAGATTCTCTAGATCGGCTATCGCCTCCGCGATCTCCGGATCCTCGAGCTGATGTTGTGTCCATTCATCTGCCATCTCCCAGTCTTTGAGGCATGTGAGTGCCTCAACCATCTCAGGTGTGAGAGACGACCTCCTTGGCTCGATGATCCTCCCCACCGTACTGAAAGTGGATTCCGATGAGACAGTCGACACCGGAACCACAAGTATATCTCGTGCAAAATGTGACAGTGCGGGATAAATACGCTGGTGGTTCTTCCACCACAAGAGGAGGTTGACATCATTGCCATCCGCGAAGTCAAGCTCGGTGTCCGCAAAAGGGGTGTCGAGGTAGTGGTTGATCTCTACTCTTGGATTCCATTGAGACCTAGTCGGCGCGCGAGAAGATGAACTGTATGCCGGACCTTTCAGCTTCTTTCAGGTGTTGGAAGCGCTCACATTGCGTTGTCCTTGTTGCGTTGTTGAGGCAGTTGTCCTCGATTGACTTGCGCTGCCAAACTTTTCATAATACAAATCGAAAACTCAAAATCTCATCATGAATGTGAGTGTAAGCATCGAAAAATCAAGATCAAATGCCTCTCAATTCCCTCGAAGCCCCTTTAGATCTACTAATTTTCTCCGATGGTCCATAATAGTACCAAAACAAAAGAGATGTGGGATAGCTTGAAAATATTTTAAAATTTTCTTTGCATTGGTTCAATAATAGGTCTCGAAGGGCATCATCTCTGCTTTCCTTAAAAGCATTAGCAATAGTCCAAAGCCACTCGATAACCAAGCAAAAAGTAGGATAGTAAACACCATATAAAATTGTGGTTGCATCGAAAAGACTTTCAAAAATCACGAAACGACAAAGCCTAGCCAATTGTTTCAAGAACCAACCGCTACTGAATTAGTATTAACGAAGAGAGTGATGATGTACTCGTACTCCTTGCACCGCTCCAACATAGTATATGTGGAGTTCCACCGCACCTTCATGTCCAGGTTGAATTTCTTTGGCCTCTTATTGTTGGCCTTGCAGTACTCCTTGAACTAGGCATATCTTGGGGCTGAAACTGTAATGAACTAGATAGCATCGCGTATGTTGTCTAGACTAGGTTTCATTACCTGCAAGCCTGCCTATACGATGAGGTTCAAGATGTGGCACATGCATCTCTGATGGAGGACGAAACCACCAGTGTAGGACTGCAGATGCGGTGTGAGGAACTCCATGGTCGTCGTGTTAGCTGAGGCATTGTCAAGAGTGATGGCAATAATTTTGTTCTCTATTTTAAAATCTTGAATTACTTCTAATACGCTACAGTGATGGCCTCTCCTGTGTGCCTCATCGATAGACCTAAACCCTATAACTCGCTTGTTCAAGTTATAATCGTCATCTAAGGAATGTGCAACAACACTAAGATAGCCTCGCCTTTGGTGAGATGAAGTCCATATATCGGAGGTTAAAGCAAAGAAAAGGTAACTTTCGTGAAGTTTTCTTTCAAACTAGACAGCTTTACGTTGGTAGAGTTATATTATGTTTCGCAGCTTGTTCTCCTACTTACGTGCTCAGATTATGCAAAACCACATTGGATCATTCTTTCAAACTAGAGCTACCGCCCTAATCGTAAGATCCTCAAGAACTATATATCTAGCAATTTCGTCTCTAGCTACCCGAGGGTTGTACATCCATGTACTTACCAACCATCGCCCCAAAGTTAAGCCGGTCCGACATCCTCGTTGCGCCCGCCACCGCTATCTTCTTCAAACACGCGTCCGTATGTCGCTTGAGATGACCTATTCCTCCACTTGAGCGTGCAGACAATTTAGTATGACAATATTTACATGTGGCATAAGGTACCTGACGCCCGTCCTCCATTTCTATATTGTACTCCATATGTTGCCAACACCATGCACGCCGCCAGAGCTTCCACCCGTTGCATGCATCGTTGCACCGCCCCGACGCCCGGGTAGAGATGTTTGGGGTGGAGACGGGCATCCTCGGCCCTCCGTTCCGTCCATATGTTGATCATCTATACCATAGTCTCCCATGCCGGGGGAGAGTTGGTGAGGATCGATCTCTTGCTCTTGCACTTCTTCTACGGGAGGAGGACTAGGAGTGCGAGGGCGTGCTCTCCTGCTTCGCCCTGCTGTTTTCTTCTTTCCAAATATACTGAAAGACTAGAGGTTGTATGATGCAAATAGAGAGCAAATAGAGAGCAGAAGAAAAGAGAATAAAAGATGGTTGTATTGTGCAGACATGCTGTGAACAAATGAGGAGGGGGAGAATTTATAGGCAGGGGCTAAGAAGATGTGAACTCAAGTATCCCCACAACGACTCTCATGCTACATCTTATCACTGCAAACTGCAAAGTGAAAAGCAAAAACACTGCCACACGCACACGGCACACCCAACAGCCATCTCCCCCATACCCCCAATGTGGCACTGCACCACTGCCACACTAGCACATTGCCGCACGGCTCCCCCTCCATCAGTCTGTCACTCCATCTCCTCCCTCTGAGTCTCTGACCCTCTCCCGTCTCATCTCCATCGCCATTTCGCCACTCCCCGACGCCTCCCTTCTCCATCAGTCCATCTCCCCACACGGCCACCACAACCACAACCTCCCCTCTCCAACGGCTGGCCTCCCCTCTCCCTCTCCCTCTCCAACGGCTGGATCCGAAGCTCAAGGCTCGTATCCCCATTCCACAGCCTCCCCTCTCCAGCCGCCTCCCTCTCTAGTCTCCACTCTACAACATCGATCGCATCCTCAAGGTGCACAACACCCCCAACCGCAAGACGCTCGCCTGCTTCGAGGAGTACCACGACGCTGTCAAGACTCAAGACCAAGGCCGACAACCACCAGCTCGCCAAGAAGCACCACGGCTGCACGGCTTCAAAACTACGGCCTTTGGCGGCGATGCGACGGTCGGCATCTGGACGATGGCCATGAGCGGGCGGACGCACGATGCCGTGGAGGGCGCAGGTGAGCGCAGGGCGATGCTGGTGTGTCGGGTCATTGTGGGGCGGGTGAGGCGGCCACAAGAGACGGCGGCGGCTGAGGAGTACTACTCGGTGGCCGGGTCGACGGGGGTGTACTCCAACTCTCCAGTCCACTCCGCGAGGGGCCCGTGTCGTGCCCCGTGCGTGAGGTAGCTGATTCCAGATCCACAAGCGACGGGCCGGTGATGAGCAATTTTTGTGTGTGTGTGCTTTGCATTCGGATGTGAATCGTGAATTCGTTATTGTGATTTTGTGAATGATTCATTTTTTGCGTTTGATTTGGGATTGGAGTGGTGTTGTGGTGAATCTGGGCGGCGACGGAGAAGCGCGAGCGCGAGCACGACTGAGGCCCTGTCGTGTGCGGTGTGCCAGTGTGCCATCAGTGCTCGCCGACGCCGCCGCGCCGCCTCGTCAGGCCGGGAGCCAGCCCTACCGCTTGGCCCTAGGTTGCGTGTCGTGCTGGCACAGCCCTAACAGTGTTCGTGCCGCACCGTGCCTTCGCCGCGCTGTGGTGATCAGAGCGCGGCCGCCCAAAAGCCTTGGCCCAGTGCCCAAGTCTATGTAGGACCAACCTAACAAAAATAAAGAAGAATAAACGACTGAACATACTGACTGGTGGGCTCCACCAACTGACAAGAGCAATTGATTTTCACCCAACTTTCTTCTCTCAATTGAATATTATATTTTAATAGATAGAATGTTCATTAGCAAAGTGCCACAAAAGTTTAGTGTGTTTCAGCGAAGATAAAAAAACAATGTCCCAAAGCAAATGGCACAAAAGTTCGGTGTCATGTAACCAATTTTGCCTCTTTTTTTTTCAAATATATACTTTCAAGGTGCTCGAATAAGTAAAGACAGCAAAGGATTATTACTCTGTTACTTATTATTAAAATCCATTGAACACATCTGACAAGCTTCAATAATCTGCTTTGGTTAAGGACCTGTTTGGTACGACTGTAGTTTTTCGGAAAAGCAGCTTTTGACTGGGCTGCACGGTTGTATGGCTGAACAGTTGAGCTAACGAGATTTGGTGTTTGGCTGTCTGGCTTTTTGCTAAGCTAACTGCAGCTTCTGAGATGAGAAATATCTAAAATACCTCTAAGGCAAGTAATGGCTTGTTTGATGCCGTTTAACGGCAATTAATGTAATTAACTACAATTAACGATAATTAACAATTACTACAATTAACGAAAACTAACGCAATTGACAACAACTACCTCAATTAACGAGTATTATCGCAATTAATGACAACCATCAGAATTAACAATAATTAATTGCAATTTACGACGACTCATCGAATTGACGACAGACTACAATTAACAATGACTACCGTAATTAATGCAATTGATCGCATTTAACGATAATTATTATAATGAATATTTATTATAATCAATAATTGTTAAAATAAACAATTATTACAAACAATTACTTTACAACAGCTTGCTTGTCTTCGATTGGGTTCTGCATGGGAGAGATGATCAAGGAGGCCCTCCATTACATTAACCATTGTGCGTGCACAACAAAATCAATCAATCAATCTGGCAAATATGCGCACAACAATCAATAAATCAATTTTTTGCTTCATTTGCAGATCGAAACTCAACTCCTATCCCTCCTTGCTACACTTGAGAGCAACTCAAACTGCAATGGAACACGAGGCTGCAGCTCTCACCACAACATACGCCTAATCACACAACCACCTCTCTATTTCTTCACCATAAAGATTTTTTACATTTATCATGAAACTTTTCCACAAATTCACCAGCAATTTGATGGAATTAAGCTTTGGAAGCTTTCAGAATAGTAGATACATTAACTATCACTTTTCACTTGAGGACATGGTTTCCCACAAGTTTTGGTCTGTGAAAAAAAGAGAACCAAGAGAGTTTAGACTTGCAAACAGAATATTTCTTGTAGATGTCGAGCAAGACTTCATTTGTCAAGTCAAACAGAAGTAGCTGATCAGCAGACATATCAGTGAAGTCAAATGCAGCAGCGGCGGCCTCGTAATGTTGGCAATCTTCTTCTTGCAGAGTTGTAATGTTCTGCGAGCACCATTCATCAAACAACATTTCATTGCTGAAATTAGACTTTTTGAATATATCAACTCAACTTCGTTCTTTTGATCTACATGGAGACCATACTGATCGTCCGTCAGAGTCACTTTCTTGTACATTCCTGTGAGTCAATGAAGTAGTTGACAGTTCGACAGTGGTGTTAGCATTGATAACATCAATGTCATATGAATAGCTCACTATGATATTAACATCATGATTTGTATCAAGGTTGACAGTACCAGCTTAATGCCTTAACGCCACAAATGCTAGCTCAAGCGTGTTCATTGCGATAAACACACTAAGTGATGATTTATGTAGAAATACCATACTGACCAATCAAGTTGGTGCAAACTGATGGACCTAGTCCTTAATGCCTTAACGCCACAAATGCTAGCTCGATCAAGACAATACTGGGTAACCAATAGCCTCCAAATATATCAATATGCGAAAATACAAATAAGTGTGCTTCCAATTCAATCAACCGTCACCCTGGTGAACAAGATTTGGTCAAACAGAACAACCACGCAGACCATCACTAGTACAGTGATCCAATCAGCCCATGCATCATAGACTGCAATCGACGTGAATTCCGCAATAACTATCCCCAAACAACATGGAATCACCACCTACCTTGCGTGAGAACTGCAATCTTCACCGTCTGGCCGTCCCCTTGGGTAAATGCACCTACGAAAGCCAACAACACCAACACAAATCCAAATTAACCAAAGAAAGTGAAAACAAACAAACAAAGAACAACACCACAAACAAAGAAATGGTACCGTGGCGGGGAGCTGGTGGTCATTGTACTTGGGGTCGAGGTTCATGCGGAAGTGCGCCTCGGGTACGCGCGTAGCGATGGCAGGGAGGTGGGGAACAGTGCGCCGGACAAGGCCGGTGGGAGGAGGGAGGAGGTGGAGGCGGAGGCTAGGGTGGCGTAGTGTAGCAGCTGTGGCCACGGTGACGATGGGGAAGGAGATAAGAGGGGCGTGGAGGAATAGAGAAGCTAGAGTGGGTGGGGGAGGAAGGAGGGCAGCGAGGCGACCAGATTTGGGCGAAGAGAGGAGAAGACGAGGCGGAGACGACGGAGACACCACAACGGCGACGGCGAAGGGAACCAAAGGCGCCGAGTAGTAGGAGGAGGGGGACGGTGCGGGGGATGGTGGGAGGGCTAGGGTTTCAGACACAGGGAGGGAGGAGAGGGGGTTTTGTGCGGTGACAAACGCGGGTAATTACCCCAACTTAAGAGGTAAAGTCAAAACACCGGCCATTGGCAGCCGCAGGAAGCTGGCAAATGGCAACTTCTGGCTTTCGGTTTTCTCCCATTAGATACGGCTTCCGATTTCGGAAAAAGCCGCACAAAAAAAAACCGCCACAGCCTTAAAAGCCGCTCAAAAAAAACCGCCACGGCCTAAGACATGCCATGCGAAAGGGCCTTCGACCGATTGCTCATTAGCATCAACTGAGCAAAAAAATCTATCATTACAACCCACAGAACAGGTGCAAATAAGCACATCTAAACTCTATTACAACAGGTACATAAAGCACACGTCAGGAGGTGTGAGCGTCTGCCGAGGCCCTGAGCAGAATGGCAAATATAACACAAAAAAGCATTCTCCCAAATAATTAAATTAAAAACAGTATCTCAAGCGTCCCCGATTGTTGAAACTAAAACCAGTGTCTCAGCCACTCTAAGTAACTTTTGAGTTAAAATAAAGTTGTTCGCAGAAAATACATGTTGCTGCTTCTACACTAAGCCTTTTCACATATCAGCTCTACCACTACTCTCTTTTGCAGCACAGTACCTAACAGCAGTCATCACCGCCTGTTATTTCAAAGGAACTGCAGCAGTAGCACCTGCCAGCTGTCGAGTACAGTACATCATATTCCTGGAAAAGGGAAAAGAATAAGATCTCAGCATTATAACCTGAAGTGAACAAGCGACCCCAGAAACAGGTACATACCGCAACACACCCCCACACTGGCGACAAAAATGAGGCCGAGCACCTTATTCCCCCTCTGCTTTGCCCTGCGCAGCGAACTTGGCTGCCACCTCCTCTTCTGATAAAGGCAGATAGTAAATCCTTGGAGAGGATTGTGTCTTCCTGAAGAGATCATCAAGTGTCACAACAGGAGGTTCTGGCTTCTTTGGGGTGTGTGGAAGCCTGTCCCTTGCTGATCCCGGGTCAGATGTAGGAGGCTTAGTGAGGGGCGGTGGAGGTGGCAATTGCTCCCTTGGGGTAGCAGCTTGGCGAGTCACATTTTGATTAGCCAGAGCTTGCTGAAGGGGAGGCTCCCTTGATGCAGTACCAGGGCCAATAGGAGCTGCCGCTGTGGGAGGGGGTTCGAGCTTGAGCTTCACTTCCTGAGGATCAACAAATTCAGCAACCAAATGATTGCCATTGTTTGGGGGCCACTGCAGGTTGTAGACAGCATTCCGAGTAGCCACAGCTTCCTCCACCGAGGAGTACTGCAATTAAGAGGTGGGACATGGAGGCAAAGTCAATGTAACAATACCACCAGATGATACACAAACAGTAAAACATGCATTATCACAAGAAATGCCTTCAACTAAGAATCACCTACAAGAAATACTGCAATCTCAAGCTCACATCCATTGTTGTCACTGTGTATATTTTTTCAAAACCATAACCACTCTTATACTTGCTAATTTTATAAGGCCAGACTAGAACGCAGTTAGTCCACAAAATTCATTTATAGCAACAGTTAAAATGCTTTGGTCACTATGCTTAGCACGGTCTATTACTAATTCACACCATTGGCTTAAGAATGCAGTATGTCAAAATGATACATTATATGCAAGTTGAATACATTTTGGCAACACTACATAATAACGGCCTACAGGTTTGTTGTGTTGGAATACATGGATTTACAAAAAATAATCCTTGTCAAAAAACCATCAAGTCAGAAGAATAGTGTATGCTTTTGCAATTCAATATGGTACAATAAGCAACAAAGGAAGTAAAGATAAGAACAGTCTGATGTCTTGAATAGCAAAGAAAACATACCGTAACATAGCAGTGGGTCTTGATATGATCCATCCAAAAGCTACAAACAGATCCAGTTTTACCAAGAAGCTCTTGCACAGCTTTCAGGGTAAATGGGCGCACAAATCGATCAATTCTCAAGGAAGTTGTTATGGTTTCTGAGACGGTGATACTGCAACACCAAAACAAAGAAATATGATTAGGTTATAAGATACTAATGAAGTATATAGAGTTGGGAACAAAAGGATCAGCAAAAATAGCCAAGTACACACCAATCCGCTCCTTCGAGAATCTGCACTAGCTGTTGAATCAGACCTGCCAAAAGAGTGTTTTAAAGCTGGCTGAAAAACATCCTTAGGAGCATCAGAACCACTTTGACTTAATGGTTTTCTCTCTGGAACTTTGGCACTGTCCGCAGTCCATCGACGCTGACGTTTGATTGGCTCAGTGTTTGCAACAATTTCTTCAGCTGTGTGTTCAACAGGGAGTTAAAACAAAACTCACAGAGACAGTGAATTTAATACCGGAATGACCAAATGATCTTAGGCTCATTACTTCACTTGCAATTTCAAAGATTCTGTAGCAAAATTTTAATAAACACGATGATCAATTGATCTTAGGCTCATTTGCTTAAAGCGACATTTAAACTCAGTGCTTGTTGTGAGCCATACAACTCCATCAAATTATTTAATATTGAAGGGTTTTAGTTCATACTTCTAGCAGCAATACTACATAGCAGTATAGCATATGTGCCTGTCCTAGCTCAATTAAATTGCACACAAAGTTCAAAAGGTAAAAAACATAAAATAAATCTACTTTCA
Organism: Ampelocalamus luodianensis; assembly: GCA_036346255.1. Lineage (NCBI taxonomy): Eukaryota > Viridiplantae > Streptophyta > Magnoliopsida > Poales > Poaceae > Ampelocalamus > Ampelocalamus luodianensis. Next base: position 35,336,583 of record CM070622.1, read on the forward strand.
AGTAAAAATCCACTTTCAAGTAACATCAACATTTCTTCTAGTCTAGATAAAAAGAATGTGCTTACACCAAAAAAACTTCTGAAGAAAGCATGTGATTTCTTTGTAAGAAACAAAAGTAATGCATATCCAATATACAGTAACACTAAATTTCTATTAGACAAAAACAATGTGCCTACACAAACTATTGATTAATAGAACATTCAAAGTAAACAATTTATTTCCTTGTGGCTGCAAAAGAAATACAGACCAAAGCAATCCCAGCAGAAATTTTTGTGCAACATTTGCAAAGCAATCAGAATTGCAAAGATAATCTGACTCAACATGTGAACTTTAATCTGGGCACAGCTATGATGCAGATACAAGTAAAGTTAGAAACATATCTTGAAGGCACAATACAAAACTACAGATATTTTGTGATAAGAGAGAGACCAAGGGATTGTTAGGAGAGAAATTAACCTTCAATTTTCCTCTTTTCAGTTGAAGCTGCTGGCTTTTCTTCAGCTATAACTTCCTTTGTATCAACAAAGGAACCCTCGACAACAGAATCAGGGAGGGTCACCTCTTTCACATGTTCTGAGCTAAGCTCAGTCTTTCCTCTAAGATCATCAGATTTAATATTGGACTCAACTTGCTTAATCTCCATGACATCTTCCTCCATTGACTCATCACCTGAACTCCTGTCTAAACATAATTTCTCTGGAGAGCCACCTTCATCCACATTAGCTGTGGAATCTACGTCGTCCAAAGACGACTGGTTCTTAACCAGCTCTTTGTCATCATCCAGTGGCTGCAAATCTCCACCTAATGAAGTAATGTCGGATGATGGTTTGACCATCTCCGGCTTAACCTCTAGTTCTAAATCAAAATTATTAGCATTCATGTTATCCTTTATATTATTCTTTTTGTTAGTTGATATATCAACGCTAGAAATTGACTCACACTTAATTTGAGACCCTAAATCTGGGCTAACCTCAGGTACCTGATTATTTGGTTTTGATATGATGGGCTTGCAGTCTTCATTCATGAGCTCAGAATCTTTGCACTCTTCATCATACACTGAAGTACTGTCACCCAAATCACTCTTAGGAACCAGCTTCTCTCCATCATTGTTTATTGGTGCAGCTGCGACATCAGTACCCACAGGATCAGCATCTGATGTAAGGGCATCCACAGGTGCTAGTACTGTGTCCTGATTTTGAATTTTGCTGGCTTCAGTAGCATCTGACTTGACTTCAGAAGAGGTCATGTCTGACTTGACATCAGCACTGGTCACATCATTGACAACAATTGTCTCATTGGTGTCAACCTCTGGAGTCTTCTCAACAACAGGCTCAGTGTTACTTTCTTCTTGCACCATGGAATTGTCTCTGGCAACTGTTTCTGTCTCTTCTCCTTTAGCTGTTGGGGTCTCACTTAAGGAAGCTTCATGGGTTGCCATCTCTTCCACAGCTGAAACCATGAATTCCTGATTAACTTCTGTGAGAGGAACTGTAGCTTCCTGAGTTACATGATCCACAGTTTCCTGACGAACTTCAGTAACAGAAACGGTAGTTTGCTCAGTAACATTCTGTTTTTCAGGTGCCTGATTAACTGATGCATTCACTCCCATATCCTCAGCGGCTTCATTGACTGCTTTTTCACTCTGAATAGAGTCAAAGAGTCGCCTCACAAGTTCATCTTTCAAACCTTTAACTAGGAGCTTCCTCTTACGGAGTTCATCCTTCAGATCAGTAACTCTCCATTGATCAATAGGCCGGTTGTTTAGCACAGGGTATGATGACATGGTGACTGCTAACAGAAGAAATCAATAAAAACCAGAGAATCTATCATCACATCTCAATGATTTTTTATCACTGTTACATTGTTTTTTTTCTGTGACAAAAGAAACGGAGTGACCTAGTTCATCAATTGAAATCTATGGAGTTGTTAACAAGATGGATAGATTCATCACGAGCAATCCAATGACTCATGGATGAAATCTACAACGGTACATCATTCTATGCACATACCGTAACACCTTGCCCTACACCACCCCCTGAATCCCTCACCATCAGACAAATCGCGCTAGACGATAAGAACAACATAGAAGGGCATCCGAGTAGGGCTCACCTGACAACCCTCGCGCCGAGAGAACAGACGGCGGACCACCACCCTTCACCGAGACGCCCAAACCCTAGCACTGGAAACACGCAGCCGTCAGATCAAGAACGACCCATAGGAAACCTACAAAAATCGCAAGCACGCGAGGGAAAAGTGTCGATTCCACGCACCAGCCGCCACCAATCCTCCGAGGGCACGCGCTCCTGAAAGAAACAACCAAAAACTGCACCAAAAAATCTCGAAAAAAAGGAACAGAGGATGGCACAGCCGGGAGGAGGAGAAAGAGGGGGGGGGTGCTAGATTGGCAAGGTAATCGGGAGAAATATTGGGGAATTGGGAATGGCACCTCCCCCCGCGGCTGCTTCGAGTTTTAGGGTTTGGGTCGCGGCGCGGAGCGGGCGAAGCGGAGGGCGAGGCGAGGAGAGGAGAGGGGAGGATGTGCGGCCGCGTGTGGTGTGCGGGACAGGCGGAGGCGAGGGAAGGGGTTTGGATCTTTTGTAGCGGCGTGGGGATGCTGCTGCTGACAGGTGGGGCTCCCATTCAACACAATACGCCTTCCCACTTTGTTCGGGCACAGTAAGAATAGTACGCGTCCATGTGATGGACACGTATTCCTTAAAACAGCCGTCGAGTTAGGCTCCAGGGAACCCGTGTCAACAGGATTCAAAGGACTAATAAGACGCCTCGGAGATCCTAGAAGTGGCTGGTGACTTCCAGGAGGTGCAGTCCGCAGGGTGCAAGGAAAACCTACAGTCATCCGGGCTTGACGCACTTGTCCATAAACAGGCACGCACCCTGGCCACTTCGAAGTCGATAAAGAGTGGTGCAAAGAAGAGCGGAGAAGTCTCGTTGTCACCATAAAGCACGCTACAGGAACGCGGTTCATGTTGACCAAGTAATAGGTACTCGGGCCTCATTAAGACGATGCCGAAGTTTCCACAACTCCTCACAATGCGCCGATGGATTTGGTCCATGACGCGACCATCCTCGCCAACCGCCGCACTCGAGGGTCTTCGCCAAATCAGATCTCATCGAACATGCTCACTTTGAGGTAGGACCTTGATTCGGAAGTGGTCATAGGGTGGTTGAGACAATTCCACAAATCATGACGGAAGGCTCATCATCCTACTTGCGCCTTCCCGAACCGCCATAGCCTCGTGAGGTGACAAGTGCTTGACACAATAAGGAACACCGCCGGCTACATGCCTAGCGATGACGTTGATGAAGGCATGATACTCCTCCATCCTCGACCTGGCCTCGCCGATAGATGGCGACTGGCCGGTAAGTAAAATTGGCTCGCCACATCATGTCCCAAGTAAAGCCGAAACCCATCAACATCTTCACCGAGTCTCCTTGACCAAATACCACCCGCCATCTATAGAAAAAGACAAGATAAGAAAGCAATTCACTTTGGAAAACCAATGTAAAGTTGGGCAAGAATTGATATTAAGGAGGATGAGAAATAAAAGATGTCATACTTAAACTTTCAAAATCATATTACCGCTTGAAAATAATTTTATCGTAAGACTCTCTAATTGTTTCTACAAAGCTACTTCTAACCCACAGTAACGATGCTCGATACCAACGTGTCAGACATCCTGTTATTGAAATGTACTTTAATTAAAATTATATCAGAGCACAACTCTTAATTAAGGAACAAGGTCGCCTTTATTAAAGATCATGCTAAAGGTATAAATTTAACAAGTGACAAATCCAATAAACAGATTCCTGATATATATATTTCACAATGGTTCCTGTGATCAACCATCATTGCATATATATCCTTTAACAACATTGCATCAAATACATACAAGTCATACATTGACATAATTAAACATAAGTTTACAACATTTGGTTTAGTACTACAATTATTAAGTGACTTGGTCACTTCAAAAGTCTATGAAGCAAAACAAAATAGCAACATCCACCAATGGCCTCATCCACCAAGCAGCAATTGCGTGGAGGAAAGAAGTAGCTTTACTCGTTAGGCCACCGATCGGCGCTAACGGTACTTCATAAAATAACCATCCTCACCGCAACAATAGGTGATAGCACCTTGAGTACGGAAGGTACTCAGAAGTCTTACACAAACTAATCAAAGAAAGTGGTTATTAGAGCCTATACAAAGGAGTAGAATTTATATATGCATAAGGTTGCAACAGAGGGTATAAAGGTTCAGATTTGCATAAAGCAATACATCTTAGCCTACAATTGCTAACTTTTCATAAAGCAATTTAATAATTCAAAATTGGACCAGAATGCAAGTAATGACATTAAATGTAATAAAGATGTTGCATGAATCCTCATGCAAAGCCAAAACCGAAACCAGATTTGTAAATCAAAACTTCTATACAAGTGACATCAATTCAAGTTATCGCCCATGACCGTGGACACGGCTATTCGAACAGCTTTATACCCTCGCAGGTGTACATCTTTACCCACATGACTTAGCTAGCCCGCTGCCTCTGGATGCTTCCGAATGATGACATACTTCCTTTGGTATGCCGATCGGGAAACTAAGATTTGGTATTTTTCAACAAGCTAACACTATTGAGTTGACCCCATGTGTGAACCGATCTCGCTTAAACAACGATCGATAGCATCCGCTAACCGGCACACATGTTGCGCGCGCGAATGCCGATCCAAACAATTTAATGCGAACTCGGCTCACTACCCATATTAGGATGCAATCGCACCATTAAGGTACGATATGCTACGAGCATATATACGCTCACCCTTCTAAGAACATCCGACATCGACATACAAGCTCACATGGCATACAACGCAATCATAAGACCTAAGCATCTATGCCATACAAGGTCAATACACATATTCTTACTTTCCTGCTTCCAACCCAATAGTCTTAACATTTTACTTAACCAAACAAATACCATACACTCGCATGTAGAAGCACGTGGGGACTTGAATTGAATAGTCGAGTTCGGTCCTTAATTAACCTGACAAGTCCACCACAATTCCCAATCTCGCACAAAAGCACCATCACTAGCTTCCTCTTGTCCGATCAAGTTAAATATAAAACTCATTTCAAATAAGTAAACCGACAAAGAGTTTCAAATAATGTAAGGTCTTTTGTGATTCCCATGTTTGACAGATATGCTTGTCAAACTCTACAATTTCTAGACTGCATGTCTAAGCCAAAACTGAAAATATACTATAGTATACAATACTATGCTAAGGTTGAGTGTATGAGTTTAATTAAGGTAATCCATCATGTTAGGTCATAACTAACTACTAATGATCACAATTTGTAGTTTTAAAAATAGCATGCACAGATGTCACTGGATTTAGAAAAATCTATTGTATAAAACTTGGGATCAATATGGTGCAGAGAGGAAGCTTGCCTTGATAATAGTATACTGCATGTGCCTGTGATGCTCGTAAATAGGTTCAATTACTTCAAAGAAACCAGATTCTAAAAGAAACAATAAAGTCCAATAAATACCAAAATCGATAATAAGTACAAAATGGAAGAAATATGCATGATCAACTGAAATGCATGATTGACAAAGATGCTTAAGCCATAACCACCCTAATAGTGATAATAACCCATATTATAACCTCACTGCTTTCAAATGGCGTAAACTAGGGTTTAAACCAAAGTTGCGCTTTTTGATTTTGAAAAGAACTGAAACAGATGATTATAGATTTTAGGAAAAGGAAAATAGATCAAGCAAAGGTTCAAAATGAAGCTTATCCCGATCTATTAAGGTAGTTAATACCCTGTTAACCTTAACCTAACCCTACTTGCTAGATTACAAAAGCTAAAGAAAACCTATATTGTTTCAAGGTTTCACAAAAGAAGACATAGATGATTTCAACTACGAGGTAAAATAGATGATGACAAGAATTGAAAGATCAACTTGTTATGCTACTAGGGTTTAATGAGACCTAACTAGGATAACCAATGACAGAGAAACCCTAGGTCTTGAAAATGATATAAAGGACTCAAAAGTTAGAATAATCACTTTTCGCTTTAAAGCAAGTTGAAACTATGATGTTCAAAAGAATGATTCACAGGACTTCGAGGTCATTAAGATGCTCAAGATGTTAAAAACTAGGTTTTAGCTACCAAAGAGAAGAAAGACACCAAAAGTTGAGAAAGTCGATTTTGCTCAACAGAGAGATAACCTTCTGCTTTAGCCTACAAAGATGTCAAAACCTTAGTGCAAGGTGAAGCTGTGGTTTAGAATGGATAAGCAAAAGGGACAGGAGCAAGAACTCCACCGACAAAGAAGGAAAATGATGAGCTTCAATGGTCAACAATGGTAACAAAGAAAAAGCTAGGGTTTATATATGGATGTTGAGCTACTGTGGCAAGATAGAAATGTCTAGAGTTGATGAGGTGTCCATTTAGAGCTAAATATCCCAAAATTAGTTGCAAAGTTTTGGGATAAACCTCTCCTCTGCTTACAGAGATGATCACGCGCAGATGAGAGGGAAGAAGAGAGGCAACACTGACATAAGGGCCCCACTGGCAACACACTGCTGCCTCTTAAAACTCAAAGAATCTCACCGTCCGATTAGAAATGGGTGGTGTGATAAATAGAGAGGTTAAAAGACTTTAATCCAGATCTGCATAATATGGGCCGATCTCAATCGGCTTGGCCGAGATTAAACGGAGCCCAAAAGGATTTCTGGCCTACTTTCAATCTAGACGTTGGATTGGAATCCAACAATAAACAAAAGAATACACGCCACCCCAACTAGATGAGATGACGCGCACCGCTCGACAAACTTCTACGGTCAGATTGACACGGATCCGGATGGTCCGATTGCATACACTCACCGACCTCACGATTGAAATCCAACGATTCACTAAATTTGGGCTTTAAGAGTCCACGGCCAAAAGGCGCACCGTAGGATCTAGATCTAATGGCTCAAGATAGCCGCACGCCTTTAATCTCAAAAGGAAAGGGCGCACAGAGGATCAAGAATGGACGCAGATTGAAGGAGGATCCGAGTCGTCCGAATGCATACATCGACGCCGATCGTTAGATCAAGATCCAACGGCGGAGATTGGGGCGCACACGTGACGCGCGCGTGGCGCCATAGCCTTGCCCGCTCGATTAGAAATCAACGCCTCATCACGCATGGGGTTCGCTCTCGCCCGAGCGCGACAGAGCCGACTGCAGGGAAAGGGTTGGACCCAACCACATGGCTCGAGTCACATAAGTGCTAGGTTTAGGCTCGCACTGTGTTAGTTGACCGTAACCCATTCAAATATTTAAAAGGTTTGACTGGCTTTTAAAAATAGCAAATAAATTTGTAAAATCATGAAATTTTTAATGAGGCTACCGGGATGATATATTTCCCAAATAAATTTTAAAATCACATTATCACTTTGTAAATTACATAAATAATTGTCCTAACTCAAAATGTTTATTTAAAGGTAAATATTTTCTTAAGCCAAAATAATTTCTAAAAATCAACAAAAATTATTTTTAGTCAAGATAATCTATTTAGGCTTAAAGGAAAATACTTCCAGTCATAATACAAGTTTTATCTTGTATTTCCTTGAAAACTTTAAATAAGTTTTTGGTCTTTGCAAAAAGGAAGGTTTTACTTGTAACAAAGAACTCCCAATCGGTGATTAAGAACAAGAATGCTATGATCGTCCCATTATCGCTCATAATGCGATTATTATCGCTTATAGAATTGGGGTCATACAAACCTACCTCTTAAGAAAATCTCGCCCCTGGATTTGAAACAAGTTAAAGATTAGGAGAAAGTGAAACTGAACTGATTTATAAGGAAATTCAACATCTGTTGTCTTGATTTCCTTCAAAGATAGTAAAAAAGAACTTTGCATAATAACATAGTGTTATTATTACAGCTTGTTTACATTGCTTTGTTTAAACTTTCCTTTCTTGATTCAAAGGAAAATTCTAAACAACAAAAGATGGGGGTGCTCAATCGCATCAGATCTTCACGCTCCCAAGTGGCTTCATCTTCGTAATGATTAGCCCATCGAATTTTTAAGAACTTGACAAGACGTATTTCTTGTTCTGCTCCATTGTATCGAGGATATGTATTGGTTGCTCTTGATAGGAAAGGTCGTTGAGATCAAGATGCTCATAAGCGCTGCCTCAATAGGAACACGAAGGCATTTCTTCAATCGAGACACATGAAAATTATCATGCATCATGAGAGGGATTCTGTAGTTCCAATTGATAAGCCACTCCTCGCTTGAAATGATTCGAAGGGTCCGATATAACGAGGTGCTAGCTTTCTTTCACCAAAACGATGAGTGTCTTTCATCTGATACTTTAAGATAGACATGATCATCTACCTCAAAGCTCAATTCACGACGACGATGATCAAGATAGCTCTTCCGACGAGACTGCGCTTTCAAACAATCTCGAATCAAAGAACTTGCTCTTTCTTCCTTTACTAAGTCCGACCATAAAATGATCTTTCACCGCACTCTGATCAATTCAATGGGGTCCTCAAGCTCTCCTATACAAGGCTTCAAAAGGTAACATTTGAATACTTGCTTGGTAGCTATTATTGTAGGAAAATTCCACAAATGGCAAAGATTTCTCCTTCTTTGTTATAGAATAGCACATAGGCTCAAGAAGATCTTCCATCACTTGGTTCACTTTTCATCGACCACTAGTTTGAGGATGATAAGCAAGATCAAAGAGAGTTCACCCCATAGCCCTGATGAAGACAATTCCAAAAGGGAAGTAACCGAGGCCACTACGTAAACAATGACCTTGGGAACACCATGAAGACAAACAATTCTAGCAATATAAAGCTCGCTAGCCGCTTGCCATCAAGATGGTTTTGACAGAATAAAATGAGCCACCTTTGTCAAACGGCCGATGATTACCCACACAGATCTGACCCATTGGAAGTTTTGGGAAGACCAAGAATAAAATCCATACCGATCTCCTCCCATTTCCACCGTGGATAGGCAAAGGTTGAAGAGTACCACTGGCTTTAGATGTTCACTTTAACCCTTTGGCAAATATCGATTCAAAGAACATATCGAGCAATTTACTCTTCATTTGGCTCCACCAAAATGTTTTCTTTAAACTCGATACATCTTGGTACTCCTGTGATGCAAAGAAAATTTGGAATTATGAGCTCTCTGAAAATTAGACTCTCGCTGAGGATCCGCAGTACTACCAAACGACATGATATCGAATCATACCACGATCATCCTCGAAAACTCGCTGGCTTTACCCGCTCAAGTTTTCCTTAATTTCGCCACCTCGCATCGATTCTGGGCCTCAAGAATTTGAGATTCCAATGTAGGCTCCACTTGTAATGCAGAAGAAAACCTTCTTCCACCCACCAAGACTTAGGCGCCAAAATCAGACACAAGTCCTGGACGCAGTAGAGAAAATGTGCGCTTGCATTGAGACTTTCGCTAAAGCGCTCGCCACAACATTGGCTTTGCTCGGTGATAATGAATACCCATGTCGTAGTCCTTGATCAATTCAAGCCATCTTCTTTGCCTCATATTCAAATCACTTGAGTGAATATGTACTTGTGCTTTATGATCAAGATAGATCTCACAACGACACAAGAAGGTAATGTCGCCAAATCTTCAATGCATGGACTACGCAACAATTCCAAATCATGAGTAGGATAATTAACTTCATGAGGACGAATCGCTCGATGCATATGCCACAACTCGCCTTCTTGCATAAGCACACAACCAAGCCCATGGCGAGATGCATCACAAGAAATGTCAAAGTTCTTATGAATATCCCAAGAGTGAGAACTGAGTTTAGTCAAGAGAGTTCTCGTGGTCAAAACTCTCCTCACACTTAGCCGACCATTCAAATTTCTTTCTTTCAGAAAAGCCGAGTCGAGAGGTCTAGCAATTTTGGAGAAATTTTCAATGAACCTACTGTAATAACCCGCAAGTCCAAGAAAACTTCTGATCTCGTGGACACTCTTGGGAGGCTTCCAATCCAAGACATCTTGTACCTTACTTGGATCAACAATGATACCTCCTTCAGATAACACATGTCCGTAAATGCAACTTCTCCGAGCTGTAAAGCACACTTGTCGAACTTAGCATACAATGATGCCGACGAAGTGTTTCCAAAGACAAGACTCAAATGTTGTTCATAGTCCTTATCGACTTGAATAAATAAGGATGTCGCCTATGAACACGACAACGAACTTATCCAAGAAATCCATGAACACCGAATTCATAAGGTTCATGAAATAAGTCGAGCATTGGTCGCACTAAAGGACATAATAAAGATACTGCATAAACCGTAACGAGTAGAGAAAGTTGTTTTGGGAATGTCTCACTCTAACCTTGATTTGATGATAGCCCGACCGCAAATCAATCTTTGAAAAGACTCGCACCAACCAATTGATCAAAAAGATCATCAATTCGAGGCAAAGGATACTTGTTCTTGATAGTGACTTCATTTAACTGACGGTAATCTACACACATCCGCAAAGTGTTGTCCTTCTTCGACAAATAAAGCCGCATCCCCAAGGTGAGGAGCTACGAATAAATCCTTTGTCAAGCAACTCCCCGAGTTGTGTCTTTAATTCACCCAACTCGCTGACAGCATGCGATAAGGACTCTCGGATATAGGAGCGGCCTAACTAGTTCAATAACAAATTCCACTTCCGATCCGTGGCAAACCGAAGGTTCAGAAAGACATCAAGATACTCACAAACAATTGGTACTAACTCCAAGGAAGGAGTAGTATCAACTTGGTGAGCACACGATGAGAACCCACTGCCTCGGATTGAAAACGACTAAAGTGCCGCTTTCATTAATTAAAGAAATGGATTTATGAGCACAATTAATTTGCCCAAGGTTCTGGATAACCAATCCATTCGTGATAACATCCAACCCTTTAGAATCTATCACAATCAATCACCCAAAAGTCTACCCTTCAATATTTATATTGACATTACTACAGACTTGATCAGCCATAAAGGCTAATCCAGGTGAATGGATGATATGGGGTGGATGAAGATGATGCACAATTAAATGATGTTGAGTAGCAAACTACCTACTAACAAATGAATGGGATGCTCCAGAGTCAAACAAAACAGTGGCAATACTGAAATTAACTAGGAGCATACCAAGAACAACTTCAGAGGACACCGCTTCTCAAGAAGAACCGTTCACGCGACTCGAACCGAACTGGTCGCTTGACCACGGTCGGGGAAGGTGGTGCAGACGACAATGGTCGGGAAGGTGAAATAGGTGGTATCCTTGCGCCTTGGCATAACACCGATCGCGAAATGCCCGGCGCCCACAATGGTAGCATATAACTCCTACCGACAAGAATAACAGATGGCGGCGCTTTCACTAGGTCTTGCTGATTAGTGGAAGAGGATGGACGGGGCAACACCGCCGCTTTGGCGCAAATGGAGCTAGTGCTCGCGGTGGTTTAGGCAACCACATGCGAGGCCTGGTGAGTCGCTACCAGAATAATCGAGAAGTCCGCCGCCATGCGTGACTCTCCAAGGCCTTGTTCTTGCCGCCACAATAGCTTTGTTGACCAAATGGGAGAAATTCAGAAGTCATGCAAAGCTACACCATCCGCAATTCTTCGATAACCCATTCAAGAACCGGTTCCACGACGAAGGTCAATCAAACATCATCGTGGGCATATCCGCCGTGAAGTTGAACTCATGAAGGTATTCGGTCCACGCATTTTCGCCTTGCTTGAGAGCGAGAAATTCTCGCTGCTTGATAATCATCACTCCTCAGAATATGAGCTTCGCAAAAGCCTCCACGAACTCATCCTAAGTAGGGACATGTCCAGCAGTCGAATGGCAAGGAGGTTATCCCACCATATGCTAGCCGCCCATCAAGTTGATAATCGCGAAGAGAACCTTTTCTCTCTAACACCGAGCAATCAATAGCTTTTCTCAATGGTCCGCCGCCCTCGCCTTCCATGGGATCTTGAGAGCTAGAGAACATCGCGGTTGGTCCGCCAAAGTCAAGAAGATCGCCTCGCACATGATGACCTCCTCGCTCGACGGCCGGGCAACAGGAGAAGAAGTGTTGCACGCACCGCTCCAAGATGCGCTGTCGTCCATTCTGCGCGCCAATTTGCATGAGCACATCGCCCATAGAAGGTGGTGGAGGAAGCCTCTTCCGGGGACCACTTGGAGGACCCCGAGAATCGAAGGTTCTGCTGGCCTCCCGAGAATGGGGAACCAAGATGATAGACCTTCCTTGTTGCGCTCACATGAGTAGTAGGTCTTGTCATCCTGTACACATCATGGTTAACAACATAACAAGGATATACTGCAAACACAAACAAGGTTACGCTAGAAAAGAAACAAAGATCTGACATATAATGCATCATGCTATGCCATGTATTCAAGTTAACACCAAAATCGAACTTCATATAAACAACTAAAAGATTTGGTCACAAACCATACATTAGAGTCGGCCATAAAAGTCATCTTACAAGCCAAAAGTCAAACTTACATAGTCTTTACAAAATACCACCGCTCTAGTACATACATTTTATTTAAGGGCAACTACTAGATCGAAGACACTCAACCACGAGGGTTCATCGCCGAGGTACTAGCATAAAGATCCCTAAAGTTCACCTGAAACTCATTCAAAAGATGAGCTCGGGGAACCGTGTCAACAGGATCCAAAGGACTAATAAGACGCCTGAGATCCTAGAAGTGGCTAGTGACTTCAGAGGTGCAATCCGCAGGTGCGAGGAAAACCTACAGATCATCCGGGCTTGACGACTTGTCCATAAACAGCACGCACCGGCCACTGGAAGTCGAGAAGAGGTGGTGCAAAAGAAGCGGGAGAAGTCTCGTTGTCACCATAAAGCACGCTATGAGGAACGCGTTCATGTTGACTCAAGTAATAGGTACTCCCGGCCTCATTAAGACGATGCCGAGTTTCCCACAACTCCTCACAATGCAGCCATGGATTTGGTCCATGATGCGGACCATCTCGCCAACCGCCGCACTCCGAGGGTCTTCGCCAAATCAGTATCTCATCGAACATGCTCACTTCTGAGGTAGGACCTGATTCGGAAGTGGTCATAGGGTGGTTGAGACAATTCCACAAATCATGACGAAGAAGGCTCATCATCCTACTTGCAGCTTCCTGAACCGCCATAGCCTCAGAGGTGACAAGTGCTTGGACACAATAAGGAACACTGCCGGCTACATGCCTAGCGATGACGTTGATGAAGGCATGATACTCCTCCATCCCTGGACCTCGGTCTCGTCGATAGATGGCGTACTCTGGCTGGTAAGTAAAATTGGCTCGCCACATCATGTCCCGAAGTAAAGCTGGAAACCCATCAACATCTTCAGCTCGAGTCTCCTTGACCAAATACCACCCGCTCATCTATAGAAAAAAGACAAGATAAGAAAGCAATTCACTTTGGAAAAACCAACAGAAAGTTGGGCAAGAATTGATATTAAGGAGGATGAGAAATAAAAGATGTCATACTTAAACTTTCAAAATCATATTACTGCTTGAAAATAATTTTATCGTAAGACTCTCTAATTGTTTCGCCAGCTACTTCTAACCTACAGCAACGATGCTCGATACCAACGCTGTCAGACACCTGCTATTGAAATGTACTTTAATTGTAATTATATCAGAGCACAACTCTTAATTAAGGAACAAGTCGCCCTTTATTAAAGATCATGCTAAAGGTATAAATTTAACAAGTGACAAATCCAATAAACAGGATTCCTGATATATATATTTCACAATGGTTCCTGTGATCAACGACCATTGCATATATATCCTTTAACAACATTGCATCAAATACATACAAGTCATACATTGACATAATTAAACATAAGTTTACAACATTTGGTTTAGTATTACAATTATTAAGTGACTTGGTCACTTCAAAAGTCTACAATGAAGCAAAACAAAATAGCAACATCCACCAATGGCCTCATCCACCCGCAGCAATGCGTGGAGGAAAGAAGTAGCTTTACTGCTAGCGCCACCCCGATCGCTAACTGGTACTTCATAAAGATAACCATCCTCACCGCAACAATAGGTGATAGCACCTTGAGTACTGAAGGTACTCAAGAAGTCTTACACAAACTAATCAAAGAAAGTGGTTATTAGAGCCTATACAAAGGAGTAGAATTTATATATGCATAAGGTTGCAACAGAGGGTATAAAGGTTCAGATTTGCATAAAGCAATACATCTTAGCCTACAATTGCTAACTTTTCATAAAGCAATTTAATAATTCAAAATTGGACCGTAATGTAAGTAATGACATTAAATGTAACAAGACAAAGGCATGAATCCTCATGCAAAGCCAAAAACCGAAACCAGATTTGTAAATCAAAACTTCTATACAAGTGACATCAATTCAAGTTATCGCCCATGACCGTGGACACGCTTATTCGAATGCTTTATACCTCGCAGGTGTACATCTTTACCACATGACTTAGCTAGCCCGCTGCCTTCTGGATGCTTCCGAATGATGACATACTTCCTTTGGTATGCCGATCGGGAAACTAAGATTTGGTATTTTTCAACAAGCTAACACTATTGAGTTGGACCCCATGTGTGAACCGATCTCGCTTAAACAACGATCGATAGCATCCGCTAACCGGCACACATGTTGCGCCAAGAATGCCGATCCAAACAATTTAATGCGAATCGGGCTCACTACCCATATTAGGATGCAATCGCACCATTAAGGTACGTGATATGCTACTGAGCATATATACGCTCACCCTTCTAAGAACATCTCGATATCGACATACAAGCTCACATGGCATACAACGCACCATAAGACCTAAGCATCTATGCCATACAAGGTCAATACACATATTCTTACTTTCCCCGTTTCCAACCCAATAGTCTTAACATTTTACTTAACCAAACAGCGCCCATACATCGCATGTAGAAGTACGTGGGGACTTGAATTGAATAGTCGAGTTCGGTCCTTAATTAACCCTGACAAGTCCACCACAATTCCTAATCTGCACAAAAGCACCATCACTAGCTTCCTCTTGTCCAGATCAAGTTAAATATAAAACTCATTTCAAATAAGTAAACCGACAAAGAGTTTCAAATAATGAAGGTCTTTTAGATTCCCATGTTTGACAGATATGCTTGTCAAACTCTACAATTTCTAGACTGCATGTCTAAGCCAAATCAAAAATATACTATAGTATACAATACTATGCTAAGGTTGAGTGTATGAGTTTAATTAAGGTAATCCATCATGTTAGGTCATAACTAACTACTAATGTATCACAATTTGTAGTTTCAGAAAAATAGCATGCACAGATGTCACTGGATTTAGAAAAATCTATTGTATAAAACTTGGGATCAATATGGTGCATAGAGGAAGCTTGCCTTGATAATAGTATACTGCAGGTGCTCGTGGATGCCTAAATAGGTTCAATTACTTCAGCAAAACCAGATTCTAAAAGAAACAATAAAGTCCAATAAATACCAAAATCGACAATAAGTACAAAATGGAAGAAATATGCATGATCAATCTGGAAATGCATGATTGACAGTATGCTTAAGCCATAACCACCCTAATAGTGATAATAACCCATATTATAACTCATCGCTTTCAAATGGCGAAACTAGGTTTAAACTAAAGTTGCAGCTTTTCAGATTTTGAAAAGAACTGAAACAGACAGATTATAGATTTTAGAAAAAGGAAAATAGATCAAGCAAAGGTTCAAAATGAAGCTTATCCCGATCTATTAAGGTAGTTAATACCCTAAGCTAACCTTAACCTAACCCTACTCCTGCTAGATTACAAAAGCTAAAGAAAACCTATATTGCCTGTGGTTTGACAAAAGAAGACATAGATGATTTCACTACGAGGTAAAATAGATGATGACAAGAATTGAAAGATCAACTTGTTATGCTACTAGGGTTTAGCCGAGACCTAACTAGATAACCAAATGATGTGAGAAACCCTAGGTCTTGAAAATGATATAAAGGATCAAAAGTTAGAATAATCACTTTTCGCTTTAAAGCAAGTTGAAACTATGATGTTCAAAAGAATGATTCTGTGGACTTCGAGGTCATTAAGATGCTCAAGATGTTAAAAACTAGGGTTTTAGCTTACCAAGAGAAGAAAGACACCAAAAGTTGAGAAAGTCGATTTTGCTCAACAGAGAGATAACCTTCTGCTTTAGCCTACAAAAGATGTCAAAACCTTAGTGCAAGGTGAAGCCGTGGTTTAGAATGGATAAGCAAAAGGGACAGAGCAAGAACTCCACCGACAAAGAAGGAAAATGATGAGCTTCAGTGGTCAACAATGGTAACAAAGAAAAAGCTAGGGTTTATATATGGATGTTGAGCTACAGTGGCAAGATAGAAATGTCTAGAGTTGATGAGGTGTCCATTTAGAGCTAAATATCCCAAAAATTAGTTGCAAAGTTTTGGGATAAACCTCTCTCTCTCATGACAGAGATGACGCGCAGCACAGAGAGGAAGAAGAGAGGCAACACTGACATAAGGGCCCCACTGGGCCACACAATGCAAGGTTTCTTAAAACTCAAAGAATCTCACTGTCCGATTAGAAATGGGTGGTCGTGATAAATAGAGAGGTTAAAAGACTTTAATCAGATTCATAATATGGGCCGTGATCTCAATCGCTTGGCCGAGATTAAAACGGAGCCCAAAAGGATTTCGGCCCATTAAATCTAGACGCTGGATTGGAATCCAACAATCAAACAAAGAATACACGCCACCCCAACTAGATGAGATGACGCGCACCGCTCGATTAAACTTCTACGGCCGATTGACACGATCCGATGGTCCGATTGCATACACTCACCGACCCTACGATTGAAATCCAACGATTCATTAAATTTGGGCTTTAAGAGTCCACGGTCAAAAAGGCGCACCGTAGGATCTAAATCTAAGGGCTCAAGATAGCGCGCCTTTAATCTCAAAAGGAAAGGGCAATGCAGAGGATCAAGAATGGACGGCGCAGATTGAAGGAGGATCCGAGTCGTCCGGAATGCATACACCGACGCCGATCGTTAGATCAAGATCCAACGGCGAGATTGGGGCGCACACGCGACAAAGCGCGTGGCGCCATAGCCTTGCCCGCTCGATTAGAAATCAACGCCTCATCACGCATGGGGTTCGCTCGCGTCCGAGCGCGACAGAGCCGACCAGAGGGAAAGGGTTGGACCCAACCACATGGCTCGAGTCGTTAATTGCTAGGTTTAGGCTCGCACTGTGTTAGTTGACCGTAACCCATTCAAATACTTAAAAGGTTTGACTGGCTTTTAAAAATAACAAATAAATTTGTAAAATCATGAAATTTTTATGAGGCTACCGGGATGATATATTTCCAAATAAATTTTAAAATCACATTATCACTTTGTAAATTACATAAATAATTGTCCTAACCTAAAATGTTTATTTAAAGGTAAATATTTTCTTTAAGCCAAAATAATTTCTAAAAATTCAACAAAAATTATTTTTAGTCAAGATAATCTATTTAGGCTTAAAGGAAAATACTTCCTACCATAATACAAGTTTTATCTTGTATTTCCTTGAAAACTTTAAATAAGTTTTGGTCTTTGGCAAAAGGAAGGTTTTACTTGGTAACAAAGAACTCCCAATCGGTGATTAAGAACAAGAATGCTATGATCGTGTCCCATTATCGCTCATAATGCAGATTATTACTGCTTATAGAATTGGGGCTTATTACACATGTGGAGGTCACCCCATAGTTTGCGATGAGTAATTAATTGTGCTTTGCATTCGTTGTCGAAGTTTGAGTATGGTTGTGGGGAGTTGCAACTTTGTCAAAGTTGTTATCAGGTGGAGGCAGCTCGACTGACTCGCAGGCGGCCGACCACACGCCGGTGGTCCGATCACTCCCTAGGCGAATGACCGACGGTGTGAGCTCGAGTAAGATTTTTCCAAATGGGCACCAAACACTTACATCGGAGTGTTTGGGAATGTGTTTGCGCTAGGTGCCATCGAAAATAGAGTCTGGATGTGAAACTAGAAAGAGTTTTGCTGAAAAGTCCAAAGATGGTGTTTTCAGGATTTAGGAGGTGGTTTGACCAGACGTTGGTTGGCAGTCAGACAAGCCATGGTTGTGTTGAACTTTGTGGATTTGTCCAAAGTCTATGGATTCATGGCATATGTTTTTATCACTAATGTGGGTCAGGTTGGAATGAACTTGTTCTCTAAATGATTTGCTTGGTTTATTGTTGTGTAGGTGGCTCCGGAGTCAACTATGGTCAACAACAAGGAGGACCGAGACTTGGTTTGAGAGCCAAGGCCCAGAACGGGCATGAAGGTCGGTGAGATAGTTGGACTCGGACAAGGCACAAGATGGACAAGGGCTATGGAAGGCACAAGTGGTCAAGGTCAAGTGGGACATGTGGTGCGTCAAGTGACTTGGGCCCATTTGCTAACGAGGATGGTTCGGTTGGATCTGGACGCGTGAGACGCTTGATGGGAAGTCATTGGGGCCACATGGGTGATGGTGAAGCATGGGCGATGCTTCGAGGAGAATGAATTGGGAAATGTCGGTTGAGGGGCAATGTGGTCATTTGTGCAAAACCGAAAAAGTGAGTGGTTTACAAAACCACGGTGGTGGCCTAAGTAAATTAGGTCAAGGAGACTTCATGGTGGATAAGACATGATGATTTCGGGCTATTGGAGCCTAAGGTGAAGAACGACGCTTTGAAAGCGTGTGTGATTTTGGGAAGTGGTCTAATTGGATGTTGGTTGGCGGTCAGATCAGCCATGGGTGTGGTGAACTTTGTGGATTTGTCCAAATTCTATGGATTCATGGCATATGAGTATGACTAATGTGGGTCAGGTTGAAATGAACTTATGCCCAGAAATGGTTTGCTTGGTCTATTGTTGTGCATGTGGCTCCGGAGTCAACTATGGTCAACGACGACGAGGACTGGGACTTGGTTAGGAGATCCAAGGCCCAGAACAGGCATGAAGGTCAGTGAGATAGTTGGACTCGGACAAGACACAAGATGGACAAGGGCTATGGAAGGCACAAGTGGCCAAAGTCAAGCGGGACATGTGGTGCGTCAAGTAACTTTTGCCTGTTTGCGAACGAGGATGGTTCGGTGGGATCTGAACGCATGAGAGGCTTGACGAAAAGTCGTTGGGGCCACATGGGTGATGGTGAAGCATGGACGATGCTTCGAGGAGAAGGAATTGGGAAATGTCAGTTGAGGGGCAATGTGGTTATTTGTCCAAAACCGAAAAAGTGAGCGGTTTGCAAAACCGCGGTGGTGGCCTAAGTGAGTTAGGTTAAGGAGACTTCATGGAGGACAAGACATGACGATTTCAGGCTATTGGAGCTAAGGGTAAAGAACGACGCTTTGAAAAGTGTATGTGAGTGAAAAAAAATCCGATTGTGTAATGGGTTAATGGGGTTCCCATGGGTGTGTAGTGGATGTGATCCACTTTGTAACCAAGTTAGGGTTTCATGTGAACCTCCACTATATAAGGGGGCATTAGAGAGAGAAATATATATTTTGCACTTGAGCCTCCAAGAGAGAAATTAGGGTTTTATCCTCTTAGTGGAGTGACTATAATCCCTCCTCTCCATGTGGTAATAGAAGATCAAACTCGATTCATCATGTCTTATTTGTGTTCTTGCTTGATTCTCTTGCCTTCTTGAGGTGTTCTTGGTGATTCTTGGTTCTATCTTGTTCTGGTATGATTTGTGCTAAGATATAGCTTGCTAGGCTAGCTTCTAGGAACCCATCTAGAATTATCTTAGCTGCCTATATCTCACGAGCTTGAGTAAATCAAGTTTTCCTCTTTTGCACCTGCTCTGAGTACTCTTCCATATGATAGATAAAGGTGAAAACTTTGACAACAATTCTTAAAATTGTTGGTTGGAATAAGTGCCAAACATTCTAGGGTATATGTGTTTCAAATTTGGTGTGATTTGAACGAATAGATCAAAAGTTAGGTGAAATGCCCTCTTGAAAATCGTGTTGTTTTCAGTCGGTCTATAAGAGAGCGGTCAAACCGCAGGGGCCTACCGGTTAGACCAGCCTGATAAAGCAAGTGTCTAGTCCTGCTTATAGGTGTTGCTTCTCGGTGCTAGCAAGTTCAATATTTATCTTCACAATTGCTCGTAGCTGCTGCGGTGAAAAGATTGACGAATACCTGGGGGAAGTCATTCACCCCCCTCCCGACTACTTGAACCGACCCTACAACAGTATCATAATCGATGCTCCTACTATACGAGGACTGAACAACTGATTAAATTTTATGTTGGATTGAAAATATCAGCTAAAGCTCTCATTTTTCTATTAGGAATAATTGCATAATGCCCTTGCGTTTCACCAAATCTAGTAATTAGGCCTTGCATTAAAAGAAACATTGGTGCCCCGAGTCCATCAGGCCTCAACTATTCAGAAAAATGCTTGAGCATTTCTACAACATGAAATGTTGGAGTGGAATGTAAATGCCAACTCAGTATTTTGTAACTCAAATTGACAGAAAGATATTTTATTTTTCTGTACATCAAGGGCTTAAATAGTCAACTCCTTTTTAATACAGGTTTCAACGTTTGAACAAATTATAGAGGGCATTTGCATTTTCCTCTTTCCCTTATGTGAATGATCAACCATAACATGCATATCTAAAAAAAAGGCTTCCTAGCTAAATTTGAATATGCCTTATTGATTTGTCTGAATTAAATTTGCAGTTGTAAAAAAATTGAAGTCTGACCTTTTTTTGTTTAAATTGGGCTCAGGATTCCATTCCAATAAAAAGGGACATCACATCCATCAATAGGACAGGACATGGAAGACCAAAGACCACATGCAGTGACACACTTAACCCTGGGTGTCTCACTAATCCACCATGACACGATTTCACAAGCTAATCCAATGGAGACAAGCATCCTGTTTTTGTTGCAACACAAACATCACAAGGTGCAACATTATCCTTGTGTACTAATGCACGTGACCTCAAGTGCTTAATGCATGTAATATACCATTTTCGGTTGTCGATTAGTACCCTTCCGTTTGTCTTCTTAGTTTTCAAAACCTATTTCAAAGTTTGGTGTAAATGCAAAATTATCTAGTTTTGTCCCATTTCCAAGCCGGTTTTGAATTTCAATTGAACCTTGATTTCAATTTCAACTTCAGCTATTTGAGATTTGGTTTATTTGGAGTTATTGGAGTCCTTTGGATTTTAAAAGATCCCTTTCCTCTGTTTTGTTTCGATTTTTCCATCGGCTTCCTCCTCGCGCGTCGACCGACCACCTTCGGTCTCGACCACCTCTCGTTGTTGACCAGTGGTCGCTTGGTTTCACTCGCATCCTCCACTGTGTCCGATCCACCCCGCCACACCCCCACTCACTTTCTTTCTTCCTCTTTCTCCTCGGCGACGTGAGCCATATGTGCATTAAATGCCGTTGTTCGCCATGCCGCAACGACGTGCACATTAAATATCGTCGTCCCCTCCGTGTCATCGCAAATCCTGTCGCTCCATCTTGTCGCTCGGAACCCCCCTTTTTTCTCCTTCCTCTATAAATGGAGATGGAGCACCCAAGGAGCCCTCGCCCTCCTCTTGTTTCTCCTCCCAACTCTCCCTCTCTCGCTCGTGTTGCTGTGGTTTGCCCGAAGCTCCGAGCTCCGAGTTCAAGCCACCGCGCACCTTCTCTTGGTCCTCGCCGCTCCAGTGCCGCCTCTTCTTATACCCTCGTCAATTCATGAGCCAGAGCTCCTTGCAGCAATCCCCCCACTTTGTTTTAGTTTTGTTCCGCATGAGTCTTTGCTTTTCCTCTTCTCCTTCGGTCCTGACTGACCCCTTCATTGCCGTCCTCCTTCGCCATCGACCGTGAGCTTCCCTGCCATCGTTCACCATCTGCCGACCTCCTCCGGCCTATCTCTCGATCTTGGTGAGTTCTTCGTGCCCTATTCTCTCTCTCTCTCTTTTGTCCATTCAACCATCCTCTTAGTTGCGACCACCTTTTCGGTTCTGACAGTCCCTCTTATGGCCACGTTAAGTAGTCGTATCCTTCTTGTATCTCTCTTATGACCACGTTGAGTAGTCGTATCCTTCTTATGACCATGTTGAGTAGTTTATCCTTCTTGTATCCTTCCTTCGACCACTGTTGAGTAGTCGAATGCCTTTTTTCTTTTGACCACCGTTGAGTTGTCAAATCCCTCTTTTCCTTCGACCCTTGTTGTGTAGTCGAATCCTGTTTGTGGTCAAAACTGCCCCTTGCGACCACGCGAAGTCGGTTGGGCAGTACTCAAAACCCAGCTTCCAAAGCTCCATTCTCTTCTGTTTTGACTCTGATTTTACTGAAACTTGTTTTTGATTTTGTCTAAATTCAAGATCTTGCTTTTAGCAGTAGTCTTATTTAATTTCGAGTTCATTTGTTATTTCTTTAGTTTTTATTTGTTCCCTTTGCTTGTTGTTCCTTTTTCCGGTTCATTCATCCGAGTAGAGTTCGAAGAAGCGGGAGATATCCAGTGCGATCAGCTCTCGACTACCAAGACCCTATTACCTTTTAACCAAGGCGAGTCAATGCTTCGATCATTTTGAGCCTACATTTTATGCAAATTACGTTCCTTTAAAATTACCAAAATTGCATGTTTTAATTCCTTAAGCAAACGTATGTTAAATCTAGTTAAAAGCCCATTTGATGACTAGTCAACTTTATAATATCCTTAGACAATTGAATCCATTATTCCATGTCACCCTAGTAACTATGTGATAATTTACTAGCTATAAGTTGTACTTAAGTGACATTCTAGTCTTGCTTAAGTACCGGGGTACTAAAATGCCCCAATCATCATCTCTTAAAATCATGACATATTTTGGGGCAGTCGTGGGAGGTACATGACTGCAGTATTTGAGATAAATTGGTTTTTCTCATCAAAACCCCAACTTCTAACACCACATCTGGGCTGATGGTATGATGGTGGGTGCGGATGTAGCACGAGCTTGGTGGGAATGTAGTATGAACGCCCATATGACATTAAGAACTTAATCTAGTGATGACCTCCCATCATAAAACATATGCAACCACAAGTCTACAAAGTGCAACTTGGCTTAGTAGAGTTATTGAACCCTAAAAGTCATCTCGCTGGAGAGGATTGGGGTAGTACAAGCGGTGGATGCTTTCCGGCTTGAAAGATACACCGTGGTAAAGTGAAGTTACCAACTGCGCTAGTCGTTGTGGTGAACATCCCGCACAATGTATGGGTGTAACCCCATACGGGTGAGATGATGGAAGGGGCAAGATGATTTGAAAAGTTACTGTGATGGTCTCTCGACCACGTGACTAAGGAGTCGTGTGGGGCTACGAGTTGACTATCTCTTGTGGGTACAGTGTACAAACCTCTACAGAGTGTAAACTGTTTAAACAGCCATGCCTACGGTTAAAGGCGGACATGGTAACTTACTAGAGTTAGTTCTATTTCTAAAACCTTTGTGGTTGGGTTGAAAACTGGCTCGTGGATGTAACCCTGACTTGGGCTTGTTCCTAGGTGGTCGTACCCAGTGTTGTAATAGTGGTCATAGCTACATTTCAAAATAAGCATAGGTGGAGGTAACCTCTGCTGTATTTAATATTGCGCAATTACTCTCTTTCATAAAACACAATTTGGTTAAAATGCTAAGTGATAGGAATTTCTAATACTGATATTTGACAACTTTGCTTTAGCAAATAAAAGAACCCGAGCCACCCTCGTTAAACCTTGCATGCATATTATTGCATCTTGCGTGTTGGCTCGCGAGCACAGAAGCTGTGCTCACTCTCGCTCCTCCCTCCAACCCTCAGACCCCGCAGATCTTGGAGACTACGACTACTACGAGGACCCCGAAGTCGATAGGCAAGGCAATGACGAAGAGTAGTCTAGTTTCGAGTAGTATTGGTCTTGCCTCAGTCTAGCTGGCTCGTCGGTGCTTGCGTATGACTAGTATTGCCCAATGCCCTTGGTCAATACCAGTCATACTCGAGCTGGCCCAGTTGCTTGCCTGTGGAGAGATGGGCTCTACCTCTCCTTTTGCTTCCGCTATAGCTTCCACAAGTTTTTGAGTTGTAAAAATTAAGCCTGTTTGGCCCTTATGTAAAAAAAAAACTTGACCCGATGTGGTCTATGTCACTTTGACACTTGTATCTTAATGATTGGTTTGGTTTTTTATGGTGTATGAATTGATTCAGTGATGCATTCTGTGGGTGCTATCTACTGATCCAGGGAATAGCACAATATTTTCACAGAGTACTAAGATTTGGGTCTGACAAAGCTGTATCAGAGCATACGACTGTAGGAGCCTTAGTTAGACTGGTCGTGCTATAGGACTTGGGTCTTATTTTCAAAAAAACTAAGAAAAGTTTGAGCAAAATATAACGTATGTATTGCTCCTTCTTATCACTCCTAGTTCTAATCTCCTCCCTACCTTCGTTGAGTTTTTTTGACTCTCCCTATTCAAAATTATAGATGGTTGTATCGTCGTCTGATGGTGAGCTCGTGGACACCCTCCACCAGCTGGGCTATTGATGTAAGCCTATCCTCAGAGGCTGGTAGACCAGATACGCGAAGACCTTCTGCTAAGAGTACCCTTCAGATGTTGTGGTTTGTATCTTGTGTCGTGGCTTAGCATGGCATATATGTTATGTTTCAAAAGCCATGTAACACTTAACCCCCCTTATTATATTGCAGCGACTTTAGGCTTTGGATTGTATTTGTTTTGTTCTCGTTGTTGGTTTCGAATTCCTCTGTGTGTGCCTTAGAGGGCTAGTAAACCCTCATATACTTCCCTCTAGTTCTAAGCCTCTGTGTTTCTCTAGATGCCTCCTAGGAGAGTTGCTGCCCCAGTCCATGGTGCCTTTGCAGCAGACCGTGGTTGTGTCCGTGGTTGGGGTCGTGGTCAAGGTCTCCCTTCCCCGCCATCAGCAAACCCAACATTGGCGCGAGTCATGTTCCAGCATACACATATTCTCCAAGCCTTGCTTGCTAGTCGCAGATCAAACAACATCGTCACTCCAAACCGTAGACTTCTCAGACTGCACCCTACCTTCGCAATAAAGAATGAACCTCTAGAAGCTGAAGATTAGCTCAAAGATACTGAGAAGAAGCTCCGACTAGCCCGATGCCCAGAAAAAGATAAGGTGGATTTCGCCACCCATCAACTAAAAGGAGCCACCGCTGCATGGTGGGAGAACTACCTCATTGCCCGAGGTGGTGAGAGTCCTATGACAGAAGAAGAAGCAGAAGGAGCAGCAGCAGCTGCTGCGGCACCTAAGGTTGGGGATCAGCAAGACCCTACCGTCGTGCTGTTAGATGAGATTGAACTGGATGGAAGTTGATTCCCTAGGCTAAATAGTGAGTTTCGAGATCTCAAGCAGGGCCACATGTCAGTCAACAAGTACCTGACAAAGTTCAACTAGCTTGCTCGCTATGCCCCAAATGACGTAGCTGATGAAGAAGAGAAGATCGAACGCTTTTTGGAAGGAATGTGTGAAGACATGAGAGTCCGGCTTTTCCTCCACGGCTACCCTAGCTTTCAGCACCTGGTCAACAAGGCCTAGTACTCGAAAATGAGAAAAAGACTGTGGAAGTCAACCGCCAAAGGAAGATGCCATTCCAGAGGCCCAGGGTAGCTTCCAGCAGAAGTCACCATTCCATGGCAGCTCGTCCTTCTGACCACCAGTAGCCTTGCCGCAAAGAACTCCAGCTCCAGCCCCGCGTCCAATGGGAATGGTTTTTGTACTCTTCGCCCCACAGGGCAACCTGTAGCAGTCAACCCAATTGCCCATCTTCACTGCTTCAACTGTGGAGAAAAAGGGTACTTTACCAACAAGTGCCCTCATCGCCAGAACTCCGTCGTGAAGATCAACCCAGGAGCCACACCATCTCAAGGCTAGTCATCAAATCAAAGCAAGAGTGATCAGACTTCGTAAGCCTCGAGGTCTACCCCGACACACTACTACAAAACAGGCCATACCAGACACCTCATTGCAGCATTTGCCCAAAGGAGCCGTCAGTGTTGAATTTTATACTGACGTTCCATTTGGAATCATCTGTGATACGCCTCATCACAGACGGTTATTATTACCAACCGCTTAGATACTTCACTGACGTTGGTATAAGAACCGCTCAGGATAGTTCTCATCACGACGGTTCCTATTACGAACCGTCTGTGATACTTCAAAGACGATTCGTAATATGAACCGCCCGTGATGAGGACGCTTATCATAGACGGTTTGTAAATAAAACCGTCAGGAATATCACGCATTTGCTCAATTTGAGAACCGTCGATATATACTAGTATCACGCACGCTATATTAAATAACCGCTCAGGATAGTATATCGCCGCATTTGGTTCCAAGATAGAACCGTATGTGATATTTATTTCCTACCTCTTCGCCTCCCCGCGATGTGTCTCTTCATCTCCCAACGCAAACCGCTCTTCGCCGCACGCCAACGATACATGCGCCTCTTCGCCTCACATGCCGCTACTCTAATTCTTTATAAGACGAATAATTCATCAAGATTAAACTCCTCTCATCACTCTTCATCTCACGGTTTTGAGTACGTGACACGCAGCAATCACCAAGGTGAGCATGCGAGCGAGCAAGCCGCACACAAGGCGAGGAGGTCGGTGATCGCCGCTTTTCTCACGATGTCGTTGTCGACATCGTTTACCGTGGTGGCGCGAGCTCTCCTCGCCCATGGAGGACCTATGCACCTACGACACGTGCGCACATCTTTATATCTACAATATACATACGATGTACTACTATTTATTCTAACATCTTGAATTTTGTATGTACGTATATTGAGTTGCAAGGCCTTGTACAAGGTGTTCAAGGAACGCGCGTGGGAGGCGCGTGGCCGGAGCAAGAGGAGGCGATGAAGTGGCAGACAACGAGCGCTACTCGCCGCCAACCACCGCCGGCGCCGCAACCCGGGCTTATTTCATCGCCGCCCGCTTGTTCGCGCCCCAAGACATGCGCCGCGCCTCATGTTCCTTGAACGGCGCCATGGTCGCCACAAGGCCGCGCCACGTGCTCGATCTCTCTCTACACGGCGGCGAGACGCGGCGACGTTGGAAGCACTACATCGCCCAAAGTCGAGGACGAGCCGACCGGCGGGCGGTGCGAGACGCCAAGACCAACCGGAGTGCGGCGGTGCGAGGCTCGCCGCGACATGTTCTAGGCGGCGCTGGGAAGAAGGCCGGGCCATCGGGCCGTGTGGGCGCTGCCGAGGATGGCCACCGGCACGAGCACCGGCCGCGGTGTGGAAGGGTGGGACGACACGCCATCTTCGCAGATGATGACTACAGGATTAGGCATGAGTATGCGTTTCTTTACAAAGGTGTTGGACTATTTGCCAAAAATTTCAGCTTTTTAGGTTTCTAGAAAGGTGGTGCACCGACTATTTTCTAAATTAAATAAATTTTTAAATATACGGTCCACAAGGACAGAGGGATTACAATTCCACGCTGACATCAAAATATACGCACGATTATATTACAAGTCCATAACACATGATGTTATGGAATAAATTAATTACAATGGAGTAATTTCTTAATTAAAATATAGCCCTTCATGATGATCGACGCATATAGCTAGCTTCCTCATTGGGTTCTTCCTCGAGCCCGATGCCGTCTCCGAAATGAGGCAACTCGTCAAATTGATTGTATTCTTCCTCGCCCACTATATTCTCAACTCCGACAATTCTTCTTTTTCCATGAAGAACTATGTGACGCTTCTTATTTGCCGGTCGGTTACATAGAAGACTTGAACAACTTGGTTAGCCAAGACGAATGGTTCGCTTTGTATCCGACACGATCGAGGTCCACGGAGTGACACCGCATTTGCTTCGACCTTCACCGTGGGAGATGGACCCAACGGCACCAAATAGGGGATCTTGAAAAGCACGAGTCGAGCTCTCATATCTCCTCTATTTGCCCATAGTACGAGCTCCTCACCCACCGGCATCGAATGCATCTATGCGGACACCTGCTCGGATCGTGCTCTTTCTATCCTCGAGCTACCGATAAAATGTGTACCCATTTATGTCGATCCTTGCCATGTGACAATTGTAAATTGTGGCCCTTTTACCAACCATAGCAGCAGATCATCACTTGATGACCTCCTACCATGATTCGCACCTTTAACCATTCGTTGAACCGAGCGGTTGTGCTCTCTCGTGATCCAAACCTCCGACCGGTCCGATTCTGGTTGGCGTACCATGTCTTTGTGCTTGTCGATGTACGGGGACACTTGGGTTATATGTTGCAAGACCGTGAAATGGGCTTGAGCGCACGTATCCAGATCGGAGTGATTGTTTTCTTCCGATGGTCCCGATACTATCCAGCCTTCCTCATGACGCAGATAGAGGCACACCCTATCGGTTCCACCGAGCCATGTAGTCGACGCAGAACTCAATGGCTCTTCGGTTGCATAACCTTCGATGATGCCGCTCCTCACGAGATCGATTCCGACGAGGACTTGAGAATTCCCATATACCTCTCGAACGAGGTACATATGACGAGGAACACAGACCACATATCTTTATCTCTTTCACAAGATGAACAATGAGATGGACCATGATATCGAAAAATGACAGAGGGAAATACATCTCAAGTTGACATAGAGTCGTCACCACCTGCCTCGTAGAGCATCTAGTCCTTCTGATCGATGACCTTCCGAGCAATTGAGTTGAAGAAATAACACGCCTCAAGATTGCCACTCGGACCTTGTTCGGCAAGATACCCCTAATTGCAACAGAAGCATTTGTGTCATCAAGACATGACAATCATGAGACTTCATACCAATTAATTTCAAATCTTGCATAGAAACAAGTTTCTTAATGTTAGCGAGTAACCAGACGGGACTTTGACACCATGCAAGCTTTGCACAATTAATTTCTCTCGGCCTTGGACATATTGTAGCAAGCTAGTGGAAGGTATGTTCGTCCTTATCGGTCTCTTTCTGCTAACTCGGTCCTTATGTTCATATCAACCAAGTCACGTCGTGCGCTAATACCATCCTTTGTTTTGCCACTAATGTTCAGTGAAGAGACCAATCAAGCTTTCACATACATTCTTCTCCACGTGCATGACGTCGATGCGCTGACGAACTTCTAAGTGCTCCCAATAAGGCAAGTCCCAAAAATTGACCGCTTCTTCCGGATGTTCTTCCGACGGTTTTTAATTTACGCCCTTCCCAAGCACAACATCGATATCCTTAACCATATCATAGACCTCTTTCCTCTAAAAGCCCTTGAGCCTGAATCGCCCTCCTTATTTCCGTCGAATTGTTTTTTCATCTTGCGGTATGGGTGACTCACGGAAGGAACCTCACGGTGACGCATATACACAGCTTTGCGCGAGTTGTTCACCATACACTCTCGTAGCATCTTCAGATTACCGCAATCAATGCATGGACAAGACATAAATTCTATCCCCTTATTCAAAGATATCCCGCTCATGGCGCCATTAATGTACTCTTCACTCACACGGTTCGCCAGACATCCGATTCCGGTCCATCTATCGCTACACACGTAACAATTAGTAGTGTTAAATTATATTAATAAACCGCAAATACGTTACTCCTCTTATTAACCAAATACACTAAAATTGATTAAAGATAAACCTAGAGCAAATATAAAGAGTTAAAGATCGTTACCCTCGGAGCTCACGACTAAAATTCCTAATATCCCGCGAGATTCCTCATTGTCCTTCTCCTTCAGGCCACAGTGCAATGTGAGACTTAAATGAACAGGGCAAGAGAAGAGCCACAATCAAATGCACCTCCCCATAAGCTTATCCCACTCGAAAACACCCACACCAAAACAAAACACTCATTCACAACACCCAAACCAAGAGCTACCACCAAAGCCAAGCCTTACAAAGCAAGCATGCAAGCCAATAGCCATAAGTTGCTAGGGCAACCCACAACCAAGAACAAGGCAAGCAAAATAAACAAGCCTCCTCCACAGCCAACACAGAGCAAAGCTTCTCAAGCCCTCTATTCCAAAGAAGAGATCAGAGGCGCTAAAGGTGGGGTCATCGGGTCTTTATATTTATAGGGGTGGCATATCACGAGGCGGCTCTTATTCCCAACCGTGCATGATATGAGATATATCATGACGGTTCCTCTCACTAACCGTCAGTGTTTAACTTATCTGAGACGGCTCCATGTGGAACCGCTCGCGATATACTCCACTCCATATCACGCGGTTAGTAAGGAGAACCGTCTTTGATATACTCACATCACGACGGTTCTATTAACAAACCGCCTCGTCATGTGAGTATATCACGCACGGTTCTCCTTATTAACCGCTCGTGATATGGAGGATATCATGACGATTCCACATGGAGTCGCTCAGATCAAGTTCAACATGACGGTTAGTGAGAGGAACCGCTCGTGATGAGGATATTATCACGTATGGTTCTTCATTCAACCGCCTGTGATAGCGTCTGAGCATGTATATGCGCAAATAATTAACAAAATGAATTGCCCGATAATAAATAGGTGATAAAAAGACCATATCATCACGCATTTATAAAAAGACCATATTATTTTACATCACGCATAATAGATCGCCTTATCATTTTTACATCATGCATTTATAAAAAAGGATGAGCGATCATATCTTAGTCTTCAAATCTTCGCACGCATTCTCTCTTTCCGGCTTAGGCGGGATTGTAGGATCAAGGATAACCGACTAGAGGGGGGTGAATAGGAGGTTTTTAAACTTTTAAACAAATTAACGAGATAAGCTAATTAATAACTTAGTCTAAACAAATTATACTTCTAGCTAAGCAATACAAGCACAAAGATTAAGCTAGAAATATAAATGCAGAAGAGTAAAGACTAGGAATAACCACAATGAGACAACGATGTTTTCCCGTGGTATCGAAGACTTGCCGGTCTTCACTAGTCCACGTTGAGGGACCTTGAACCAATCAAGCCGGCTCCACGTATTAAGCCTTTCCTCGATCACTATTGGTTGTTCTTCCTCCTCTCCGGAGATGGTGAACACCAAACCACTCACAATATGGGCACCGGGCCTCTTCACAATCTTGTTGAAGAGATCACCGTGCAATCACCGCCAAGCCGTCTAGGAGTTCGGCAAAACTCCAAGAGTAACAAACCAAGACCTTCGCTTGACGACACTCAAGTGCAATAGGATCAACTAGAATGATGAATGCACTTTGAATGAGCTCAACAACCTCTCAAAGAGTGAACAAATGAATTTGAGGAGTTGAATGAATGCACAAGGCTCTAAGGATGTTAAATGTGGTCTAGCACACTGTCCTTGAGCTGGTGGGGAAGTATTTATACCCCCCAACAACAATTATAACCGTTGGAGAAAAACCCACTTTTTCACCACATGCGGTACTACCGCCATGCAAAGGCGGTACTACCGCACTTCTCCAACCACTACAAAGAACGGCTATAACAGATGCATTAAATGACCGACATAGCCGCTTAATCTTGCAGACGGTACTATCGCCAACCGACGAGCGGTACTATTGCGCAGCGGTCATACCGCAAGGAGATTGCGGTACTACCGCTTTCCAAGAGAGACAAAAGGGTGCTTATCGAAAAAACATACCGCTTAACACCGCAGATTACCGTATTCCGGTCATACCGCATGAACACTGGCGGTAATACCGCGCTTAGGTTTTGGCACCGAAATCAGAAAAGAGACTCTCTGTAAAAAAACATACCGCCAACTAACGACCGGAACAACCGGAGTGCGGTAGTTCCGCACAAACAACGCCGGTAGTACCGATTGTCCTGACAGTGCATAATTGGTTTTGGAAAGAGAATCCATATGCATACATGATCCTAAATTGATCCATAGAGCACAAGACATGCCTTCAAGCTACATGACATGATCCCTCTTAATAGTACGGCATTTAACCTATAATCCGGTCTTCCATTTATTTCTCCTAAGACCGGTAAAAGAAAATAATATCAAAACCACTTGTACCTTATCCTTGTGCTATACTTGATCTTCATAAAACTTTTAGCATGCATCTTCAAGATCATATTTTCCAATGGGACTAGGCCTTGTAAAAACTCAACAAACCAATAAGTCTTATTTTCACATATTATCATAAATTACCAAAACATATTTTTAGGGGCCTAGATGCTTTTCAATCTCCCCCTTTTTGGTAATTGATGACAACCTAGTTAATATGTGTGAAGAAGAGTTTTGAATATATCCAAGATTGTGAAACAAGTGTATATTCTTTTGATGACTTAACACAAAGAAAGCTCCCCCTAAACATGTGCATGAAATAGATAGAACAACTTGAGAGCACATGTAGAGAATTGTGACAAATTTTTGGCGTAGTTTCTTTTAACTTGTTGAAATTGAGGAAAACTTGCGATGATAAGGAATTGTCATAAAGAAATTTCATAGAGATAATATCACATTTGATAATTAAGACAACCAACAAGTTACGAACAAGGTAATACTAGGATGAAGTTATTACAAGCAATAAAACATCAAAAGACTATAATGTCGACACCCTTAATCCTTAGAGCTACTTTCTACTTCTCCCTTTGGCATCAAAGTGCCAAAAACAAACATCAAGCACTGGATCCTTAGGGAAAAGGCGCGGATCTCGAGAGGCGAGGAGTTGCATTTGAGTGGAGAGACCGGAGCACTGGTGGAGTACGAGTGCGACGACGCGTGGAATCGTATTGGAGACGAAGGGCGTGGAAGAGGTGGAAGACGCTGTTCCATAGAGTCAATCGTCTTCACAGACGGCAAGCCCGAGGGGAAAAGGCGCGGATCTCGAGAGGCGGAGCAGCATTTGAGCTGGAGAGCTGGAGCACCGGGTGGAGTACGAGTGCGACGACGCGTGAACCTTATTGGAGACAGGGACGTGGAAGAGGTGGAAGACGCTGTTCCATAGAGTCAATCGTCTCTGTCGGGGGACGGCAAGCTTGTTGTTAGTCTCATTTCAAAATCTATAAGAGCTGTCCTCATCTCCCGTGAGAGACTTTCATCGCATCAGTTATTAAGAATGAGAGTCCGAGTGGTAAGAATCGAGCAAGAGTGGCTTGACCGTGAGAGCCTTCTGCATTGCCTCCTTTAGGGCAATTTCTTCTTGTTGTGCTTGCTTTGTGCCTCATCGTGCTTGAAAACGAATGGGGATTTTCTCTGGGTTTGTAAAACTTATGGGGTGATCCCAAACCACCCTGATACTCAATCTTACTAAGAATTAGGGCCATGATGTAAGGAGCATGATAAATCCGCTTTACCCTGTCATTCTTAGAAGAGACAATCCCCCTGATGATGACATCCACAACATCAAGCTTTCTCCCATGGGAGATATTGTCAATGATATTCCATGCATGTCCTCAAATAGCATCAAAGTTACCACTCTTGGGAAGAAAAGTGTGATTAATAATCCTATTAATCAAACTGGGAATAGGTAGCAAGCCATTAATTTTCCCCGGAGTGTACGACATTCTGATCATAAAACTCGTCGGCCGAACAAGTAAGCGGATCACAAAAGCTTATCCCAATTGCCGAGTGTATCCTCGGACACGCTCAAAATCACCTTAGTACTCTCCACATACCTGTAATGATCATCCACTTCATTTTCTTCAAATCGGAGATACATACAAAGTGGCATAGAAGCATGCGATGATCTCTTCATCATAGTCATTCCTGAGGCCACAAAATCATGAAGACTAACTTGCTGAAAAGAAGATATATTCCATCATATTTTTCTAGGAGTTTATGTGAGACCACTTTATGCATTTATGATCTCGCAAATTTCTGTGATGATCATAAATTTGCTCATAGACTTGCTCTGGAACTTGGTGTGGAATGCGGGATTTATTGAGTTGGAGGCGGTAGATATTGATCTTTATGTCTCGAATTGCATAGTCATCAGCTGATATGAGCCTGAGATCAATCTGAGGTTCTTCTGGATCTTCCATCTCCTCATCTGATTGAGCCTGGACTTCTTCTTCTATGTTAGGCTCAGAATCAGAACCTGACTCATGAGGAGGAGATCCTTCCTCACTGTCAGAGCCATCCGTTGCAGGCCCTTTTCCCTTGCCTAATGGATCATCCAAAGGGTCGGCAGGAGGTTGAGTGGAAGATTGCCCTCGACGAGTTCCAAATCTTGTCCTTGGCATCTTTACAAAGAGAGGATAGGTTACAAGGAGTTCAAAAGATCAAGGAATCTAAAGATAATTTGAATGGAATGATTATCGTTCTGGTCAGTAAAATCGGTAGTACCGTAGTTCCTCAGCCGGTAGTACCGAGGTGCGGTAGTACCGCCATTTTCTTGCCGGTATTACCGCATCCCGTGAGTTCCAAGACTAAGAACACAGAGTACCGCTTTTACTGATCGCGACATAGGGCAAACGATTTAACCAAAAATTGATGTTTCTATTGGATTTGAATCCAAGAAATGGATGTAATATCATCATTAAACATCAATAATGTTGTATTGCCCAAAAGGATTCGCAAAAATCACCAACATTTCAAATTTTCTCGAAATAACGACCTAGGGTTTGATTCGGTGGTAAAACAAGGAAATGTGAATGTTTTACCTTGAGGATTGAAGGAGATAAACCCTAGAGATGCAAGGAATTTGCAAAGATCTGAAGATCAACCGAGTTTTAGATGGATTGGCCGAGAGTTTTTCGAAAGAGAGAGAGACGGAGAGAGAGAGGAAGAGAGGCAAGAGCACGGGAGAGAGAGAACCCTCTGGGGGTTACTTTTTCTACCGAAACCGATGCGGTAGTTTCGCCCTATTGCCGCTGGTAATACCGCAAAGCGGTAGTACCGTGGTTTTTGTGCCGGTAGTACCGCACTGCGGTCATACCGCACTCAACCCGCCGGTCATACCGATTATCCTGGAACTTCAAAAACAGTTCTGGATAAAGATTTGATGGGATTATTTGCAAATGACTCTTAGTTTTGCAATCAATTAAGAGTCATTTAGGGATCATTATGCATAGAATAGACTAATGTCTATAAGAGAACATAATTTTTTATGAACATAGATAATCGTTTTAATATTTTTGAAAATATTTTCTTAAAGAAGATTTTGAATAACACCAAATCAAACAAAATGCATGAGGCAAAAGTTTCAACCAATATTTGAATAATCTATGACATTTAATTCATTCCTCAATTTGCAAACCGCCTTCATCTAATGGTTTGGTGAAAATGTCCGCTAATTGATCTTGGTTCGGATGTGGCTAATTTCAATATCTCCTTGCCCACATGATCTCTCAAGAAATGGTGGCGAATGTCGATATGCTTGGTTCTTGAGTGTTGGACAGATTATTTGCTATTTTTACCGCACTATCATTATCACACAAAGAGGCATTTTATCAATCTTAATTCCATAATCCATCAAGGTTTGCCTCATCCATAGCAATTGAGCACAACAACTACCCATGAGACATATTCGAAGCCGTGTGGATAAAGCTATGAAGTTTTGTTTCTTGGATGACCATGATACTAAGGATCTCCCTAAGAATTGACAATTTCTCGAGGTGCTTTTTCTATCCACTTTGCAACCCGCATAATCGGAGTCCGAGTATCCAATTAAATCAAACTTAGCACCTTTAGGAAACCATAGGCCAATGCTAGAGGAATGCTTTAAATATCTTAGTATTCTTTTACGGCCATTAAATGACACTCTTTTGGAGATGCTTGAAACCGCACACATGCAAACACTAAACATGATATCGGGCCTAGATGCGGTGAGATAAAGTAAACTACCAATCATAGATCTATAAAGCTTTAAATCTCTCGATTTACCTCCCTCATTAAGGTCGAGATGACCGTTGGTTGCCATGGAGTCTTGATAGGTTTTGCATCTTCCATGCCAAATCTCTTGATCAAGTCCTTTGCATACTTTGTTTGACTCACAAAAGTTCCATCTTTGAGTTGCTTGATTTGAAGTCCAAGGAAATAGCTTAGTTCTCCGATCATGGACATTTCAAATTCCTAGACATCATATCACCAAACTCTTTGCAAAAGTCTTGATTAGTAGATCCAAAATGATATCATCAACATAAATTTGACATACAAAGAAATCATCATCTAATACTTTGGTGAACAAAGTTGAATCAATTTTCCCAATTTTGAATCCTTTTGAAACTAGAAAATCTCTAAGGCGTTCATACCATGCTCTAGGAGCTTGTTTAAGACCATAGGCGCCTTGGAGAGTTTATAGACATGATTTGGATTCTTAGGATCTTCAAAACCGGGAGGTTGTTCAACAAAAATAAGTTCGGATATTTCTCCATTTAAGAAGGCACTTTTGACATCCATTTGAAATAATTTAATGTCAAAGAATGATGCAAACGCAAGTAATATCCTAATAGATTCAAGCCTAGCTACAGGAGCAAAAGTTTCACCAAAATCCAAACCTTCGACTTGTGAAAAACCTTGTGCGACCAATCTTGCTTTGTTTCTTACAACCATGTCGTTCTCATCTTGCTTGTTTCTAAACACCCATCTTGTACCAATGATATTGTGTTCTTTGGGTCTATCTACTAATGTCCAAACTTCGTTTCGAATGAAATTATTGAGCTCTTCATGCATTGCAATCATCCAATCCGGATCTTCAAGTGCTTCATCTATATTCTTTGGCTCAAGAGAAGAGACAAAAGAGTAATGTTCACAAAATGAAGCAACACGAGATCGAGTTTGAACACCCTTACTTACATCACCCAATATTTGATCTATTGGATGATCTTTTGAAATTGCATTGTGGATTCTTGGTGGTAGGTTTGATGGTTGATCATCTTCCTTATTGTCGTTTTCTTTCACTTGAATTCGACTTGTTGTGGAAGAGGTAGGAGGTTCAACTTGAGTAGAAGATGACAGTTCATCTTTCGGTTTGATGTCGCCAATTTGCATATTTTCCATAGCCTTTCTTAACAATTCATCACCTACATCATCCAAATTCTCATGCCCTTCTTGGGAGCCGTTAGTTTCATCAAATTGAACATCGTGTCTTTCCTCAACTAAACCGGAGTTTTGATTAAAGACACGATATGCTTTGCTATTAGAGGAGTAACCAAGCAAGAAACCAACATCACACCGACTTGCAAATTTTGAAAGACGAACACCCTTTTTCAAAATGTAACATTTGCAACCAAAGACACGAAAATAAGAGATGTTCGTTTTCTTCCAACAAGGAGTTCATAGGAAGTCTTTTTCAAAAGGCGATGCAAATAGAGACGATTTATGGCATGACAAGCGGTATTGATTGCTTCCCCCAAAACTATCCGGAAGTATTATATTCATCAAGCATTGTCCTAGCCATTTCAATTAATGTACGATTTTTCCTTTCTACAACTCCATTTTGCTCCGAGTGTAGGTTGTGGAAAGTTCAGTGCTTTATTCCAAGTTCATCACAAAAGTATTCAACTTTAGTATTTTTGAACTGGAACCATTATCACTACGAATTTTCTTTATTTTGAAATCAAATTCATTTTGAGCCCGTTTAGCAAAGCTTTTGAAAATTCCGGAGGTTTCACTCTTGTCATCTAGAAAGAACACCCATGAATATCTAGAGTGATCATCTACGATAACTAAACAATAGCTATTTCCCCCGATACTCTTATAAGTTGTTGGCCCAAACAAATCCATATGTAAGAGTTCCAATGGTCTAGAGGTTGACATGATACTCTTGGAAGGGTGAGAGCTTATGACTTGTTTACCGGCTTGACAAGCACTACAAAGTCGATTTTTCTCAAACTTCACATCTTTCAAACCAACAACTAGATCATGTTTGAAAAGCTTTTTAAGTTGAATCATGCCAACATGAGCTAGCCTTCTATGCCAAAGCCAACCCAAAGAAGTTTTTGCAATTAAACAAGTTTGTAAGCATGAAGCATTTGAGGAAAAATCAACCAAGTAAAGATTTCCAAATCTAAAGCCTTTGAAAACTAAAGCATTATCCTTTACACTTGAAATTGACACACCTTTATTTGAGAAGGAGCAAATTAAATCAAGATCACATATTTGAGCAACGGATAATAAATTGAAATTAAGTGATTCAACTAAAGATACATTTGAAATGGAAAGGTCATTTGAGATAGCAATTTTACCCAATCCTATTACCTTTCCTTTACTATTATCTCCAAAGGTGATCTTGTCACTTCCTTTTACGTTCTCGAATGTGGTGAACATTTTTCTATCACCGGTCATGTGTTGAGTGCATCCACTATCAAGCACCCAATGTTTTCCACCGGTCTTGTAGTTCACCTACAAAACAAGAATCAAGTTCTTTTAGGTACCCAAATTTGTTTGGGTCCTTGGAGGTTAGTGACCAAGGCTTTAGACACCCAAATAGCATTCTTTTTAACGCCTAAAATCGAAGTGCCAATAAATCTTGCAATTATTTTACCATAAATGGATTTCTTAAGCATGTAGCAAGAATCATAAATGCCATATGATTTAACATTAATATTTAAACAAGCATTTGGCATGTGTCCTACCTTACCACATTTATTGCAATATTTACCATTTTGCTTAATAAACCTTGGAGGCTTGTTTACCGGTTTCTTACCTTTCTTGGGCACATACCCAAGTCCTTCCTTATTGAATGAGCACCTTTGCTCACTTAATAACTTGTCAAGGGTTGATTTACCCTTGAAGCATCTTTCCAAGCTCTTACTTAGCTTGGTGACTTGCACTTTTAGCTCATGATTTTCAACAATTAGCAAAGGGTCACACGTATTATTCATACCAATAATTGAATCATCATTTGAGCAACAAGATATGAATAGCAAGTCATCACAAGAGGTAGAAATACTAGACATGGTTTTAGCATTTGGCATACTTTCTACTCTTGGCATCTCATTCATTAAATTACAAGTAATACCAATATTTGAATGAGATTTTTCTATATCTTTTAGGAGAAAAGAATCATGACCTTCCTTTAGCTCCTCATAAGAGTCTTTTAGAGAAATATACTCTTTCTTTAAGACTTTAAATTTTGATTTCTCTTTTCCAATATATTCATTTAAATCTTCAACCATGTCCATTAATTCATCATATGATGGAGCATCATTATCAATAGATTTTACCTTATCTCCTTTCGCCATAAGGCATGTAGGAGACGTGAAGAGTGATGGAGTTTCCTTTATGGCGATGCCGACAAGTCCTCTTTTCTTAGGAGACTCTTCATCACTTGATTCGGAGTCGGAATCCGAATATTCTTCGTCGGAATCCCACTCTCCAATGTGAGCTTCATTTTTGCCCCCTTTATGAAGCCTTTTGAAAAGCTTCCTCTTTCCATCGAATTCCTTCTTCTTTAATGGTTTATTTTTGTCATCCTTCTTGTTGGGGCAATTTAAGATTATGTGTCCCTTCTCATCACATCCATAACAACGAATGTTACTATATCTCTTGTTGTCACTTGAGGATTGCCCTTTCTTGAATTTGTTGAATTTGAAGTTTCGATGTGGGCGTCTTCTTATGAATTTCTTCATTTTCCTCACAAGAATAGCGTACTCCTCATCCGAGTCTTCTTCTTCATCCTCATCATCACTTGATTCCGCTTTAGCTTTGAAAGCGGTAATTTTCTTCTTGGATGAAGATGATTCCAATAGCTCTTCCTTGTCCTTCTTGTATAGCTCGTTAGTGATGAGGTTGCCCAAAAGTCCGGTTGGTGTCATTCTTGGCAACTCGGGAGAGTTGAGAAATAATGTCACCAATGTCTCATATTTATCCGGGAGGGCCCTAAGCATTTTGCGCACAACATCAACATCAAGAAGGTTCGTACCAAGACCATTGAGTTCATTTATAATGTTGTTTAGTCTTGAATACATCTCGGTGATGTTTTCATTTGGCAACATTATGAATGTCTCATATTTAATCCGAAGCCTATGCAACTTGGCTTCTTTGACCGTGGATGTGCCCTCATGAATTTCGGAGAGGGTGGTCCAAATATCATGAGCGGTTTCCAAATTGCTCACTCCATTAAACTCATCCGCGTTCAAAGCACCAAAGAGAGCATTCATTGCTTGAGCATCTAAATGAGCATTACGTTCATCTTGAACCATGAGGATTGTTGGATCAAGAGGTATAACGTAACCCTCATTTAAAATTTTCCATATGTTCGGACTCATGGCTTTTAAGAAAATAGACATTCTAATTTTCCAATAAGAATAATTTGAGCCATCAAATAAATGAGCCTTTCCTATATGCATACCCTCACTAGCCATCCTTTCTCTCTTAGACGGTAAAGTCTAACAAATTGAGAGACCAAGCTCTGATACCACTTGTAGGATCAAGGATAACCGACTAGAGGGGGGTGAATAGGAGGTTTTTAAACTTTTAAATAAATTAACGAGATAAGCTAATTAATAACTTAGTCTAAACAAATTATACTTCTAGCTAAGCAATACAAGCACAAAGATCAAGCTAGAAATATAAATGCGGAAGAGTAAAGACTAGAAATAACCACAATGAGACAACGATGTTTTCCCGTGGTATCGAAGACTTGCCGGTCTTCACCAGTCCATGTTGAGGGAGCTTGAACCAATCAAGCCGGCTCCACGTATTAAGCCTTTCCTCGATCACTATTGGTTGTTCTTCCTCCTCTCCGGAGATGGTGAACACCAAACCACTCACAATATGGGCACCGGGCCTCTTCACAATCTTCTTGAAGAGATCACCGTGCAATCATCGCCAAGCCATCTAGGAGTTCGGCAAAACTCTAAGAGTAACAAACCAAGACCTTCGCTTGACGACACTCAAGTGCAATAGGATCAACTAGAATGATGAATGCACTTTGAATGAGCTCAACAACCTCTCAAAGAGTGAACAAATGAATTTGAGGAGTTGAATGAATGCACAAGGCTCTAAGGATGTTAAATGTGGTCTAGCACACTGTCCTTGAGCTGGTGGGGAAGTATTTATACCCCCCAACAATAATTATAACCGTTGGAGAAGAAAACCCACTTTTTCAGCCACATGCGGTACTACCGCCATGCAAAGGGCGGTACTACCGCACTTCTCCAACCACTACAGCAACAGCTATAACAGATGCATTAAATGACCTGACATAGCCGTTTAATCTTGCGAGCGGTACTACCATTAATCGACGAGCGGTACTACCGCGATGCGGTCATACCGCAAGGAGATTGCGGTACTACCGTTTTCCAAGAGAGACAAAAGGGTGCTTACTGGAAAAAACATACCGCTTAACACCTGCGGTACTACCGTATTCCGGTCATACCGCATGAACACTGGCGGTAATACCGCGCTTAGGTTTTGGCACCGAAATCAGAAAAGAGACTCTCTGTAAAAAACATACCGCCAACTAACGACCGGAACAACCGAGTGCGGTAGTTCCAAGACAAACAACGCCAGTAGTACCGATTGTCCCGACAAAGGCATAATTGGTTTTGGAAAGAGAATCCATATGCATACATGATCCTAAATTGATCCATAGAGCACAAGACATGCCTTCAAGCTACAGGACATGATCCCTCTTAATAGTACGGCATTTAACCTATAATCCGGTCTTCCATCTATTTCTCCTAAGACCGGTAAAAGAAAATAATATCAAAACCACTTGTACCTTATCCTTGAGCTATACTTGATCTTCATAAAACTTTTAGTATGCATCTTCAAGATCATATTTTCCAATGGGACTAGGCCTTGTAAAAACTCAACAAACCAATAAGTCCCATTTCCACATATTATCATAAATTACCAAAACATATTTTTAGAGGCCTAGATGCTTTTCAGGGATCAGCGACTGTCTCACCAAACGCCTCCACCTGTGACCTTGCACGCTCAATTTCCTCTTGTAGATGTTCGGACTCCGTAATCAAGTCTCATATAGCCCAGAGGCCATCAACCCGGTCTCCACGGTCTCGGCTAGCGGCACTGCTCTCACTGCAATGTCGAGGTCGTCCTCGACTCTCTGGGCTGCATCCTCGGTGCGGACCAAAGAGTTCCATAGGACAATCTCCACGACGAGGTTTACTCGCCGGATGCTGGAGAGCCTCGCGACCGGTACGTTGGAGGAGGAGCTCCAATCGACCGATGATTGCCGTTATGGTCTCCGGTATATGGGAGGGTCTACAACGATTGCATTGCGACGGACGCCTTATTCGCAGCTTGGGCAAAGTTGCGACGAGAGAGGTGCGAGTACACAACCAAAATGTAGGCGATGCATACCGGGACGAGAGGAAGCCATTTGGAATTGTGGAGAGAAAGGGGATGATCAAGGAGGTTCGTGAGAAATCCCTTTGATAAGGGTTGTCTATTTATATAAAAGAAGTAGTAAAGTTGGAGCAGGAGACGAAGAGACACTCGCGCGGGAGATGAAGGGAATGAGATCCATAGCACAGACGACTCTATGATGGATCCGTCTGTGATAAGATATCACAGACGGA
Organism: Ampelocalamus luodianensis; assembly: GCA_036346255.1. Classification (NCBI taxonomy): domain Eukaryota; kingdom Viridiplantae; phylum Streptophyta; class Magnoliopsida; order Poales; family Poaceae; genus Ampelocalamus; species Ampelocalamus luodianensis. The sequence continues at coordinate 35,379,040 of CM070622.1, forward strand.
TATATTAAATAACCGTCTGTCATATTACCATATCACGGACGGCTCTATTTAAGCACCGTCTGGGATATCGTAAATAGCACAGACGGTTTCATTAAAGAACCGTCTGGGATATCCTCAATATCATAGACGGTTACATTAAAGAACCGTCTGTGATATCTTCAATATCACAGACGGTTATTTAATGGAACCGTCTGTGATATGTTATCACAGACGGTGCTTTAATAGAGCCGTCCGTGATATCCTTTTTATAAAAAGGCGCACCGCTAGGGTTTTGCTCTTTACTCGTCACTTCGTCTTCCGCGCCCCTTAGGCTCTCGCGCATTCTCTCGGTCCTCTAGGGTTCGCCCGTTCACCTCCCGCCAGAAGACCCGCCGCCGCCGCCCCTTCATCGACGACGCCGCCTCCGCCTCGACGCGCGCCTCCTCCCGTGTCGGCCTCCTCCTCTGCACCGGCCTCCTCCTGCGCGCGCCTCCTCCCGCGCCGTCCTCCTCCCCTGCACCGGCCTCCTCCCGTGCCGTCCTCCTCCGCCGCCCTCCTCCCCTGTGTCGGCCTCCCCCGCGCCGCCTCCTCCTCCCGCGCGGCCTCCTCCCCGCACCGCCTCCTCCTTGCACCGTGAGTTGTTGTGCGGCATCCTCTCTGTAAGTATTCTCTCTGTGAGTACTAAAGATATTGCAAATTGATCGTGGGCTTTGTTGACATGCTCTGTGATGAACTTTGTCTTATACCGAGATTGAATGTGATAGTTAGTTGATTCTTGAGCTCTATTGTATTACTTGTTATCGTCAATTTGATATCTTTGTTAATTTGTTACTTTCGGTTGAATGCTAGTTATCACGCATTTATTGAATGCTATTGTCAATTTGATATCTCGTTAGTTCATTCTTGAGCTCTATTGTATTGACGAACCGTCGTGATGTGACTTTGATAGTCTTTGATAATATGTGAATCGAAATTGATCGGTGGGGCTTCGTTCGTTCGCTCTGTGATGAACTTTTGTCTTATACCGAGATTGAATGTGATAGTTAAGATCATTTTCGTAATGATTGAGATCATTTGACGATTAAGCAAAGTCTCGTTTAGAGCTCATAGTTTGAATTTATACTATCATATTCATTTAATGAAGAGTATAGACAATAGGATTGAGATGGCAAAGACTTGTTCTTTGCAACTCTCTTATGAGAGCACAAACTACCATCAATCCTTCTTTATATATTACGTTTGTGCAACATTTTCGTTAAGTTGAGTAAATCGCTTGAATCTGGTCGGTTAGAGCTTACGATATTGCCGTGCATATATAGATAGCAAGTAGCGACATGGCGCCCGCATCGTCTTCGCCGTCATCGACGTCGCGAATGCGTCCGATCTCCGAGGAAAGTGGTACGTCGACGAGATGGCGAGGAACATCGAAAATTCCTCCAAGCCTAATGACCGTCACGTAGGTCAATGCCAATGGGATCCCTGTGAGTCCCCCCAAAGCAGCGGCGAGATTCCGGACCATGTGCGGGATACTTTGAAGGGAACGGGTCCCATCACCACACTGAGTTGGGACACTGTGTCGGATGTTCGGAGACGCCAGCTGTGGGACGAAGTTTTAAAATCGTTCACTTTTCCAGCTGCAGACCTGGCGCGCGTGGAACGTCAGGCGTTGCTCTCGATCGGAAAGGCGTGGAGGACCTTCAAGAGCGTACTTGTTACAAAGTACGTGAACACGGGTCGAATGCCCTTCACGGCGTATAAATTCTTGTCGTGGGATATATGGGACGCCTTTGTGCAAATGAAGACGACGCCCGAATTTCTTGAGGAAAATGCGACGCACAAGGCTCTCGCATAACGAACACTCACCCCACAAACTCGGCACGGCTGGTACGCGGTAAAACCGCGCAATGGGCGGTGGAGGACGAGAACGCAACAAGGCCATTTGCTGAGATCACAGACGAGCGCGCTCTCTCTTGGTTAAGAGTGAGGGCATCAGTCACGTCTTTGGGCGAAATCTCTTTCACAAACCCGGCAGACCGGGATGTGGCCAACCGTGTGGTAAATATGTCTTCGAACTACCTAGTTGTTAATAAATCCATAACTTCATAATGTCTATAATAACATGATGACCTCTTGTAGCAAGAATTGAGTTCCGCATGTTCTGAAGGCTCCTTCCAAGCAGACAGGGAGAAGGATATACTATCTATGGCTCTGAGAAACAAGGAGCACCCGGGTCGCACACGAGGCAAAGTGGTTAACGTATCTTGGAGGGATGGATTCCTGCACGACTCATCGCATATAGGAGCAGGAAGAGATCCAAGGCCGAGTACGACACAGAGTTGGAACATGTGCTTACTACAAAATTTGAAGGAAGAGAACATGTGCTTACTGCAAAATTTGAAGAAAAGGTAGCAAGTGAATCAACTCCTACTCCTCAACCAGTCGAAAGCCGCCACCGTTGTTTTGGGAGCTAGTCCTTCTCAACATCGGAGTAGCGTTGCGTCCACGCAAAATTATGAACATGATGACATCCAATTACCTATCGACGACATCAAGGTAATGTACATCTCTGGATTCTCCAAAGATAGACCTATAGGACGCCTTAGCTAATTGCGTATCGTTTTGTAGGAGCCGACGCACTGCACGCTGAAGGATCTAGACCCGCCATTATGTGTTAATGAAGTATTTTGGTGATTAATGACAAATACACTTGTGAGACTAACACTTTTATTGTTATATCATGTTTAGTCTCAGCTTGGATACAAAAGCAAAAATCCAAACAGGTATGTATTCATTGACAAATGCAGTTATGAGACTAACACTTTTATTGTTATATCATGTTTAGTCTTAGCTTGGATACAAAAGCAAAAATCCAAACAGGTATGTATTCATTAATGACAAATCTATTTGTGAGACTAACAATTCTATTGATTATCTATTGCTTAGTCTTGTTTGAATATAAAGATGAAAATACAAGAGGTATGCATTTTACTTCTTATTATATCTTGTTGCATTCCTCGGATCCAAAATATAGGTTAAACTCCACCAGAAAGGTTAACTTGGATATGTGCATATGTTTCCATTACACATTTGTGTATGCACACATTTAGGTGGAGTTCATTCTATATTTTGTGGTTTCATTAGTATTGATCCATATTCTCTTTCCACATATATTAAGGATCTTTACTTTGAAATATATATTTGAATATATTTAACTTGTGTAGTTAATGTATTCATATGAGTATATACAACTTGTGTAGTTCGTATACACTCATATTTAGTATATACAACTTGTAGTTCGTATATACTCTTGGTATATATAACTTGTGTAGTTCATATATACTCATGTTACTTTATATTCAATTATTTGCAATTGTGTTGTGGGACTAATGTGTGCGCTAAGATGTTTTCAAGGCTTAGTCCCGGAGTTTAAATGATGACATGAAAAGGAAATGCAAAGGTGATAAAATATTGGCATGGCTCAAGACAAATGAGTCATGCATTGCATTCAAAAGCTTTGGAAGAAGTTCGGTGGGAATCGGTATGACGCATTTGGTAAGCGGTACTACCGATGTGCGGTAGTACCGAGTTCATGTGGCGGAACTACAGCAGGCGTATGACCGCAAATATGTTGACGGACTACCGTAACCGGTTGTTCCGCTTGTTATGTGGCGGTATGTAAATTCCAGAGAAGGTGTTTTTCAGATTTCTCGAGCTTCGGAAATCGGTAGTACCGCATCCGAGAAACGGTACTTACCGAGAGCGTATACAGGATGCTAGTTAGCGGTAATACCGCACTGTTAGTAATGGCTTGTTAGAAGCATTTATGCAGTGTATATCTTGTTAATTAATGTTAATGACATTGTGGGACTAACATTTTCCATGAGTTGGATGAATAGGTTATGTTCGTGGTGATGAAGACTTTGGATGTCATCATGAGTTGATTGTCATCAGTCAAGGTTCAAGAAGATGATGCATCATGTGTTGATGCATATCAAGATCTCGAATAAGAGATGATCATGAGTTGATCATCGAGTCAAGAGAAGACTCATCATATGTTGATTGAGGTCAAGTAAAAGATGCATCATGGTTTGATGCATATCAAGACGATGACCCGGACATGAAGCAAGGATGTGAGTCATCAAGCTTCATGTGGATGATCAAGGCAAAGGTATGACTAGCTAGGACTAAGGATGTGTTCCTAGTCTTTTACCAGTCTTGGTGTTTGGTTGGAAGATCGGATTGCTAGTATAGGTTGCCGTACTATTAAGAGGGGTCTTGTCTAGTAGCTTGAGTCTCATCATGTGTTGATAGCTCAATCTTGCTTGCTCTAGCTCATCGTGACATGATGCTATTATTTGCGAATGTGTTTTGCAAATAGCCGAAGCTCATGCATTTAATCCTTGTAACATGTGACTATGCTTTGCAAATGTGTTTTGCAAATGATTGAAGTCCATGTACCTACTCCTTGTGGCATGATCTAAGTTTGCAAATATGTTTTGCAAATGGTTAAGATTCATGTGTATTCCCTTGACATGGTCTAAGATTGCGTGTTGCTATTTCTTTGGACTTAGACCATGGTAGTGGCTCTTTTGAGTTGAGCTTTTTGATTTGATCAAATGTGTTTGAGATTAATCAAATAGGTGGGTTGTGTAGCCCTCTGAATAAGCTTTCAATAGAGTCCAAGATCACTCAATTCCGACATCGGAGTCAAAAGTTATGACCTTTTTACCGAGTGTCGTCTATGCTGAAAATTGGGCTGCGGTAGTACCGCCCTTATAACAGTGGTAGTACCGCAGAGCGGTAGTACCGTCCGTATAACTGCGGTAGTACCGCACCAATGCTATAACGGCTAGTTTTTGCTGATTTCAGCTCCCAACGGCTAGTTTTTGTTGTGGGGGCTATAAATACCCCCTTGGCCGGTTGAGAGGTAATTCTTGGGATCCCATTTCACCCACTTGAGCTAGTGTGAGCTTCTCCATTCAATTGTGCATGTGTTGCACCTTGTGAGCAAAAGGGAGAGGTGCTAGTTGCATGTGTTGCAACTAGAATTGGATTGAGCATCCAATTGTGCATGTGTTGCACTCGGTGAGAGTCAAGCAAGGGGCTTGGCTTATTACTCTTGGTGTTTGCCGACACCTAGACGGCGTGGAGGCGTTGTGGTCCGGTGATCTTCTCAAGTGAAGCTTGTGAGAAGGCCCGGTGTTTGTGAGTGGTTTGGTGCTCGCCATCTCCGGAGTGGAGTAAGAGCAACCCTAGTGGAGCGAGGTATTGATACCTCGGAGGAAGGCTTAATTCGTGGAGCCGGCCCAATTGGTTTGGGTTTCCCTCAACGTGGATTAGGAGACGCAAGTCTCCAACACCACGGTAAAACATCACCGTGTGATTGTGGTTTGCATTCTATTACTTTACATTGTGCAATTTATATTTCTTGTATTAAATTGCTTATTCATTGTGTATGAATGCTTGTCATACTTTGTGCTATTTACATTGCTTAAATTGAATTGCTTACAAGTCCATGCTTGATTGATTATTATCAATAGACTTGTATTATTGGTGCACTTAGTTGAACCTAGTTGATTTAGACTTTAATTGTGCAAAACCGTATTTGTTATAAACTTTCGCATTAGAAATCGGTTTTAGCGCATAGAAGTATTAAAACGCCTATTCACCCCCCCTCTAGTCGGCCTCCTCGATCTTACAAGTGGTATCAGAGCTTGGTCTCTCATTTATTAGACTTAACCGTCTAGAGAGTAAAGGATGGTGACTAGTGATATAGTGCACCTAGGTGAAGCACCTCAATTTGATGGCACAAATTATTCTCATTGGAAAATCCGCATGTCATGTTATTTTAAGGCCATGGGCCTAAATATATGGCGGATTGTAGATGTAGGCTTTTCTCCTCCATTGGATCATCTTGCTCCAACAATTGAGGAAGATAAATGCTTACATCTCGGCGCTCAAGCAATTAACGTTTTATTTAGTGCTTTGAGTGTAGATGTGTTCAATGAAGTATGCGATCTCAAGAATGCTCATGAGATGTGGACACAAGTACAATGCCATTATGAAATGTCCACTTCCACAAGTGATGATTGCATACAAGAATGGATGTCGGGAGAAGAATGCTCAACTTCTAGCTTCGACGATGATTTGACATCAACTCCATCCACTTCGTCTTATTGCTTTATGGCTAAAGGTAAAAATGAGGTAAATAATTATGAGCCTTCATATGATGAGTTGATGGAGATGCTAGAAGAATTAAATGAATATATTGGAAAAGAAAAGAAAAAAATTCAAGGTTTTAGAGAAAGAGCATATCTCTCTTCAAAATAATTATGATATGCTAAAAGAAGAACATGAATCTATTCTTCTCAAAGAAGCCACTAGCTCTAGTATGGATATTGGCATAACATGTGATTTATTAGATGATTTGCCATGCTTAGCTTCTACCTCTTGCAATTCATCTAAAATTGATATATCCACTTCATGTGATGATTTAATTGATATGCATTGTTACTCTAGTGAAAATATTTCTATTTCCTCTATGCCTTTTGAGACTAACCTTGTAGAGGAAAACAAAAAGCTCAAGGCCCAAGTCTCAAATTTGAGAAATGACTTGGATAGAAGCTACAAGGGAAAAGCCACTCTTGATGATATCTTGAGCAAGCAACAAAGATCAAATGACAAGAGTGGAATTGGCTTCACTCCCATGAAGAAAAGGGAGAATAGCAAGACAAGGCACAATGCAAGACACACGAAGAATGTCAAGTGCTTTGATTGTCATCAAAAGGGTCACCTCTCCTCCATATACCCTAACAAGGAAGATTACAAGAGAGGACTTGGCTTCATTGCCAAGAAAAAGGTGAAGAGCATCCCAAAGCAAAAATGAAAGAAATACACAAATATCAAATGCTTTGGATGTTATGAGAAGGGACACATTGCCTCGGTGTGCCCAAATCAAAAGGATGTCAAGCCAAGACATTCAATGAAGAGACAAGCCGACAATGAGCAAGATAAGAAGACATTAAGGGGAAGCAAAAGCCCAACTTGCTATAATTGCCAGGAAAAAGGACATTTTAGTAAGGAATGTCTCAAAGGTATCACTCCTAAGTCCATTGTTTATAATGATCAATATTTGCTTAGAAAAGATAAGAATAGCAATGTGTTTGCTAGATGTGTTAGCTCACATAAAACTAATGCAAGGGCTATTTGGGTGCCCAAATCCATTGTGACTAACATTCATGGACCCAACCAAGTATTGGGTACCAAATGCGCTTAAATGCTTAATAGGTACTTGGAGATGCATTGGTGGGTTTGGCTCACACATGAAGAGGTGGAATTCACTATATGCAAAATTGGAGCCAAGCTTAAGGATGATCAAGTCATATCATAAGCCAATGTAATTTCGGTAACAAGTACTTACATTGAAGTATCTAAACCCTTTACCTAGTGTAGGTTGCATTTCATGAAAATCTTTAAAAAGGGGTGTTCTTACTCTTGCGCTAAATCTCTTTATTAAAATCTTGAGCAAGTTAGTTGTGGCACATTAAGGGAGAGTGCTAAGTCATAATCATGTATATCATATCCCTAAGTGTGCCCAAATAAATTAAGTGCTAGTAATGTTTTTCAAAATGAGCCTTTTAGCCAAAGTCAAAAATTTCATAACTATAAGTAATCCTTTGAAAAACTAGTTGCAAAATGTATACAGATGCATTTCAAAGGTTTACCAAAGGCTTTGGTTTAAGAAAAACCTATTTAAAGTGAAAATGAATTTCAAGCCAAAAATATAGATCATAATATCTTGTTTTTGACTTAAACTAGATTTTTGTGTAAAATCTATTTTAAAAGGAATTTGGAAATCTTTTCAAAAGGAAAATCCTAGAGTTGGCTATTCTAAACCTTTTCGGTATCAAATGATTTCCAAAAGACCAACTCATCAAAAGTTATTCGATTTTGAAACTCGTCCAAAATACTAGTTTGACCTAAGTGGTCACCTTGTAACACTTAAGCGAGTTTTGCCATATGAGCCAAAATTATTCACATAAATTGGTCCATAATGGTATTTATGACACATACATAAAATAGATGTTTTAAAATGTTTAAAATCTATTTATTTGCTCACTTTGGCTCCATTCCAAGCTCTATCCCTGATTCTCTAGAAAAATTGGAACTACCGGCAGTATTCCTACGGTACTACCGACTTGCGGTACTACCAGTTCTTGAACTGCGGTATTACCGATTGTCCTGACAAAACATCCAATCTCAATTCTTTCAATTCGAAATCTATTGTGGTTGTTTCCCAAAGTTAAGATTGATTCTTGTTATCTTTGCAAGCTACTCTCAAATGCTTATCTTAATCACCTTGTGATATTCTTATTATTACAAGTGGTATTTCTTATTCAAGTGGTAGCTACCTTGATCATCATAACCACGGAATGAAATTCACCCCTGTTTGACAAGTGATATTCTTTCAAATGATATCAACTCATTCCTTATTGTGATATCTTTTTAAGTGGTATCTAATTTCATTCCATTCAAACTTGAACCAACTTTGGCTACTCCTTTTAGTCAAGATGTATATTGATTTCTTGCGAGCTACTCACTACTATTTCTCCTTGATTGCAAATTGTAATTATTCAAGTAGTATTCTTTCTAATAGTAGCTTCTCAAAATCATCTTGACATCGGCATGACTCATTCCTTACAAATGATATCATCTTATTCCTTCAAGTGATATTTTTTTAAAAATGGTATCAAACTTCATTCCTTGCCGATCATGCCTCTCTTGACCAAGCTCGTGTACTCTCCATAGTATACAAGTGGATTCTCTCTTATCTTTGGATGTCTTCTTTGAAGAATCTTTGCGAGAGAAGTTTCAAACACCTTGCAAATTTCAAGTCTTGTTGACATGTAGCATTTACATGTGGTATCTAAAAGTGTTTCACGACTTTCTTTCAAGTGTGATCCACAAACAAGACATCTTCTAGTGCTTAATGTCAATAAGGGAGATTGATTGGACTAAGAGAGCCTTTGTGTGTCAAAGAAGTAAAACATTTGTGTAAGGGGGAGTTCTTTATGAAAAAATTATTAAATATTTTGAGCTTACTTAAAAGGGGGTAAAGTATTATATTTTATGGGAAAACTAATTTACATTTTGTCCAAAATGGTTTATGGATCTTGCGAATGCATGTCTTTCATTCTCATTTGCTTCCTTTGATATTCTTAGAGTGACATTGTTAATAATACCAAAGAGGAACCAGGTACTATACCTTGATTCCCTAATGAAAAAAAAGCCACGCCTTCACCCTTGTGCGAGGAGTACTCGACAGGTGTGCTTATTTCCTCCATACATAACTCTATTGTAGTCTTCCTTCGTTTGAAATGGCCGAGGTTAACTTTTTGGAAACATGTAGGTCATTCATCTCCTATATTGCCAAGGAAGGGCTATACAAGGGAACGAACGTCACATTTAATCACAGGACGCGATTTCCGGTATGTGCTACAACACAATAATTCTATCACGTGCTACAACACAATAATTCTATCATAATTCGTAATAATGCGTCTCGAACTGACTATACCTATATATGTAATTCTATTTTTGCAAGTTGTCGTCAAGAAAAGCGTAAGAATGTGCATTCTACGTTTGCCATCATATGCAGATTCTCATGAGTGCTAAGTTGGAGGATCCCGAGGTTGGTCAATCTTGCAATAATTATTTTCTAATTATAAATTTACATATATATGCTTACTACTTCACTCTTGCTAGCTACAGATCTTCAATATAGATTTAGATTCACTTGTTCAGAGAGAGATCTCGGATGTTCGAGGGAAGCTCGCACCTTCATCATGACGGATATCATTAGCGCCAACGGAGAGTTTCACTACTCCAACACCGCTGAACGACCTTGAATGATTCATTAATGTAACTCACTTTGAATAGTTGTAATTCAATTGTAACTCCCTGAGGCTAGCCAATATTTGATACATATTCGTGTCGAATTGATTTTGAGTTAAATGATCACTTTGAGTGTCAATGATTGATTCATCGTAATATATCTATTTTAAATCGCTTGTTTTCAGAGGGCATGGCTAGCAATTCCTGAGGCTAGCCGAAAATCAAAATTAAATTAGTTATGCTGAAAGAGCTATCACAGATGGTTCATAACTATTGCCGTCTGTGATAGATGGATATCACAGACGGTTCGTAAAAATCGCCGTCTGTGATATATGGATATCACAGACGGTTCATAATTATCACCGCCTGTGATATGTGGATATTTCAGACGGTGCTAATTATAACCCGCTGCGTGATATCCATATATCATGCATTTACCATTTTTACGAACCGTTTGTGATATTCATATATCACGACGGTGATAATTATGAACCGCTCGTGATATTGGATATTACAGACGGTTCTTAAATATAGCCGTCGTGATATATGGATATCGCAGACGGTTGTTCATTAGAACCGTCTGTTTTGTTACTTATCACAGACGGTTTTTTAACCATCTGTGATAACCGCCAGTTATCACAGACGTACAAAAACACAAACGGTGCCGAACCGTCTATGATGAAGGTTCCGAACCGTCTGTGATAACGTTTTCTGTAGTAGTGACACCGAGCTGTGGTCGTGTGAACCATGTCACAGCCGAGAGGCCCAGGAAGCTACAGGAGTGCTAATGGGTACATTCTCTGTTAATTCAGTACCCACACAAGTTTTGTTTGATTCTGGAGTTTCGCACTCTTTTATTTTGAGAACGTTTGTTGAAAGGCATGGGTTGCCGACCTTTACACTAAGGAAACCCGTGGTACTTAGTTCACCCGGAGGACCTCTATATGCTACTATAGTTAGTCCCGGAGTAGAGATTGCTTTAGGGAATTCTGGATTCCTAGCAAGCCTTCTAGTGCTAGAATCCCAAACCTTGGACATCATCCTAGGGATGGATTGGTTGACCAACTACCAAGGATTAATATATTGTGCCAATAGAGTGGTCGTACTCACCAAAGATCCAGAAACCACAATAAGGGTTAGTGTGGATCATTTCTCTCCTTTGGATCGAGCAGTCTACCATCTTGAAGAGTTGTCCCTAGAGACGACACATGTAATGCAAGCTTACCCCAAAGTCTTCCCAAAAGAATTGCCGGGCATGCCACCAGACAAAGATGTTGAGTTTGTGATCAGCTTAAAGCTAGGGATAGCCCCAATTGCTAAGAGACAATATCGAATGGCAGTCGATGAACTCGAAGAGCTTAAGACTCAGATTGAAGACTTGTTAGAAAAAGGCTTCATCCGACCTAGCTCCTCTCCCTGGGGTTCGCATGTTTTTTTTGTAAGAAAGAAAGATGACACTGTCAGATTGTGTGTGGATTATAAAGCACTCAAAGATGTGACCATCAAGAACAAGTATCCATTACCCCACATCGATGACCTATTCAATCAGTTGTCGAGAGCAACAGTGTTCTCTAAGATAAATCTAAGGTCAAGATACCATCAGCTCAAGATCATAAATGAGGATATTCCTAAAACGGCTTTTACCACTCGGTATGGCTTGTTCGAGTTCACAGTTATGTCGTTTGGCTTGACCAATGCACTAGCCTACTTCATGAACCTTATGAACAAAGTATTTATGAAATACTTGGACAAGTTTGTGGTCGTATTCATAGATGGCATCTTGATCTACTCGAAGACCAAGGAGGAGCATGCTGGACATGTACAATTTGTCCTAGAAAAGCTTAAAGAGCATAAGCTTTATGCCAGGTACAACAAATGTGAATTTTGGCTTCAGGAGATCAGTTTCCTCGGACACATTGTGTCCGCTGAAGGAGTAGCAGTCGATCTGTCCAAAGTAGAAGCTGTATTGGAATGGAAGCAACCTACCTCGATCACCGAAGTGCATAGTTTTCTTGGTTTGGTCAGATACTACAAGCTCTTCATTGAAGGATTCTCTAAGCACTCCAAGCCGGTGACCCATCTACTCAAAAAGGAGAAGAAGTATGAGTGGACAGAAGCATGTGAAAAGAGTTTTCAAGAGTTGAAGAAGAAGTTGACCTCTGCACCAGTGTTGATCCTGTCGGACATATACCGAGACTTTGAAGTATATTGTGATGCTTCACGACAAGGTCTCGGCTGCGTGCTCATGCAAGGTGGACAAGTCGTAGCTTATGCATCGAGACAACTCCGTCCTCACAAAGACAACTATCCAACTCATGATCTGGAGTTAGCAAAAGTGGTGCATGCCTTAAAATTTTGGCGGGATTACTTGATTGGAAATCATTATGATATGTACACAGACCATAAGAGTCTCAAGTATATCTTCACCCAGTCAGACCTCAACCTCCGACAAAGAAGATGGTTAGAGCTAATTAAGGACTACAATTTGGATATTTATTATCATCGTGGAAAGGCTCATGTAGTCACAGATGCACTAATCAGTAAGTATTATTGGCAGTAATATCATGATTCGAGAACACCAACACTGAGCTCTACGAGGAGTTCGTAGCACTCAACCTCGAGTTAATAGAGCAAGGCACCCTAGCCGCCGTGGAAATACACCCAACTCTAGAGGAGCAGATCAAGACTACTCAAGAAGGACACCCTGGAGTCTAAAGATTCAAGCATCTCATGGATAGAGGAAAAAGCCCCAAGATGGTCGAAGATCTGCAAGGAGTCCTATAGTATAGGAAACGCCTCTTTATTCCCACCAGAAAGAGCTCAAGGAGTTAATACTGAAAGAAGCGCATAGCTCAACATATACACTGCATCCAGGTAGCACCAAGATGTATCAAGACATGAAGATTCTATTTTGGTGGCCACGAATGAAGAGAGACATCGCCGAGTTTGTAGTTTGTTGCGATGTATGCCAGTGAGTCAAAGCCGAACATCAAAACCCTACAGGATTGCTTGGACCACTGCAGATCCCTCAATGGAGGTGGAAAGAGATTAGAATGAACTTCATTACTGATCTACCTCAAACCAAGTTTGGATGTGATTCGATATGGGTTGTAGTCGACGGATGGACCAAAGTCGCCCATTTCATCCCAGTGAAGACCACCTACAAGGGAGACAGACTAGCCGAGCTATATATGGCTCGTATTGTGTGTTTGCATGGAGTACCCAAGAGGATAGTCTCGGATCGAGGTTCTCAGTTCACCTCACATCTGGGCTAGACTGCATGACGTACTCGGAACCCACCTGGATTTCAGTTTAGCGTATCATCCTTAGACTGATGGTCAGACAGAGAGGATAAATCATATTCTAGAGGACATGCTTCGAGCTTGTGCCTTGGAATTTACTGTAGACTGGGAGAAATGTCTATCATACGCTGAGTTCACATACAACAACAGTTTTCAGTTGAGTCTAAAGATGTGCCCATTTGAAGCACTTTATGGAAGGGAATGCAGAACTCCTCTGCATTGGTCAGAATCAGGAGAAGGATATATCTTCGAACCAAATACCCTCAAGCAAGCAAAAGAGAAGGTTCGATTGATCAGAGATCGATTTCAAGCAGCTCAATCTCGACAAAAGAGTTATGCCGACAACCGTCGAAGGGAGCTAACTTTTGAAGTCAGAGACAATGTGTATCTCAAAGTATCACCGCTTGGTGGAACTCGAAGATTCAAAGTAAGAGGCAAGCTTGCACCAAGATATATAGGTCCGTTCTCGATCACGCCAAGCGTGGAGAAGTTGCTTATCAATTGGAGTTACCTGAAGATTTGTCGGACATCCACAATGCGTTCCACGTCTCCCAGCTCAAGAAGTGTCTCCGAGTACTTGAAGAGCATACTCCAGTCGAAGTCATCGCCCTTAGAAGGACCTGACTTATCTAGAGCATTCGATCAAGATCCTTGATGTCATGGAGAAGCAAACTCGACGCTAGACCATCCGCCTCTGCAAGGTTCAATGGAGCAAACACTCGGTGAGAGAAGCCACCTGGGAGCGTGAAGATCAGCTGAAGTCGGAGTTCTTGTCCTTATTCTCAAAGCAGCTCGAATCTCGGGTCGAGATTCCGTTTAAGGTGGGTAGGTCTATAACATCCCGTTTTCGGTTGTCGATTAGTACCCTTCCGTTTGCCTTCTTGGTTTTCAAAACCTATTTCAAATTTTGGTGTAAATGCAAAATTCTCTAGTTTTGTCCTATTTCCAAGCCGGTTTTGAATTTCAGTTGAACCTCAGTTTCGATTTCAACTTCAACTATTTCAGATTTGGTTTATTTGGAGTTATTGGAGTCCTCTGGATTTTAAAAGATCCCTTTCCTCTGTTTTCTTTCAATTTTGCGTCGGTCGTTCCTCCCCACACGCCGACTCAACCACCTTTCTCTTCCGTTTTGACTCTAATTTTAGTGAAACTTGTTTCTAATTTTGTCTAAATTCAAGATCTTGCTTTTGGTAGTAGTCTTATTTAATTTCGAGTTCATTTGTTATTTATTTAGTTTTTATTTGTTCTCATTGCTTCTTGTTCCTTTTTCTGGTTCATTCGTCGGTAGAGTTCTAAGAAGCAGGAGATCTCCAGTGCGATCAAGCTCCCGACTACCAAGACCCTCTTACCTTTAACCAAGGTGAGTCAATGCTTTGATCATTTTGAGCCTATATTTTATGTAAATTACATTCCTTTAAAATTATCGAAATTGCATGCTTTAATTCCTTAAGCTAACATATGTTGAATCTTAAGGTAGTTAAATGTCCATTTGATGATTAGTCAAATATTATACCATCCTTTGACAATTGAATCCATCATTCCATGTCATCCTAGTAACTATGTAGTAATTTACTAGCTATAGGTTGTACTTAAGTGACATCCTAGTCTTGCTTAAGTACCGGGGCACTAAAATGCCCCAATCATCATCTTTAAAATCATGAATTATTTTGGGGTAGTCGTGGGAGGTACATGACTGTAGTATTTGAGATAAATTAGTTTTCCTCCTCAAAACCCCAACTTCTAACACCACATCTGGGCGGATGGTATGATGGTGGGTGTGGATGTAGCATGAGCTTGGTGGGAATATGGTATGAACCGTCCGGATGACATTAAAGACTTAATCAAGTGATGATCTCCCATCGTAAAACATATGCAACCACAAGTCTACAAAGTGCAACTTGGCTTAGTAGAGTTATCGAACCCTGAAAGTTATCTTGCTGGAGAGGATTGGGGCAGTACAAGCGGTGGATGCGTTCCGGCTTGAAAGAGACACCGTGGTAAGGTGAAGTTGCCAGCTATGCTAGTCGTTGTAGCCAGGGCCAGCTACGTTGGTCGTTGTGGTGAACATCCCGCACAACGTATGGGCGTAACCCTATACGGGTGAGATGACAAATGGAGCAAGATGATTTGAAAAGTTATTGTGATGGTCTCTCGACCACGTGACTAAGGAATCGTGTGGGGCTACGAGGTTACTATCTCTTGTGGGTATAGTGTACAAACCGTGGTAAGGTGAAGTTGCCTACTATGCTAGTCATTGTGGCCGGGGCTAGCTACGCTATTCGTTGTGGTGAACATCCCGCACAACGTATAGGCGTAACCCCATACGGGTGAGATGACGGAAGGGGCAAGATGATTTGAAAAGTTACTGTGACGGTCTCTCGACCACGTGACTAAGGAATTGTGTGGGGCTACGAGTTGACTATCTCTTGTGGGTACAGTGTACAAACATCTACAGAGTGTAAACTGTTTAAACAGTCGTGCCTACGGTCAAAGGCGGATATGGAAACTTACTAGAGTTAGTTCTATTTCTAAAACCTTTGTGGTTAGGTTGAAAACCTGGTCGGGTGGATGTAACCCTGACTTGGGCTTGTTCCTGGGTGGTCGCATCTAGTGTTGTAATAGTGGTCGTAGTCACATTTCAAAATAAGCATAGGTGGAGGTAACCTCTGCTGTATTTAATATTGCGCAATTACTCTCTTTCATAAAATATAATTTGGTTAAAATGCTAAGTGATAGGAATTTCTAATACTGATATTTCACAACTTTGCTTTAGCAAATAAAATAAGCCGAGCCACCCTCGTTAAACCCTGCATGTATATTATTTCATCTTGCGTGTTGGCTCGTGAGCACGGAAGTTGTGCTCACTCTCGCTCCTCCCTCCAACCCTTAGACCCCGCAGATCTTGAAGACTACGAGTACTACGGGACCCCGAAGTCGATGGGCAAGGCAACGACCAAGAGTGGTCTAGTTTCGAGTAGTCTTGGTCTTGCCTCAGTCTAGCTGGCTCGTCGGTGCTTGCGTATGACCAGTATTGCCCGATGCCTTTGGTCAATACCAGTCGTACTACCTCTCATTTTGCTTCCTGATGAGGACATCAACCCTAAGAATGCATCCACCGCTTATTGCATCCCCGCCGCTCCTCGCTTCGACTCGCTACGCTACATCCACATCTTGATCGGACTTTATGCATTGCCATATTTCAGTTGGAGCGCCTCTACACATATACGGGCTACATCTCTGCTCCTACTCATACGTGGAGCTACGTTTACATGCCATGGTCGCATCACCAATTGTTGGCCCATAGGTTATGCAACGAATGGGATTTTGCCACATTGGCCCATAAGCCCCTAGGTTTTAGTCATATGGCACTATTCATGTGTGAACAGTACCACCGCCCCCTCCCTCTTCCTCCTATAGATAGTGGCCGCCGCTCCTTTTGTTGGGCGGGTTTTGTTGATTAAAGTTTAGCTTTGCTACTTTATACTTTGTTCTCTTGGTCGGCGAGATCAACAGCGATATTGTTCTTCGGAACCCCACCTATCAATACATTTAATTCCTATTCGCAATTTCAGATTGCTTATTTACCTTGTTCTTGCGTGCTTCTTCGGTGTATACAGGAATCGATCTTCGTGATCAGGTCAACCGGGTATTCGTGCACGGTTGATAACGATTGTCGGCGATTCGGCGATTGCGTGGTTTCGAGTCTTGCGTGTTCGTAGCCAGGATCATGAGAGTTGAGCGACGCCTTCCGAAGTTATCGTTCTCATCAAAAGATCGGGCCAACAATAGGACCTTCGGGTTCATCAAGCTTCCGCTATAGCTTCCGCAGGTTTTTGAGTTGTAAACATTTGGCCTGTTCGGCCCTTACGTAAAAAAAAAAACTGACCCGATGTGGTCTATGTCACTCTGATGCTTGTATCTAAATGAATAGTTTGGTCTTTATCGTATATGAATTTATTCAGTGATGTATTCTGTGAGTGCTATCTGCTGATCCAGGGAATAGCACAATGTTTTCACGGAGGACTCAGATTTGGATCCGACAATGAGCGAGCTTCTATGTAATGCATTAATTCATCATGTTTTCATAACAACAGAGCCACACATGTCTTGGTGCTGCTTTAGCTACAGTTCCTTACATTTTAAGTAAGCATTGATCCACTGCTACAGCCTTGAGAGTTGAGAGATCACACCTTCACAAGAAAAATCTTTCAAGAGTCAAGACTTAACACAGTGCCATTTCCTCTTTTTGGTTTAGTTCCTTTCTTGTGTTCTCCTGAGGGAACCTTTCAGGTTCAGACGTTCAGTTGGCCTGCATGCCACTGATGTGCCTTCCTTGAGAGGCTCTTGCTTATGACTAGTGCTAAGCATTGTGCACTTGACAACTGTGGCCCTGTGGCTTCCTGCTTTTGCAACTGCCCATAAAAGGAGATAGGTAGCGAGCACATAGTTTTCCAGGCACAGAGAGTGAGATCTGTGAAGGACACAGGTGATAGGTAGGTCTCTGAAGCTTCCAATGGCACTTCCATAAGCCATTATCAAGGCACTGATCTTCTCTTTTCCTTTTGCTTTTAATCCACCACTTTCTTTATGTGTATTTGAAGGAAGAAAAGAGGAAAAGGTGGCATCTGATCTGATAACCCTTTTCAGGGTTCTGACTTTTGCTGTCACTGCCAAAGGACCAGCAAATACATCATCATATACAAGTTATACCTCACATTTCCTTTCCTTCATATCTGCAGTTAAGAATGTCTCTAAGTTTTCAGAACTTAATAGCACTTCCTGTTGTTGCAAAGCTGCAATGCGAGGCACCTTGGAGTACTTGGTTGGACTGTTTGGGGGTGGAGATCATCATAGCCACAAGAGCAAGAAGAACAACAAGAGGAGGCAGCTGCAGACGGTGGAGCTGAAGGTTAGGATGGACTGTGAAGGGTGTGAGCTCAAGGTCAAGAATGCCCTCTCCTCCTTAAAAGGTTCTTCCACCCCTCTCTCTCTCTCTCTCTCGTTCCAATCATCTAAACAAAATGCCTTCAGTTTCAGTCGAGAGCATCTTCAGATCAAGAATAAAACACGCATGAATCGTGAAAAGATGTTTATGCTTCATCAAGATCTCCTTAATCTCAGCACAGAAATTCGAACTTTGAAGGAAATGAACTGCACATACACGACACGTGTATTCAACACTGTTTATTGCATATGGCCTGAATACATCTGCATGTTTTATTTTCAGGTGTTCAGTCGGTGAAGATAAACAGGAAGCAGAAGAAGGTGACGGTGACGGGGTACGTGGAGACCAGCAAGGTGCTGAAGAGGGCGCAGTCCACCCTCCACCGGCAACAAGTCCGAGCTGTGGCCCTACGTGCCCTACAACGCGGTGAGCCAGCCCTACGTCGCCACTGCCTATGACAGGCGGGCTCCTCCTGGCCACGTCAGGAACATGGAGACCGCCGCCACCTACGTGTCCAGCCACGTCAGCAGACCGGAGGATCGGCTGACCAACATGTTCAACGACGAGAACCCCAACGCCTGCTCCGTCATGTGACAAAATGGAGAAGACATCAGAGTAAAAGGCTTCCTGCATGTAACGAGAGTCCTAGTAATTGGTATTCCGTAATGTCGACTACTTTTGCTCAGTGTTATTAATTATAAGTTGGTATGAAGTATGAACTATCATCATCTGGATGTAGTGCGTGTGCTGTGCTATGGAGTAGTATTTGAATTAATTGCCTGATTAAGACAGCAGTGCCCTTTACCTTTTGTTTGCCATCTGTTCATCCATGAACTGAATTTGTTTTTTAGATAACGGAAGAGAAAACCTCTTCCAGCCTTTGTATCCGAGGATACACACGGCCCAAAGTTTATTACAATAACAATAATATTCGTAACCAGATGAAGCAATCGCTCCATAAACCATAACAAAATGGCAAAACAAACGCCGACATAAACCAACGGTAAAACATAAGCCGTAAAGGTAGTAAACAAACTTATGAAAATAAACAAAGACAAAGAAGTGTTTCAAACATCTCGATGCCTATTAAAAAGCTTCCACCCATGCTTGTTGAAAATCTCCCTTGTAATAACCTCCAATGTTTTGCTCCCAGCTACCAAGGCATCCCTCCTTCCTTGGCATTGCAAAGCTGACCAAGAGTGGATCCAATGGGTACACCTGAATATAATCTGCAAAGGATGGTCAATAACTTTCTTGTCGAAAACGACATCATTACGACATAACCAGATAGACCAACAAAGTGCAGCCACTCCCACCAAAATATTTGCTTTTAAATCCGAAGTAAGACCTACTAACCAGTTCCAAAAATATTCCGAACAGTATTAGGTCTGTTAAGATTAAAAGCAATTTGAACTATACGCCATGCAAAACGGGCAAAGCGACAATCAAAAAACAAATGTTGTATAGTCTCCTTGTGATCACAAAAACAACAATTTGTGTCACCTCTCCAGTTCCGTTTTAATAAATTATCCTTAGTCAAAGTAACTCCTCTACAAAGGTACCACAAGAAAATTTTTATCTTAAAGGGTACTTTAATTTTCCATAACTTTTGACTTCGAAACTGACACACAAAACTGAATTTGTTAGTCATGAAAGGCACACAAAACTGACAAAAGGCAAAGACCAGCACACCTTGCGACCCTCCTTTGCATGGACTTGTATCTTGCAGTTGCAGTTGTGGCTTCTGAGTTAAGTACTAATGAATCACTGTCGGAGTGACTTGCTCTCTATCTTCAAAAGGTTCCCTTTTTTTTTGTTTTTGTTTTTTGTCTTGGGTTTCTTTCGACTGGATTACTTCTACTGTTCTACATCCATGCATGAACGAACTCTCATTCTTATGGTCGTACAAAGAAGAGAAAAATAGGCGAAAGAACTTTTGTGTTTGCATGTTGCTCAATTGATTGTGTAAAGCTCAGGAGTCAGGACAGCGTTTCCAATTTTGATTACAATCATGAACATCCGGCCGGGCCAAATGCAAGCTACGTGCTCGTCTTTCCCAAATGAAATGATGGTGAGAACGATCCTTATAGCTTTTTTACAAGAATGATGGTTCGTGAAGAGCCTAATCTTTAAAAAAAATGGCAAAGAAGCAAATATAACAAGAGGCAGTAAGCAGAAACTTCTGAATAGAAATGTCTTTTTAGGGATGAAATATAAAGTTCCGGGTTAGAAAAAGAAAATGATCGAGCTATCATAGGATGACACGTATCTTTTCTTGAGTTCGATTTGATATCATGAGGTAAAAGGATCAACACATGAGTTTTATAAAGGTTCGTCCGATATGATTTTTATATGTATTCAGAAGTCTCTATGTACTGCTAGGAACTGCTATCGACTTGTGAATCAGAAATGAGTTTCCAGATAACGGTCAATTACGCATAAACTTACAGGGTCATACACTTAATGAGTTGGAACAAACTAGTTCGAATTAGATCCGTTAGAGACTCAAATCGGATTATAATCTGTATGTGGTTAAGAGTCCTAATAGGTTTCTAACGTAAGGATCTGTTAGAGGCTATTTATAAGGGGAGGCGTGGAAGGCTTTTGGGATAATTTTGCATCACCTGTTGTGCGCGCTGGTGCTAGCACATCGGCATACAACGTTTCACCTCTGAACGTATGGATACCGTAGAGGTACTACTGTGATTGTTGTTGCGCTGATCAAAGATGATATGCAACGTACATAAGAAACACGAATGACTGCTGGAGGAGACGATCGGCGCCCAAGACGTTGGACGGTCGACTACTTCCACTACATCGACACGCGTGATGTTGGACCGGACTGCTCCAGCTCTTCTTCCACTGCATTGCATATTTAGTGGTAACGATTTATGATCTCTTACCCATATGACTTCCTGATTTACACGATAGAATTTTTTTCGCACGGTAATGTAGCCTACCCGTATCCAACAACGCATCCATCAAAAGCATTAGAACTTGTACAACTCAAGGCAGCGCAGGCATGAGCTATGTATGTATGTATACCGTGTAGCAGTTTTGATAATCTGCCTATGGGCAAGCTATCGTATATTCGGACCTGCCCATCCTTGGTGTAATAGTAAACCCGCAGCGGCACGATGTGCTCGTTCCGGATGGCACCGATCGCCTTGATGCGCTGCTCAACTCCCCTTGGGCAGATCCACACCCCTCAGCTTCTTGACCACTAGCTCGGCTCCGCTCAGAAGCCCGGCCTTGTACGTTGTCCCGACTGTCTCTGCCCATAACTTCAGCCGACGCCTTCAGTCAGCAGGATCTCCAGCTCCAACCGAAGCGCTGTAGACGCCGAGCCAAAGCTAACAATTCTACTTTTTTTTCCTTCACCACGTCTACTGCTTCTTCTGATAGCGCTGCTGAATTGTTTTCTGTGGATATTACGAGGATATGCTCATGATCTTAGGATGATGATACAATTGGCAATAGTGTTGAAGGCTTATCGAATCACTCGTTTTTGCAGAGTTCAGAAATATCGGTTTGACCGCAGCTTTGTACCGAGTTGTCGAAAACCTCAAGTACTGTAGCTACTAGTACCAGTGGTTGAAAACATCGAGTACTGTAGCTTCGAGTGCTGAACGTGGTCGTAGAAGGCTTCGACTGCACGTGCTCGTAGCTAGTTGTACCGAGTTGTCAAAAGCCTGAGTACTGTAGCTACAAGTGCCGAGTGGTCGAAAACTTCGAGTACTGTAGTTACGAGTACCAAGTACTCTAGCTTTCGCGTACTGTAGCTATGAGTAGCAAGTGGTCGTAGCCCTTCTCGACTAGGTGTAGTCGTAGCTTTTTGACCAGGTCGGTGGTCGTAACTCTTTCGACCAGGTCGGTGGTTGTAGCCCTTTTCGACCAGCAAGTCGTTGACAGTGGTCGTGGACACTGGTCGTACACTACTACAAAACAGGCAATAGCAGACACCTCATCACAGACGGTTCCAAAGGAGCCGTCTGTGTTGAACTTATACAGACGGTTTCCTTTGGAATCGCTCGGGAACCGCTCGTGATATGTCCTCATCATGCATTTGTTCTTATTACCAACCGCTTGTGATACTTCACAAACGGTTGGTAATAAGAACCGCTCGTGATGAGGACATATCACGCACGTTCATATTACGCAACCGTCAGGAAGTATCACGAGCGGCTGGTAATATGAACCGCTCGTGATGAGACGCCTTATCGCTGCACGGTTGGTAATATGAACTGCTCGGAAATATCACGCACGGTTCAATTTGAGAATCGCTCGTAATATACTAGTATCACAGACGGCTCTATTAAATAACCGCCGGTGATATTATTATCGCGCACGGTTCCTACATAGAGCCGCTCGTGATATCCAACCTCTTCTTCCGCGCGA
Source organism: Ampelocalamus luodianensis (assembly GCA_036346255.1). Taxonomy (NCBI): domain Eukaryota; kingdom Viridiplantae; phylum Streptophyta; class Magnoliopsida; order Poales; family Poaceae; genus Ampelocalamus; species Ampelocalamus luodianensis. The sequence goes on from CM070622.1 coordinate 35,401,558, forward strand.
TGTGTCTCTTCACCATCGCGACAACCGCTCTTCGTCTCGCACGCCGACGATACACGCGTCTCTTCGCCTCACGTGCCGATTACTCCTAATTCTTGATATAAGACGGAATAATCACCGAAGATTAAACTCCTCCCATCGCTCTTCGCCTCACGGTTTTGAGTACGCCAATCGCCAAGGTTAGCATGCGAGCGGTCAAAGCGTAACCAAGGCGAGGAGGTCGGTGATCGCCGCTCTTTCTCACGATGTCGCTGCCGACATCGTCGGCGGTGGCCGCGAGCTCTCTCAGCCCATGGAGGACCTATGCAGCCTACGATTAACGTGACGACATCTTTATGTCTACAATATACGCACGCATACTACTATTTATTCTAACATCTTGAATGTATGTACGATAGTTGCAAGGCCTTGTACAAGGTGTCCAAGGAACGCCGTGGGGAGGCGCGTGGCGCTGGAGCGAGAGGAGGCGATGAAGTGGCAGACAACGAAGCGCCACTCGCGTCGCCAACCACCCGCGCCGGCAACCCGGGCTTGTTTCATCGCCGCCTCGCTTGTTTCGCCCCAAGACATGCAGCGCGCCTCATGTTCCTTGAACGGCGGCCGTGGGCGCCACAAGGTCGCGCGCCACGTGCTCGGTCTCCTCCTCTACACGGCCGACGAGACGCGCGACGTTGGGAAGCACTACATCAGCCGTGTCGAGGACGAGCCGACCCGCGGCGGTGCGAGACGCCAAGACCAACCGGGAGTGCAGGCGGTGCGAGGCTCGCCGCGACATGGTCCAGCGCGGCGGGGAAGAAGGCCGCCACCGGGCCGGTGTGGGCGCTGTCGGAGGATGGCCACCGTGCACGAGCATTGGCCGCGTGTGGAAGGGTGGGATGACTACGCCGTCTTCTCGCGATGACGCATCGCAGATTAGGCATGAGTATACCGTTTCTTTGCAAAGGTGTTAGACTATTTGCCATAAAATTTTAGTTTTTAGGTTTCTAAAAGGTGGTGCAATGGACTATTTTCCAAATTAAATGAATTTTAATGCACCAAAATATACGGTCCACAAGGACAGAGCGATTACAATTCCACGTTGACATCAAAATATACGCATTTATATATTACAAGTTCATAACACATGATGTTATGGAATAAATTAATTACAATGGAGTAATTTCTTAATTAAAATATAGTCCTTCATGATGATCGACGCGCATATAGCTAGCTTCCTCACTGGTTCTTCCTCGAGCCGATGCCGCCTCCGAAAGGAGGCAACTCGTCAAATTGATTGTATTCTTCCTCGCCCACTACATTCTCAACTCCGACAATCCTTCTTTTTCCATGAAGAACTACGTGACGCTTCTTATTTGCCGGTCGGTTACATAGAAGACTTGAACAACTTGGTTAGCCAAGACGAATGGTTCGCTCTTTGTATCCGACACGATCGAGGTCCACGGTAGTGACGCCGCACTTTGTCGACCTTCACATGTGGGAGATGGACCCAACGGCACCGAAATAGGGGATCTTGAAAAGCACGTAGTCGAGCTCCCATATCTCCTCTATTTGCCCATAGTACGAGCTCCTCACCCATCGGCATCGAATGCATCTAGGCGGACACCGCTGTTCGGATGTGCTCTTCCTATCCCGAGCTGCCGATAAAATGTGTACCCATTTATGTCGTATCCTTGCCATGTGACAATTGTAAATTGTGGCCCTTTTGCCAACCATAGCAGCGATCATCACTTGATGACCTCCCTACCATGATTCGCACCTTTACCCATTCGTTGAACCGACGGTTGTGTTTCTCGTGATCCAAACCTCCGACCGTCCGATTTCGCTGGCGCACCATGTCTTTGTGCTCGCCGATGTACGGGACATTGGGTCATGTGTTGCAAGACCGTGAAATGGGCTTGAGCGCACGTGATCAGATCGGAGTGATTGATTTCTTCCGATGGTCCCGATACCATCCAAATTTTCCTCATGACGAGATAGAGGCACACCCATCGGTTCCACCCGAGCCATGTAGTCGACGCAGAACTCAATGACCTCTTCGGTTGTATAACCTTCGATGATGCTGCCCTCCGGTCGAGATCGATTCCGCACGTAGGACTTGAGAATTCCCATATACCCGTAATAATCACAGGAACGAACGCCACACTTAATCACAGGACGCGATTTCCGACGTGCTACAACACAATAATTCTATATCATACTGTAATAATGCGCCTCTAACCGACTATACCTATATATGTAATTCTATTTTTTCAAGGCCGCCAAAGAAAAGCGTAAGAATGTGCATTCTACGCTTGCCATCATATGCGATTCTCATGAGTGCTAGGTTGTTTGATCCCGAGGTTGCTCAATCTTGCAATAATTGCTAATTATAAATTTAAATATATATGTGTAACACTTTACTCTTGTTTGTAGGTTTTGAATATAGATTTAGATTCACTCGCTCGTAAAGAGATCTCTGATGTTCGAGGAGGCTCGCACCTTCATCATGACGGATATCATTATGCCAACTGAGAGTTTCACTCATCGAACGACTTTGAAACAATTAATATATTTGATATAGTTGTAATTCACTTTGAATAGTTGTGATTCAATGGTAAACTTTGGGTTGTCACTTTGGGTTGTATGACAATATTTTCCGAACGAGTTGATATTACAATGTTTGATCAGATTTGATATATGTTCGCTTGTATGACAATGATCACTTGGGGTTGTCAACGATTGATATCCGTGATGTATCTATTTTCGCCGCTTATTTTCGAGAGGGCATGGCTAGCAACTCGAGGCTAGCCAAAAATTTTTAAAAATAGTTATGCTGAAATAACTATCACGCACGGTTTATCAATCAAACCGCTCGTGATATGTATAATCTCGACGGCTCTATTATATAACCGTCGTGATATACATATCCCGAGCGGTTCAGAATAGAACCGCTCGATATCCTTTATCACAGATTGTTCTATTTACGAACCGCTCGGGATATGTGCCTATCACGTATGGTTATATATGATAACCGCTCGATATGTGCATATCATGACGGTTGCGTAAATAGAACCGCTCGATATGTGCATATCCCGCACGGTTCGTAAATAGAGCCGTCGTGATATGCGCCTATACCGCATTTGCTCTTGAATAGAGCCACCGTGATAATTAGATATCAGAGACGGTTATATAATTAGAACCGTCGTGTTGTGACTTATCACGACGGATTTTTAACCGCTCGTGATAACCGCCGCCTTATCACGACGTACAAAAATACGAGACGGTTCGAACCGCTCGTGATGACCGCTCAACCGCTCGTGATGAGGCTGTGTGTAGTAGTGGTAGACAATGGCCGTGGACTCTGATCGTAAACAGTGATCGTGGACATTGGTCATAGACCTGCGAGAACTGGTCGTAGGCAATGGTCGTGGACACTAGTCGTAGACCTGGTAGAGCTGGTCGTAGACCCAGTAGAACTGATTGTGGGTGATCTAGTTCGTGTTTACTGATAGATGAGGGTGTGATGCATATTTTGGCTAACATGGGATAAGTTGTGAAGAACTTGTGCCCGGAAATGGTTGCTTGGTCTATTGTTGTGTAGGTGGCTTGGAGTCAACTATGATCAATGACGAGGAGGATCGGGACTTGGTTACGAGAACCAAGGTCCTAGAAAGGTCGTGGATATCGGGTGAGATGGTTGTACTCAAGCAAGACGCAAGATGGGCAAGAACCATAAAGATGAAGTTTGAGTAAAAGCCTTTGTGAAGGTATGTGTTCATGCCTCATCAATTATATGAATTGATGATTGTGTGTATCGTGCGGTGCTACGTCACGGTTTGCTTGTTTGTGATGGTTGTAGAACATCGGAGTTAGGTCATGGTGAGGCAGACTAGATCAGGACTAGGTTAGGAGAACCGAGATCCAAAACGATCGAGGTGGTGCTGGAAGATGACTAAGGCTAGCGGGGTGGTTACAAGCCGAGAAGACAAGGAACTGGAGCAAAAGCTACCAATGATGAACATGACCGAGCACGGCAGTTCAGTGTGACGGGTTACATCAAGAGGCGCGGCAGTTCGGTGCGACGGGTTGCATCAAGCGGCACGGTAGTTCGGTGCGACGAGTTACATCGAGCAGCGCGACAGTTCTATGCGACGGGTTACATCGAGCAATGTGATAGTTCTGTGCGACGGTTACATCAAGCAACGCGACAGTTCGTGCGATGGGTTACATCAAGTGGCACGTCTTTCGGTGCAACAGGTTGCATTAAGCGGCGTAGGGGTCGATGCAAGTGAAACCCATTGTGTATGGGCTTAATGGGTGCTCATTTGGGATGTCTCTCTAGAAGCTTGCCTCCACTATAAAAGGGGAGGGTATTGGTTGTGCACCTCTCAACCATCGTATTTTGGAAACCCTAATTTGTGATTTAGGGATATGAGAGAAAAGTGGAGAGGCTATGGTTCATGAGAGATGGATTGATTGAGTGCTCAGTGTTGAGCTTTTGCCCTCCATGAGAGAGTGGTTGTAAACATACAATCTCTCTAATATATCTATGCAAGATTTGCCCTAAGATGAGTTCTATCTTATTCTTGCTCTCTCTTTGATGCCTTTGAGATTTTTGGTGTTTCTTAGGTTCTTATTTGGGATCTTACTTGCTGGGACGTGTGGGATACGATCTAAGGTCTTCTTGATCATCATCCATCCACGAGCAAGGTTTTAGATCTAAGTTTGATTTTGCCCGATTTTGGTGAAAGAAAGGGTGATTTTAGGGGTTTTGCTCTTGAGGGTTTTTGGCTTGATTCTTCCTATGATTGAGGTTGCTAGAACGCATGAGGAACCATCCTTAGCCATCTTGGATTGATTCCTCCCACGAAATCCTTTCAATCACTATTTTCGTACACTACCACACACAGCCTCATCACAGACGGTTCGGAACCGTCATCACAGACGGTTTTCCGAACCGTCTGAAAAAGTTCATCTGTGATATCTATCACAGACGGTTCTTGTTCAGAACCGTCTGTGATAGTTTTTTCAACTGCAAAAAAAAATACTAAATGTATTGATACGGGGGATGCCCAATCTTCACGACGAGGATCGACGATAACTTTGGATCCGTAACTCGACGAACCGATGGCGCCAACCATCACAAAACAAAGAACTCGCGATAAAAGAATTCGCCCAACCACACTGCGTGATCCCGCCTACCCACCACACGAGTAGACGTGTCGCCGCTCCCGCAAAACACAAGGATTCACAAGAACAACGGGTTGAGAACACCCAATTCCCCTCTAGGTTGCACTGTATGTCAAACCCTAGGAAGAACAAGTGTATAGCTCTTTTTCTGAAATAATTGATTCATATTCGTGGTGGTCCCCAAAAAAACCTCACGTACAAAATATTTAAGGACTCTCTACGGTTCGGTCATTATGGAAACCGAACAAAACTTCCTAACAGAGTCAAAACAAAAAGCGCTAATCACGGTCCACACGTTTTTCTGGCTTGCGCCTTCACGCTGTCCTTTCCTTGCCCCCGCCGCATGCACCAACAGCCTTACTTCGTTGTCGATCGCCCACACACGCACTGGCCGCATGCTCCATCAAGACTTCCTTGGCTACATGCATGTCGCAGCCTCTTTCCTTTCAAATACATAACAATCAACCAAGAGCATTTAATGCTTCATTGTTTTTCTTTGCTAGCTTTCTTCCTAAGCACTCACGCAACACACATGCATGCATCATGCAGACCTTGGTTTTCATGCCAAAACATGTGTGTTGATTTCTCTCTTTGCTAGCAATTGACATGAGCTGCTTCTTGCTTTTTCTCACGCACAAACCTGAGAACAATTAAAATACTAGCATTAGGTAGTAACCAGTTCTCAGGTAAATAAAAACCAAATTTAATTAGGAACGAGTTCACCTGTTGATTAATCTTTTTAGCTCATGCTCGTGTAATCGGTCCAATCAGCGGGATGTCCTCATCATGTATTCCCCTTGGCTGTCCGCCTCTCCGCCTTCGGCACCTCGTCCACCTCCTGGCTCCACTCACTCATGAGCCTTCTAAAGAAGACCATGATCTTGTCCTCGTCGCGGAGCTCCTCGAAAGGCACATCCTTATCCTCATCCCCGCCCTCCTTCCTCCCACCGTGTCGCCAGCTTGGGCTTCGCTGCCTCCGCCGCCTTGGCCCGCAGCTCCTGGATGTCGCGGAGGAAGTCGTCGGTCTGTCCCTCCGCGATATCCCCGGCGTCGATTAGATTAGTCACTACAAGGGCTGCAAAGTGAAGCATTTGTCAGATCATCAAGCCACATTGTTCCCCATCCATTCAATCACAAAACTATATTCAAGCACACATTCAATCACAAAACTATATTCAAGCACACATGTATACCTCGATCTAGGAGAAGCCGGCGGGGGGAAGGACAGGTGGCGTCGGAGGGAGGAGGGCCGGCACCGGGATGGGGCGGCGCGGGGAGGAGAGCCGATGGGGGAGACGCTGGCCGGCCGTCGGGGGGAGGACAAGCGGCGGGAGGAGGAGGCCCGGCGGAGGGAGCATTGGGTGGCGGCGGGACGAACGGGAGGGACGAGGGCCCGCGGCGGAAGAAGGGAGCCCAGAGCTCACGCTGGATTTGGGGGAATCCTTATTAATATATAAGGACTCCTGCTACTCCCGCGCACGCATTCAAAATTTTCGAACTCCCGCGTTGTGAATCACATATCATAGACGGCTCGTATCACCAACCGTCTGTGATGAGGTACTGTGATAGTATCACAGACGATTCTATTCAAAAACCGTCTGTGATAATCTCCAGTATCAGAGACGGTTTTATTAATGAACCGTCTGTGATACTGGAGATTATCACAGACGGTTTTTGAATAGAACCGTCTGTGATACTATCACAGACGGTTCTTTAATAGAACCATCTCTGATACTGAGTATCATAGACGGTTTGTATTACAAACCGTCTATGATAGGCCCAACAGACCCAATACAGACGGCTCTATTTTAACCGTCTGTGATGAGGCGTCTACTATTTCTGTTTTGTAGTAGTGGTATCTGGCGCGGTTTTGGAGCAAACCGTCACTCAAATGAAAAAAGGTCAGAACTTTGGTAATGATTTTCACAATCTTTAATTGGAATACGTTCCTGACATCCTAGAGAATGTATGTTTCAAGTTTCTTGAAGTTTGGAGTTGTAGATCAAAAGTTGTGCCAATCTTTAATTTTGATTTAAGGTTGATTCCCCTGTTCCTCGTGCTGTTTTACTGTTCATTCAGATCACTGTTCAGTCCGAGCATTGTGCATCGAGTATTGTTCATTCAGAGCACTGTTCGTTACGAGCACTGCTCCTCCAAGTTCTGTTCATTATCAACACTGTTCATAGGCACTGTTCGATAACGCGTTTTTGGTTGCTGTGCTTGGGGGTTTGGATTGGATTCAATACAAGTCTTCTGCTACGGTTATATATTAATCTTCGTAGCTCTCATAGCTATTGGAGTAAAAATCATGTTGAATCCGATTAAAGAGAAAAAGAGGTAGTGCTCCTATTCAACCCCCTCCTCCTCTAGTTGTCGTTTTGGTCCAACATTTTCTACTGCCTGATCCATTTAAGCTAGAACTGACTTGTTGTTCTTCCTTTCCCGAGAAAACAAACCTAACCTTTACTGTCGTTGATGTTGAGCTTTCCTAAGTGTCCTAAGCTGCTATGCCACTTCTAACACCTCAGGACGTCTGTTCAATTCCATCCTCAAGCATTTACCTGCTAACTTTGCGATACATTCGATGGCCTTCATGGCGCTCGGGTTTGCAATTTCAGTATCAAACATCTCCCTCACCCTCTTGATCCCTTTTGCAAGAACTTCAGTAAAGCTATCAACCAGAATGAGCTCCCCATCATCTGTTCTGGCCTTTCTCCCAGTGATCAGTTCCAAGAGGACAACTCCGAAACTATTGAGTTACATGTACTACTCAGTTCACCCAAAAGCTTAATTTGATGAGTAAAGATAGACAATTCACTTTAACACTCCCCTCACGTGTCGGCTCTCTTAGGTCTAAGACATGGAATAGAAGTGTGCTGTAATTATTATTTAATTGTGTCAACCGAGTTTTGAACCTAAGACCTCTTGGCTTTGATACCATATTGAGTTACATGTACCAACCAATTCACCCAAAAGCTTAAGATGATAAGAAAAGATGGACAATTCAATTGTACTTCAACAAAAACTATAGACATGGCTCTTTGCGGTGAGATGACCACTCCGAGCAAAACAGAGGGTCCATGTTCTTCACACAATAGCCATGAGTCTCGCTACATTCTGGTGATTGATTTTCACGATGGACGATCAACTCTTTGGCAAAGTTTTCTTCTACATTGTGGATAAACCTCTTCGTAGCAACCATACTTCTGTCCTTGAGGACTCCTTCGTGAACTTCTCCAAAGGCACCTCTCCCCAGGATAGTTCTACAGTTGTTGGTAATTCTATTTATCTCGTTTTCTGTGAAGCATTTCACATTATGATTGCTATGTGCAATCCATCTTGATCTATCTTCCCCTTGGATTAGTTCTCTTACCATACTTTCTGGGTGATGCATCTTTTGTCATTACACGCCAATCCTTCGACGCATCTGCTGAAACTTCACTCGCCCAAAAGCTTTGGTTAGGATATCGGCGAGTTGATCTTCTGACTTGACATGCTTCACATCAATCTTGCCAGATTCAGTACACTCTCGGATAAAATGGTATCAAGTGTCAATATGTTTGCTCGTCTCATGATAAACAGGTTCTTGCAAAGTGCTATTGCCAATTTCTTGTCCACCTTGAGACATACCTTTTGCACTTCATCTTCTGGTTAGGTCTGCTAGCAGCCGGCTGAGCCAAATGCCCTAACAAGCAGCTATGGTAGCTGCTATATACTCTGCCTCATACGACGATAAGGCCACCACTCTTTGCTTCTGAGAGTTCCAAGTTATAGGATTTTGACCGAGATAAAACACAGTCCCGATTGTGCTTTTCCGATCTGCGGTGTCTCTGGCAAGATCTCTATCACTATAGAAATTTAAGCTAGTATGTCCATCACTTCTCTTGTAGCAACATCCCAACTCCAATGTGTCTCGAATGTATCTCAGATTCTTCTTGACTACTGCCGTATGTTCAGATCTTGGCTCCTGCATGAATCGGCTTACCAAGCCAACTGAGAATGCCAAGTCAAGTCTTGTATTTACCAAATACCTGAGACTCCCAATTATACTTTTGAAATTTGTTGGATCAACATGTGAGGACTCACTTTCCTTGTCGAGTTTTGCTCTTGGCTCCATGGGTGTCAGACAAGAGTTGCAATATCTCATCCCAGTCTTCTCAAGTAGTTTTGTGGCATAGGCTGTTTGATTCAGTGTGATTCCTTGAGAATTCTATGTCACTTCCATCCCCAAGTAGTAGGATAGCAGACCCAGATCACTCATGCTGAACATGTCATTCATTTGCTTCTTGAAGGGCATGATCTCCTTGATGCAGCTCCCTGTGATCACCAAATCATCAACATATACTCCAACTAACAGCCTTGTGTTGCCAATTTTTCTCTTGTAAACTGCATGCTCATAAGCACTTCTCTCAAAACCGAGTGAAGTAAGTGTGACATCCAACTTTGAATTCCAAGCTCTAGGAGCTTGGCGTAGCCCATAGAGTGCCTTTTTTTAGTTTCAACACTTTGTGAGCCTATTCCTCCTCTTCAAAACTTGGGGTTGTAGCACATACACTTTTTCTTGCAGTTCACCATTGAGAAAAGCCGACTTGACGTCCATGTGGTGAACTTCCCACTTCTCTTGAGCTACCAATGCAAGGATCAACCACACTATTTCAAGCCTTGCCACGGGTGTGAAGACCTCATCAAAGTCCACCCCCTAGCGTTGAACGTACCCCTTTGCAACAAGCCGTGCCTTATGCTTGATTACCTCTCCTTCGGGGTTCTTCTTGAGTTTGAATACCCATTTAAGCCCAATTGGCTTCTTCTCTGCAGGCAATTTGGTCAACTCCCAAGTTCCATTACCTTGGATGGATGTTAGCTCCTCCTCCATTGCTTTTCTCCAACATGCATGCATTTTGCTTCATCAATGCCTGTGGGCTCCTCAACTCCAAGAAGCACAAACCAAGTTGATCAAGATCAAGCTGTACTGGTGTTGTAGCATCATACAAATCATCTAGTGACCGAAAACGCAGTTCAATAGCAGATGATGTTCCTGAACTTGATCCTGCCGATTCAGTGATACTGGCAGAGTTATTGCCTACCAAGGTTGCTACAGAGGGTGCAGCAGGGCTTCCAGCAACGTCTGGAGTTGCAACGGTAGGCTCTGAATTCATTGTGCGCTGATCCACTCCAGATGCTCCCCCATGTTCTTGTACTCCATCTGCCATCAACAGAGGCCGATTAACTTGAGCTGGATCTGCTTGGTCTCCACCTGCACCATCTTCAACAGGATTGTGCACTATAAACAACTCATTATCACTAATATTGTTTGCCTCGACACCAGAGACTAAACTCCAATCCCATTGTCTGTCTTCTTCGAAAATGATATCCCTTGACACATGAACCTTCCAAGTAGCAGGATCATACACACGATATGCTTTTGACCTCCTTTCATAGCCAATTAACACCATCAGAACACTACGATCAGCAAGTTTTCCCAAATGTGGCTTCACTAGCTTGACATGAGCTATACAACCGAAGGTCCTTAAGTGCTGCACTTTGGGTTTTCTTTGGAACCAGACTTCATATGGAGTCTTCGCAACTACACTTTTTGTTGGAGCTCGGTTCAAAAGATACACTTCCATTGTAGCAGCCTCACCCCAAAACATACCAGGCATCCCTTTGCTCTTGAGGAGGCTTTGGGCCATTCCAACAACGGTTTGATTTCTCCTCTCAGCTACCCCATTTTGCTGAGGTGAGTAAGGTGCAGTGAGAAAATGCTTGATCCCATGTTTTTCACAATATTCTTCAAACTCACTCGAGGTGAATTCTCCTCCTCTATCGGTTCGAATTGCTCTCAATTTGCTGTCAACCTCTAGCTCCAGGCCTGCCTTTATCTTCCTCGGTGCATCAAGAGTTTCATCTTTGTTTTTGGTAATACAATCCACATGTATCTACTGAAATCATCAACTAGCAAAAGAAAATACTTTTTACCTCCTACTGTTGGCGGTGAGATAGGACCACATAGGTCCCCGTGCAGTAACTGAAGTTGTTTGTCAGCTCGGTAATTGGATTCTTGAGGAAAAACTGCTCGATGTTTTTTGCCAACCAAACAACCGTCACACACCTGATCAATGTGATCTAAGTGCAGCAGTCCTTCCACCATCTCTTTGCTCGCCAGGTTGCGCAATACCTAAAAATTCAGATGCTCATATCTTGCATGCCACAGCCATGCATCGTCACCGAAAGTTGCCAACAAACATATTGGTTCAGCTGTAATACCCCAAGTCTATTTAAGTGAAAAGAAAGAATTAGAGAGAAGAACCAACTAGAAAAAAAATAGAATTAACAGAGGATTAGAGGGGGTTTCTGCAATTATTCGATAACTTGGGCCTCATGCTTTGGCCCAGGAGGCCCAGGAGGGGCCGGCCACCAATAAAAGGAGGGGGGAAACCCTAGGAATGGTACTGTAGCATGGTGTGCTACAGTAGCCGCCGCTGCTACGGTACCCCGTGAACAGTACAACATCTGCCTCCTTGTGCCGTCTCCTTCGGGTGCTGCCGATCAAGAAGAAGAAGAAGAAGAAGAGGAAGAGGAAGGGGAAGAGGGAGAGGATCTTCTTCTTAGGGGTGGTTCGTCATCTCCCTGCGATTCTTCAAGGGTAACCTCAATTCCCCTTTAATCCGATGCGTTATTGGATAGTTAATCAATGTCGGTATTTCTGTCTCCTCAGGACAGATCGCGTTAGAGGGACGTTTTGATGTAGTTAAGTGCGGATTCAGTCTCGGGCATCTCCTAGAGAGTTGTAGATAACGTCAATAGCTTTCAATGAAGTGCTAGATCGTATTTTTTGGACCTCTGTAGCAAAAGTTATGAAATATTAGTGCGACTATTCCGCGAATCTGTCAGTATTTTGACAGGTTTTAGTAATCTGACTTGTGCGATCAGTTAAAGGGAGAATTAGAGGATCTCAGTATAACGCAAGTTGTAGATAATTCTTGTAGCTTTCAGGGAAGCACCAGAACACAATATTTGGACAAACGAGCGGAAAGTTATGATACTTTTAGTGTTCTGTCCAGAGAACCTGACGTGAAATTGATGTTTTGTTAATCAGCTTAAAAAGGATATTAGATTGCCGAATCAGGGAGGCTCATCAACTAGGTTTAGTTGGGTAATTTGATAACCTTTCAATGAAGTCTAAGAACACCTCATTTGGACTCCTGTACTAAAAGTTATGAATTTTAGAACGTGACTTCCCATAGAGGGGACAGAACAATATTTAGGAATTGGAGTTGGGTTCGCGCTAAAGGAACTATTGCGAGTTCGTGTTTACTCTTATAGTTTGTTTGGTCTATTACTGTTGTCTTAGCATTCTCTTAAATGAATTTAGGTGTGGGACTGGTTCCGAAGGCGGCACCCTCTTCGCGTCCTTCGTTCCCGCACGGTTGAGGCAAGTGCATCGTTGTTACCTTGTTTGTGATTGCTTGGACATGAATGCGTGTTTGATGCATGTTAGTGTCGTATGGCTGTTGGCAAGTGTGCATAATAAGAGTGGTGAATGTTCAAAGTATGGCTATGCTTTATTCATGAATGTTGTTATTGCCTTTGGTACCTTGATGCTGAATAGAGATGGTGCATATGCATATTGATATCATGTTGAGGCCTGGTCTTATGATGACCAAGCATGCACATCTTTGAGGTCCCCGTCATGTATGTGATGGGCTTGAGGTCCCCACACCTGTGGAGTGTGGGTTTGAGGTCCCCAATACTTGCGGAGTATTGGGCAATTGGTCCCTGCGCTTGTGAGCACATGCATGGATATGCAGCGACGGTTGTATACTTTGCATTACCAGTAAAATGCAAAAAGAGATAAAGAGAAGGAACCCTTGAGCATTGCATATGCATGTGGAATGATTTAATGTCGTGCTTCTGAAAATGGATGCTGATGTGGTGATTTGAATTAGGTTCTTTTATATGTACTTGCTGAGTCTGTGGACTCACTCTTGCTTTCTTTGTTGTTTTAGGTACCCAGAGCAAGAAAAGCATGCATGGGAGGGAGTAGCATTATGATCTCACGCACACTGCCAAGAACCTTAATTCTCAGACTATGCCTTAATAATTAAGCAACTGCTTAAAGGATTCTTCATGATTATGTTTCCGCATTGATTTATTTGTAATGATGATGAGTAGCATAGTTGGATGCTTGAGGATTTGTTTAGTTGATTAGCAAGTTCCTGTTTGCTTATTGATGATTTTGAATGTTGCAATATTTAGTTATAAAACCCTTTTATCTGTTGAAACCCCTGTGAAGTTAGAAATATAAAGAAGGTTATGCCAAAATTTAGTAAATTGCCTTAGCTTATATTTGGGTAAGGTTACCTTAGTAGCATTCCAGGCTCGTGTGGGGCTGGGGTGTTACATCAGCTATATTGAGGTTCAGAACATAGAGATGGTTTCTGGACCTTTTAACTCTTGCTAATAATTTTGATTGACAATCAAACACACATAAGTGTCCATTCTTGAGCACCATCTTGTAGCCATTTTCTTCTAGCTGTCTAAGACTTATAATATTGCTTGTAAGACTTGGTATGTAGTATACCTCTGATAAAGCGTGGTGATCTCCATTGAGACACTCAAAGAGTACTATCCCTCGGCCACAGATATCTAACGATGAACCATCTCCAAACCTCACTTTCCCTTTCACAGACGAATCAAGCTTTGTGAATTTTGACTTGTTTGTTGTTTCCCGTCATATGATTACTAGCTCCAGTGTCATGGTACAAAGAGTGTTTTTTGTACCTTACATCACCATATTGCCACGGATGGAGTTGATCTTCATTGAGCATGACCTAATCACCCATTTCCTCCCTGACTTGAGTTAGCTTACATTCTTCTGTCGTGAGGAGAGTTGGTTCATCATCTTCTTTTTCAGCAATATGCACCCTTTCTTCCTTCTTCTTCGACCTGCATTCAGCTGCAAAGTGGCCGAATCTTTGACAATTATAGCACTTAAGCCTTTTCTTGTCAAACTTCTTTTCTTTGTAGCCTTGATCACCTTCGTGGTCATCATTGGTGCGTCCATTGTCACGGCCGTGCCCGCGGCCTCGCCCATAGCCACGTCATTGTCACGGCTGTGCCCGCGGCCTTGCCCACAGCCACGTCCACCGCTCTTCCATTGACCTTTTGACGTCTTCGATGAGGAGCCCTCTGTGCACTCCTCCTTTACTTTCCACTCAGATTGGGTTAGCAGAAGATGATCATCATCATTGTCGCCCTGACCAGCGCCTCGGACCTTTTCTTCAAACGCCTTCAGACGTCCAATTACCTCTTCGACCGTCATCGTCTCCAGGTCGCCGAACTGCTCAATCGTTGATACAATCTGCAAAAATTTTGGCGGAGCAGCACGTAAGAATTTCTTGACGACAACGGACTCTTCCATTGCGTCGCCCAGACCATGGATATGATTGACAAGCGTTGTCAATCTCACAGCGAAATCGTCAATCGATTCGACTTCTTCATCTGGAGTATCTCAAACTCAGTTTTCAGAGTTTGGATCTTCGCCGCCTTGACGCAATCTGCGCCAACATACATGGTCTTCAGTTTTGCCCACGCCTGCATCGCCGTTTCCTTCCCGAACAGGAGCAGCAGTGTCTCCTCGGGAATCGCTTGGTAGATGGCCGCCATGGCCATTTGGTCCTTCCTCATCTCCATGGCCATCTTAGGGTCTGCAAGCTCGACGGCATCCCAGACGCCCTGAGCACGCATATATGCCCTCATCTTCATAGCCCACGCAGTGTAGTTGCTTCTAGAGAGCATAGGATACTGGAGTGTTACGCCACCGCTTTCCCACACCGGCGCAGCGCCGGGCGCTACACCATAATCACCGGAGCCGGCTGTGTTAGAGAGATTGCTGCTCCTCGGCATAATCTTTGGCATGCACTCCCCTCCGCTCTGATACCAAATGTTGGCCCAAATTGCTCTCACAACACACGCGACTCTGTGGACACACAATCATGGCAAGATGATTTTGCCGGAGTTCAGAATGAAGACAACAAATGAGAGACTTCGTGGTGTTAACTGCTTGCACTGGGTTTTCTGCTCTCTGTTATTTCTCAGTTTCAGATGGCTACAATAGTCTGATGAAAATACGACAACAGACAAAATGCAAATACGCACACGCGCACAGACTGGTAACTTCCAGTCCGGATTCTTAGCCACTACACAACCTAAGACTCGGCCATGATCCTGACATCTCGGATCATGGACCAACAATATTTACAAGACACGATCACACACGATCTGAAGTTCTGCGCATTCTTCGAACCTCAGAGACTACAAACTGAATGAAGTTCAGTTCGGTTATTCTGACAAAACGTAAAAACAGAGCTGGACCAAACCCAACAACTGAAGTAAACGCAACAAGATTAACACCTACACTTTTGAAAGTAGCAGGGAACTTTCAGCTAGGTTTGAGTGACTGAAGTGTTGGGAGACAACTTTTTTTTCGGTAATGGAAGAGAGAACTCTCCTGGCCTCTGCATCAAGGATGCACACAGTCTATTTTATTAAAGTGCTTAAAGTGACAAGATAGCCAGAAATGTTAAATCTGGTTTGAAGCTTTACAACCAGAAGACGACTAAAAGTTAAACTCAATCATTACAAATCCGGTGACTCATCCGCCACCCATAAATGTCGAAAATTTGCTTAGCCACAAACTTCGGCCTAATGCTTTCGGCCAACATGGACTCCTTGTGGGTCGAATTCTGCAGATTTGCCTAATCCCTCAGCTAGTGTCCACTTAATAAGATAACTGAAGGGATTAGTGATAATATTGCTGTAAAAAATGACATCATTCCAACATAATCAAATAGACCAACATAAGGCACTAGATCCTACTAGGAGTTGTGTCTTTAAATCTTTTGGAATACCGACTAACCAATTCCCAAAAATATTGTTAGAGCTAAAACTCAATTTCAATCCAACATATAAATCAACAAAGCTAGTAAGGGTGCATAATTTGCAAGGAGCAATGAATAGGTAGCGATTTGTAGCCATAACAGATGGCCATTGACCAACATTGATGTTGTTTATACTCCATTAGATATGGTTTAATCATAAAAATAAAAATCTCGACTAGCTGCTGGAGAATAGGGGTTGACAGGTTTATTTATAATAAAACCATACATTTGTTTCAGAAATTTGTACAAAATTACATAAAGTCATTTGGTTACTGCTTAAAGAAATATAGAAAATATATGTAGGAGAGAGCAAAATTAATCTCTCTTGCTCAATGTGGAGTATGGATGACAGCTTCATGGTACGAATTGGGTAAGTCTACATAATTGCTTTCTTACAGGGAGAAAGAAACAATGTTTTTAACGCCGAAAGAAAATAGGTAGAAATCAATTGCGATACATCACCCAAGAATTAGAAACACAAAGTGCTAATCTCTCAAAAAAATTTGACGGAGGTCTCTAAAAAATGTAATAAGATGTAAAGATGGCCATGGTTGAGTTCACCATACCTCTTAGTTAAGAATGGATGCAGTGGTACAATGTATGCAACATCTGTTGGAATGTGACATAAGTTGATCCGTGAAATTGCCCCTGAGTTCTTGACGTTACTACACGAATGTCTTAGACTTCGTGGTATGCGGTGGCGGTGCTCTCTCCGACATTAGCCGCTGCTAGTGACACTAGAGAGGTAAGTCGCTCAACTACCACTACTTCCTATCTAGTCGCCTTCTTTTGAGGCAAGGGACTCACCCTTATAGTATCAGAGACTAGAGAGATCATGCACATAAGTTGCTCTAATTAGCATCTCCATGTCTTATTGGCAGGAAAATCTTCTACAAGGGGAGGGACACATGGAGGATCGTCCTCTTCAATTAGTTGCTCATAGCGCCCGTGCGTCCGGCCGGAGGAAGGCACTTTATGTAGCACACATGCTGCAGTTGCTTCTTCAAGGCTTACGATTTTATATTCCGTTTGATGAATAAATGAAGCCATATGTTTTGGTCCTTCCAAACCTCAGCAACTTGTGCTAATTTTCAAGATTTTCCCTACTAGCTTGATTTTTTTACCGCTAGACTGGTTGTGAAATTGTGGTGCCTATTTCGGTTGACTGGCAACATTTGTGTGATTGCTATTGAACTGTGATATTGTTTAGACATTCATGTGGTTAATATACAAAGCTTATCTTATCGTAACCTTGAAATTATGAAAACCTGTGCTTGTTTTATTGTGCCATCTTATGTATCTTTGGGCATCTATGTTTGCACCTTTCTACAGCTTAGCATATAATCTCTAGGAAACCACATTCTCCTGTTCCATTTACTAAAGATGAATTAAACAACCCCGATGCTATATTCAACCATCTGGTTTATTTATTGCCCTATACATTTTTTCTTGTGTGGGAAAGGATGACAAATTGGTCTAGACGAAAATGTTGGGTTTTGTGCAAACCCTATATTGATTTTTGTTGGACCGAAAATGCGACTAGAGGGGGTGAATAGGAGCATGATCTCTTTTTCTCCCAAATCAGATTCAATATGAATCTCACTCCAATAGCTATGAAGGCTATGAAAATCAATCATTCAAGCACAGCGAAAGACTTGTATTGAATTCAATCAAAACCCCGAAGCAAAAGCAACACAAACTCAAAACACCAAGTCTCGGGCGGTCTGACCTCTCACGGGGGCGGTCTGACCGGTTGGCCTAGCGGTCGGACCTCTCCCACAGGCGGTCAGACCTCTAATCAATGAACAGTGAAATCAGCCCGAAAAACCAAAACGCAAATTCAGCTAACTTTTGATTCGTGTGTCCAAACCTCATGAAACTTAACACACACCTTCTCAAGGATGTCAGGAACCTATTCCAAGCAACGATCGTGAAGATCCTTGCCAAAGTTCAGACATTTCTCCATTTGAGTGAAGGTAGTTCAAAATCCGAGTAAAAAACGAAATATGATTTAAAGACTTGCTCGTGGGGGATTGATGATCAAGATGATCCTAGATGAGTTCCCACATGTTGCAGCAAGTTAGATCACGGCAAGAAACCAACCGAAAACTCGCGGATCAAAGAAAGACCATAAATCACCAAATAGAGAGAAAAAAAGCAAATAGACTCATCTTTGAGAGAACTTTCTTTGGATTGATTTAATATGGTATTGCTTTACAGCCACTCCATCAATGGAGGACAAAGACTCAATACATGAGCACGAAATCAAATCCAGCTCTCTAGAACCCTAACCTCCACTAATCCTCTCCCTAAGCAAACTAGGGTTTCAAAAACAATGAATATTGAAGTTGACTAATGATCTAACTTAGTGAAGAAGATCCTGGAGTAGGTGCCATCCACAAACTCTTCCTAAGCTTCGACCAAAGTTGATTAAAGGTATATCTTAGTGAAGAAGATCCTAGACTAGGAGCCATCCACAAACTCTTCCTAAGCTTCTACCAGGGCTACAAATCTTGAAGTTCATGTCAATTTTGACAAGCAATCCCCATGAGATCGTCTGGATCATCAAACTATCTCCAAGTTCATGTCTATGACATGCAGTCGCGTGAGAGTAGTTTGGCACATTTTAAGCACAAGACAATCTTTAAATTTGATTTTTTATTTTTCACAAGAGCAGATTTAGATTCTTAAAAGAACAAGAAGCTCAAGTAGTGATCAATACTAGATTCAAGAGCTAACACAACAATTTTGATAGGGCCAATGTCACAAAAGGATCACTAATTGTGCAACTAGCTAAAAGATCCACAAATTTCAGTTTTTAGTTCAAGTTGTCTTAAAGTTCTAGCTCATTCAGCAAAGACTTAGCTACACATATGAAAGCATGATAATTCTAGCAAGTCAAAGAACTAGACATAGCATTGAGCAGAATTGAAATACTAAAGCTCAAGAGGGTAATAAGCAAAGCTTCATTAATTTTAAAAGACAAGCAGAAAAGCTTATATTACAATGCATCTTTTTGGATTTTCATATGAATGCAATATGATACAATGAGATGCGAGAAAAACTCAAAAAGCCTAACAAGAACAAAAATGATCAAAAAGTTCAAAAGAAGATCAAGAAAAGATCAGATGAACAAGGTAAGATCAGAAAAGATCAAACTCCCCCTCAAACCAACCCGTAGGGATAAATTACCCCTAACTCACTTCTCAAGGTGGCAAACCTAGTTGGATCTAATGGCTTGGTGAGGATATCAGCCAACTGAGCCTCGGACTCCACGAAATGCAACACAATATCACCCTTCTCGACATGGTCTCTAAGGAAGTGATAGCGAATGTCTATGTACTTGGTCCTAGAGTGTTGCATAGGGTTTTTAGCAATGTTAATAGCAGAAGTGTTATCACAGAAAAGAGGAACACTATCAAAAGACAACCCAAAGTCCTTAAGAGTGGACACCATCCACAAAATCTGACTACAACAACTAGCAGCAGCTACATATTCAGCTTCAGTAGTGGATTGTGCAACAGAAGACTGCTTCCTAGAAGACCAAGAGACAAGAGAAGTACCTAAGAAGTGACAAGTGTCTGAGGTGCTCTTCCTATCTAGCCGACAGCCCGCAAAATCAGAATCAGAAAACCCCCGAATGGACAAAGAAGAAGAGCAGGAATACCAAATGCCATACTGGAGGGTAGAATGTAAATACCTGAAGATGCGCTTAACGGCTTGGCGATGGGAAGTCCTCGAGACGCTCAAATCTCGCACGCAGGCGCATCGCGAAGTGGATGTCGGTCTTGAGGCCGTCAGTACAAGAGGGAGCCGATCATGCCGCGGTACTCACGTTGATCCACGGCTTCTCCTTCCTCATCTGGATCCAAAACAGTCGAAGTCGCCATGGGAGTGGCGATCGGCTTGCAGTCACCCATGTCGAAGCGTTTGAGCAAATCCTTGGTGTACTTCATCTGATGGATGAAGATCCCTTCCTTGCATTGCTTGATTTGAAGCCCCAGAAAGTAGTTGAGTTCTCCCATCATACTCATCTCAAATTCTCTGGAGATGGTCTCAGAAAAACTGGAAACAAGAGCATGAGAAGAACCACCAAAGATAATATCATCTACATAAATCTGAGCAAACAGGAAGTCATTGCCACGCCTAAGAATGAACAGGGTCTTGTCTACCTTTCCCATCTCAAAGTCATTCTTAAGCAGAAATATCTTAAGTCTATCATACCAGGCTCTAGGGGCTTACTTAAGACCATACAAGACTTTGGATAGCTTGAAAACATGATTTGGATGTTTGGGATTCTCAAAACCTGGGGGGTTGTCTAACATACACTTCCTCCTCTATAAAACCATTCAAAAAGGCACTCTTAACATCCATATGATATAATCTAAAACCCTTAGAAGCAGCAAATGCAAGCAGAATGCGATTGGCTTCCAATCTAGCAACAGGAGCAAATGTCTCATCAAAATCTAAGCCCTCAACTTGGCTAAAACCCTGAGCTACCAACCTAGCCTTGTTTCTAACCACAGAACCATCCTCATTTTGTTTATTTTTGAACACCCAACGGGTTCCTATCACATTATGACCACTAGGAGGTTCTACTAGGTTTCAGACCTTGTTCCTCTCAAAATTCTCTAACTCCCCATGCATGGCATTGACCCAGCTAGAATCAGATAAAGCATGTGATATATCGCGGGGTTCAAAAGAAGCAACAAATGCAGAATGAGAGTAGAGACTCGGATCGTGATACCTGTAGCGAGTGACTCGCTCATGAAGACTACCAATCATCTGATCTGGAGGATGACGCTCGAATGTGAAGTGGAGCGCCGGGAGACAAAGATCTCTTCGACCTCCGCAGGTACTGCTGATGATGAAGATGCAGCAGGAGCCTCAACTGAAGGTGAAGTAGTCATAGCAAGTTCTGGAGCTTGGACAGCTTGGACAGGAACATCAGCAACAGGTGAAGGAGCAGTATCAAGTCCATCCTCATCTTGTTCAACAAAAATGCTCTCTGTCACCTATAAGTCACCTGAAACATCGGATCTAGCTCCAAGGCTAGTCTCATCAAAAGTGACATTGCATGTCTCCTGAACAAGGTTAGTTTCAACATTAAAAACCCGAAACCCCCTTGAATGTGCAGGATAACCCAGAAATAAACCATCAAAGGTTCTTGATTCAAATTTATCTAGGTTTCCTGTCTTGAGAATGAAACACTTAGATCCAAAAACTTGAAAATGAGAAACAGAGGATTTTTTGCCAAATTGAAGCTCATATGAAGGTCCTGTTTGGTAGAGCTCTAGATTCTCATTTTCCAGATTCTGCTCCTGATTCTCTGAGAATCCACTTCTCTGAGAATCTGGAGCTGTCTGTCAAAAGCGTTTGGCTGGTAGGTTGGCTCCAAAATCCATTTAAGGGAGGATTGGAGGCAAATAGACTATGTTACCCCTGGTTGTAATACTTCAATTGTATTTGTGTCTTTGTCCTATGTATTTGTGCACAAATTATAGAATTTTTTCCCAAATTTGTTTAACTTTATGAATGTATATATGTTGTATTTGTACACAAGGTCAGGATACATTTTATTTACACTTCATGACGAAGTACAACTATTGGCAAATAACGAATTGACGCACAACCATTGATTGTGTATACGCAAATTTTATTCTGTTGACACTGCGATAGATGAAGTTGGAGATATTGCATTCATATCGTATAGTGTTCAAATGATAATTAAATACTATTACGTATAAGTATTGAAATGTCAAATGAGTGATAACAAAAGACCACAAAATTTCACAAGTATTGTGTCCATCATCTTGATTAAGCAATTGCACTTGCAAGGTCATCACGAAAACTATCCATGGATGTAGCACTCGTTTGCGACGTTGACGCATCTGATGCATCCTGAGAAATGACATATGTGGCATATCTTGATGGTATGGTGGACACATAATTAGGATTCCGATCGAACCTACGAAAATGCATGTCCGGCGAAGCATGTTCACATATGAAGTTGTGGATTCCCATGGTTGCTGCAACAATCATCTTTTGCTTGGACATGTGAAAGCTCAGCATCTTAAGAAGAATTCTCCATTTCATCTTCCATACACCAAAAGACATCTCAATTATGTTGCGAACACTCGAGTGCAAATGGTTGAATTTCTCTTTCTCACCACTAGGAGCAACACCTCTCGAAATTCTGGAACATGGTACCTTTGCCCCTTGTATGGTGCTAAGTACCCAGGCTTGTTTAGATAACCGGCATCGACAAGATAATATTTACTTGCAACATAAGACGAAAAAATCATGTATATCAACATCCAATACATGAACATTACAAGTAAATAAATTAGTAAACGGTACAAAACAAAGAAAAATACTGTGGAGGATGTGGAAAGACTTCCCTGTCTACATCCAATGCATGGTAAAGAACACTAATATCATGCATAGCTCCTGGTTGTCCAATAGATGCGTATGTGAAGCGCATGTCAAAATCACATACCGCCATGACATTCTGTGTTGCACTTCCTGATCTACCAATATATCTAATTAGATCTTCTAGAGCAACAGTTGCAAGAATGTGCGTACCATCGATAGCTCCAATACAGTCTTTGAAATGTGGCCACATCCTTCAATCATTTCTAATTCTACTGTGAATCGTAGAGAAGTTTGGATCCCTTGGCCTCACAAAATTTTTAGACATTCTAACCACACACTACAAAACCTCGTCAAACTTTCTACTAATTGTCTCACCAGAATGCTTGAACCGATTCTGCGCTCATCGGTTAGATTCACCGCCACCACATATGTATAGAAAAAGAGCTAGTGCTTCAATTAAACTTGTATGCATAGTTGATTTCAAGTCATATGTACTCACCAAAAGATCATGTAGACTGTGAAAGATCATAGCATTCATACGAAACATGTGGTAGCTTTCTTCCGGAGTGGTCAAAGTTTCTCTCACCCAACCCATTCCACTAAGTTGTGAAGTTCTAGGCTCATTCTTGTCCAAGTAGGTGGATTGATAATTCTCATCCTTGATGCTACAAACCGATTCTTGCTCTCTTTTCTGTGCAAATGCTTCAAAAGATGCATGTGACTTCTCATTCAACTCAAGAATTCTTCTCAGTTGATCTTGCATGACCACACACCCACTCTTTGGTTTCTTACCCTTATCATTGCTAGAGCCGTAAGGTCTCTTCCCTTTCCTACCAATTGGTGATTCATCTTCACGATCACTATTATATTTGTCAACATTGTCATCTTCAAACTCTTCAATATCAACACCTGTCGAAGCATGCACAGGACTTTAGGCAATGTCCCCATTGCAAGAGCCCAATGGTCTTCACCAGTGTTGCGAATGTCATCAAACATCTTGGACAATAACTCCTCATTTTAAAGTCCAACCTTCTCAAACTTCGAACATCCTTTATATTCCTGTCAATGCCAAATGCTACACGTTAAACCTTCACTAATAATATATCTAGGAATGTACATTAATCCTTTAATGAGTAATGACTTACTTTTTTTAATTTCTTACACCGTTCGGGGGTGGCCTTTATTGTCTTCTTTTCATGATCCCATCATAAGCCTGTCTCCTTTGTCCTCAATTACCTCCAAATGTTGTAATCGTTCTTTAATTTATCACATTTGTTCTTTATTTGCATCTTTTTGTATTGCAGCCCAGTCTTCTCTGCGAATTTTTCAATCACTAGAGTATACCCTAAGTTATTCAAATGGGTATTCGGGCGATTGCCTGCCTCTACTTGTTCAACAAACAATTCACACACTATCCTAGTGTTCTCGTCGTTCCACTCAGCGTTATCAGCCATCTGCATTTCCCCTATTAATTAGCTAATTCATCGTCAGGCAGCACAACCATTCATGAATATTCTCAATTTGCCCAAAAAAAAACAACTACTGTGATGATGCAAAAACTACACATAAATTTGCAATTACATAATCATGCAAAAACTGGAACATAGCCATTCTGGTAATGAGGAACAAGGCACTGACAGTTGCCAAAGGCTGAAGGGCTCTTTTGGCTACAATGATCTGAACTATTACATCAACCCCCATGACTACCACAATTCATACACATGCAGCGAAGGGTGGATTTTGAAGTATACACAGCAGCGAAATTAATCAAGTGTGAACACCAAGTACTGAAAAAACCTTCAGTATGCACTAGTCAATTAACTCAGGTATTAGATGCCTAATATTTAGCCATCAGCAAAACAATTTTTATCCCAAGAAAGAAGCATAGAAATCATAGAACAACTCAAGCCATGGCAAAAATGTACTAATGGATGTCAGAATACAGACTCACAGGATCACTTCTGAATGCAAAGTAACTTCTCAGATGAAACGCAAGAACTCTGAACTTCTGATCATATTTCAGAAGTACCAGAGAACTAGAAATCCAAGTTTTCCAATTTGCACCACATCAGGGTGATATGACTTTTCTGGTTTTTCTCCTTTTTATAGGTTTTCTCAAAGTATTACAATTCGAATTTCAAAACTGGTTCTAAACCGATTGAAACTCAACTCGACACACGCTCTGATACGCTACAGTGTCATAAACAAAACGAACTAGAAGTTCAGAACAATATGACTTGTAGTTCTGAACTTTCCTGACAGAGACAATAGCTAACAAATCTATCCTAAAAACAGAAACAAACTAATATGAAAAACAAGTTTAAACTAACAATGCATCCATAGAACAATTACACATCGCATCCAAGCATTAATCAAACAAAGAAGAAGAAGGGTGACAGCCGCTGATAAGGGCGACAGCAGTGGCCGAGAAGAAGGGCGGCGGTGACGGAGTTTGAGGGCTTGACGGGGGCAATGGCTGAGGGCGACAACGTTGATTGGGATTGAGGGCGGTGGCCGAGAAGAAGAAGGGCGGCG
Organism: Ampelocalamus luodianensis; assembly: GCA_036346255.1. NCBI lineage: Eukaryota > Viridiplantae > Streptophyta > Magnoliopsida > Poales > Poaceae > Ampelocalamus > Ampelocalamus luodianensis. Next base: position 35,426,574 of record CM070622.1, read on the forward strand.
ACCGCTAATAAGGGCAGCGCTGATGGAGTTTGAGGGCCGACGGGGCAATGGTCGAGGCGCGGCCACGATAAGAGCGGCGGCGGCGGCGTAAAAGAAGGTCCGAGGTGGCGGCCGGGTTTTCATGTGGAGGGAGGAGATAGGGCTAAGGGCGGCGGCGGATGTTGACCTTAAGGGGATGAGAGAAGTCCGGGGAAGTCACCGACGTCGCTGTGGCTGCCAGTGTTCGCCGTGGTCGTCGGAGTAGCGGACCTCGCTAACCTTACGCGGTCGCCATGCGGGACTCGTCCGTGCGCCAAGGAAAGCAAATGGGGAAGGGATTGGTGCAGCTGTGCCTGTGCGGGAGCAGAAGGGATGGCAAATTGCGGGTAATAATTGAAACTTTCCAAGGGCAATTTGTTTTCGGAACGTCCGGCTCCCTGAGAGAATCAACACCCGGGTTGCTCCGAGTCGCTAGTACAAAACATCTCCTGATTCTCATTGCTCCCAAAATCTATTTTTTTTTTTGAGCTATGGGTGTTTGGCTCAACTCCTCCTGATTCTTCTGAGAAGTTAGGAGCGGGAGCTGTACCAAACATGCCTGAAGTCTTGCCCAAAGATGGTCTCAAGAAGACACGGTTTGAAATATGGCAAGCTGTAGCAATAGCTTCGGCCCAAAACCTCCTCAGAGTGCTATACTCATCTAGCATCGTCCTATCCATCTCGACTAAGGTTCTGTTCTTCTTTTCCACAACGTCATTCTGTTGATGGACGTGTGGAGAAGAGAACTAATGCTCAATTTCATGCTCAGCATAAAAAGAGGCAAACGAAGCATTCTTGAATTCCGTGCCATTGTCACTGCGGATCGCTCTCAAGGCACCCGGAAGTTCAGAAGCCAAACGAAGAACAAGATCATGATAATGCGCATATTGAGTATCCTTTCAGAATGGTAGAAAGATATCTTAAATTGTTCCCATGAGTTTGACAAAGAGTTTAGAATAACTATGACCTACACTTCTTCAGAAAAAGGATAGTCAACATTTTTTAATTTCTCTGCTAAAATACAGAGTTTATTGATATGCTCATTAATTAAAGTGTCATCATACATCTTAGTGGAGAGAAAATAATTAACAAGATTAAGCTCTTTAATAAGAGATACCTCACCAAAATCTTGTTCTAGATTACGCATTATCTTTCGTGCATTATGTTCACCTTCATACTCAGTAGCTAAAAAATCAGCCATTGATCCCAATATAAAAATACGAGCACTTTTATTATCCCTTGTCTAATTTTCATATTCTTTTGTATAATTTTTTTTTCTCAATAGTGGTATTTTTTTGCTAGCTCTTCCGGTTTGTTTTTGTCTATTACATAATCAATGTTTTCAACAGAAAGCAAAAAAAAACGTGATTTTTCTTTTCCAAACCGTGAAATTTGAGTCATCCAATTTGCAAGATCCAAGTAGTTCAAAAATACGTGGTTGGTTGCCATTGTGAGATACCTAAATTTGTAGCTTCAGATTGGAGAAAGATAGTATGTAAATACCAATAAGATTTCTATCTTCTTTTGCGCAATCTACAGATTGGAAATACAGTGCCTGATCACCGTGTGCGAAAGAAAATTAGGACGCCACTGTGCTGGACGTCGCTATGGAAACACAGTTGCTTGACGTCGCTGTCACTTGATCACCAATGTATGCTTTTCCTTCGGTGGGCTGTCAATTCACGTGAGAACCATTAATTCACGTGAGATCTCCACCAAGAAAGTTGATTCTTGTGCTCAGATCTTTTTTTTTCCTTCGGAGGCATGGTTGAGTCTTGATGGCGAGATGAAAAAAATGGACCGAGGACGCACGCTGATTTGGATGCACGTCGACCGAGGAACACAGAAGACAACAACATCACTTCACACGTGTGCTGACGCGCCTTGATTGTTTATGAAGAAACGCAGCGCAAGCGGGGCAGGCGCATGCCTCCTGCTGGACGCGAATTGATGCGCGTTGATCGAGGACCTTCGGTTTTGATGCTTCAGATAGGAGAAATGACTTGCCTTCGGTTCTGTTGCAGGGCGAACAGCGCCTCCCGTTAACGACTTGGATTGGGACAACAGCAACATTCGTGCGACGATCATGAACGCCGTGCGTGGTGGCTTAAAATTGTGCTCTGATACTAATGTTGGATTTTTGAGCAAACCCTAGATTGATTTTGTGGAGGCTTTTCGGTCTACCCTCTATTCATCTGTCTTTTCTGTGGTGCTGCTCATAAATGCATAATGAGGCTAGAGGGTAGGGACCTATTTATAGACTTCACTTCCAGGTGTTATAAATTAATCCACTTGTTTCTGGTACACCATGAAACTCCTGAACTATGTCACCAACCACGATCAGACATGCCAGTTTTATAAGTCTAAAATATATTAGTTCCTAGCACACATGTGTGAGTCATGTGCCATGATTAGATTATTTACAAGATCAATTCCAATAAGATCATATGGGTCAATAGCCTGTAGAGCCGATCCTGCAAAACAAACCCAGCTATTCTGCCCTGTGTTGTATCCGGATTAATCATACGTATGCATATTAAATTTCAGTAGACTCAATCTCAATAAATATGTCTACCATATTTCAGCATAGCCATCCTCGGCACCTCGAGTATTAATTTCTTGAGGTAAATTCTGCATCAAAGTATTCCCCGTCACATACATCAATAATATGAATAATTCCATATTGAGTTAAATAGACAATAACAACAATAAATGTTGAAAGTCACATAAAATCCAACAGAAAAGAGCAGATCCGAGGTGGGAGTGAAAGAGAAAAGTATGAAATTAGCCAAGTGTAGTAACACCCTGGTTAAGCTCAACAAATATCGCATCAACACTCATGGAACAATTGAACTCCGTCTCCTTCCGCGCCGCCTGCTACTTCGGTGGCGGCGTCCACTTCTAAGCTCCTCTCGCGCAGCCGTCGCCCCCTCCCCCCATGGCTTCCTCCTCGGCCTCCGACCTAGATTTCCGGGCGGCGGTGCTCGGAAATCTTACCGAGAAGGAGCGCAGGTGGCTGGACTCCTCTCGCTCCAGCCCCGACTTCGGTCGAGTCTCGGCGTCGATCGCCGCCGACCAGGGTTCCTTACCCGACCATTGTTCCTTCCCCACCCCACGGGACTGCGCTGCCTCGCTCTCCTTCCACGCCAGAGCTGGGACCTCTCAGCAGTACTGGTAGGGGTAAGGGCATCCTCTTCCTGGACGGCGGGATCCTGGCGAGCCGCGAGGTCGCTCTTCCGCCCGTCGTCCCTCAGGTCCCGGTGGTCGCCTCTCCCGGCCTGGTCGCAGAGCGGGAATCTTGGCAGGAAGTGCGGCGCCGCCGCTCCTAGCGCAGAAGACAGCAACCTCATCGCCGCCAAGTCCCAGCACCTAGGCCAGTTCTGCGCGACCTCATCGACTTGTGCTTCAACTGCTTCGCTCGCGACCATGTCGCCGCGGCGTGTCGGAATCCCACTCGCTGCTTCCGGTGCAAAGATATTGGCCATATCTCCGCCAACTACAAACGGCCTCTTAGCCCCCCGACTGCTGGCGGACCTGGCCGGCTTCTTGCTGGAGTCTCCCCCTCAAGTCTACCTTTGTCGGCCGACCATGGCTTGCTTCGTCGCTCACCGTCTCCTACCTCTGACGGCTCTCCTGCCTTGCCGTCGCCGCAGCGTCAACGGGTAGCTCGCGGAGCCTCTCAATCTGCGGACCGGGAGCCTCCTCCGCCAGCGCGAGGGTCAGTCAAGGCGGGTTCAGGTCGGGTGCTTTACGGCGACGTCGACGACGTCTTCCCACCCGGGGACCCCCTCCATCGCCCTGCCAGTGAGGTTTGTGTCGTCCCCTTCTCCCCCGCTATGTGAGACATGGAACACTGCCTCGAGCGCGCGGTGGTTGTCTATGTGGGAGGGACTCGACCGGAGGTTGCGCCTGCTGAGGTTGCCCTTGCGATCGTTGCAGAGCGGGGCTTGCCTCAGTCCTGCTTTTCGGTGCACCCTTCTTCCGGAAAATCTGCTGATCATCTGTAACACTTTCGCCACTAAAGAGTGCCTCCTTCGCGGTGGTTCCATCAAAACAGGCCGTTTCCTCCTCCTTCTCCGACCGTGGTCGAGATTAGCACAGGCCGTGAGCAGACCTTTGTATTTCCGGGTTTTGATCTCTTTGGAAGGTCTCCCAATTCATGCATGGAGTCTGGTGACGGCCTCGGCCATTCTCTCGCCCTCCTGTTGGATTGAATCCTTTGATGAACTTTCCACGTCGCGTCAAGACATCTCTTCCTTCCGCCTTGTGGCTTGGTCGCTGAACCCTAGCGCTATCCCTAGGGTTAAAACAATCGTCATCGCTGAGCCGGACTCGCTTCCGGACGGGTCAGTTCTTGACCATGGGGCGCAGGTGTTTCAAAAACCGTCTGACTCCAGAGAAATGCTCGAAGCTTTGGCTTACGAGGTCATCATCCACATTCATTCGGTTGATGATTTCTCTTCTGTGGCTGTCAAGTACAAGCGTTTTGCGCCATCGATTGATGACTCTGGCTTTGGGGGCCTTCCAGATGATGAGTCTGATGAACGCAGCCCCCGTCGTCATGTCTTCCAAATCCAAGCTGGCAAAGTTGATGGCTCAAGCCTCGCCGGAGGCCGGGACGTTGCAGTGGGCGGGCACGCCGGGCCTGGCCGGGGAAGTTTGCGCTCCTGGAAACTGCCCCACATGTCAGACGTGGGTCCCACGGTTTCGGAACCCGGGGCCTTGGTCCGCGTTCCGCGCTGGGGGCCGACGCGCCAGAGCGGTTTCTCAAAGGCTCTCGTGACTGCAGGTTGGCCTGTGACCTACGAGGCGCAACACCCCCGGTCGTCTACGGCAAAAAAGGGGGGTTTAAATGCCTCTACCACCCCCTTCGAAGCCCCGGGAGATCCCATGCTGCATTCTCCTTGCCGTTCTCAGCTTCCATGCCCAGCTTTCTCTCCACCCGGAGCAAAAGTTGCATCAGCCTCCATCCCCACTCTGGAAGGTCAACTTGTACCTCCTAGCCCCCTCTCACGACCACGCTCATTATCAATCCTCAATCGACTGCTCAAAGCCAAGAACCGGGTGGCGTCGGCCGTTTCCGCAGATGGCGCTGATCGTCCCAATTGCCTGGGCGGCATCGCGATGGCGAAGCCACCTTGGCCGAAATAGCTCAACAGCCAAGCGCCCTACCTTTGTCGGTTGCCATGCCGGCAGTGGCGAATCCAAGGTGGGTGCTTGTGGGTGCTCAAGCACCCCCTCCTCCCACCACGATACCCCAGTATCCCCTACTCCCACTGTCCACAGACTGAAGCATGGAGCTCAGCTCGTCAGTTCGAGGACCGGAGGTTGAAGAAGACCGGTTGAAGAAGGCCAGTCGTTGGCTTAAGGCCCAGCACCCCAGCAGGCCCAAATTAGTGGCAGTGGCGAATCCTGGCGGACCTGGCCCAAATCAGATGAGGAAGAGAACAGGCGTTACATAGCGACGATGAGAGCGGCAGCCAACGCCGAACAGATCTGGGAAATACGACCGAGAAACCGAGTCGGAGAGGAGAGAGACCCACTCACCATCGCCCGTCGGCATCACCGACTCACCGTCGGTCGCGGCGGCGGGCGGCGCGCCGGCCGGAGGAGAGGCGGTCGGCCACCGGAGGGAGGCGCGACGGGCGAGGCCGGAGGGGAGGCGGCCGACGGAGGGGAGGCGGTCGGCCACCGGAGGGGGAGGCGGTCAGCGCGACGGCGAGGCGGAGGAGGCGGCCGACGGAGGCGCGGAGTGGAAGGGGAGGCGAGGTGGTCGGCCACTGAGGGGGAGGCGGACGGGCGAGGCCGGAGGGGAGGCGGCCGACGAGGGGGAGGCGGTCGGCCACTCGGAGGGAGGCGCGCGAGCGGCGGCCGAGGGGAGGCGGCCGGGCGTGGGCGGCGGCATCGGCGCATCAGCCATCTCCCGATTGCCGCTTCGGTCAGTTCGGTGGACTCTTAAGGTGAGGCACTGAGGCTGGGTGACACAGTGACAGGACCACAGGGTGAGGCCCTAGGCTGTAAGCCTGTAACCGAGATTTATTGTTTAATCCTCAGTTAGCAAATTGTTGTTTAATTGACAGTAGGCACTAGTCGATTAGTTAATTAGTGGTTGACTGGTTGATGTTTAATTGTTCTTAGATTTACAATAATGGAGAAGCGAACTTTGCACAAATATTTCTCAAATAATGCAACAAGCAGTAACCCTCCAACCATAGAAGGCAGAACTGAAGCAAAAAAGGTTCGGCATGAATTTAATCCAGATGATATTATTGCTGATCCAGTATGTCGCAAACCAATTGAAGATTATCCCAATGAGATTAGAGATCAAGTTAGGAGGGCATATTTGTTAAAGGGTCCAACACAACCAATTGGTCATGATTTTCCAAAAAAATTGCAAGGTTCAATTTTAAGATCCTTTCAAGAATCATGGTATAAAAAGTTCGATTGGTTGGAATATAGTGTGGAAAAGGATGCCGCCTTTTGTTTCTATTGCTTTCTTTTTAAGAAACCATCACACCCCACTCACTTTGGGAGGGATGTCTTCACAAAAGTTGGGTATGTGAATTGGAGAAGTGCTATGGAATCTTTCAATCAACATATTGGTGGACCTACTAGTGTTCACAACATTGCAATGCTAGATTGTGAAGATTTTCAGAATCAAAGAGCAAGTGTAGATCATAAAATAAATACTTATAGCAAGGAGTCCGAAATTGCATACAAGATTCGTTTGACTGCTTCTTTAGATTGTACAAGATATCTCATTCAGCAAGGTGAAGCTTTTCGTGGACACGGCGAATCTTCAACTTCCATGAACAAGGGCAATTTTAGAGAGATGGTGGATTGGTACATAGATAAAAAGACGGATGTGAAGGAAGCTTTTGAATTTGAGGGTAGTGGCAATTGTTTGATGCTTTCTCCGGATATACAGAAGGAACTTGCGAAATGTTGTGCACATGAGGTCACACAGGTGATTAAGGATGAGATTGGAGATAGGAACTTCGCAGTCCTTATTGATGAGTCTCGTGATTCATCAATAAAGGAGCAGATGTCCGTGATTGTGAGGTTAGTTGTACATATAATGTTTTTTAGTCTTGTCATTTATTATTTGTGCATTGTGGTTTTGTTTTAACTCGGTAAAATTCATACTATGTAGGTTTGTAAATAAAGAAGGGAAGATCATGGAAAGGTTTATTGGTATTGAGCATGTCACTTTGTGTACATCTGTTGCACTAAAGGAAGCTTTGGTTCGTGTGCTTGCTAAGGTTAATCTACCAATTTCTAGGCTACGCGGACAGGGTTATGATGGAGCTTCAAATATGAGAGGGGAATTTAATGGCTTGCAGAGATTGTCTGGGATGAGAATCCTTATGCTTTCTATGTCCATTGTTTCGCTCACCAATTGCAGTTAGTGGTTGTCACTGTCACAAGTTGTAGCGGTGCTATTGCTGATTTCTTCAACTATGTTCCCTTGATAGTGACCAATGTGAGTGCATCTTGCAAAAGAAAGGATGCTTTGATGGAAAATCATCAGGAAGTCTTATTGGAGAAATTGGAGAATGGTGTGCTTTCAACAGGAACAGGCTTGAATCAGGCAACTAGCCTAGCTAGGCCTGGAGATACTAGATGGGGCTCACATCTTAAAACATTGCTTCGTATTACCAAATGTGGAGTCGGTGCTCTTACATAGATATAAAAGACTGATGAAGGAAGCTTTGAATTTGAGGGTAGTGGCAATTGTTTGATGCTTTCTCCGGATATACGTATGAACTTGTAAATGTTGTGCACATGAGGTCACTGTGTGATTAAGGATGATTAAGTCTCGTGATTCATCAATTGTCCGTGATTGTGAGGTTAGTTGTACATATAATGTTTTTAGTGTTTTGTGAGTGTTTGTGTTATGAGATGAATGTAAAGATGCAACATATCCTTCAGGTCATGGTGGAGCAGCAGGTTTGATACAAAAGATGGAGAGCTTTGAATTTGTGTTCATCATGCATTTCTTGATAGACTTGTTGAGCATTACACATGAGTTATCACTTTCTTTACAAAGAAGGGATCAAGATATTATTGAAGCTATGGGTTTAATTGTGGATGTGAAAATGCGCTTGCAAGACATGAGGGATAATGGGTGGGAGCCATTGTTCAACACAGTAAAAAGCTTTTGTGAGTCAAATGAGATTGATGTGCCAAGTATGGATGATCACATTGGAGTAAAGGGTAAATCGCGCGTCGGAAGCATAAGGTTACTCTCCTTCACTATTATCGTATTGATATTTTCAATGTTGCTCTTGATGCCATTATGGCAGAGATGGATCATCGTTTCAATGAAGTTTCTTCAGAATTATTGGTATGCATGTCTTGTCTTGATCCAAGCAACTCCTTCTCTAAGTTTGATGTGCAAAAGCTAGTTAAGCCTTGCTCGATTTATCTTGCAGATTTCACCATAGTCGATTGTTTGTTGTTAAGAAATCAGCTTCAAACATTCATTCTCAATGTTAGAAGAAGTGATGAATTTTGTGAATGCCGTGATCTTGCAAAGGTTGCTCAAAAGATGGTTGAAACCGGAAAAATAAAACTTTCGCATTTGTGTATCGCTTTGATCGAGCTCACATTGATCCTTCCAGTGCAACAATGACATCGATTGAAAGAATTTTTACGCAATGAAGATTATTAAACAGATTTACGCAACAAGTTATCGGATGAATGGCTCAATGACTTGATGGTGTGCTATACCGAAGCGAGATATATTTAGAAGCCTTGATAATAAAGAATCATTCAACGCTTTCAAGACATGAAAACTCGTAGAGTGAAATTACGTCAGAATCGATTTAAAGACTTAGTGGTATGTTTTCATTACATTTTTAATGTTTATGAATATTCATAATTTAATATTATATCACTAAATTTGATATTTCTTATCTACAGATCGGTACTCACATATTTATGAACATTTAGGGGCACATTATCCATTAGCAAGGTACTAAATTTATTGTATTGTACATTTTCAATTTGTTCCTTTCTTATTTATGTATGAATTTGATATTTCAATGACAAAAGACCAGTAGATGTAGCTTTGCTATACTTATGTGTGCTATAGCCTCAACAGTAGAGCCCCCCCTCTATTTTCATCCTGGATTCGCCACTGCATGCCGGCTAGCCGTCCAGGCCCTAGTGCCCCTAGTGGCATGTTTGCCTGCAAGAAGGCTGAGCTTCAAACCTACTGCCGTCGGGTCCAGCTCTGTATTGATGCGCCCGGTTTGCCTTCTCCAAACGTTCAACGGCCACCCCGTCTGGCTAATTCTAGCTCCGCTCCTCGACGTAGCATCCGCTTGGCAGCTAAAGCTAAAGCAAAGAAGGTCCTGTCTGAGGGAAAGCACACTCAAATCTTGCTAGCTAGGAAACTCGGTTTTACCCAGGACGATAGCGTTGCCTTGACCAAGTTCAAAGAACTATTTGACGCCCAGCTCTCCAGGGAGCATATCACCGCTCTAGCTGATGTTTTCAGGGTACCAATTCGGCTTCCTTGCCACCGGAGTTACCAGAGCTACCAGAGGTGAGCACAGCTGAGGAGCATCCAACACCAACGCCGTTGCCAGTCTGCTAGGGCGCATGAGCCCAAGGTCGTTGGTCGTTTAGCAGTAGCTTATTGTATCCTGATGGTCCGTCCGAATATAAACTTCCTTAATTGGAATATCTGGGGGCTTAACAATAGGGCTAAAAGGGCCGTCATTAGAGATACGGTGCTCACCTCCCTCGCTGCAGTTGTTTGCTTTCAAGAGACCAAACTCGATGTAATTGATAACAATATTGTATTGGAAACCCTCGGCCCCGCTTTTGACGGGTTCTCTTACTTGTCAGCCACCCAATCTCGGGGTGGCATTCTGTTGGCTTGGAACTCAGCCAAGGTCGCCGTCTCCACCACCAGTACAAGGTCACATTCCATCACCGCAAAAATTGATTTCCCTTGTGGGTCATTTTCCTGGCTTTCGGTTGTGTATGGCCCTTCAGATGATGCCCTCAAAGTCGAGTTCCTCCAGGAACTAAGGGACATTAGTGCGTCTCTTGCTGGTCCTTGGATTCTGTTAGGTGATTTCAACCTCATTCTCCAAGCGGCAGACAAAAGCAATGCCCGCTTGAACATGCGGCAGATGGGTAGCTTCAGGCGGGTAATTGATGATCTTATGCTGAATGAGATTCATCTGAATGGAAGAGCTTTTACTTGGACTAACGCGAGGGAAAGACCCACCTTGGAGCGCATTGACAGGGTCTTCGTATCGGCTGCTTGGGAAGCTCTGTTCCCATATTGCTTCCTCCGCGCTTTGTCGTCAACAGCCTCGGACCATTGTCCGCTGCTCCTGTCCACGTCGTTCATCTTCGCTACCTCAAGAGATTCCGCTTCGAGGAGTTCTGGTTCAAGCTTTCTGGGTTTCAAGAGGCGGCGAAAGCAGCGTGGCGTTGTGATGCCGCCACCCAAGACCCACTACGTCGCTTGGATGCGCTCCTCAAAGCCACATCCAAGGCCTTGCAAAGTTGGAGCCAACACCAATGCGGCAATGTGCGCCAGCAAATCAGGATGGCAAAGGAGCTCTTATGGCGGTTTGACCTGGCAGAAGAAAAACGGTTGTTATCACCTTGGGAGCGTTGGCTCCGGTCGGCGCTCAAGATGAAGCTTCTTGGCCTGTGTTCCTTCGAGCGCACAATAGCACGACAACGGTCGCGTATCCGTTGGCTGCGAGAAGGAGACACCAACACGCACTTCTTTCACCTACATGCCAACCACTCCAAGCGCCGCAACTACATCTCCAAGCTCAAAGTCGATGGGATTGGATTGAGGGGCAATCCCAAATGCAGGAGGCGTTCAACTTGCATTTCATCAACCTCTTTGGAAAGCCGGCCTTCCGTGCTCACACTCTGGACTTGGAGTTCCTCAACGTTCCTTCCGTCGACCTTTCGGTGTTAGACGCTACCTTCTCCGAGCAAGAGGTGTGGGAAGCTATCAAAGACCTTCGCCAGAAAGGGCGTCGGGCCCAGATGGATTCATCGGAAATTTCTACCAGCGTTGTTGGGATTTCATAAAGCCCGACGCGATGGCGGCTTTTCATGGCCTTGGTCGCATGGCTTGGGGTAGTTTCGGGCTACTCAATCAAGCTTTACTTACTCTTCTACCTAAGAGGCCGGATGCCGAAGAAGCCCAGGATTATCACCCTATAAGTCTGTTGCACAGCTTTGCTAAGCTTTTCTCCAAAGTCCTCGCCAGGAGGCTTGCCCCGCATCTCGCCAAGGTCGTTTCGCCTAACCAGTCAGCTTTCACCAAATCGAGATTGATTCAAGACAACTTCCTTCTGGTGAGACAGTCTGCGCGTCTCCTTCACCAGCAAAAGAGAGCTGCTTTCCTATTCAAGTTGGATATTGCACAGGCTTTTGATTCCGTGTCTTGGCCTTTCCTGTTGGAGGTGCTTACGCGCAAGGGGTTAGGGCCAAAATGGCATGAGTGGCTAAGCATCATGTTCAAATCAGCCTCCACTAGGGCTCTTATTAACGGTATCCCAGGTCAACCAATTTCGCATGGTCGAGGGCTACGCCAGGGCGATCCTTTGTCGCCCATGTTGTTCATCATCGCCATGGATGTCCTGAACAACCTCCTCGCGGTGGCTGAATCTGCTTCCTTGCTTCATCCCGTCGGCGGCCCGCGAGGCATACCGCACCGGCTGTCCCTCTATGCCGATGACACGGCGGTCTTCCTCACCCCGGTCGCTTCCGATCTACACGTCATCAAGCATATCCTGCATCTGTTCGGTGAGGCGTCGGGCTTGCAAACCAACCTCGCCAAGAGTTCCATTTTGCCAATTCGGTGCAACTCTAAAGAAGTGCAGCTCATTGCCAATGAATTGACATGCGCGGTTTCAGATTTCCCATGCAAATATCTTGGGCTACCGCTATCCTTGAGACGACCATCAAGAGCAGATTTTCAACCTCTTATCGACAAGGTAGCGAACCGTCTACAAGCTTGGCAAGCAGGCATGTTGTCCCAAGGAGGCGTTTAGTGCTAGTCAAGTCAGTGCTCACTTCCATCCCAGTGTATAGCTTCATGGCTCTTGACCCACCCCTCGCGGTCATCAAAGAAATTGACAAAAGGAGAAGAGCTTTCCTTTGGAAAGGCACAGAAAACGTGACGGGAGGTCACTGTCTAGTCGCCTGGTCGTCCATTTGTCGACCCCTCCAGTACGGAGGACTGGGCTTGCACAATCTGCATGTTCTAGGCAAGGCCCTTCGATTACGCTGGCTTTGGCTAGAAAGGACTTGGTCGACACGACCTTGGAAGGGTCTGTTGGCACGAGCTGGACGCGTTGAGGAAGACATGTTCAATGCATCGCTCACCGTGCAAATTGGCAACGGCGTTAACACATTCTTCTTGTCGGATCACTGGCTCAATGGTCGTAGCATCCCCTCCCTCTACCCGCACTTGGCAAAGGCGATCCCCACACGCCTGCGGAAAACTAGATTAGTCGCCCAAGCTCTTCATAACAACAGCTGGATATCGGATATCAGGGATCCGAGCCCTCACTGTGTTGACGAGATACTGCGGCTATGGGGAACTTTGCAATCCATTAACCTCCATGAGAGCCAGCAAGATAGGATCACTTGGCGTTGGGAAGCCTCAGGATTTTATTCCTCCAAGTCTGCCTACAAGGCATTCTTCTTGGGCTCGAGCGGTTTGCCAAGTGCGGAGGCTATCTGGCGTGCGCGGGCTCCTTTAAAGTGCAAAATTTTCATGTGGTTAGCAGTTCATCGCCGTTGTTGGACAGCAGATCGTCTTCAGCGCCGTGGTCTCCCAAACCAAGGAGCCTGTGTTTTCTGCGGCCTCTCTCAAGAGACTATCGACCACATCCTCGTCGGCTGTGCCATAACCTCTCAGGTCTGGGCGCACTTTCTCACTTGCATGGGTTTGCCGGGAGCTGTTCCGGTTGGGCAGCTTTCTTTCCAGCGATCTTGGGCATGCGCAAGGTGTCCTATCTCCTCAAGCAAGAAAGGTTTTTGACTCCTACGTCATTTTAATTTCTTGGATGCTTTGGAAGGAGCGGAACAACAGGGTTTTCAACAACGAGACGAGTTCCTTACACCTTCTGCTCCAGCAGATTCACGATGAGCATCGTCAGTGGCGCATGGCTATGGCTAGTGGTCGGGAGGCGCCGTCCATCGGGAGTAGTTCGCCTTAGACTGTACTTATCGTTTTTGTTTTTGTTTGTTTTTTTCTTGTTCTGTTTCTGGTTTGTTTCATTTGGGTTTTCCTAGAGCTTCTATCTGGCCTATCGGGGTTCACCTTGTAACTCCGTTCTTCTTCTTAATGGAATAACGTGCAAGCCTTTTGTGCGTTCTTGAAAAAAAAACACTCATGGAACCTTTCTATGAAATAATGTGTACATTATCGAACACATTCATCGATCAAGGCGTTTGGAGGAAGATGTATCCAGTGTAAGTAGTATCCATGCATCTGCAGTTGATGTACCGACCTGCATTTCTTCTATTGGTTGTAAGACAACATCTATAATCAGGTATTTAGACCCTATGTCTGGAGATTTGCATATTGTCCGCTTTGCTGATAGCATATTTGATTAGGATAGTTTCCCATTATTAGTGGGAGGAAATCAACCCCTTGATGAAGAAACATATTCCCTGCTCATGGGCGGAGTTATCTTTAGATATTTAATCTCAATGGCAGTGAACTTAAATTTAGAAATAAAATTGATGGATGTGGTAACTACATACCTTTATGGAAATTTGGATTCAAATATTTATATGAAGGTACCTGAATGTATCCCTGTCCCGAACCAAGGCAGAGCAAATAGAAATCTGTACAGTGTGAAACTAAGAAAATCACTATACAGACTTAAGTAATCAGGCAGGATGTGGTATAATCGCTTGAGCGACTTGTATGCAAGAAAGGCTACACGAACAATGAAGATTGTCCCTGTATATTTATACGACGATCTCATAATGAATTTTGTATAATCTCAGTGTATGTAGATGATCTGAATATCATCGGAACCTTAGAAGATATTAAGGAAGCAAGCTCTTACCTGAAGTCAGAGTTTTAAATGAAATATTTTGGTAAAACCAAATATTGTCTAGGCTTGTAGCTTGACCATATCCCTGAAGGAACATTAGTACATCAGTCAACCTACACTCAGAAGGTATTAGAAAGATCCTGGCTTTGAAAAGGCATACCCTTCGAAAGTGTCGATGGTCAAGAGATCTTTGCACCAGGACAAGGATCCGTACAGACCTAGAGAAGAGGAGGAGAAAGTCCTAGGACTAGAATTCTCATACTTGAGTGCAATAGGAGCACTCATGTATTTACAAATTGTACTAGACCGGATATTGCATTTGATGTAAACCTACCAAAAATTAGCATGGTATAGTGCAGAACCTACCAAAAGCATTGGCAGAGGATAAAGGACATCTTCCGATACCTCCAAGGAAGCAAAGACCTTGGTCTGCTCTATAGAAAGAACCAAAATCTGACTATGACTGGATATGCAGATGTTGGGTACCTGTCGGACCCACATATAGCCAAGTCACAAACAGACTATGTATTTTTGTATAATGGAATTGCATTTTCATGAAAATGGTCTAAGCAAAGTCTTGTATCGATTTTGACGAACCACTCGGAAATCATAGTATTATATGAGGCCTCACGAGAATGTGCTTAGTTTTGGCAGATGAATCACCACATCCAGCAATTGTTTGTATTGAATACCGCGTAAACTCCCACCATTATCTATGAAGATAATACAGCTTGTGTTGCACAAGTGCAAATGAGTTATATGAAGAATCATCTCACAAAGCATATCAACCCTAAATTCTTCTATGCTCATGAATTGCAAAAGATGGATGAAATTAAAATACTGTATACTAAGTCATGTGAAAATCTTGTAGATTTATTCACTAAGTCACTTCCAACATCTAGCTTTAAAAGGTGCATACGTGGAATTGGAATGATGAGACTTAGAGAATTGCATAATTCAGGGAGAGAATCTTCACGAACTCATTATTGAAACTTGATCACGAAGATTGAGTACCCAAAAATAAATCCTAAAGATAAAATGAAATTGGGTGGATTATACTCTTTTTCCTTGACGAGTTTTCCTGAAGTTTCTGGGCTAAGGTTTTTAATAAAGCAATTCGTGCAACACAGCAGAACCTGTATCATGTACTCTTTCTCCAATTTTTTTCTACTGGGTTTCTATGGAGTTTTGACAAGGCATGAACTTGTCGGATGAGTGCTCAATGAAGAGTGTTGGGAAACCTAGGCCTGAGTCTTGTAGGCCTAGCCTATGGTGGACTCCTCATCCATCTTTAGTCTATATATAGAAGGAGATCCCCCAATCATTGTACGTGCTCTTTACTCAGAAGAAAGGAATAAAGAAAGAGAAGTAGTTCCCCCATCTGTGTGTTTATTTACATTCTTGTACTTGTGTGCAATTTTCTTCGTCTATGAGGTAACCGATCGGACTGAACTCGCCAGCGACAGTTCCTCAACATTATGTACCAAATCACAGCAGCGAGGACACAAGAGCATTTCCTTTTGGGCCTGCAGACTGGGCTTAACATGCCGCCCAATCTAGTTGGTGTGCAAAAAAATAATAGATCAACGCTAAGTATATAGTAGCAATTTAAGCCCATATACTACCCAGTACATTGGATGGCCACCCCTACGCCTCCTGAGTTCCTATTTGGGTTGCTTCTTGCTCGTTCTTCACCAATCCTTGACTAGTTGGTGTCGGTCCATCCTCGTTGCGTCGGCTCGTTCGGCTGCCGGTAGTCGCGGACCCGCGGTGCAGGCGCGCAGCTCGAGTGGACAGTGGAAGCTTGTTGCTGCTGTCAGAGCGAGCGGCCGACGGCCGGAGCAGGATCCGTGCGAAGCTTCCTGGTCGAGTGGACAAGTCGCATGTCCTGCTAATTTTTGCCTTCCTAGTTCGTACTTTGCTATAGTGTTTGGTTTTTAAGTTTCAGTAGATCTGAGCCCATTTTGAGTGTTAATGGGGAAATTTCTAATTAGGTCATGCATTTTTCACTGAATTAATCAATTATTCATTACAAAATCACAATGCAGGTAACAATGGTTAAGGGAAAAACCATCTATTCATTTTTCAAAAGAAGAAGGGCTGAACCAGTTGATGAATATCCTTCAACTCTTCCTCCACCTTCCCTAGAACTGGAACAACAAAATCATGATAAAGGGCATCAAACAAATGAACAAGTCATATTTTGTGGTATTGATTTCTTGGAGCGAGATCCGGTGTTACGCCTATAAATTTGGCAATATCCACCTAACCAAAGAGATAATGTGCCATGAACATATTTGAAGTTAGGCCCTATGCAGCGAATTGTGGATACATTTGGCCTCCTAGTGCACTGCAATTCCAAATATAGTCTCTCTATATACGAAATTTCACTTTTAGCCCCCAGCTCCTATGTCTTTGCTTGCTGCTGACAGCGACAAGGAGGTCTTTGTGCCACAGCGGCGGCAAGCAAAGTCTTCTTGTCCCGGTGGTGGCGACTTCAAACATGAGAGAGAAAACAACAGAGAGAACAGAAAAGTGGAAAAAAATCCGAAAAATTAAAAATAAAATAAATCTCAAGAAAATTCCATAAAAATCCTTGGAACATGAATACATTTAATAAAATAATTTTGAATTTAATTGAAGTTTATTTTATTCATTTAAAATGTTTTTTAGTTTATGAAATTTTTAATTAATCCGATAAAATACAAATGGTTTGTAGGAATTATCTAATATAGAAAATGAGGTCCAAACATTATAATTTTTTCAAGCTCCTTACACAGTAGACTTGATTGTGTAATTTTTTGGAGCATATAAAATTATGTAAAAATTACACAATCAAGTCCACTGTGTAAGGAGTTTGAAAAAATTCATAATGTTTTGACTTCATTTTCTATATTAGAAAATTCCTACAAACCATTTGTATTTTATCGGATTAATTGGAAATTTTATAAACTGAAAAATAGTTTAAATGAATAAAATAAACTTCAATTAAATTCAAAATTATTTTATTAAATCTATTCATGTTTCAAGGATTTTTATGGATTTTTCTTAAAAATTATTTTATTTTCGATTTTTTAGATTTTTTTCACTTTTCTCATTCTCTCTATTTTCTCTCTCTCTTTGAAGTCTTTGCCACGGGACGATAGCACCTGCTTCTTCGCCGTCGGACAAAGCAACACCTCCTTCTTCTTTGGTGGCGCAGATATGGAGCTGGAGGCTAAAAGTGGAATTTCCTGTATAGAGAGGCTACATTTGGAATTGCAGTACACTAGGGGCCAAATGTGTCCACAATTCCTATGCAGCCCCCTATTACAACAATATAAACCTTCTGGTCCCAAGCGCATCAAAGCCGCTTTCAATACAGTTGGTTCAGTCTTTTCCCATCATGGATAGAGTACTCGGAGAGCAATGAACGTGCATATTGTTTGTTGTGCTTTGTCTCAAGCAAAAACTAAAACTAAAACTAAAGAGGTGGTTATTGAGTTGCAAGCATTAACTAGTTCACCCAAAAGTTTAAGCTGATAAGTAAAGACAGCCAATTCACTTCAACACTCTATTCACATGTAGGCTCCCTCAGGCCTGAGATATGGAATAGAAATGGGTTGTAATTATTATTTTCCTAATTGCGCCAACCGGGTCTTGAACTCAAGACCTCCTGGATCTGATACCATATTGAGTTCTATGCATCTTGGATCTGATACCATATTGAGTTTTATGCACTAACTAGTTCACCAAAAAGCTTAAGTTAATGAGGAAATGGAAGCAATTCACTTGTACTTCAACAATTCTGATGTCTTCACGGTACATGGATTTGGAAAATTAGAAGAAGATTAATGATGGAAAAAAAACTGTGCGTTATTAACCCACATAGGAGCTGAACCTTTCTCGCAACACAATAGGTCAATCACAGAATGTCAAGCGTTATTGAACCAGCCAAGCCATATAGAAAATGTTGTAGCAGTGAAGAGCAGGAAGGAAATAGAAAGAAATCGTTTACGGCTAAAAACATCTATTGCAGCGGTTAAGTGGCTCACAAAGCAATCTTGTGTTTTTAGAGGTCATGATAAGACAATTCAGTCAAGGAATAGATGAAGCTTTCTTGAGATGGTAAAGCTTCTTACATAATTCAATCCTGAGATTGCTGAAGTTGTTTTGGGGGAATGCTCCATACAATTGGAAGTGCACATCACCGGACATTCAAAAGGAGATTTTGAGTACTTTTGCAAGTAAAGTCATCATGCAACTATGCAAGTGACCCATTCCTGTAGCAATGTCATGTAGCAATGTCATATACCATAACACCGTAACATTGCGTAGGAGTCGTCGGATCGGAAAATAAAGGATGAGATCGTGTTCTGCACTGTAGCAAATACTATAGCATCAACACTATTCACAAACACGGCAACATCACTTTAACGGTTGATCTAAGCCGTTCTTCTCAGATCGAACATCTCAGATCTGCCGAATGTCATGGTACTGTAGCACCGTGACATTACCAATGCAATGTCAGAGGACGCCAATCCCATTCCTTATGAGTCAACAGTTTGCATGCCATAGATATCTTACCCGGGAAACATCCCCGTGCATCCTCGCGCATCATCTTCAAAACATGACGTAAATAGTAATAAAAAATTCTAAAAAAAATTATATAACATTTACACAAAATTAATCTATCATGCCACAAAATTTCAAATTTAAATTCAATCTATACATGGAGAAACAAAAAAAAACTTTCTAAAAATGAAATCCAAAAATAAAAAAGAAGGATAAAGCTAGCGATGTTTGATTGCACCATGACTTATCTAATTAATTTTTTTGAACTCCCAGACCCTCGTGTTTCTCCATGATAGTTTACACACACAAACGCGAGATATCTAGCAGGAACACAGTAAGAGTTGATTTAGAAATAAGCTACAATGACAGGCTAATCAGTTAATTAGTTGGTTAAAAACTAGGGTATATAAAAATTATATTAAAATACTTTCATAATATATAATTTCATTAGTATATCTTACCATAAAGTTTCAGAAAAGTAACGGTCAAAGTCTTAGTTTGGAGACCATAAAAAGTAAATAAAAAAATCAAGTAAAAGGAACGGAGGTAGTATCATGGATAAAGGAATTACTCTCTCCAGTCAGCTTTTACTATTAATATATATTTGTTAACAGGAAAAAAAGAGGCTCATATTGTATTATATTAATTAATTAATTAAATTATTTACAAACAGGAAAAGAAAAACAAACCAAAAATCTCTTATCAGGAATCTAGCCAGCTAAAAATCGTATATTTAGGCTCTTCTTTCACTCTATGCACATGTAGATGTAGAGTGACCTCCTCGATAAAAGTTCTTTTCCAATCCCCGAAAGGAGTTCTATTTTCAAAAAAAATTATCATTGCGCTGCTTCTAAATTTTCCAAGATACAATGTGAAGACTTTCATTAAGAACGGTGCTCCAAAATGATGTTTAGCCTACATAATCATATCCATCGTAGTAGAGTTTGACTGCCATTGTATCCCCAAATGTTGCCGACATAATTTGTTAAAGGACAACTATAACACCTAATGAAATTATAATATTATGAAAATACTTTTCGAGACAAATTTATACATAAGATTTTTGTGTATCCAATCTAAATATTTTAAAAAATATCGACAGCTAAAGTTTTAAAAGTTTGACTGCATGTATCCCAAAACAATATGTATTTATGACCGAACGAAGTACTTGTAACATCCCAATTTTCTGAAGTTAAAAAATCTTTTTGAGTAGCTTAGCTCTATGGAAAAATTCACCAAAGTTTTATTTGAATTTTATAAAGCTTAATATAGACTTTCAAAAGAAAAATTATTTAATATGATTAATATCGACATCAACTATGGTCAAAATTATTTTATTTGGATTCTATGTGTTTGGATATATTTTCTAGATTTTTCTAGAATTTTTGAGTTCATTTGGTATTTTCTACTTGCCATTTGAATTTACTGTATTTTCTAAAATAAAAAATCTAATATTAATCTCAGAAAACTTTTGGACTGAATTCCTAAACCCTTGGCCCATTTCTGTCCCCCAACCCAACCCATCTCTCGGCCTTTGTCCACGCGCCAAGCCGCTCGCCCTCCTCTCTCTCTCTCTCTGATCGGTGGGGCTCGCCTGTCAGATCTTCCTCCCACCTCGAGTCGTCGTCGTCGTCCTCGTGCGACCTCGCTCACGACCGCCATTGTTGTCACCTTGGAGCTTCGTCGGACAACGGGCGATTCGGGCCGTTTTTCCTGCGCCAACCCCACCAATCTTTATCTCCTATCTCTCTGCATCCAAAACCAACAAAATCTTTTCTCGTATCTCCTTCTATCTCCGACTTCATCTCGTGGCCGTCTTGGGCTCGATTTGGATCTTGCCGAATCGGGCACTCCCGGGCCCTATAAAAGGCACCCTAAGGATCGCCGTTTTGGCCTCATCCCGAAACCCCAAACCACCTCGCCCCTAAACCCTTAGCGCCGCTCGAATCAAGCTTTTAGGTTTTTTCCCCGAAGCCCTTCAGTTGCAAATTCCACAGCCGTCATTGCTGCCCCATCGACGTGATCTGCACCGCCGAGTTCGCTGTCGCACGGTCTACCGCCAGCACCCCTTCACGCCGCCGGAGCGCCACTGGAGCTCGTCGCCGACAATAGCTGCATCTTCTTCACCGCTTAACTCTCGCCATTGGCCGCCACCGTCGTTTCTGAGCATCAATAAGCACCCCCATTAGGTTCGCAATAGCGCCCTCTACGTGATGGTACCCTTCACTGCCGGCGAAACGCCGCCGTTCGCCGGGACCTTCGAAATCCGATCCTCACCGTTGATTTGTCAACGTGGCCATCCACGTCACCGCCAGTTCAGCGTCCACCGCAGCCTCGTGCGCACATGGCAGTCCGGTCAGCGCCACGTTAGCATCCACGTGGCAAACCAGAGCCCCAAAGCATAGATCCAATTCCAATGGATCCAACTCACCGTGAGCCGAGTCTCTGTCAAGTGGGTCCCGTGTGTCAAAGCCACTGTTCCATAGACCCTTGAACCCGTGGACCGTAAGCCGTTTGCGCGGACCCGGTCCATGGACCGTGGGCCCACTTGTCAGCCTGTGTGGGAATTTCTCTAGATTTATTTTGATTTTGAGGAATGACATCAACATGATGTCATTAATCGGTTTTTCAGCAAAAAAATAATTCTAGAAAATCCAATTTTGCCTTTTTTTTCTTTAGATTAGATCTTCCATAAGCTCGTTCTTCCTCATCCGAACTCGATTGAGCCTATTCAAATTTCTAAATTCATCTAAATTTGAGCTCTATTTTTCTAAGATTTTTATATAACTTTTGGAGTTTATTTTCATTCTATTTTATATTTATTTAATTTATTTACTTTGTTTGCGAGTAGACGTTGATACTTCGGGAAATTTTAAGCAAGGAGGAGTACACTAAGACCAAGACCAGTGCCAAGATCTATTCCAAGGCAAGTCATAGTCCTTTGATCATATTGAACCTATGATTTCAAAAGTATATTATTTTATATCAATTGCATACTACCTGTATACAAATTATTTTGGGATTAACCATCACCTGTTGTCATTATGCCACCATTGAATATTTGAATGCCATGAATCAATTGTCACCTTAGCATGGATAATTTTAGTTGGACATTTATATCACCAACATAGGTATCGTACAGATGCTTAGTCTAGCTTAGTTATGATGGGTTCATTATCACATGTGTCATAATGATTAATCTTGACTTAATGAGATATAAAATCGTGGTGGTTAGCCACCGTTGTTAAAATTGTGTACCATGATAAGGTATGTCATTGGTCTTGGTTAAACAAAATGATTTTCGCTCGAGCGAGCGGTTGTGCAGTGAGGGTGTGGATTTAACACGTTGTGGGTTTGTGGTAGACTCACCTAAGTAACTTGTCAAGGATTTAATCTTGTGCGCCATTGAACTGTGCCTTTTTGTACAACTACATGCCTGGTATAGGACAGATCTAACTTAGTAAGTTATGGAGTTTTGGTAATGACTACTTAGGTAGCATATGGGTGGAGGTGTGTACCTATTAAGGTCACATCTATGAGCGAGTTATCATCTCCAAGTCCAACAGTGTGCGTCAAACCAAAGGTGAGGTTGGGGTAACAGTATGCACAACGGGAGAGTCAATTGTCGAGATAAAATTTCTGAAAGGTTTTGTTATAATTGGTGATCGCTACACTGGTTATATCTTGTGGGTAAAGTGTACAACCTCTACAGAGTGTTAATTGATCTATTCGAATAGTTGCATCCTCGGTTATGGACATGTTCGGGGATTTCACACGAGGGATAGAGTTTCTTCATAAAATTATCGGAGTGTGAATGAGAAGTTCACTTGATGAATATAATGTTCGTTGGTGAATGGGTAATTCACTTTGTGGTTTGTCTTGGGAAGTGAATGGGGAATTCACTAGTTGTTTCAAAGAAATTATTTATTATTCTTTTCAATTACGCATTTCAATCTATTTATCATATTTATCGTCAATGCTGCTTTATGCAAAAGAACCATACAGCTAACATTTGTTGAATACTATTTGCATAAATACTATTTGCATATTATTTCCTTACGACTTGCTGAGTGCTTTATGTGCTCACGGCTTCAATTTCTATGGTTCAATTGAAGAATACCAAGCTGCTCAAGAGTTCTTCATCCAGGAGTACCATGAAGGATTTGCGGATTAGGATGCATTCTCCACTCGATTGTCGTGGGCATGTTGATTGTCCTTTCCAAGTTTTCTCATTCCACTGCAAGAGTTTATTTGTTCTTTAGCCCTGCGTGGCAAGTTAAGTAAACATTGACCATAATGTCCCGTTATTATTATTATTATTTGTTATTTTGAGATCTTTTAGTTAAATCGAATAAATGGATGGTATTTCATCACTGTTTCCTGTGTGAGCTAGCTGCTGATCTGGGGTTAGTTCAGAATACACATAGGGTTCCTGGATTGTATTTTTGGGTCCTGACAGAGGTGGTATTAGAGCCATACCAACTGTAGAACACAACCTTAGTTAGCATGGTCGTTTTAGCCAAAAGCTTCAAAACTTATTTTCTAAATCAAATCAACTTAATTTTACTTAAGTTGTGGTTCCTCTCTCATCTATTCTGACTCTATTTTTATCTCAGTTTATTCTATTTTTATCATATTTCTATTCTTTCTTGTCTTGTTCTAGAGATCTTGTCTCTTGTCTCTTCTGAATTTTGATTTGTAATCTTAATTTGACCGTCTTGTCCTGTTAATTTCTTCAGATTGTTCAAGTGTATCGTGACCAAAGAGGAGATTGGCCTGGAGTTCTTCAGTGCTTGTTGCAGAGTTTGGGAACAAGTAGAGGTGCAACTTACTTCACCAAGGAAAAGAAAGTGAAGGGGCACATAATTGGATTCGAGACAAGGGTGTATTTCATCGTGAGGATTGGAGGTCACATCCATCATCACAACATGAAGTGTCACAACGAGTTCGAGGACATGTCTGTAATCAAAGTTACCTAAAAAGCTATTCGAAGGAGTTTTATTATAATAAGCGAGTGTGAGTACACAACCGTAGTTCGCGAGCCAACACACATAATGCGATTATGATAGATGCAAGGATATTCAAAGGAAGGGTTAGGGTTTATATATTTGCACCAAGCTATGTTTGAATCAGAGTAACTAGTAGGCAACTCCTATGACCTAGCATTTTTTAACTAACACAGGTTTTAATGAAATTGAGTATTGTTGTAAAATATCAGTGGAGACTCCAACCTCCTATATCACCGAGTGACTCTATCCACCCAGTGCCATGCTTTCCTCAGGCTACAACCCGAACTTTCCACTGGCTCCAACCAGGTCACATAATATCATCGGGCTGGACATAATAACAATTATTTAATTCCATAACTAATCAGAAGGGTAAAGCTAATGGTAAAGTGCCAATAGCTAATGCAGCAACTCTTGCTCCATTGCCTACTCGAAGATCAACATCACCTTTTACCAAACTTCTACTCCTTATCAGTCCCTACATCAAATTGCAAATATGAGCAACCGATCTGGTATCAAATACCCAAGAACTAGTCGGAGAAGTGGCAAGATTAATTTCTATAATATTTATACCTAAACTGGAAGTGTTACTTCCTTTGTTCTTTTTTATTTCTGCCAAGTACTTCTTGCAATTTCTCTTCAAATACCCAATCTCATGACAATGGTAACATTCTGTGTCAGGCTTAGAACCCAGCTTGAGCTTCTTAAGCTTAGCCAGAGACTCTTGATCTCATCGTAAGTATTTTCTTTGCCATTTCCCTTCCCCGACTTACCCTTCTTCGTGTCGTGAAGCTAGTAGTCTTTTGAACCATCACCACATGATTGAAACTTTTCTTGATGCTCTCCTCGACACCTTTAAGTATATCATGCAACTCGGTCATTGACTTCTCAATGCCATTCAAATGAAAATTCAATATGACAGGCTCAAAGCTCATAGGGAGCGATTGGAGAACCACATCAGTAGTCAACTCTTGGCTAAAGAGAAAACCAAGTTTTTCTAAGCTCTTAATGTAACCAATCATCTTGATCACATGAGGACTGACTGGGCTACCTTCTGACAGCCTACAAGAAAATAATGCCTTGGAGGTATTATACCTCTCTGTCCTTTCTTGATCCTGAAACATATATACCTTTCAGACCCATAATCATATTGTAAGCGTCTGTGGTCTTATATTGCTTCTGAAGCTCAAAATTCATAGTGTCAAGCATTAGACAGTGCACATCGACTGCGTCATTGCAATGCTTCTCATAAGCATTTTTTCAGTACGAGTAGCATCTGCATTCGGTTCCTCGGGATAGGGACCATCTAGAATATATTATTTATTTTCTTGTTTGAGAACAATTCTCAGATTACGAAACCAGTTAATAAAGTTGGTTCCATTCAGCTTTTCTTTTTCAAGAATAAATCACAATTTAAAGGTAGGTGCAGAAGAAGCATTAGGTGCCATGATCTACAACAGAAATATATGCAAAAATTCAGCACTATATTTATGTAAGATCTTCTATTAAACATTTTAATAAATGATACTCCCACTATATGTTCTAAACTATATTTCCCTCTAACATCATATAGTGGGTTCAAGATCCAAATATCATTAAGTCATAACAAGCTTTGGCATTACTGCTAGAAACCTGGTGATTTAGGTAGGCAACCTTTTGTCAATCATATTTCATATGACTCTTGTCTGTTGGGTGGCATCTCTATACCCCGACGACCAACATTATGCCCCAAAGACCAAAACTGTTTTGATAGTCTTGTTAAGTTAAACCAATACTATACATGTGGGTTTCCGACACCCACCCCATCTTATTAAGATAGCTAATAGCACTCTACTTTAGTAGACTTACCAATTAACGATCAAAATCGTTATAGGCGCATCAATTGGAAAGGTATCAAATTAACTTAATTTTTCTTGAGGATACTACTCTACCATGTTAAAACATCTAATGAGAAAACTTGATTAATAGCATAACAGGAATAAACATTCACAGATAATCATATTAAACCATAAAATAGTATGGCCCTCAACATGACGATCTCCATCACCATGCTTATTGTCCTCCAGGCCATCATGCTTGAAATCACCACATTCATCTACTAAGTAATTACTCCTAAAAACTAGTAATGAATTACATATGATAATTTTAAGCATCACATGTCAGCGCGCAGACTGTTATACAATAATATGTAGCTCGATGGCTATATCACAGCATGACACGCAGGTCATGTGAAATCCATATATGCATCACATACATAATGGGCCACACTATTCACATCAATCCCTGCAAAAATGAGTTATGCATAGAATCCAATTCTATCGGGTGACATGAACACATAATACTATATAACGTGGTACGAATACCTAGCACGGCGGTACGAATACGGGTAGGCTACACTAGCTGGTAATTCAAAAAATCTACCACGTAAACCAGGATGCCATGCAAGCAAGAGATCATAGATCGTTACCACCAGACGTGCAGTGAAGTAGAAGAAGAGTTGGAGTAGCCTGATCTAATGTAGAGTGTGCGATAAAGTAGTCGTAGTCGATCGTCTCCTCCAGCGGCCAATCACGTTCCTTGCGAAGTCGTGGATCATCCTTAAGTGCAACAAACAACGCGATGGCGCCTCTCGATATCCACACATCCGAGGATGGAACATCATGCGCGGTGTGCTAGCACCAACTCGCACGGTAGGGCTCTCTCGAGAAGTTGGCAGCTAGGGTTTCAGTAGAACTCACATTATATCGTCTGTCTCCCAACAGCCTCATGCATCTCCTTATATAGAGCTCATGACAGATCCTATCCAAATATGTTTGTTCCAACCCGTTAAGTGTGTGACCCGTTAGGTTCATGCGTAGTCGGTTGTGATTCGAAAACATTTTTTGACCATAATTCGTTAGCGATTCCTAGCAGGACATAACGATTCCCGAATACATACAAATAATATCGGACGAACCTTAATACAATATGATCTACGACCAGGTCCTTATTACTAACGACCAGCTCGTATCTCCATACAACCAGCTCATATTTGGTCTCGATCAACTCGTAACTCCTTACGACCAGGTTTTGACCACTTAGCGATTATGTTTGACCAGTGTAAGACCAACTCATATCTCCATATGACCAGACCGTATCTGATCAAATAGAACGACCTTCTCGTGTATTCTTCCTTTGCCTAACGATATCTGGTTGAACTCTAGGTGAGATGATATGTCATCTATGGACTGTTCAATACTTTCTCGATCAAGTGTCGGATAACTTTATGTGATCAAACTCTTTGACCACTAGTGGCATGGCCATGCACTTTCTTTATCTGACCACATCAAGAGGCCCAAAGATATCTCTCATGTTATGTTAGGAAGGGCAAATCTCATATCCGACCAGTCATATTCCTCCGCATGTTTCATAGCATACCCGAAAGCTACTTTTATAACTACCCAGTTACGGAGTAGCATTTGGCAACCCCTAAGTGTACTATTATACATGTAGGAAACTATGTTGATCTCAGATCTAAGGATTATACATCATCATTGCTTGAGACCAACTAATGACACATGAAATCATAACAATCTCAATAGTATCTGAAGGTGGGTCAATCCAACAGCATGTTCTCCAACATGTGTTCTCATTATTGATTCGATATCCCTATATCCATGACCGGTGAAACATGGTCATCAATCAAAGCATGTGCTGGTCAATAAGTCACTAACGTTCCGACCAGTAACATACGACCAGGGACACATTTAGAATTACATCATATAAGTTAAAGAGCTTCACCAACAAGTCACATACTTGTTAATCTTTATAACCGATGATTCATTCAAGGAACAAAATAACATTTATTCAATAACTCATAAACATAGACGTGATACAATCATATCTATGATTGCCTCTAGGGCATATCACCAATAGAACTGGGTCCTTAATTGCCTTGGGCAGTACTTCCCCATACCCACTCTGTCATGCTCTTATCCGCACCCGTCACGCTTTCCAACCGCCTAAGTCAAAATCTATTTTTTGTTTTCTTTTTGTTTTGAAATTCTTTTCTAGTTCAAAATACCAGTCAGGCTCCAACCTTGACTGCTCAAATCTAGTTTTGAGTTTTGAATGATGTCAGAGCAAATCAATGCACATGTGTAAATGTTTCTAAATAGGGCTAAGCATGGTACTTAGATACGGATTTAAGGCCTAATTTATGTATACCATTATCCCTAGGGTGACAAAGGGTAGTGTTCAAGTTCAAAGATTGAAAATGTATACTCAATTATTGTTAAGGTATTAACTATGCGTTACGTCAACATAATTGTATAAAGCATAGTGATGCAATTTCATCATTCATAACAATATAACTGTATTTCAAAACTAGGTGTAAAATGATCAAAGTGTTGACTTGCCTTTCTCGATGTCTTGGGGTCCTAGTCTTGCCATGGCCCTGTTTGGGACGGTGATGGCTTCGGATTTTCACCCGAAAAATCCAGAACCCGTCCCAAATAGGGGGCTTTTCGTAGGCTCTTTTCCCCGAAACCGTTTCATGTTACAACGTTCGAAAGCCCGAAGCCACCCGTGGGGAGCTTCCGCGGCTTCCCGCAAGCTCTATTTCGAATTTACCCCCGAAGTTTAGGGGTAATTACCTATTGATTGCCACTCCATAACTCCCCCCGGCCACCCCCGCACCTGCCCGCTCGACTCCTCCTCCCACCACGCCCGCCCGCCTTCTCCTCCTCCCCAGCTCCCTCCTTCGTCGGCGCCCACCTCCTCTTCCTCAGCTCCCTCCTCCCCTAGCACCCTCCTCCCCCGGCGCCCTCCTCCTCGACGCACACCTCCTCCCCCCGCACCCTCCTTCCCGGCTCCCTCCTCCCCTGGCACCCTCCTCCCCTGCGCTCGTGTGGCCCAGATCCAGATCTGGATCTGGATCTCACAGGCGCCTTCCTCCCTCGACTCCGCCGCCCAAGTCCTCTCCCAGCGCCACCCTCCTTCCCCAGTGCCCTCCTCCCCCGACGCCGCCGTCAGCTTTGTTTTTTCTTTCTTTTTCTTTTTTCTGTTGTAAATTTAATATGTTGTCATAATTATTTGTTGTATTAATTATTCACTGTAATAATTGTGTCTAATGATTACTTATTGTAATAGTTAATTAGTGTAATAATTATTTTAAATAATTATTTGTTGTAATAAATATTTATTATAATAATTGTCGTTAAATACGCTAATTGTGGTTTATTGCATTGTTTGCGGTATATTGTTGTCAATAGCGGTATATTACATTGTTTGCGATATATTGCGTTGTTTGTTGTAGTCATCATTCATTGTAGTCAATTATGTAAATCGTCGTTAATTGCAGTTAATTATTGTCAATTGCGATATCTCTCGTCAATTGTGTAGTTGTCGTCAATTGCGTTAGTCGTCATTAATAATCGTCAATTGTCGTTAGTTATCATTAAATATTGTTAATTGCGTTAAATGGCATCAAACAAGCTATTATTGTCCTCAAGGGCATTTCAGACATTTTCCATCTCGGAATCTGCAGCCAACCCACCTAAAAACCAAACAGCCAAACATAAAATCTCTTCGGTCCAACCGTTCAGCCCTACAGCTGTTCAACCCTGCAGCCCAGTCGGAAGCTGCTTTTTAGGAAACCACAGCCATTGCAAAAAGGCCCTTAACATGGTGCTCTTCTAGAGCTTCGGTATCTATATACGTGAAAATGGCCAAGTTCGAATAAATACAAATGAATTCAAACTGCATACAAAATTCCAAAGGAACTCCAAAATTTATTTTCTTGGATTGGTTGGGTAGAGTTTGAATTTAGAAACAAGAATCGTTCAATTTGGATTTAAAACGAGAGAGAACGAGCTCTCCAAAGTCTTAAATCCAAATTAATTCCTGAAATTAACAGAGGAGAGGTGATCCTCTCACTGACATGTTGGATCCACCGGTTTTTATTTTTTTATTTATGTCTTAATTAGAAAATCCTATTGTGACTGACACATGGGACCCCTGGTATTTTAATTTCTTTTTCGAGTATATTTCCTAATTAGGAAATGCTATGGTCACTAACAGGTCGGACCCGGCCTGTACGGGCTTGGCTCATGGGAATAGTTTATGGACCGAGGTCCTACATATCAACGAGGCCGGTCCATAGGCTGGGTCCATAGTGTTCCTTTAAAGGGGTGGGGCCACATGTCATAGACTCATAACTAAATTTAGGTTTTAATTACGTTTTTACTAATCGTTTCGGGCTCACATGTCATACTAACATCAGCTCTTAATTAACATGTCCTAACAATGTCATTACGACTTAATTACTCTACTACATGGGGCTACAGTGTTCTTCCCCCAATTTCAACCAGAATAGAGGAAGCTCATGCTACACCGATGAGCTTGGCCTTGGGAGCATCCCGGGTTGCCCAAACACCACGACCTCGGTGGCTCCGATGGTGCCGATGGCGAGGGCCATGGTGGCCTGTGGCGGTGACGCGACTACATGAGACGGCGATGGTGTTTGGGTCCTTAGCGAAGCCAGCTAGCTGACGGCCGATCCCGCAAACCGACGCACGCATCACCATCTGCGCCCCAAGGGTTTCGTGTGTCACCCGCACGGCTTAGGGAGCTCCGTGCAAGCCCGTCCAAGCGACCGGCACCAGGGACAAAGGGACTATGACGCGGTGGCAGCGTGCCATTACCCGGGCCTCGTTAACTGACGCACTAGCTACCAGTGACAGAGCTTCAAACAAACAAATTATAGAGGGGGCTAGTCTCGAGAGAATTGTAGACTGAATACAATAGAGAGCGTATATTTGTAGCATAATTTCTTTAGAGTTTAACAAAGTGCAGTAGGGGCCCTCGCCTAGTCTGAATTGCACTAATTAAGGTTCACCAACCATCATGTGAATTACGTATACAGATTCATCGAGAGTATACGTGTAAGCGTATAGATATATATTTATATATGAACATAGGTAAGTGTAGCCATCATCAAGAGTATACGTGCATACGTATAAATATGTATTACGTATACATACATGATGTTAAAAAAAAAACTAAAATGCTGGGGCCACTGCCCATATTGGCCTAGCTTATGCTTCGTCCCTGCTAGCTACATCTACCCCTACAACATGGAACATGGTGTGACACGGTTACTTACGTTGATGCGGCCGAGAGGACGGATTTGGGTGATGAAGGTGGAGGTGGAAGGCGGCGCAGCGCAGGCTTGACGGTGCTGAAGAAGAAGACGGGGTCGTTCCGGGGGTTCCCGCGGGAGGGAGAGGAGAAGGGGGAGAGCACCCGACGGAGGGAGTAGAGGCGATACCAGTGGACAGGGTGCCAAGGCTGAAGCTCACTCAAGGGGTTGGTGCGTCGCGACAAAGCGGGGCAGCACAACCAGCTCAACGTCGGAGAGGAAGGAGACGGGGAGGCAACGGCGATCCTGTGGTGGAAAGGACGAATGGGGGTGAGCATAAGTTGAAGGGGCCATTGCGGACCCGAAGCGATTATCCGAGGCGACGGGGACTCACCCGGGTGGTAGAACGGGCTCGGCGGCGGTACCGGCTACTAAAGCAGAGCTCGTGAGATCACAGCTGCCCTTGCTCTTTGGGGCTCGGAGGAGAACGAGAAAGGGAGGGGAATGCAGAGGTGGGGGGGGGGGTGTTGAACGCGAGCTTAGTGCCGCCCTTAAGTTGGCGCGGGGGTGTGGGGAGAAGGTGGTTGGCGGCCAGGTTTTGCTCGGCGTGCGATGGAACGGTGGCGGGCAGAGCAGTGGCGGCATGGGGGCAGTAGTGGCGTGGACGCGACGCGGACGTGGGCCGAGCAACGGGAGTTGGGCGCCAACTCCCTCGCAACGCTGAGGCGCGTGGTACGGCGGCGATGTGGCACCAGTGGCGTGCGGCATGGCGCCAGGACGGCTGCGCGGCGTGTTAGCCTGGAATGGGAAGGAAGGAAGGTAGCAGCTGGGCTGGCATCGGAAGGAGATGGAGTGGGCCACGGTTAGGCCGAGAAGGGAAGAAAGGAAAGGAGACTGGCCGGCTAGGAAAAGAGAAAAAGAGAAAAATGAAGAGAAAACAACAGAGAAAAAGGGAGGAGATGGGCTGGTTTCGGCCCAATTCAAGGTTTAGGGATTTTTAGGCAGTCTTTTGTATTTCAAATTCAAATTTGGATTTGAATTTCTGATTTAGGGTATTTCAAATGGCAGGCGTTTGCACGTTCTCGTAGGTGTTGGTGTTTGTTTGGGCTTGTGTCGTTGGTTGCCCTCGTCGTATAGAGAGTTTTCGTTTAATCTATCTTGTACATGTGTTTTCGTATCAGGTTAATTTGATAATGCAATTATGTAAGAACAGTCCTAGTAATGCATTGTGAAATCTGAATTGCTACATCCTACATTGCTCTCTATCTCTCTCTTGAACTTAAAGAGAAGTTCACCATTTTGATGTTGTACTACGGATCATTAGGAATTGATAGCCCAACCCACATGGTCATGGCCTTATACTCTTGGGCTGGGCCGCCCAGCCCTAGAGGCGTTATCTTTCTCACCTGTCCCTCGTCACAGCGTGCAGCTGCAAATTGCAATTGGAATCCTCGTGGCAGGCGACAAAACAACACATGCAAAGGTCAAAAGCATCTCAGCCTCTGACCTGGCTCCTCGGTCAAAGATCTCCTCCTGGCTTTAATCTGGTCAAACAAAGGAACAGCCAGCCATGCATGCATGCATGCATCCATCCATCGGCATAAAGGCGACACGCCTTTCCCGGCACCGATCAAAATCGGAACATATAAACTGGCGGTATTGCAGCATATGATCTTACCTAATTGGCTGCTGCGACCAATGGACTGGGCAAAAGCAGAGCTGGTCCTAATGCCAAAATATATACAAGTAGGCAGGCGGTATTCTTCTACCCTTGTTGGCCTTCTTCTTCGCGGCATCCTAGGCAGCTTTACAGCTAGCTGCTGCACATACACTCCAACATGTGGGAAATGCTCCATCGGTGAGAGGAAAGCGGCTCACGGCCAAATTCAGATCAGCAATGGACTACTAGCGGCAGCAGTAGCAATGCAGAACTGGTGGTCATGGATGCACACGGCTTTCTGCCTTCCTCTCCTCCGCACGGCACCCATGGGCTACTTACCAGAGTCCTAAACTAAGATGATTACAAGAGGAAGAATCGGCCAAGTTGATGGTCAAAGCGAGCAGCTAGCTGATGGATCGGTGTTTCCTCAAGGAGGAGGAGATGCTGCATGCAAGCGTGCGTGCAACTTTTGGACATGTGACCCGTCGATCGATCTTCGTGTGTGTCTGCATCTGTATCTGCATCTGCATCTGCTGAAGATTCCAAGCCTAAGGGTTAAGCAACTGCATCAACTTTACAGCATGCTTCTGCTCCTACTTGCTACTGGAATGGAATGCTTCTGGAATAAAGTGCCCTGCCTGCCGGCCGGCCTAGCACAAGTCTTTGGACGCTCCTTTCTTCCTGCGCTGATTGTTTGACGTGCACGCAGGAATCAGGGCCTAAACATGGTACTATTGCGGTTCAATGTGTTCATTGAGATTAAGAAAGATGCACAATTTGAGGCCTCGTATATATGCCTAACATGCATGGTCAAAGAGATTCCTGCAGTTTGCACGACAAAATTACAGATAATTCATGTCAAGGTCACGGTCATGGTCATGGTAAAAGGCATAATATATAGGCACTGCATGCTTCTGAATGGATCTTGCGACCATTTTTCCAATGTTCTCCCGACCGGCCGTGTGAAGAATCTCGCCGTTTCCCATAACTTTCTGGTGTATGTTTGATTTGTTCTTTACATATACCATGTGTGAAACTACAACACTTCTAAGCTGCTAACATAATAACATTAGGCTCCAATTGTCACAGCTTTTTGGGACGGAGTATATACGTCTATATAATGCTAGAATTTTTTTGAATAATCTATTTTTTTATTTAGAATTACAGATATAATACTATCTATTTTTTTACAGAAATATTCATTAGTCGTTGTACCGTTGGGCGACTTACACCTAGTCGTCATTGGGCGACTAGCCATAATCGCCCAACGACAAGCGCCAAGCGTTGGAGTCGCCCGGTGCTCAACCCATAGGCGACTTAGTCAAGTCGCTCAACCACCGGGCGATTTGAAGTGCCCAGCTGTACTATTAACAAATCCGATTGAAATAATTGTGTTGGAATAAATGTTACATTTTGTATGTATTACATTTAACAAAACCTGTGGTAGGATGTTATTTTTTTGGAAACAAAAGGATGGTGACAAGGTTGGTTGGTCCGTTTGTGCATTTCGTAGAATCTCAATAGTACGAAATTTGTCAGACTCACAATAACATTTTGTGATCATCATATGTTGTTGTAGTGCGCTAAATTTCTGAAGAATTTTGCGAGAACGATAGAAGTAACAATGATTCATAAGTACGAAGATAAGTGATACTGTGATGCGCCAGAAAATTCATACACGGTGGAGAACTTTGGAGAAATGGTACAACGATAACAACACGACAGTTGACCCGACAAGGGGTTACATAGCAAGCAGGTTAATAAACCAAGGACGGTACAGGCATGCCTTTAGGGAATTAGAAATACATCGGACATTGGGTGAAGAGGGTCAGATTACTTCATGGGCCGAGGCCATTTGTCCTTCCTTGCGAGCTCGGCGTTGTACTCCTCGCCGGTGCCTTGGCCTCGGCAACCATTTCCCTCTTTTTCTTGCGCTCCCTCTCGCGAGCCCCGCACTCCATACGCCTGCACGCCTCGAGATGAGCTTTGTCCTCCTGATGGATATGCTCGGTGTGCTCGTCGTTGCGGCGCTCCTCCTCCCAGATCGCACATGCCCTTTTGGCATCCCACTCCTCATAGTTGATTTGCCACTGGTCGCGTGGGTGGATCTCTAGGTTGATCCACTTGCAGTAGTCACATAGCGGATTCGGAGACTACGGGTAGACAGAAAAGGTTATTAGTGCGTACTTTGAAAGAGAAAATGTAGGGGAACATACTGTAACTGGTCCTTACCGGCTGCCGATAGCTGCTCGTGTCCCAACGGCGGTCGAGATAGTCACAGGAGTAGTTCGCGCAACCCCAGTAACGCATGCTCAGGCTGAGCCACTCTTTGGACTTAAAGGACTTGCATCTGTCCTTGCACTAGCGGAGGGGCGGCGTCTCCCCCTCGGGCGAGTGTTGCAGCGAAGGATCGGTTGGAACGTTCTGGTAGAGGTTGCTACTACGAGGGACGTCATTGCGGAGAGCTACCATCCTGGCACGCTCCTTGCTGGACCCAGCCGCAGCAGCCCTTGCTTGTTCGTCCCGCGCCCCAGCAGCCTTTGCTTGTTCGTGTATCTCGTCCCATTGCCTCTTCATCTTGTCCTATTGCTTCTTCTGCATCTTGTCCATACCGGTGTGCTGAACCAAACTCTGGTGTTGATGAGGACATCAACCCTAAGGATGCAACCACTACTTCGACTCGCTACACTGCATCCTCTACTTCAATTACATTTTCTCCGAAAGGACTTTTAGCTACTGCACTACCATATTCTCTGGTTGGTCCGCCGAATTTCGTCTATATGCTATGGTGCTACGTCTACATACCATGGTGCAGCGTCTACATGCCTTGGTGTTGCGTCACCAATTGTTGGGCCACAAGCTTTGTAATGAATGGGCTGATTTGGCCTATACGACCGGCCACCTAGGGTTTGTGGTACTATTCATATGGTACTATTCATGTGTAAACAGTACGCACGACCGCCCTTCCTTCTCCTATACATAGTTGCCGCAATCCCCTTTACTTCTTGGGGTTTTGTTAGATTAAAGTTTAGCCTTTGCTACTTTATACTTTGTCCTCTTATTCGGCGAGATCAACACTGATATTATTCTTCAGAACCCCACTTATCAATACATTAATTTCTACTTGCAATTTCAGATCGCTATTTATCTTGTTCTTGCATGCTTCTTCGGTGTATACAGGAATTGATCTTCATGATCAGGTCATCCGGGTATTCGTGCACGGTTGATAACGACTTGTCGAGCAGTTCAGCGATTGCGTGGTTTCAAGCCTTGTGAGTTCGTAGCCAGGATCGTGAGAGTTGAGCGACTACTACCGAACTTACCTTCTTATCGAAAGATTGGGCCAAAATCAGGACCTTCATGGTTTATCAAGTGTAGTGTTGGGTTTGGTTGTGTAGTGTTCTCTCCCAGATCTCTTTCACCTCCTTTTATAAGCTACATAGTTGGCATGATGTGGTTAATTTCATGTGAGTAGTCCTATGTTTTTGGTCTGAAAAGTTGAGGAGTTAGAGTGCTTTCACATCCTGCTTCACAGAGTGTTGTCATGTCCTGAAAAGTTGACTCGTCGGGACACGTCATCTTGAAAAGCTGACTCGTCAGGTCACGTCACCCCACGTTTAAGCGACTAGGACATCTGTCACACACCCGTTGGGCGATTAGCCTAAGTCGCCCAACGGTGCGGTGACTAATGAATATTTCTGTAAAAAAAATTAAGCAGTATTATTTATGTAATTCTGAATAAAAAATATATTATTCAAAAAAAATTCTATAATGCTACATAGTACTCCAGAGAGGCAGAAAATTTCTAAATTACTTTCTCTAATACAATCCATGCTCAAAAGTGTTAGGTCAGGATCACGTTAATGACAATGTTATGTTTATGGAGTAAACTTGGGACCATGTTGACGCTATGCATTCTCTTGTGAACGAGAAATAGGTAGGTAGTTCATAAACTTCTCCATGCTGTAATATATTTATTCACTAGGGAGTCAATAATCGAGATTTCCACAAGTGGGGTACTTGATGTGCTAAAGAAATTTCCGGTTTTCTAGGACAAGCTAGGTTGACAAATTGTGATGATAAATAAATAAATTTCTAGAGGAGGGGTGATTTTTTAAAAAGAAAAAGAAAAGAGAGTGGGGTGAGTTGGCTAGCTATTGGTCCAGTAGTCTTCATATATCACCTCCTTCTGTTGTGCACTTGACTTTTGCTGTTGGGCAAGACACTTCTGTAGATACCATACATAATTAATTTGATGAGTACATTGACAAAATGTGCTGATTTAGGTGTGATGTTACCCCGGTACTTCTCATAGATTAGATAACATATTTGCTGTCCAAATCACTATATCTATGACGATTTGAAAGAATCTAGGTCACCGCCCTTTTAGAGATGTAATCAATCTCAATACATGCAGAATTCTACTTTCTGTCAGCTCCATATATTCTTCTAGCCAAGGGTACATCTGTGGAGTGCATGTGCAGATTTGATAGCAGCCATCCCCCACGTGAAAAAAGCATAGCGAAGGTCTTTCGGAGATGAAGCCACTACTGACGAATAGTATTTAACGATGTTTGATTAATACGTGCCATTATAATCCGGAATCACCAAGCAAGTGGTTTAAATCTTCTTTCTTTCTCCATAATAATTTAAGAAGAGATCTTGTTCGTGAGGTTACGTGAAGCTTGGCAATTTAATGTTCAATTTTTCAGCTTTCAAAGCTTGCACTTACCATATCTCACTATTAACTTTTTGCTAAGGTCACAATGTGTTTAAGCAATCAAATTGTGCCTCCTTGATGCCTCGCATCTTGTCAATTTTAATTTTCAAATGTGCATGTATGCTTTCTTTTCTTTGTCATTCACTTTCTCACGTGCACATATAGGGTCTATGTCAAATCACTTGGAAGTACCCAAGAAAAACTTCCTAGTAGCTTTTGAAATTTGCACCATCGCCATTATTAGGTTCCCAACTGACTGGAAAGTATTTTTCCTATTCAAAAGTAATGCCAATTGCATTTCAACCTATATATGGTTTTGCGGCTAGAAAATAATTTGGGCCAATGGCTAGGAGTTCTCAAGGATCGAATCCATGTTGTATTTTCATTAGTCGCCAAATGCAACTGTATATTGTGGATATAATGCCGAAATCAAGTAATGAATATGTTGTTGTAACAAAATACCAAATTGCCAACTGACTAGAAAGTATTTTTCCTATTCAAAAGTAATGTAATCTGCACCAATGGTTAGTAGTTCTCGAGGAATCCATGTCGTATTTTCATTAGTCACCAAATGCAATCATTATGTTGAATGGATGAATATAATGACGAAAATCAAGTGATGAATATGTTGTTATAGCAAAATACCAAATTGTTCCAAGCATCCTAATGATGGTTTTATGATGCTTATGGAAGGAAAAGAAGAATATGGACATTAATATTCTCATTAGAGGAAAACGAAAGTAGCATACACGATTGAATTCAGAAACATATGCACGTCCTATAGAAACCGAGGACTCGAAGCTTCTTTTCTGTAAAACAAGGAAAGAATTTAAATAAGGATATGTGACAATGAAGTTTCTTAATTGTTGCATTATATAAAGATTTCAAAACGCTAATTTGACGTACAAATCATCCAATCAAATGCAAAGGTGAAAACATGGTTTATTATTGATTCAGGGGAACTAACAAGTGCCACTTAATTAACACAATATTAATGTAGATGGTTCACAAACTTTGCAATCAAATTTTAGAAAGTTAATTAAAAGCAACAATAAACGTTTCTTATACTGTCTTATACTGTTTTTAAAGGTGAATTAGTTCCCAAATCTAAAGTACGAATTTTGTCCATATACATGAGCCGCGAGCCTTGAATTTTACAGTTGATCCATGTTTATGGGCATAATCAAGCAAATGGCTTGTAATCATAAGATACGGTCATAGTATATATGACTGAAAGTAGATCATGGCTGAAAGTAGATCATTTATGCGTGACATGACACAAAAACAAAACTAACTTAATTAAGAAAGTATGTGCATAATTGTTCACACTAGGATGCTCCAAAAAGGGTAGAAGCTGGTCTACATACTATATTAGGTCTTTGAACTTGTGAGGTTGTGTCATTCAGATCTCTTAATTTGTATTTTACTTTTTCTCAGCTCTCTGAACTTACAAGGTTGTGTCACTTAGCTCTCTAGATTTGCATTTTACTTTCTCAACCCCTGAACTTGCGAGGTTGTGTCACTTAGCTCCCTAAATTGGAAATGCACTTCTCTCTCTCACGACCAACTCAGAGGAGGCAGGGCGAGAACGGCAACAAGCTACGACAGTGGAGCTCCGGTGAAGATGCGAGCACGATGCGTTCCCGGGCTTGAAGAATCTATTTTTTATCGGTGTGAGGTGACGGGAACGATAAACATGGCTGGAACGGGGCGGCGACAAGTCCACCGGACTCGGAAGGGACGAAGTCAGCGGCATCGGATCCGACGAACTTCGCTTCAACGCAAGTTCAAGGAGATAAGTGGGACAACCTCGTAAGTTTAGGGGGGCAGATAAACTAAAATGAAAATTCAGGGAGCTAAGTAGCACAACCTCGAAAGTTCAAGAGGCTGAGAAAGTAAAATACAAGTTCAAGAAGTTAAGTGGCACAACCTCACATGTTCAGAAAACTACATTGCAATTTTCTCTATTAAGAAGATGTCTCGGACAATATAATTTTATTTGCAAATGTGCATGATGTACTTGTTCCGGTAGATATTTGCTGACTAGGATATGTGCTATCACACACACATATATGCTAAATTACAATTCAATCCGTGATCTTTTTTTAGAACAACGGCCCCTGACTTTCTCAAATTGTTCATTTCTATAATTCTACCATGTTTGAGATGTGTGAATTTCATGGGACTAAGTCTTTAGTTTTGGGATAGGAAAACATCAACCCTTTAGTTTCTTTCCTACGAAATTCTGATGCGAAATCATGGGACTAAGTCCACCTTAATTTACCCGGTCCGAATATGAGCCAAATTGGGGCTGTCCGTGGGACAAGTATTGGAACTTAGGAAATATATATACTAGCATAAATGGAAAAATACTACCTACAAAATTAAAATTCGTGTGGAGGAGTTTCAGACCACTATTATATAGCTAAGCGTAGAATAGCTATTCTACGCGCCCGTCAGTCCACCCTAGTGATCACCCATCCGAACAGTTATGGGCAAGAACCCCCACCGCCCCACGCGCAACGCAAATCGATAGTAATAGGCAGTGTATGTGACAATAATTCTAATACCAGTTTTACTGCCAGACTATCTCATAGCGTAATTTTTTTGGGACACTGTCCCACGATCCGCACACGCCCGCAATAACTTGCAACGGTGAGAAAAGTAATTCTGATACATTTTGTACTATCCTATCACAACTAAGCGAACTTTTTTCCCTCAGGTCACAATCCCATGCCCTCTGTGCTTAGCGTGGTGGTAAATCTCTTTGTAGTACTGCAGTAAAAGGCATAACGAGATCGCAGTAAAATATCTTGTAGTACTGCAGTAAAAGACACAATGAAATCGTAGTAAATCGCTTTTGTAGTATTACCGTAAAAACACAAGGAAGTTGTAGTAAAAGATACA
Organism: Ampelocalamus luodianensis; assembly: GCA_036346255.1. Taxonomy (NCBI): domain Eukaryota; kingdom Viridiplantae; phylum Streptophyta; class Magnoliopsida; order Poales; family Poaceae; genus Ampelocalamus; species Ampelocalamus luodianensis. Next base: position 35,466,625 of record CM070622.1, read on the forward strand.
ATGATGTCGCAATAAATATTTGTAATGTTGCAATAAAAGGCAGAATGAGGTTGCAATAAATATCTTGTAGTGTTGCAGTAAAGCATAAGGATATTTGTAGTAAAAGGCACAATAAGATCGCAGTAAATCTCTTGTAGTGTTGTAGTAAAAGGAAAACGTTGGAAGAGGGTGGGTGGTGGATTGAGAGCGTGTGCGCGGTTTTATGGTCAGTTGCACCGCACTCATACGTTGTAGTAATTAATTATCTTAGATACAGTAAATCTGAATTTTTGATGCAGTAAATTTTTTTACAACATTAAAACTACTCATCATGGATCTCTTTTTGCTAAGCACATTTTTTTGCAGTAAAACGCTTCAAACAGATTGTAAATAAGATAAATGGTTTGGGAGATATTGTCGTTCGAAGTTTGCAATTAACCCACGCTTCCCTCCGCACGTCCCTCTGCACTAAGCATAGCAGTAAATCTCTTGTAGTGATGCAGTATAAGACACAACGAGATTGCGTGGGGTACGCACGGTTTTACTCTCGTTGTGTGGGGCGCCACGGTTTTACAATCAGTTACGCGGAGGGACGATCGGAGAATAGAATAACCTATTCTACACTCAGGGATGCCGGGCTCAATGCAAATAAACACTTTGGTAGATTTGCAGTGTTTTCTGCTAGTCCTCTATTTGATCTAAACAAAGCTACTTTACATATATTTTTCATAGCATATAAGCATACAGGTGGAGCTAACCAAAGAATCTGATACAAATCCTATAGCAATAACAATACTATGCAAAAGAAGAAGAAAAAAAGAATAATAATATTAGAGCAAGTTGTCATGCGAAAAGAAGTTTGTTATGGCATTGGCTCGGAAGTGGCCAAGAGGGCTTGCATTACGAGCGGTACAGACTAAACTAGGCAAATTAGTTAGGATTTGGATGGGCCCACATACCAGTGAGCCTAACACAGTCAGCAAACCAACTTGGCAGATGCATGAGATGGTGATAGTGATAAACCAACAACTTCTGCTCGAAGGGAAGAAAAACAAAGGTATCCAATGCAATCGCCCTTTGGAAAAGATTTGAGAAGATAACGATGCGTTAAATTAAGCAAGGTTCAGTGTAATAGTGGCCTGTGTTGCTCTTCCTTTTGCTGCTGGTTTAATCAAATTTAACACTATCTGAACTGATCATACTTAGTGGCTTCTCAGGTACCTTTTGTGTTAGAACTGTACTTCTCAAACTGCCAAATATATATTGGACACTTTCTTGTGTGCAAATATATGTACTACTTATATTATTAGCGCACCTCAAAGATCTTTTGCCATGCAATCCTATCAAGATCTTTGTGATGCGCTACATCGACTTACTTCTTCTCTAGTCGCGCTAGTGTAAGGATGCTATGTAAGCCTTATACCCTACTTTTCTAGTACATTATGGCCCAAATCTAGCAAGAAACTCAGGGAAAAAAAAAAGATAAAAATGAGCATGTACTTTGCCAACATATCACCCTTGCCTTTCCATATCACCCATCATAAAATTCCAGTCACCTCCCATTACTTCTCGCACTGCTAGTGCTACTGGCGTCTCTAACCTCTCTCTCTCTCTCTCTCTCTCTCATATCCCTTAATCTCCTTTTCCTTCAAATTAACACCTTACACTAGCGCGACTAGCGAGCAAGCAACCACGAGGATGCAACACGCGTGCCTTGGCTGGCTCGCCCGACATTCCTGGGTCGCTAGCGGCAACGTCAAATCGACACATGAGCAAGCGGTTACCATTACTGTTAAGTAACACCCGCACACGCATATCGATCTGGATTGCTTTTCGGGTGGTGCGAGGTGGCTGCGTGTTGTGTGATGAGTACTGTTGTTAGAAAAGGAGACGTACGGGGGCTGACTTGAAGACCTAACACTGGGCTCACTTTTGACCTTAAACAGCTACAAGCTCTCGAGGAAGCTTCCCATTACATTAGCTGGTACCGGTATTAAACTCCAACCGTTTACCTACTGTCCGCAAGAGTAATGGCGTGGCAAGCAGTGATGGAGCCAGAAAAAGACGGGGGCAAAATTTAGACCGCATTGTCAGGTGTTAACCCTCTGCGTCACGTAGAATCACACTCACTCACTCACTCACCGGCCTACCGGAGACATGCTTCCACACCGCCACTCGTTGGTCTGCAATGTCACGCTAAGAGCATCCACAATGTTGTAGAAAATATATAGCCTCTTAAGAGGAGAGAGAGGCATTGCAAACCACACAACCTTCAAGCATTTTCGGTTGGAATAGCCTCCAGTAGAGCAGTAGAGGCTGCAGGCAAACAATAAAATAATAATTTCTTACATTTCTAAAGGCAGTCAAGCACTACCGGACTCAGGCACTTTGCCGAGTGCCTCAGGCACTCGGCAAAGGCTCCTTTGCACTCGGTAAAGGCTTTGCCGAGTGCGACACTCGGCAAAGGGCACTCGGAAAAAAAAATCGGCAAAGTAGCCTTTGCCGAGTGTATTTTTTCGGGCACTCGGCAAAGGCTTTACCGAGTGCCGGGTTGGCACTCGGCAAAGAAAAGGCACGATTCACGCGCGGCCCCGTTGACGGCCGCTTGCCGAGTGCCAAACCGGCACTTCGCAAAGAGTTTTACTTTTTTTGAAAATGTCTTTGCCGAGTGTCGGAATGATGGCACTCGGCAAAGTTAAATTTTTTTAAAAAAATCCTTTGCCGAGTGCAATCCTATGGCACTTTCGGCAAAGTTGTAAATTTTTTTAAAAAATTCTTTGCCGAGTGCCGCAGTCCCGCACTCGGCAAAGTTTTAATTTTTTTAAAAAAATCTTTGCAGAGTGCCATGGTCATGGCACTTTCGGCAAAGCCGAAAACGAGGATTTTGAGGTGCCCACATTCCCGGCTTTGCCGAGTGCCATGACCATGGCACTCGACAAAGGACCTATTTGTCGTGTGTTGCACTCGGCAAAGTGACCCAAAGCGCATTTTTATTTGTTTTTACATTCCATCACGACAAACAAATCCATCCAAACATATATCGATCCATCACATATATATCACATCCATCACATATATATCTCATCCATCACATATATATCACATCCATCACACATATATCTCATCCATCACATATTTATCACATCCATCACATATATAACAATAAGTGCTCAAGTCCATCCAAACAAATCCACAAGTTCATCACGATCGACAAGTGCATCATAAGTATATCACAAGTCCATCACCAAGTGAACAACAAATGAAAATACAACTACCATTCATCTCGAAGGTGGCCACCGCGATCGTGGTGAAGGAAAAGCTCTATCATTCGGGCGCATGAGGTGGATTATTCGAACCCGCCGATTGAGGCTGCACAAAGGAGAAGAGATTGCATGTGAGACAAGATTACATTAGATACCTAATCTAGGAAGGTAGAGGTCATACAAGCAAAGCACAAGCGAAAGCAAATAACTTTCATACTCACGGGGTAGCTGCGGTGCAGGACGCGTAGGCGGAGGTTGAACGAACAGCCCAGCTGGCACAGCGAAGCCCGTATGTTGCCCAAGACCTTGTAGGAACTCCATCATGTCCGCCAAGCTCTGCGTCTGGGCCTGCCGCTCGGCCCGCTCGGCCTCGGTGGCCGACATCCTCTGCTGCTCGGCCGTCGGCCTCGGTGGCCGACATCCTCTGCCGCTTCGGCCTCCGACTCGAGCGTTGCCTCATTTCTTGTTCCACCGGGCCGCAATATTTCACCCAATGTTTGAAGAATGCAAAGCTAATAAAGGTGTGTAAAGATCAATGTACGACGAGTAAAACAGAATAACCTCGAGTCGTCGACCGGTCTTTGTCGCGGCGTCTGCCGTGGGCGTATGGTCGGCTCTCGCTCGTGCTCGTGCTCGGATCGGGAGAGAGATGGTGTAGAGGCCGTGTCGATGAGGCCGTCTCAAGCCGAACCGCCCATGCTTCTTGCCTTGTCCCACCCTCATGACGATCTCTCCATCAAAGTCACGGTGCTCGGATCATGGTCCGCCCATGGACCGACCTTGCTGCCGGCGATGTACTCACCGATGCGGTGTGGGACTTCGGGTTCGTGTACGCCCGGCGGGTCCTCCAGGTTGAAGGAGACGTCGGACGTCGCCTTGCCCTTGTGGGCCATACACCATGCCTGGAAGTCCGAGCAAGGCTGGGCACTATGTGACGCCGACTGCGAGAAAGACAAACAAGATAATTAGAAATCGAGCACTGAGCGTCACAATAGATAAATGAATTCGTGTACCCATGCTTGTTTGTATGCGGAGAGGTGCGGCTGCCTTGATGGTGTCTTTGGACCTTGCATCATCAAACGACGGTCCGGGCATCACTGTGCATCTGGAGATACTCCTCAGTGAACCACTTGTCCACGATCATCGCCAAAGACTCGGGATACGATTGGCACCACGGGGAATCATCTACGTCATCAAGTATTTGACATGTAAGAAGATCAAATTAAGCGTATTTAATCTCAAAGCGAATCAATATTAATGTTCTTCATCTACCTCAAAGTCGCTCGGTCGTCGTCATGTTTCTTGCGCCTTTCTTGGTGACCTTCTCTCCAAGCTTCGACCCGTGGTAGGTTACGATGGCTTTGAATGCTCACCTCGTGATGCATGTCGGTGATTAGTTTTTACTGTGCTTTGGTAGCCACCGTCCGCTCGGCCTCAAATCCTCATCGCATCTCGAAATAAGTGCGATACAAACGCGATGTATCCATTCATTATTTCAAGAAAAGTCCAATGAATGCGATGTATTGAGTAATGTTGTGCGAGGAGACTTACCCAAAACTCCGCCTTCACCGCCGCCTTGTTGGGGTACTCGCATCGGGGCCAACGGCGTAGTGGTCAAGCGAGTAGGCGGCTCCGCCTTCCGGCGTGCGTGACAATGCGGGGTAGTGTTGCTGCACGAAGACCCAGGATGCCATTGGGGAGCGTGCGCCACCACCCGACACAACCACCGGTTCTGCACAAGTGATTAAGAAAAATTATTAGTTTCTCCTTTTTTCAACATATCATATGAAGTAGTGGTGACAACATCTAAAGTTACTTACTTTTGCCCTTCGGGCGAATCATCGGGCGTCGGTGAGGATGCGAACACGAGGAGGCTCGCGGGACCTCGCAAGTAGACACCAAGAGGCAGAGGAGGAAGCGGAACCGTGCCTACCGCCTCGTCATCGTCCTCGTCCCGCCTCCTCCTCGCCCGTCTGCCGAACCAGCTCCTCGCCTGCTCACAACCGGCTCCTCGTCCAACTCGCCCACGGCGCCACCTCCACCTCCTCCTCCTCCTCCTCCTCCGGCACCTCCTCACGCGGCGTGGGAGGAGGCGGCCCTCATGCGGCGGCGGTCCTCTTCCTCCTCCTCTGTCCGACCCCTCGCCTCCTCCCCGCGGTCGTGGTCTCAGTAAAGTGAGGACACGTTACGACAGTTCCCGCCATCTTTGTTCACTCACCGCAATTAAAAAGAATAAGCAAGACGTAATTAGAAATAGATGCAAAATGAACATAACATAATTTCCAAAAACATAGTAATACATGTATTAGAAATAGATGCAAAATGAACAAAACATAATTACAAAAACACATGATTACATGTATTAGAAATAATCTTCATGATTGGGATTAGTTGGATCATAGCTCGTCATCACTATCAACATTGTCCAAATCATCAACACTATCAGAAGGAGGAATGTTGTCTTCATTGTCATTGCCTAAACGTAATCGCTCAAGCATTTGTAAGTCCTTCACATTTCGCACCTCGTCTCAGCGTCCTCGTCATCAACCCTTTCATTGTCTACTTCCATTCCTATCGCCGGTTAAGTCTATCTCAAACCTCCTTGTAGCCCCTCTTCTTGAAAGAACTCTCCATCATATGTGTTTGGGTTGAAGTTGTAATCTTCATCGCTTGGGACGGAGTAGTTTACCGTGTGGCGATACCTGTGCACAATAGCCCAACCCTTAAGATGCTCTTTGTCTTGGCACGCGTATGGCGTATAATAAACTCGACGGCTGTTGAGCCACAATGTAGACATCTTTTCTGGATAGACGGAATCTGTCGAATCTCGACTAGCCCAAGATTAGGGGTTCGTCTCGTTACTCCGTGATGAAACCAGCGACATTTGAATATGACAGGATTAAGAGGTTTGGAACCATAGAATGGAAGTTCGTAGATTTCTTCAATTCTTCCATAATAGTCGAGGCCATCGATGCGGGCGTAAAAACTCCGTTGTTTGTGGTTTTTCGATTGGGCGACTACGCTCGTAGCTTGCCGTGTGAAAGCGATATCCATTCACGCCATAACGGTAAATGACTTGACCCTAACAACACGCCGTTTGCAAACTGTCTCAACTCGTCACTTATAGACGATCGGTTTGGGCCCGCAAGCTCAAGCGGGATTGATCGTTATATTATTGAACGCACGATCAACTTGGAATGTCGAAGCGGCACGAGCTAAATTGGACAAGACCTTCATTTGAACCAAGAAATGAAATCGGGGCTCCACGGTCCCGCACCGTGAAAGAAGGGTATCGGTTTCTGCGGGTAGGATCCCTTGATTCATGCCGGATTGACGAAGAAATTCCTGCACCAACGAAACAAGGGGTTGGACGAAGAAACAAGGAGTGACGGCGTATTGAAAGCAGTACATGAGAACTTACCCAATGAACAGTGCGCCTCGACAAGGTTGGTCAACACATATAGCATGATCTGCGCCACTCTTCATTTTCAATTGCTTAGTGGTCGATGCACTTGCGCCCCGAGTTGCCCTTGGAAAAGGCGAGGTTCGATTCATTTCGCCGACATTGTAACGAGGGTGGATTATGAACGCTAGGAAGGTTCTCGATGTAGTATTTCTGTGAAGTTTGACACCTCCTCCGAATGTATGCCTCGCCATGGAAGCCTCAATTTTGGCTTTATTTCTACATTTTGGGCGAAGAGTCTTCGACATCTCTCGATTGGATAGCACCAACGGCTCGCACGGCCCCCATACGTGCCTCATACGGAGGTGCACAATCAAATCTTTGCATCGCCAAGAAAAAGCGGGTGGAAAGATCTTCTCCAACTTACGAGCAACACGGGTGCCACTTTTTCCAAGTCATCAATGACGGTCCGAGATAGCTCCTTGGCACAAAGTGGCGGAAGAAATAGCTCAACTCGCCAGACTTGCCGGACATGCTCGGGGACATAGCCTCGAACCATCGCCTAAGAAGCCGCTCAATCCATATGTGGTAGTCATGACTCTTCATCCCGTTGATTCGCGAGTGCCTAAGTTCCTCCCCTCTTGATTGCATACCCATCGTGGAACATTAGCGTCTGGATCCATTCAAGTACTTCCCTCCTTTGGTCCTTCTTCAAGACGAAATCGGCCTTAGGCCTTCTCCATGTCTTGCCGCGACTAGGAGGCGCATCTCTTGATTTGGTCTATCGCATAACGTTGCGAGTCCACTCTAGCCTTAGGGTTGTCCTTAGACTTTTGGTGTCCATGAGTGTTGCCCAAAGTGCCTCGGCGACATTCTTTTCGGTGTGCATTACATCAATGTTATGTGGCGTAAGAAGGTCATCGAAATAGGGAGCCTCGTCAAGCCCGACTTATGAGTCCACATATGTTGCTCACCATATCCCACAAAACCACCTTCTTGATTGGGCACGAGCATCTATGTGAGCATGAACCTCGGCACGACCACGTCGGGCGGTGCACGTGCATCACTCACGACACCTTCGTAAAGTTCTTGATGTCTTGTCCGAATGGATGGTCAAGAGGAGGAATTGACGATGTCCGTCGAACGATGAGTACTTGCCACCCTTATGCAACCAATGGAACCTCACACCTTCCTTGCATGCGGGCATGGGAACTTCCCGTGAACACGGTAGCGGAATAACCCATACGCGGGAAGTCATGCGGGAGTAGTGGTACCAAGCGTGCATTTTGAAGCTTGTCTTTGTAGCTCGATCGTATGTCCATACCCCTTCGTCCCAAGCACGGACCAATTCATCAAACACGGGCTCCATGAACACACCCATATTACTCCCGGTGTCAGGAATTATCAACGACAAGAATCGTTATGTCGTTGAAAGGAGACGCCAGGGGAGATTGAGGGGATAACGAACACGGGCCAACATGTGTATGGGGCAGCCATCGGTCCATAAGATTGAACCCATCATTGCCGTAGCGACACGTACATTGCGAGCCTCATCCGCTTCTCACGATGTTTGTCATCAAAGCGGGTCCATGCTTCACCATCGGATGGATGTACCATCTTGTCGATTGTACCGCTTGCCATTTTTGTGCCATGTCATCTGCTTTGGATTCTCGGTCATGTATAGCCGTTGGATCCTCGGTAGGAACTAAGGTACCGTAGGATTTTCACGGGGATCGTAAGTCGCCTCTTCGGCCATCACTAGAGTCTACCTCGGTGTACGGAGGATTTACACTGGACGAGATTTTGCATCCTTGTGTTCTTTCCTAAATAGGGCGCACCCCTTCGAACAAGCATGTATCCGCTCATACGACATCTTAAGTGCGAAGGAGTTTACGTGACTCGTACATGCTCTTTGGCGAATGTGGCCCTCGAGGCGGGGTGCCAATCACGGTCAACATCTTATCGAAGCCTTCTCGACTCGGGTTTAACTCGGACTTCAACCCCATTAAGCGCCCAATGACATCCACTTGAGACACCGTTGACCGATCGTGAAGGGGTTTCGTGCGAGTCCATCATGTCGTAGAACGCTGTGCGGCATGCCTCCATCTCCTCCTTCTCACGCCCTCATCGAATCGCCCTGGTGAAAGTCATCTAACATGTCCGCTACCCGGCATCGGCATCATAAGCCTCGGCGCGTGGTCTCACCACCTCTTCTCTCATACGATGGGCTTCACCATGGTGGACCCACCGGGTGTAGTCCGGCGTAAATCCATTCTTCAAAAGATGTTTACCCATGTCCACCTTGTTTACCCTTCTCCTGTTTCCACATTTCTTTGCGAGGACACAAAACTAGACAATATCCTTTAGCGACCTTGCCAAATGCAGTTCAAGAAAGCATCGGTCTTGTTCATCCATTCGTGGTGTAATCACTCGACTTCTCCGGCCCGTGTACATCCGGGACGGTCATCCATCCTCTAACATATGTATCGGCGAGTCATGTAACCATCAATTGCATCTACGTGATCTCGACCATGATACGAAAGAGGGTTATACCTAGGGTGGCGGTGGAGTCGGGCTAAGCGGGCCGTGGCGAGTCGGTGCGATGGCGGCGGCGACGCGGGGAGACCGACGCGGGCGGGAACTCGACTCGGCTCGGCGGGCTCTTCTGCGCAAAATGGAACAAAATCTGTCATTTAAAAAAATCGCAGAACCTCCCGCACGGTGAGGTTTCCAAAACTGTAAAAACAACGTACGATGGCGACAACCACATATATATGTACAACCACAACTACACCGTAATCGGCATTAATTATCCATCGATTATCCTCGATCGTGCCTTGATCTCATGACCTACTTAAAAATGATTCCTTGTGCTATACAATGACGAGTGCATCAATATGTATATAACCCTTCGTGTATGCAAATTAATCATCTAACATTATGAGAGAGTAAACATATCATTTGGCCACAATCGTATAGGGTAGGCCTTATAAAGGCTCTCTAATTCAGACTTAACACTAATAAACAATACTTCATAAACCATATCTGAGTTCAATCGTGAGCAGAATATAGTTGAAACATCTTTCTAAGTATTGTTGGTTCAAACCACATCCCATCTACAAAATTTGTCATTACTTCTTGTACTAAAATTTCGTCAAAGTTCAAACCCTTTCTTGTACTAAGAAATTATTAGTCAAATCGGTGATTGAGTTTGATTAAGGGCGGATCATAGCGACTGGTGGCAACTAATAGTTACTTGTATATCTGCTACCACTTTGCTAGAGCACACCACCAAATAATTTTATCAGGAAAGTGTAATCAGTTTATTGATAGAATGCCCCAGAAGTCAAGAACCTAGTAACTAACATGACGATCATTGGCGATAAGTCATTAACCGATACCAATTAAGTCAATCCTCCTGCTAATGCGCATACTGATATACATACAAAAGATCACCTCAATAGATTTAATTCATTAGATTCTGCTACCAATTAAGCCAATCCTCTGTATTAATGCATGCATGCATACATACAAAAAGATCAGATTAACAAAAATATATCAAGAAACGGAGGAGATTTGCTTCACTCACCTCAGGTATGGGAACTACAGTATGGGCGTGGCGCGGCGGGGCGATGGCGGCGGCAGCGGCGGCGGCGCGGCAGGCGGGCGGCGATGGCGGGCGGCGGTGGGGCGAGGCGGCGGCCGTGGGCGGGCGCGCGGGCGGGCGCGCGGGCGGCGGGCGAGGCGGCGGCGGCGAGGCGGCGGCGGCAGCGGCGCGGCGATGGCGGCGGCGAGGCGGCGGCCGTGGGCGGGCGGCGCGGCGGCGGCCGGCGCGCAGGGCGGGCGCGGCCGTGGGCAAGAAAGCGGGCGCGCGTGGCGGCGGGCGAGGCGGGGCGGCGGGCGGGGCTTGGCGGGGCGGCGGTGGCGAGGCGCGGCAGGCGCGGCGCGCGCGGCGCAGCGGCGAGTGCGCGGCGGGTGGCGGCGGTGGCGGCGGCGGGCGGCGCGGCGCGCGCGCGAGCGCGGCGTGGCGCGCGCGGCGGCAATGGGCGGCGGCGGTGCGGCGCGGCTGCTGCGATGTAGCGTGTGTGCGTGTGTGGGTGCGGCACAAAACACTTAAGTTTGAAGTTTGCCGAGTGCGAGATCGCACTCGGCAAACAATTTTCAAATTTTTTTATTTTGTTTGCCGAGTGCCCAAGATCCGCACTCGGCAAAGAGTTTTTTTATTTTTTTGTAAATTTTTTTATTACCTTTGCGAGTGCCGGATATGGCACTTTCGGCAAAGAGGTTTTTTTTTTTTAAATTTCTTTGCAGTGCAGAGCCATGGCACTCGGCAAAGAGGAATTTTCAAAAAATTTTTAAAAATTTCTTCCCCTCAATTTTTTTAAAACAACAGGACCTCTCCCCATCTTTTAGGAGTGTCGTATGAGCGGCACTCGGCAAGACCCTGCTTTAGAGTGCCATGGCACGGCACTCGGCAAAAGATTTTTTTATTTTTATTTTGGCCTCAATTTTTTTGCAGCCACCTTTCTGATGTCAAGTACTCTATGTTAGGATTTGGTACATTTTTGTGGCTTTTGTTATATTAGTTAATTTATTTCATTTACTAGAATTATTTGGAAAATGCAAATTTGAGTACTGCGATGTGTCGAATAATGGAATTTAATGATTCAAAAATGATAGTCATGTTATTGGTTGTAGTGTGAGGCGTATCGAGACGGACCGAAATTTGGACATCTTGTTGGCGAAACATGGCCGTGAACTTGCGGGCGAAGTGTTTTTAAATTCTATAAAAAGCAAACAACGTCAGAAAATTATGAAACTTCGTGGAGATGTCATGATATCATATGTGGAGGCTGTGATAAAAATTTGAGAGGTTTCGTGCTGCGTTGTCACGTCGATGCTTTCAAACGAGGACATCTCGGTGGGATATAAGTATCACATGTGGAGATGTCCTGGTTGAAAGCATCGCACGTGACAACGTCTAAACCTTCTCAAATTTTTATCACAGCCTCCACATATGATATCATGACATCTCCACGAAGTTTCATAATTTTCGGGCGTTGTTTGTTTTTATAGAATTTAAAACACTTCGCCACTGAGTTCACTGGCCATGTTTCGTCAACAAGATGTCCGAAATTTCGGTCCGTCTCGATGCGACCTCACACTACGATCAATAACATGACTATCATTTTTGAATCATTAAATTCCATTATTCGATACACGCAGCTCAAATTTGCATTTTTCAAATAATTCTAGTAAATGAAATAAATTAACTAAGTATAACAAAAGCCACAAAAATGTACCAAATCTAACATAGAGTACCCGACATTAGAGCAGTGGCTGCAAAAATTTGGAGGCAAAATAAAAATAAAAAAATCTTAAATCTTGGTGCGCATGGCACTTCAAAAGGGGTCTTTGCCGAGTGCGCTCATCGCGACACTCGCAAAGATTTATTTTGCCGAGTGCCAAGCGGCGCTCGGCAAACTTTGGCGTCGGCGGAACCGTTACCGAGCGCCTTTGCGAGTGCGCTTTGCGAGTGCACGACACTCGGCAAAGAGTGAATGTACCGAGTGTTAATCTTTGCGAGTGCATGGCACTTTCGGCAAAGAGGGCTTTGCCGAGTGTAATTTGCGCGAGTGTGCTTTCGGCAAAATAGCTCTTTACCGAGTGCCCGATATTTGGCACTCGGCAAAGTTTTGTGCACTCGGCAAAGGGGCTGTGTCCGGTAGTGAAGGAAATCAATGAACCAGGTTAACACAATACCTCATGTGTTGTGTGTCCCATGTTTGAGGCGAGATGATATATTACACATCGTAGAGAAAAGTGCTCAGGTTAGAGACTGGTTGTGGGGCCTAGGATAGAGGTTGGCGGTTCACTGGCTTGCTAGAGAGTATGCCATCGCACCACCACTTGCTCATCAATGTCCGCCTGTGGGACTCAGGGCATTGCTTGTTACTTTGGTCAAGTTGATTCGATTGGGTTCGGAGTTAAAGTTGGTTTCGATTTAATTTGTTATGCCTTACTCTATTCTAGTAGGCCACTAGCTAGAGATATGCCTACCTATTCAATATGTGTACAGGTTTCTTCTTCCTTCATTGAGTAACGTCATGATCGGAACTATCCTATCAGTTAGGACAAACACCATGTAACAGCCCATTTTGGTCCAATTTAAAATTTTCATGAATTTTCAAAACTTTTGTTGTATTTCAAGAATTTCCAAAAGCCTTGACTTGCAATTTAAAAGGTTAAAACAATTTCCTTGTCTCAAATTTGGATTTGCAAAAATCTAAAAGTTTAATTGTGTGCAAAACCACCACAGCATTTGCATTCAAATTCAAATCAAATCTTAAAATTTCAAATAAAATTTTCAAATCCTTTCTTTCCCTCTCTCTCTCTCTCTCTCTCTCTCTCTCTCTCTCTCCCCTGCGGGCCGAATCCCCGCCGCCGGCCTAGCCTCTCCCTCTCCCCGTGGCCCAGTCGAGTCGGACCACCTCTCCATCTCTCCTTCCTCCCTCCTCTCTCAGCGCGCCCCAGCTGGCCTCGAGGCCGACAGCCTTGCGGAGCCAGCCGCAACAACCCGGCTTCTCTCTCTCGCACGCTCACGGCCATGCGGGCTCAAACCCACTAGTCAGTCAACACTGTTCTTCTTCTCCTTGCCTCCTCCCTCTCCCGTTCGCACTCCCCCCCTCCACGTCGCTGAGTGCCTATAGCTACCATTCTCCATACTTGTGCCGCGGTGAGGTTGTCCCATCCACGCGCCAATGCATGTTGTCCGCCGCTCCACTCGATTAAGCCCACACACAAACAAGTATACACTCACGCACACTTCTCAAAGCGGATAACAATTCGGGTCTCCTGAATCCGTCTCTTCGTGATCTTCTCCTTCTCATGACCTAAACTGCTTCTTCTTTGCGCTATCATGCATCGTGGTTTTTTCAAGGTCACCAACCCGGTATTTTGGTAAAGATACCAAAATACTCCTTCTTGATTCTTCTTCATAACCGAGTCCAATCATCATGAAGCAATCCCATGCTTCGCCACTCATAAGTTCACCAATGGATTTCCTCATGCTGGCAAGTCTCTCCCATTCTTTGATGGCTTTTTCTCCCAAATCATTTGTTGTGATTCTATATTGCTTTATGTTATGTGAATATGGTTGGACCCCATGACTACCGACTAGTATCCTAACATGTACAATGCCACTGGTCTGGTCTTCAGATAACTTTTAGTGGAGACTTTTCATATAAGCCCGTTCTCACCGCTCAGAAACTCACTAAAATAACTTTATCTAGGACTTGCTGCTAGTTAGGAGTGCGTATAATGTCAAAGCTACACTGGTCATTGGCCTCTCTTCACAAATGCTAAGTCCATGTGATACATTCACCATGCCACTGGTCGAGCGCATCACGGTCGGGGGCTAGTAATATACCAAAAACAACAAAAGCACACTCATTGAATTACAAATCAAAAATGTTTGAATAGCATTTAAAGTTAAAATCATTCAATTGTCTTTACACTAAAATTTTACATTCTTCATATACTCAACTACAACAGAAGATATTTCTTCTTTTGAATTTCTTGTGCAGGATTCAAACTCAATTCAGGGATAAGTTTCTCCACTTCCACTTCATCCTTGTAGCAATGTTTCAGCTTGACGAATAGTGTTCCTACATTAACTGCAATGACAGACTGAAAGGAGTTCTTCATGGATTGAACCATCTTGGGAGGGTGGTCGACGATGAACTTCACTTGAGCTTTGATGCCATCAACCAGTTCTTCTACCGATGGCTTCTCCTTTGTGAGTTTAATTTCTGCACACTTCATCTTCACAGCAATAGATTGTAGTTGAGTCAAAATAAAAGACAAAACCGTAGAATTAAGCTATTTACTGTTTTCAATCTCGTGGAAAAGAGCTTCGTTTTCTTCAAGAAACTCCATTTTTCCCACAACTAGATCATGTCACATTTTATATATGGACTTCATCTTTACTTTGGTTTTCCAAACTATTGTGCTTTGATCTTTCAATTTTTTCTGCAAATCTAATTGTTAAGAGAGGTAGCAAAAAAATTTGTTGCAATTTAGAAAAGTCTTTACTTGCTTTCTCTTCTTGGTACTTCTGAATAAGTGCTTCTTGGTCTTACTTCACCTTGTCACAGACCAGTTGGAGCTCCTTTAGATCATCCAAAAGCTTCAAATTGAGATCACCAAGACACTTTCTTGATCACTAGCAGCTTCCTTGATGATCACTTTTTTTTTCTTAAAGGCTCCTTTCTTTGAGAACAAGCTGAAATTTGAATCCCTTGGCTATGTTGTCAGTAGAGACCAACTTGTTCTCATAATCCTGGATGAACCAACCAGCATAATGCTTCCCTTTCTTAAGAAGACTGAAATAGCAAAGTCAGAATTAACAAAATCTTCAAATAATGAAAGGCTAAGAGTTTATTTCAACTTACTCTTTCATCTTTGCAATTTCTATACACTACTACAGAAAACGTTATCACAGACGGTTCGGAACCGTCATCACAGACGGTTCGGAACCGTCTGTGTTTTTGTACGTCTGTGATAACTGGCGGTTGTCACAGATGGTTAAAAAACTGTCTGTGATAAGTCACAACACAGACGATTCTAATTAACAACCGTCTGTAATATCCACATATCACAGACGTTTCTAATTACCAACCGTCTATGCTACGTCACAACACAGACGGTTCTAGTTACGAACCGTCTGTGATATCCATATATCACAGACGGTTCATAATTAGCACCGTCTGTGATATGTGGATATCACAGACGGTTCGTAATTATCACCGTTATTGATATCGAACCGTCTGTGATATATGGATATCACAGACGGTGATAATTACGAACCGTCTGTGATATCCATATATCACAGACGGTGCTAATTATGAACCGTCTGTGATAGCTCTTTCAGCCTAACTAATTTATTTTTGATTTTTGGCTAGCCTCAAGAATTGCTAGTCATGCCCTCTGAAAACAAGCAGGCAGAAAATAGATACATTACAGATGAATCAATCGTTGACACTCAAAGTGATCATTTATAACTCAAAATCAATTAGAAACGAATATGTATCAAATATTGTCGCTAGAGTTACAATTGAATTACAACTATTCAAAGTGAATTACAATTAATAAATCATTCAAGGTCATTCAATGGTGTTGGAGTAGTGAAACTCTCCGTCGGCGTGGATGATATCCGTCATGATGAAGGTGCGAGCTTCCTCGAACATCAGAGATCTCTCTCGAGCAGTGAATCTAAATCTATATTCAAGCCCTGTAGCTAGCAAGAGTAAAGTAGTAAGCATATATATTTAAATTTATAATTAAGAAATAATTATTGCGAGATTGACCAACCTCGGGATCCTTCAACTTAGCACTCATGAGAATCTGCATATGATGGCAAACGTAGAATGCACATTCTTCTCCTTTTTGCTAGCGGCACTGCAAAAATAGAATTACATATATAGGTATAGTCAGTTCGAGACACGTTATTACGAAGTATGATATAGGATTATTGTGTTGTAGCACGTACCGGAAATCGCGTCCTGTGATTAAATGTGGCGTTCGTTCCTTGTATAGCCCTCCTCGGCAATATAGGAGATGAGCGACCTACATGTTTCAAAAAGTTAACCTCGGCCATTTCAAATGAAGGAAGACTACAATAGAGTTATGTATGGAGAAATGAGCACACATCAGTACTCCTTGCACAAGGGTGAAGTCGTGGCTTTTTGACTAGGGAATCAAGGTATAGTACATGGTTCCTCTTTGGTATAATGACTAAAAGGATCGATGGTGCCTACTCATGTATATCGCTTGAGTCATTAAACCTAAGTTCGTCTTTGCGTATAAAGTACAAATGAAATTTGTATAGCAAGTAGTGAAGCACTTACTTACGGTTGTATGGCACCATTATGTAGTCCTTGTCGTTTTGAACAAGCAATCACTGTCGTTATGTATTTCTCGGCGTAGGATCGCGCTGCCAAGATGGTTTGCTCGGAGACCACGTGTGGGTCGAGAAACCACCGGTTCTTTCAATCGTCGGGCATTTTTAATCATGTATCTATACATAAGCAATGAGTTGTTATATTCGGTATTACGTGAATGTAGAACTTGATTGTACACACTTACGATGTCGACATCGTAGAAGTGAGGCATCGAGGGCTTTGAGGTTGAATAGGTCGAATAAGTCGTGAAGCCCACGACGAAGAAGCGGCTCGTGGAGGAAATACTCCTCGTGTATCGACGGTGATTCCATCAAGCACACCCTTTCTCTTTGGTCTTGTGCAAGTACGGTATGCAAACTCGACAACCTAATCCAGCGTAGGCTAATCGTGGTGGTCGCCAGCGGACTTAGAAAGAGTATTTCTTAGGGTTAGGAGGCGGCGCCTTAATGTTCTTCGATTTTGATTTGTCTGAGCGACTTGCCGCTCGCATCTTCTGTGAAACGACTCGGGAACCGATACGGCGGCACGCTTTTTGTTCATTGGTGTCTTCTCCACGGAACCGATGAGGCGGGCTTACGAGGCGAAGGTTGAGGTGTAGTCATGGAGGTCTGTTGGAGAGGCATGGTCGTGTCGAGATGGTTGGGGTGGAGTCATCGAGGTTGAGGCGGCGCTGCGCAGGTCGAGCGATGTCCTTCTTGGGTCTGTTGAGAGGCATGGTCGTGTCGAGATGGTTGGGGTGGAGTCATCAAAGGTTGAGGCGACGCTGCGAGGTCGAGCGATGTCCTTCTTGGGCCTTTGGATAAAACTATACACGGCATCCCCTAGTGTTACGATGTCGTCATTGGGCGAATCTCGGTAGGCGGCCCCAAAATTGTCATGTACCATGTCCACTGGACCTGGCGTAACCTGCGCCACTGGGCACCGTCTTTGCACTATCCCTTCCTTGCATGGATCGCCACCCCTCCTTGACCTCAATAGACATCCCAACCATCCTCACTTGGAGCATGCGGTCGTCGGCTCCTACAAAGCGATACGCAATTAGCTAAGGCGTCCTATAGGTCTATCTTTGGAGCATTCGAGATGTACATTACCTTGATGTCGTCGATAGGTAATTGGGCGTCATCATGTTCATAATTTTGCGTGGGCGGCGCTACTCCGATGTTGAGAAGGGTGGCTCCCAAAACAACGAGGCGACTTGCGGCGGTTGAGGAGTAGGAGTTTATTCACTTGGTCCTACAATCTTGCTATCTTTTCTTCAAATTTTGCAGTAAGCACCCGTTCTCTTCCTTCAAATTTTGTAGTAAGCACATGTTTCAACTCTGTGTCGTACTCGGCTTTGGTTCTCTTCCTGCTCCTATCGTGCGATGAGTCGTGCAGGAATCCATCCTCCAAGATCGTTAACCCCTTTGCCTCGCGTGTGACCCGGGTGCTCCTTGTTTCCCAGAGCCGTAGATAGTATATCTTTCTCCCTGTCTGCTTGGAAAGAGCCTTCGGAACATGCGGAACTCAATTCTTGCTGCAAGAGGTCATCATGTAATTATAGACATTATGAAGTTATAGACTTATTAACAACTAGGTAGTTCGAAGATATATTTACCACACGGTTGGCCACATCCCGGTCTGCCGGGTTTGTGAAACAGATTTTGCCCGAAGACGTGGCTGATGCCCTCGCTCTTAACCAGGAGAGAGCGCGCCTATCTGTGATCTCAGCAAATGGCCTTGTTTCGTTCTCGTCCTCCGCCGCCCATTGCGCGGTTTTACCCGCATACCCAGCGGTGCTGAGTTTGTGGGGGTGAGTGTTCAGTGTCTGGAGAGCCTTGTGCGTCGCACTTTCCTCAAGAAATTCGGCCGTCGTCTTCATTTGCACAAAGGTGCCCCATATCCCGCGACAAGAATTTATACGCCGTGAAGGGCGTTCGACCCGTGTTCACGTACTTCATGACAAGCACGCTCTTGAAGGTCCTCACGCCTTCCGATCGAGAAACGCGCTGCCGTTCCACGCGCGCGAGTCTGGTGGGAAAGTGAGCGATTTTAAAATTTCGTCCCACACTCGCATCTCCCATCACCGAGCATAGTGTCCCGGCTCGGTGTGGTGATGGGGACCGTTCCCTTCCAAGTATCCGCGGATGGTCGGAATCTCGCCCTTTGCTTTGGGGACTCACGGGTATCCCATTGGCATTGACCTCGTGGCGGTCATTAGGCGGAGGAATTTTCGATGTTCCTCTGCTATCTCGCGTCGTACCACTTTCTCGGAGATCGGACGCATTCGCAGCGTCGATGACGGCGGCGAAGGCGGTGCGGGCGCCATGTAAACTACTTGCTACCTATATATGCACGAAGCAATATGCTTAAGCTCTAGCGACCGATTCAAGCGGTTACTCAACTTAACCGAAAATGATGAACAAACGTAATATATAAAGAAGGATTGATGATAGTTTGTGCTCTCAGAAGGAGAGTTGCAAAAGAACAAGTCTTTGTCATCTCAATCCTATTATCTATACTCTTCATTAAATGAATATGATAGTATAAATTCAAACTATGAGCTCTAAACAATACTTTGCTTAACTGTCAAATGATCTCAACTGTTACCGAAAATGATCTTAACTATCACATTCAATCTCAGTATAAGACAAAGTTCATCACAGAGCGAACCAGAAGAATCAGAATAACTAGCATTCAGATAACTAGCATTCAGAAAGTAACAAATTAACAAAGTATATCAAATTGTGATAGCAAGTAATACAATAGAGCTCAAGAATGAACTAACTATCACATTCAATCTCGGTATAAGACAAAGTTCATCACGAGCATGTCAACAAAGCCCAGCGATCAATTTGCAATATCTTTAGTACTAGATTCGGTTCACATATTATCAAAGACTATCAAAGTCAATATATCCAGGGACAAATCGTAATATAGGAATACTCACAGAGAGGATGCCGCACAACAACTCACGGTGCAAGGAGGAGGCCGGTGTAGGGGAGGAGGGAGGCGCGGGGAGGAGGCCGGTGCAGGGGAGGAGGCTGACACGGGGGAGGGCGGTGCGGGAGGAGGCGGTGCGAGGGGAGGAGGGCGGCGCCGGGAGGAGGCTGTGCAGAGGAGGAGGCCGACACGGGAGGAGGCGCGCGTCGAGCGAGGCAGCGTCGTCGATGTCGGGGGCGGCGGCGTCGGGTCTGGCCGGGGAGGTGAACCGGCGAACCCTAGAGGAGCCGACAGAGCGCGCGAGAGCCTAAGGGCGCGGGAGAGAAGTGGCGAGTAAAGAGCAAATCCCTAGCGGTGCGGCTCTATATAAAGGATATCACGAGCGGTTCTATTAAAGAAGCAAATGCGTGATAAGATATGATGAGATGGTTCATAAGGAGAAAATGCGTGATATACTCCAATCACAGACGGTTTGTAAATATAACCGTCTGTGATGGGAGTATATCACAGACGGTTCTCCTTATGAGCCGTCTGTGATATGGAGGATATAAGTTCAACACAGACGGTTAGTTAGAGGAACCGTCTGTGATATATTCACATCACAGACGGTTGGGAATAAGAACCGTATGTGATATGCCATCCCTATAAATATCAAGACCCGACAGACCCCCTGCCCTAGCGCCTCTGATCTATTCTTTGGAATAGAGGGGCTTGAGAAGCTTTGCTCTGTGTTGGATGTAGGAGGCTTGTTTATTTTGCTGGCCTTGTTCTTGGTTGTGGGTTGCCCTAGCAACTTATGGCTATTTGGCTTGCATGCTTGCTTTATGAGGCTTGGCTTTGGTCGTAGCTCTCGACTGTGGCTCTTCTCTTGCCCTGTCCACTTAAGTCTCACATTGCACTGTGGCCTGAAGGAGAAGGACAGTGAGGAATCTCACGGGATATTTGGAATTTTAAATGCGTGAGCTCGTGGTAACGATCTTTAACTCTTTATATTTGCTCTAGGTTTATCTTTAATCAATTTTAGTGTATTTGGTTAATAGGAGGAGTAACATATTTGCAGTTTATTAATATAATTTAACACTACTAATTGTTACGTACGTAGCGTAGATGGACCGAAACTGGATGTACGATGCGAACCGTGTGAGTGAAGAGTACATTAATGGCGTGATTGCTTTTAAAAGAGCCGCGGAGCAGGATATGTTGAATAAGGGGATAGAATTTATGTATTGTCCATACATTGATTGTGGTAATCTGAAGATTTTTAACAACCCGGCGCAGATCGTAGGGCACTTGATTCGAAGGGGTTTCAAAAAAGGGTATACATGTTGGACCAGTCACGGTGAAGAGTAGATTATACAGGAAGTTAATAATAACGACATCACCGAGGAAGTTAATAATGATGACATCGCCGAAGAAGTCAACGATATGCCGGATGTGGACTGTGTTTTTGATGATGATAGGTCGTACGATGACAATCTGGATCAGATGCTACGCGATGCAGAAGGAAACTACAGTGAGAGAGAGTTTTGTAAATTCGAGTGCTTAATGGAGGACTCGGGGAAACCTTTGTTCCATGTCTGCAAGCCGGAATACACAAGGTTGTCAAACGTACTTGAACTGCTGAAATTGAAGGCGAGCAATGGTTGGTCCGACAAGAGTTTCATGGCGTTGTTAGGTCTCCTAGCGGACATTCTTCGGAGAAACGTGTTGCCGGCACCACCTACCAAGCCAAGAAGGTTCTTTGTCCATTGGGAATGGAAGTAGAAAGAATACATGCATGTCCGAATGATTGTATCCTGTATCGTAAAGAGTATGCAGACTTGCATGTATGTCCCGTATGCAAAGCATCCCGATACAAGCGTAAGAATACTGCTAAGGTGAAGCAAGGACCTCCTGCTAAGGTGTTTGTGACAGCCCTAACTTAGGGTTTGTATTTCAAATGTAAAATTTTGAGGAGAAATAAAAACTTTTGTTGTCTCTTCAAATCATTTGAAAGTTTCTACAATTTTCCCTAGCAATTTCCAATTTGTAGAATTTAATTCTTGTGATTGGAAATTGTTGTTATCAGATTCTTAGCCTTCAAACTTGTGATCATCCTCTGAAACTATTTTTCCTAGCATCTTGATCATCCTATCTACCTCCTGAATTATTTCACAATTTTAGATTTTGTTTGCTATTTCAAATGGCCAAGTCAACTCTGTTTGAAATCTGGTCAAACTCCTGGACAGCATGACTTGTGAATTTTCTCTAGAACAATGCAGTGCATAAAAGTTCTAGAAAAATTATACAAGGTTGTCCTCTGTCCCTAATAGCTACCATAAACATTTCGAAATTTTTGGAGCTCAGAGCTACCTCTAAGAATTCCCCAAACCTTCTCTGTCTTTTAAATCAAATCCTGAAATCACTGTTCCTCGGGCTCGGACCCAACCTCTGGCTCGAGTCCGACTCGCACCACTTGGCTCGGTCGCGTCAACTAAACGTACCGCTCGAGTCCAATCGATCGTGACCGTCCGATGCAAATCGAGCGATCCACGTCGCGCATGCAACCGACTGTCCGAATGCATACACTAATCTCAGCCGTCCGTTTTAGATCCAACGGTCGGCGCGATATTGATCGAGTCTAACTCGGGCTCGCGCCGTTCTGCTGCTGTCGCTGACAAGGCGGACCCACCTGCAGGTCATCCCCGCCACGTCGCCTCGCCGGCTCGGCGCGCGCTCGCCGCCGCGCTCTCGCGCGGCCGCCGCATGCATGCCGCCACCTAGCTTCACGGTCTTTTCACGCCCACCGCCTCACCTCGCGCCTCACTTTGCTCCTACAAAAGCCATCGAGGGTTTCCTACCTCGTTTCGTCTCCATTGTCTTTCTTCTCCGAGCTCCGGAGCCGTGGCGTCGTGCGGCGCCTCGAGCATTCGGCCGCTCGGTGAGCTCGGTCATCGCCGGCGCGTCACGGCGTGTTCCACATCGGGAGTAAACCCCTCAAGGAATTTCAGGATTCATCGTGCGTGGAGCTGCGCGTGGACTTTCTTCTCCAAGTCGGCGAAACCGCCTTTTCCACCGCCGCATCTTCTCGGTGAGCTCCGGCTCAATTCTTCGCTCGGTGAGCACCACAGACTCCACCTTTCTTCTCCACTCACTCGTGTCCTCGTTCACCCGGGCTCCTGTCGCCGTTAATCGCCTTGCGCGCCGTGGGCTCGTCGCGGGCCATCTCGGCGACCTCTTGAGCTCAGCGTCATTCGGTGAGTTCCTAGTAACTCGCGATGCTCATCTTGCGCGCTAACTTTCATTGTTTACCTCTGCGGTACGGCCGCACCTTGTCACCCCATCGCGGCGCCAAGCTCGTCATTGCGCCACCCGGTACATCTCGGCTTCCCGCGACCATCCTTAGCCGGCAAACTCTGGCGACCCATTTTGGCGTCGCACGACCCGCGCCGCCACTCCACCGCCGCGGCGAATCCAGTCGAGCGCGAGATCCTCTGTTCTTTTTCGTTGTGTTCCTCTGCGTGCATCAGCGGTGGGGCCCACCTTCAAAACCAATTAGTTAGCTGCTAATCATGCTTATGATTGTTCTTTAGTTCACTCTCATGCGATCAAAGTTTGTAATTGAGGTTTGAAAGTATATAAGTGCAAATTTCCTTGTAGCTCTGCTCTGTTGTCATTTTTATCTGTTGTCAGTAATCTGAAAATTTGTATCATGCTTGCTATTAGGTTTTGTTAGCCTTGATGCCTCCTTTTTGTTGTGGTGGTTAGCATGAAATCATTTAGTTGGTATCTTTAAGTTTCTAAGCTCTTGTTGTCATGTTTGTTCATAAGGGATAGTTAGCTGCTCATTTTATTTGTCTCTGTACTTTTGAGTTGTCAGTGTTATAAGATTTGGGTAGTGACCAAATGTTGAAACTTGTTAGCCTTGCAAAATCTAGGTGTGATGCTTAGGGGTATGAATAGCTGAGCATCCTTAGCATCCTATCTTAGGTAGAAGATCTTTGTTTAGCATCTCATAGTTGGATACTTGGTGGTTAGTGTTGTCAATAGCTTTTTGTAGTTACGTAATATCGATTAATAATGGTTGAGTTAGAGAAGCTAGCTGTTGTTGATACATTAACTTGATGATTAAATAATAGATGTGCACACAATCACCATCAAAGCCTGTCCAAAGTTTAAAGCATGTTAGAAGTTTGATTTTGTGGTTAACCTAGCAAATGAGTGGATGGGTCTCTGTAGCAATTATTTGTCATTCTTTGTGATAGTCTAGCCTTGGTGTATATATTGGTGTTTGTATTTGATGTTTGAGTTTTGTCGGTGTTATTCGTTTCTTATTTCTTTGTTATGTTCTATCGTTAGGCTTCGATATTTGCGGCAACCACGAGGCGATCCTCGCACCATATTGAGCAACGTGACCAGGCAAGCGGTTTGATCATGTTTAATCGATATTTTAAAGATTAATATTTTGTTTAATTTGTATGTATGCATTGCTTAATTTGTGTTAAATTGATTAGTTAAATCCGTAGTTGCATATCCTGTAGACAAAATATTGATCTCTACTACTGAGCTTAGGTTATTTCTTTGTGATTAGAGATGTTGGATGATCTCTTGTCACTTAGTAGATCGGGTCAACTTGCTTAGACATGCTTAGCTATCGGTAGAAGCTGGGCGGTTATCGACTTTAGTCGGTAACCTTGATCACCAAAATTTCTATAGCTTTATGTTTTAGCATTTTTGCTATGTTTAATTGCAAAATAAAAAAATGAAAACAAAAATGATTTAGACTTGGGCACAATGGTAAGATTGGTGTGATCATTGGGTGTGACTGGAAAGGTGCCAGTCGATTAAGGACCGAAGTTACTTGCGCCGTCTATCGAGCATTTTGCGTGCTAACCACACTAGAGTATATGGGACCTCTCTTGACCTAGTACTTTGGCGTGTATTGGCTCGGGTCGCAGGAGGTCGCGGGAGGGACGGAGGTGGGAGCATGGTAGTTGTCAGAAAGCTTTATCACGAGTGGGTAGTTGTCTTTCGGCTTTACCATGTAGCGTATGGGTTTCTATCCATACGAGCGGCTCGTAGTTAATACACAATATTGGAAAAAGTCTCGTAGGACTTAGCGTGCGGCATACCTTGAAGTGTGTTTTGGCTTAAAGGCGATGCGAAGTGTGGTACATTGGTACACCCTGCGAGGTTAAAACTATTCGAATAGCCTCGTCTAGGTTATGGACACGCTCGGATCGCCCCAAGAACTAGACTACAACATTTAAATTAAAACTTGATGGGTGAGTGCGAATGCGGGATTCGTGCTATTGTTGTGGTGACTATTGGGATAGTCACTTCTAGGTTGTTTTATCTTTCCGCTTTTGTTATTAATATCCGTCTTGTTATTTCAATTAAAAATGAATTGCAAACTTGCCTTCAAAGCTGTATTACCCTATTGCAAATGGCGGCTTTATGCAAATGAAACATATGACCTCCACCAAATAAGCTGCATGTAGCATATGAGCAGTCCGCTAGTTCACACGTCGGTCTTGCGGGTACAAAGACAATCTTTGTACTCGGTGCTTTGCTTAATGTTTTTGTTGCGAGAGGAAGAAGGTGAGCCTCGGGGTCCTCACTTACGTGAGTGTCTTTGTCGCCGTGGGTGACGACTAGTCTTGGCGGTCGGTCGGATGCCTTGTGGGTTGAAGGCACGCTGATTGGCTTTGTTTATAGCCATCTTATGGCACTTTGCTTCATTGTCTTTTCGTTGTTATTTGTGTATCTTGTGGCGATCGGCCATTGTGCGTAATATTGTTACTATTTGTTTATCTTCCGTTTGGAAGTGTGGTGTTTGGACTCTATGTGTGGAAAGGAGTTGATGTCTAATTTTGTACCGGGGTGTGTATACTGCTTTCTGGGAAGTATACATATCTCGAGGATCAGTTTATTTGATTTGTGATGCTAGGACCAGGTGGTTGGTTAAGCATTACAAACCAAATAAACTGGGGTCCTCACAAAGTTGGTATCAGAGCCATTCTGACCGTAGTAACCCAAGCATAGTCGTCTTTAGGATATTTTGAAAGTCTTATTTTCAAATCATAAAAAGGTTTATGCAAACCTAGGCAGATTCTCAGATTTTATTCCTTACCTATCTTAGCTTTCTACTCTCATCTTACTCTAATTTAAGTTTTGAAACTTGGTTTCTCTCTTCACCTTTCAAAAGATAGTTACTACCGGTGGAATTAGTTTGGGGAGAACCATGAAGTTAAATCCAACTAAAACTTGTGGGGATAATAGGGTAAGATGTAAAGGGGTAGTTATGTGTCCGATTTTGTTGGTGAACTTTATCACGCCTTGTGTTTGTTTCTTTGCTTTCATGAATTTTGGGCTTTCTTGCTCTTAAATTTGTTGCTAACTTGTCTTAGTAAAAGCAGGATGGCGGGAGAGCAGCGTGGCGAATCGTGAGTGGTCATGATGAGGAGCTTCCCCCTCCGACCATGGTGAGGTTCTCGCTCGGTCGGCGAAACCGCATGGACGAGACGCGCATCTTGGAGGTTATTGCTAGGAATACCTCCACTCCTGCCGGTGGTGGCGGCCACGGTTCGCGAGGACTTGCGAGTTCCTCCGTACACGACGCCGACTTTCTCCGCTCGAGGACCTCTCGATGCGGACGATTGGCTGCGCATGGTTGGCGAAAGCTCAACATAGCTCGATGCCGAGCGCGAGGATAAGGCACTTTTCGCGCCCCACCGGCACGAGGGCGCAAATGCAAGTGACGCAGTACATGCGAGTTCAATCATCGGCTCGTTATGCTCGGGTGAGGTGGCCTCGAGATGAGGCTAAGCGAGGAGAAGTTTATGGATGGCTTGTCAGGAGGCTGCAGGACAAGCTATCTATTGTGGACTTCTCGACTTTCGGGCCTTGGTAGATAAGGCCATCGTTGCGAGCATAAGGCAAAGCGTGGCGAGTCCCATAGCGCAAATGGGAGGCGCATCGGTCTACTCACACGGCCTCGTTCGTCCTCGGTGGGCGGCACCGATGGCCGTTCTTTTGCTCCACCGGCGCCGAGGCCATCGCACGACTCCTCGCCCACCGTAGGCGTGTTTGACCACGTGCGCTGCGATCAGCCGACAGCGGCCTCGCAATCCGGCGCCGAGGTTACTTGTTTTATTGCCACAACAAGGGCCATTATGCGAATGCACGCCCTCGAGTGTTGCGCAGCCCCTCGTCCTAATGGAGGGCGCGGGCGGGAGTGGTCATCCACGA
This sequence comes from Ampelocalamus luodianensis, assembly GCA_036346255.1. Lineage (NCBI taxonomy): Eukaryota > Viridiplantae > Streptophyta > Magnoliopsida > Poales > Poaceae > Ampelocalamus > Ampelocalamus luodianensis. The sequence goes on from CM070622.1 coordinate 35,493,384, forward strand.
CGGAAGATGATCGAAGCCCGAGTGCGGCGCGGTCGAGTCAACCACCTTTGGTGAGGAGGCTCGGGGCGCGGATGTCGTGATGGGTACACTTCTTGTTAATTCTCGTCTGCTGCGGTATTATTTGATTAGAGCATCGCATTCTTTATTTCAAGATCATTTGCTGCTGCTAGTGGTCTTCTTTGTGTTCCTTTGGAAGTTCCTTTGCTCATCCGCTCTCGGGTCGGAAATGAGAGCGATTCTGATGTCGGGATGTTCCTATCATAGTCAAAGGAGTGGGATTTTTGGCAAACCTTATTCTCGCTCGATTCGTGATGCGGATGTGATTCTTGGCATGGATTGGTTGTCCCAACACTTGGGGCAAATCGATTGTGCCGGGAAGGTTGTTTATCTTACCGACCCTTGAGTGGCGGTCGGATTTTCGCGCGTGCGGGGGCCACATCTATGTGCATTAGAGACAAAGCCGACCTTGCAAATTCAGGATGTTCCCATAGTATCTGACTTTGAGGATGTTTTTCCTGATGACTTGCCCGGGATGCCTCCGGTTCGAGATCTGGAGTTTGTCATCGAGTTGCTGCCCGGTACCGCTCCGATTTCGAAGGCGCCGTATCGGATGCCTCCCAATGAGCTAGAAGAATTGAAGAAGCAGCTTGGTGAGCTCCAAGCAAAGGGTTTCATCCGTCCCAGTTCATCTCCTTGGGGTTGTCCGGTGATCTTTGTGAAGAAGAAGGACAAGACTTTGCGCATGTGTGTTGACTACCGTCCTCTCAATGAAGTGACGGTGAAGAACAAATATCCTCTGCCCCGCATTGATGATCTTTTTGACCAGTTGTCTGGAGCTCAGGTGTTCTCCAAGATTGATCTGAGATCGGGCTATCATCAAGTCGGATCAGTGAGGATATTCGAAGCGGCTTTCACTACTCGTTATGGCTGCATGCAGTACACGTCATGTCTTCGGTTTGACCAATGCTCAGTATTGTTCATGAACCTTATGAATTCCGTATTCATGGAGTATTTGGACAAATTTGTGGTGGTTTTTATTGATGACATTCTTATCTATTCCAAGGCGAGGTAGAGCATCTGAGCATCGAAGATTGTTTTGGGCAAATTGCGGGAGCACCGGCTATATCACAAGTTCGGCAAATGTGAGTTACGGTTGAAGGAAGTGGCATTCTTGGGCCATGTTCTTTCAGTGGAGGCATAGTGTGGATCCCAGCAAGGTCGGCGATGTTCTATCTTGGGGCGGCCAAGTCGATCAGCGATGTGCGGAGTTTTCTTGGTTTAGGCGGCTACTATCGCGCTTTATCGAGAACTTCTCCAAGATCGCAAAGCCGATGGTGAATTGCTTAAGAAGGACAAGAAGTTTGTATGGTCCTCTGCTTGTGATGAGAGCTTTCGGGAGCTCAAGCGGCGATTGACTTCAGCCCAGTCCTTACTCTTCACGATATCCACAAGAGCTTCGATATTTATTGCGTGCCTCTCGTCGAGGACTCGGATGTGTTCTTATGCGGAAGGCAAGGCGGTTGCCTATGCATCCAGCAATTGAGGCCTCATGAGCTCAACTATCCCACCCATGATCTAGAGCTTCTTCTTTGTGGTTCATGCACTCAAGATTTGGCGGCATTATCGATCGGTAACGGCGTGAGGTGTATTCGATCACAAGAGCTTGAAATACTTGTTCACTCGGCGAGATCTGAACCTCGAGGCAGAGGAGATGGCTGGAATTGATCAAAGATTATGACATGGGTATTGGTATCATCAGGGCAAGGCCAATGTAGTTCTTGATGCACTTAGCGAAAAGTGTATTGCAATACTACGATGATCCAAGAGCGACAGAACTGCACTCGCTTGCGAGTTTCAGCGTCTCAACTTGGGTTTGGTTGAGCATGGCTCCCTTCTTTGCCTTGGTTGTGCAACCGACCTTGGTGGATCAAATCAAGGCGACACGACAATCGGATGATGGTGTGGGAAAAATCAAGCGAGAACATCGAGAATGGATCGGCCAAGTGTTTCACGAAAATGAGCACGGTGTTGTGTGGTTTGGGCAGCGTCTTGTGGTCCCAAAGGTCCCGAGTTGCGGATTTGATTCTTGAGAGGCCCATGATTCGCCTTTGTCCATCCATCCGGGGCCACTAAAATGTACCAAGATCTGCGTCGAGGTTACGGTGGACTCGCATGAAGCGCGAGATTGCGGGTTCGTTGCGGATGTGACACATGTTGTCGTGTCAAGGCGAGCATCGGCGTCGGCGAGTCTTCTTGACCCTTGCCTATACGAGAATGGAAGTGGGATTACGTAGGCATGGATTTTATCAACGGTGCGCCTGTACTTCTGCGGGAAGGATGCATTATGGGTTATAATTGATCGATTTGAAGGTGGCCCATTTCCTTCGGTCGCGATCGAAGATTGATGTGAATCGGCTAGCGGATCTTTACATATCCCGCATTGTGAGTGCGCATGGTGTGCCACGAGCGATAGTGTCGGATCGTGGCTCTCTTTTCACTTCCCGATTTGGCACGACTGCGGGAGGCCATGGGTACCGTCTTTCGTTATTTCGACCTATCATCCTCGGTCGATGGTGAGACGGGCGCGTCAATCAGTGCTAGAAGATATGCTCGTGCTTGTGTTCTTTCCTATGGAAAGAATTGGGAGAAGTGCCTACCGCTTGCGGAGTTCTCTTACAACAACGACTTCGAGCTAGTCTCGGTATGGCACCGTTTGAGGCTTTGTATGGGAGGCGTCTGCGAACCCCATTGAACTAGTCGGCGGGAGAGCGGTTCTTTGGCGGATTCGATCAATGAGGCGGAAAGTCAAGTGCGATTGATTCGTGAGCACTTGCGCGTAGCTCGATCGAGCGGAAGAACTATGCGGTCGGCGTCGCCGTGGTGAGTTTCAGCTCAATGACTTTGTGTATCTCAAAGTCTCACCTCTGAAGGACATCGTCGTTTCGGTGTCAAGAACAAGCGGCTCCTCGATATGTCGGGCCATATCGCATCATCAAGAAAGTGGAGCCGTTGCATACCGGTTAGAGTTACCGGCTACACTTGAGGGGGTGCATGATGTTTTCCATGTGTCACAATTGAAGAAGTGCCTCCGTGTTCGGTTGAGAAACACCATTGGAAAATATCGATGTGCGGGAAGATCTGTCTTATCGTGGCGTCCCGTTCGTATCCTCGAAGAAGTGAGCGTAGAACAAGGAACCGTGTGATCAAGTTCCTTAAAGTTCGGTGGTCGAACCACTCCGAGGATGAAGCCACATGGGAGCGGGAAGATCGTCTCGGCAGATTACCCGTCCTTCTTCTCCGGTGATCGAGAATCTGGGTGAGATTCTGTAAGAGGGAGATTTGTGACACCCTAACTTAGGGTTTGTATTTCAAATGTAAAATTTTGAGGAGAAATAAAAACTTTTGTTGTCTCTTCAAATCATTTGAAAGTTTCTACAATTTTCCTAGCAATTTCCAATTTGTAGAATTTAATTCTTGTGATTGGAAATTGTTGTTATCAGATTCTTAGCCTTCAAACTTGTGATCATCCTCTGAAACTATTTTTCCTAGCATCTTGATCATCCTATCTACCTCCTGAATTATTTCACAATTTTTAGATTTTGTTTGCTATTTCAAATGGCCAAGTCAACTCTGTTTGAAATCTGGTCAAACTCCTGGACAGCAGCTTGTGAATTTTCTCTAGAACAATGCAGTGCATAAAAGTTCTAGAAAAATTATACAAGGTTGTCCTCTGTCCTAATAGCTACCATAAAAATTTCAGAAATTTTTGGAGCTCAGGAGCTACCTCTAAGAATTCCCAAACCTTCTCTGTCTTTTAAATCAAATCCGAAATCATTGTTCCTCGGGCTCGGACCCAACCTGCGGCTCGAGTCCGACTCGCACCACTTGGCTCGGTCGCGTCAACTAAGCGTACCGCTCGAGTCCAATCGATCGTGACCGTCCGATGCAAATCGAGCGATCCACGTCGCGCATGCAACCGACTGTCCGAATGCATACACTAATCTCGGCCGTCCGTTTTAGATCCAGCGGTCGGCGCGATATTGATCGAGTCTAACTCGGGCTCGCGCGTTCTGCTGCGCGTCGCTAACAAGGCGGACCCACTGCGAGTCATCCCGCCACGTCGCCTCGCCGACTCAGCGTAGCACGCTTCGCCGCGCGCTCGCCCGCGCCGCTGCATGCATGTTGCCACCTAGCTTCACCGGTCTTTTCACCGCCACCGCCTCACCTCGCGCCTCGCTTTGCTCCTACAAAAGCCATCGAGGTTTTCCTACCTCGTTTCGTCTCCATTGTCTTTCTTCTCACCGAGCTCAGGGCCGTGGCGTCATTGCGGCGCCTCGAGCATTCGGCCGCTCCGGTGGGCTCGGTCATCGCCGGCGCGTCCGGCGTGTTCCACATCCGGGAGTAAACCCCTCAAGGAATTTCGGGATTCATCGTGCGTGGAGCTGCGCGTGGACTTTCTTCTCCAAGTCGGCGAAACCGCCTTTTCCACCGCCGCATCTTCTCGGTGAGCTCGGCTCAATTCTTAGCTCGGTGAGCACCACAGACTCCACCTTTCTTCTCCACTCACTCGTGTCCTCGTTCACCCGGGCTCCGCCGCCGTTAATCGCCTTGCTTGCGCCGTGGGCTCGTCGCCGGGCCATCTCCGCGACCTCTTGAGCTCGCGTCATTCCGGTGAGTTCCTAGTAACTCGCGATGCTCATGCGCACGCTAACTTTCATTGTTTACCTCTGCGGTGCAGCCGCACCTTGTCACCCCCTTTGCTGGCCGCCAAGCTCGTCATTGCGCCACCCGGTACATCTCGGCTTCCGCGACCATCCTTAGCTTCAGCAAACTCTGGCGACCCATTTTGGCGTCGCCGACCCTCGCGACCACTCCACCGGCGGCGAATCCAGTCGAGCGCGAGATCCTCTGTTCTTTTGGATTGTGTTCCTCTCTGCATGTCTGACGGTGGGGCCCTCCTTCAAAACCAATTAGTTAGGCTGCTAATCATGCTTATGATTGTTCTTTAGTTCACTCTCATGCACGATCAAAGTTTGTAATTGAGGTTTGAAAGTATATAAGTGCAAATTTCCTTGTAGCTCGCTCTGTTGTCATTTTTATCTGTTGTCGATGTCAAAATTTGTATCATGCTTGCTATTAGGTTTTGTTAGCCTTGATGCCTCCTTTTTGTTGTGGTGGTTAGCATGAAATCATTTAGTTGGTATCTTTAAGTTTCTAAGCTCTTGTTGTCATGTTTGTTCATAAGGGATAGTTAGCTGCTCATTTTATTTGTCTCTGTACTTTTGAGTTGTCAGTGTTATAAGATTTGGGTAGTGACCAAATGTTGAAACTTGTTAGCCTTGCAAAATCTAGGTGTGATGCTTAGGGGTATGAATAGCTGAGCATCCTTAGCATCCTATCTTAGGTAGAAGATCTTTGTTTAGCATCTCATAGTTGGATACTTGGTAGTTAGTGTTGTCAATAGCTTTTTGTAGTTTACGTAATATCGATTAATAATGGTTGAGTTAGAGAAGCTAGCTGTTGTTGATACATTAACTTGATGATTAAATAATAGATGTGCACACAATCACCATCAAAGCCTGTCCAAAGTTTAAAGCATGTTAGAAGTTTGATTTTGTGGTTAACCTAGCAAATGAGTGGATGGGTCTCTGTAGCAATTATTTGTCATTCTTTGTGATAGTCTAGCCTTGGTGTATATATTGGTGTTTGTATTTGATGTTTGAGTTTTGTCGGTGTTATTCGTTCTTATTTCTTTGTTATGTTCGATCGTTAGGCTTCGATATTTGCGGCAACCACGAGGACGATCCTCCGCACCATATTGAGCAACAATGACCGAGCAAGCGGTTTGATCATGTTTAATCGGTATTTTAAAGATTAATATTTTGTTTCAATTTGTATGTATGCATTGCTTAATTTGTGTTAAATTGATTAGTTAAATCCTGTAGATGCATATCCTGTAGACAAAATATTGATCTCTACTACGAGCTTAGGTTATTTCTTTGTGATTAGAGATGTTGGATGATCTCTTGTCACTTAGTAGATCGGGTCAACTTGCTTAGACATGCTTAGCTATCGGTAGAGAATGGGCGGTTATCGACTTTAGTCGGTAACCTTGATCACACAAAATTTCTATAGCTTTATGTTTTAGCATTTTTGCTATGTTTAATTGCAAAATAAAAAAATGAAAACAAAAATGATTTAGACTTGGGCACAATGGTAAGACTAGTGTGATCTGTTGGGTGTATTTGGAAAGGTGCCGAGTCGATTAAGGACCGAGTTACTTGCGCCACCGCATCGAGCATTTTGCGTGCTAACCACACTAGAGTATATGAGACCTCTCTTGACCTAGTACTTTGGCGTGTATTGGCTCGGGTCGCGGGAGGTCGCGGGAGGGACGGAGGTGGGAGCATGGTAGTTGTCAGAAAAGCTTTATCCCGAGGGTAGTTGTCTTTTCGGCTTTACCATGTAAGCGTATGGGTTTCTATCCATCTGAGCGGCTCGTAGTTAATACACAATATTGGAAAAAGTCTCGTAGGACTTAGCGGTGCGACATACCTTCGGAAGTGTGTTTTGGCTTAAAGGCGATGCGAAGTGTGGGTACATTGGTACACCCTGCAGGTTAAAACTATTCGAATAGCCTCGTCCTAGGTTATGGACACGCTCGGATCGCCCCAAGAACTAGACTACAACATTTAAATTAAAACTTGATGGGTGGTACGAATGCGGGATTCGTGCTATTGTTGTGGTGACTATTGGGATAGTCACTTCTAGGTTGTTTATCTTTCGCTTTTGTTATTAATATCATCTTTGTTATTTCAATTAAAAATGAATTGCAAACTTGCCTTCAAACTGTATTACCCTATTGCAAATGGCGGCTTTATGCAAATGAAACATATGACCTCCACCAAATAAGCTTGCATGTAGCATATGAGCAGTCCGCTAGTTCACACGTCGGTCTTGCGGGTACAAAGACAATCTTTGTACTCGGTGCTTTGCTTAATGTTTTTGTTGCGAGAGGAAGAAGGTGAGCCTCGGGGTCCTCACTTACGTGGAGTCTTTGTGCCGCCGTGGGTGACGACTAGTCTTGGCGGTCGGTCGGATGCCTTTTGGGTTGAAGGCACGATTGGCTTTGTTTATAGCCATCTTATGGCACTTTTGCTTCATTGTCTTTCTGTTGTTATTTGTGTATCTTGTGGCAGCCGGCCATTATACGTAATATTGTTACTATTTGTTTATCTTCCGTTTGGAAGTGTGGTGTTTGGACTCTATGTGTGGAAAGGAGTTGATGTCTAATTTTGTACCAAGGTGTATATCTGCTTTAGGAAGTATACATATCTCGAGGATCGATTTATTTGATTTGTGATGCTAGGACCGGTGGTTGGTTAAGCATTACAAACCAAATAAACTGGGGTCCTCACAGTGTTGTGGTATCTGCCTGTGATCCCACGTTTGAAGCGCTTATTTGCGAACCGAAAGGAGGCAAGATTGCTGCGTTGGCACTCGGAGGAGCGTAAGAAAGATGGAAAGCTAAGACACCTGCTGATTACGCAGTGGAGAAACTTCGATCGGACCTTCAAAGAGTTCGGTGCGGAGCAGGAACATAAGGTTAGGGTTGAGTCTGAGATGGAATGAATCCTTTCGGTAACATGAGCGCCAACATAGCTTTGCCCGTGAATCTATGTATGTACAACCTTCCTCCTTGACTATGTATGAAGCGGAAGTACATTTTTATGTCACTACTTATCCAAGGGCCGAAGCAACCTGGGAACGATATTGATGTGTACCTAGCAGCATTACTGGATGATCTTGTGACACTGTGGAACAAAGGAGTACAAGTATTGGATGCGTACAAACGAGAACTTCTCTTTACGCGCCATGTTGTTCTGCACTATCAATGATTTTCCTGCCATTGGTAACCTGTCGGGCTTCAGTACGAAAGGATCCAAAGTCTGTCCGCACTGCTTAGATGCTACGGAGAGTGTATGGCTGAACAACTCGCGCAAAATTGTGTATATGCGTCACCGTAGGTTCCTTCTCAGGAGTCACCCATACCGCAAGATGAGAAACAATTCGCGAGAAATAAGGAGGACGATTCGGCTCAAGGGCTTTTAGAGGAAAGAGGTCTATGATATGGTTAAGGATATCGATGTTGTGCTTGGGAAGGGCGTAAATTAAAAACCCGTCGGAAGAACATCGGAAGAAGCGGTCAATTTTTGGGACTTGCCTTATTGGGAGCACTTAGAAGTTCGTCTTTGCATCGACATCATGCGTGGAGAAGAATGTATGTGAAAGCTTGATTGGTCTCTTCTTGAACATTAGTGGCAAAACAAAGGATGGTGTTAATGCACGGCGTGACTTGGTTGATATGAACATAAGGACCGAGTTAGCACGAAAGAGACCGATAAAGGGCGAACATACCTTCCACCGACTTGCTACACTATGTCCAAGGCGAGAGAGATGAATTGTGCCAAAGCTTGCATGGTGTCAAAGTCCCATCCGTTACTCCGCTAACATTAAGAAACTTGTTTCTATGCAAGATTTGAAATTAATTGGTATGAAGTCTCATGATTGTCATGTCTTGATGACACAAATGCTTCTGTTGCAATTAGGGTATCTTGCCGAACAAGGTCAGAGGGCAATCTTGAGGTGTGTTATTTCTTCAACAATTGCTCGAAGGTCATCGATCCCCAAGGACTAGATGCTCTACAGGCCGAGGTGGTGACGACTCTATGTCATCTTGAGATGTATTTCCCTCCGTCATTTTTCGATATCATGGTCCATCTCATTGTTCATCTTGTGAAAGAGATAAAGATATGCGGTCTGTGTTCCTCGTCATATGTACCGTTCGAGAGGTATATGGGAATTCTCAAGTCCTACGTACGAAATCGATCTCGACCGGAGGGCAGCATCATCGAAGGTTATGCAACCGAAGAGGTCATTGAGTTCTGCGTCGACTACATGGCTCAGGTGGAACCGATAGGTGTGCCTCTATCTCGTCATGAGGGAAGGCTGGATGGTATTCGGACCATCGGAAGGAAATCAATTACTCCCGATCTGGATACGTACGCTCAAGCCTATTTCACGGTCTTACAACACATGACCCAAGTGTCCACGTACATCGACGAGCACAAAGATATGGTACGCTAGCAGAATCCAGACCAGTCGAAGGTTTGGATCACGAGAGAGCACAACCGTCGGTTCAACGAATGGTTAAAGGTGTGAATCATGACTCGGAGGTCATCAAGTGATGATCGCTGCTACGGTTGGCAAAGGGCCACAATTTACAATTGTCACATGGCAAGGAAACGACATAAATGGGTACACATTTTATACGGCAGCTCAGGATAGGAAGAGCATAGTGCAGAACAGCGGTGTCCGCATAGATGCATTCAGTACCGATGGGCTGAGGAGCTCGTACTATGGGCAAATAGAGGAGATATGGGAGCTCGACTACGTGTTTTTCAAGATCCCCCTATTTCGGTGTCGTTGAGTCCATCTCCCACAGGTGAAGGTCGACAAGTACGGCATCACTACCGTGGACCTCGATCGTGTCGGATACAACGACGAACCATTCGTACTGGCTAACCAAGTTGTTCAAGTCTTCTATGTAACCGACCCGGCAAATAAGAAGCGCTGCGTAGTTCTTCATGGAAAAAGAAGGATTGTCGGAATTGAGAATATAGTGGACGAGGAAGGATACAATCAATTTGACGAGTTGCCTCCTTTCGGAGACGGCATCAGGCTCGAGGAAGAACCCAGGGAGGAAGCTAGCTATATGCGTCGATCATCATGAAGGGCTATATTTTAATTAAGAAATTACTCCATTGTAATTAATTTATTTCATAACATCATGTGTTATGGACTTGTAATCTGTAAATGCGTATATTTTGATGTCAACGTGAAATTGTAATCGCTCTGTCCTTGTGGACCGTATATTTTGGTGCATTAAAAATTCATTTAATTTGGAAAATAGTCCAGTGCACCACCTTTCTAGAAACCTAAAAACTGAAATTTTATGACAAATAGTCCAACACCTTTGCAAAAAGCGGCATACTCATGTCTAATCCTGCGATGCGTCCGCTGCGAAGGCGGCGTAGTCGCCCCACCCTTCCACACCGCGGCTAGTGCTCGTGCGGTGGCCATCCTCCGACGGTGCCCACACGGCCCGGTGGCGGCCTTCTTCCCCACGCCGCGCTGGACCATGTCGCGGCGAGCCTCGCACCGCTGCGCACCCGGTTGGTCTTGGCCGTCTCGCACCCGCCGCCGGTCGAGTCGCCTCGACCTCGCCGATGTAGTGCTTCCCAGCGTTGCGCGTCTCGCCGGCCGTGTAGAGGAGGAGGCCAAGCACGTAGGCCGCGCCTTGTGGCGGCCCGCCGCCGCGTTCAAGGAACATGAGTCGTCTTGCATGTCTTGGGCGTGAAGACAAGCCCGAGGCGGCGATGAAACAAGCCCGGGTTCTTGGCGTCGGCGGTGGTTGACGACGGCAGGTAGCGCTTCGTTGTCTGCCACTTCATCGCCTCCTCTCGCTCGGCGCCACGCGCCTCCACCACGCGTTCCTTGGACACCTTGTACAAGGCCTTGCAACTCCAATATACGTACATACAAAATTCAAGATGTTAGAATAAATAGTAGTACGTACGTATTTTGTAGGTATAAATATGTACATACATTAATCGTAGGCTGCATAGGTCCTCCATGGGCCGAGGAGAGCTCGCGGCCACACGACCGACGATGTCGACGACGACATCGTGAGAAAGAGCGGCGATCACCGACATCCTCGCCTTGGTGCTGGCCGTCATGCTCTGCATGCTCACCTTGGCGATTCCGTGAGATGAAGAAAGATGGGGGGTTTAATCTTCAGTTATTCTGTCTTATAAAACTAGGAGTAACTAGCACGTGAGACGAAGAGATGGTTGTGCGAGACGAAGAGACGGTTGTGCGATGGTGAGATGAAGATACACATCGTGCGGGAGACGAATAGATAGGAAAGAAATATCATAGACGGTTCTATCATGGAACAAATGCGTGATACCGTCGATGATCGTGTATATTACGAGCGGTTCTATAATTGAATAAATGCGTGAAGTATCACGCATATTGGTAATAAGAACAAATGCGTGATGAGGAACTATCAAAGACGGTTCTTATTACCAACCGTCTGTGAAGTATCACAGACGGTTGGTAATAAGAACCGTCTGTGATGAGGAACCGTCTGTATAAGTTAAACACAGACGACTCATTTGGAACCGTCTGTGATGTGGCATCCAGTATGACCTGTTTTGTAGTAGTGATATCCTTATATATATATTTGTTAGTCGCATCCTTGATAAAGGTCTTGAAAAGACCAAGCATTTCGATTGTTTTCTACAAATATAATAGTAAGAGGTCATTCCTCTGTTGTTAATCAAGAAATAAAAAGACTTATGTAAATATATTATTACCTTATCATTTAATTCTTTGATTTGTTTCACCAGTTCACCATATTCATAATTCTCTCATAGAGTAGGTTGGTCGACCCTCAAGCTGGTCGAAACACCTTTTGGTTCAAAGGGTGGTTTTGACGCCACCATAGCACGAGTAAAAGAATTGAGGGGAGGAGAAATAATAGTTTCCTATTGAAAGACCAAGATAAAAAATCTTTATAAGAAGGCAAATGCTCAATCATAATATATTTGAAAAAGTAAAAAAAAAACACTTACTTGTTAGTAGACTGAAGAGCTAAATCCTGACTAGTGCCCTGGTCCGAAATATCCTCAATGAGAGAAACTTCAATGGTTGGAGCCTTGTCGATGACCACTTCAGTTTGCCTAGTCTCCTCTTGAACTGGTGGGATCTTCTTGATCACCACTTCCACAGGAGTCAAAGCCTTTTCGACTGCTTCTGTGGGAATCTGTCCAGAGGAGGCTGGAACATCTCCGACCACTTCCTCAGCGACCACCTCAGGCATTGTCGCCTCCTCTAAACTGGTCTATACTAACCTAGTCACAGGAGGAGGAAGCAGTGGCTCCTCTCTAAATTCCTCAATTTTGGCAATTAAAGCAAGAGACGTGGTCGGGGTACTAAATACAGATAAAAACATTTATCTAAGTAAAAATAGCAAAAATCAAAAGAAAAAACAAGTTTAAGTTACAATACTTACTTGAAGCGAAGACCAATATCGGTCTCGAATGAAAATAGGACGTCGGCAACAACCAATTTGCTACTGCCGGCCTTAGTAATATTTACACTAGGATTGGTAGTCCTAGGTTTTCTCACCAAGATGAGGGGAGTTTCTTTTTTCCTTCTTGATTTTATCTCCCTCACCCCGAACATATGGGAATAATCGAAGATGATTATATGATTGTTGAGAAATCATAACTCTTTGTTTCTTCTTCTTGCACACCTGGGTAGTAGCCTTGGCAATCTTTGCTAGCTTCTCTTGCGCCTAGGGCCGTTCGTGAATCTGTTTTGACTGGATTGCAGGAAGGGTGTTGGTCGTCTCCGCAACGACCTTGCTACTAGATTATACAACATCTTCTGGCGCTGTACTGGTCGTCGTAGCACTGGTCTTCTTGGCAATGACCAGAGCACCCGTAGAGGCTGCTGAAGCAACCTTCGCTCTGGTCGTCAGTCTCTCGACCACGACCTGAGTAGGCACTGCAGCAACAGTCTTGGTCTTCTTAGCAGTTTGAGCTTGACTGCTAGACCCTAACTAGTCGACACTACTCTTCTTTCCATGCATCCAAAAGAAACAAAGAAAATATATCAAATTACAGTCTTAAGAAAACATTCAAGACTAAAATTAAACTTATACATACCTACAAGCATTCTTTTTTGAACTCGGCAGACACCCCAATCAGGCTGGAGGGCTGGTCGTCAAAGGAAATAGACTCTGAGTCATCCCTCACATTCTTCAACATCATCGAGGTCCTCTCCTCGACCACCTCCTCTAGCAAGCTAAAAACAAAAACTTACAGACTTAGTAATACTCAAATTACAAAGTCTTAAACAAAAAAAATACATAGAAGAAAAACATACCTCCAGGCTATCCTTAGTCAGCTCTTTTTCCCCTTCCAATATCCAAGTAAAGTGGGCCCTTTTCTTTAGGGGGCTGATCTTGTGATGGAGGTAGTCATGAATGATCCTCTGACTAGTTAATCCGATAGCCACCAAGGAGATGACTGAGTCGACCACTTTTTCCTCCTCAACTATCAGCCTCAAGGAGGTTTTCTCCTTCCTCGAGTCCTGAGCAGACCAGGACGACGGAGAACCTCTAGTATACTTTAAGTGGCTACCTCAAGGAATTTCGGAGTAAAACCACTCCTTCTGATGATCCTGCCATGTATCCTTAATAGGAAGTGGGGGATATTTCTTGGATATTTGGTCCTGGAGCTTGAAATAGATACTCCCACAATTACCTTGACCTCTGTTGTTTTGGGTGAACTGGTAGAAGTATCTAAAAGGACGAATAGAAGGGGGAATGCCAAGGAAAGCTTCGCAAAAATACGAAAAGACACTAAGGATTATGATAGAATTCGATCCTAAGTGGAAGAGTTCTATCTTAAAGTAATATATGTTGTCTGATAAAAATTCACTTTCAGGTAGATAAAACCCTAACTTTACAAAAGAATAAAAGAGAATGATCCGACCTTCCGAAATTGAAGCATTCTCATCACCACAAGGGTTCCATTCGATCAAAGATCGCGCCAGAATGTATCCTTGGTCTTCGAGTTGTTTAATCTTGCTCTCAGAAAGAGTTGAAGCTCCGAGAATCCCCGTGATCAAAGATCGAACAAGGATTTTGGAAGAAGGAAAATTTCAAGAGCAAAGATAAACTAGAGACGAAAAGACTCAAAGGCGGGAGACAGAGATTGCAATGAGAGCGAATAGTGGTGAAGTTAAAAAGATGTACTTTTATCCCCTTTACTGTGAACCATTCTGATGGAGACGGGGTGCCCGATCTTTCAATGAGATTGATAACTATCGATTTTGGGTGGAGTTGACTCTCGCGATCCAACTACAACCGTACGACGACGCCTGCATCTTAGCAATCGTTGAACCAACTCGCGGACGTTATTGACCGTCTTTGGAGCGCGATCAACTGAACACGAGTTCAATTCTGCGAGCAATTGAAGAACTAGCAAGAATAAGATGTATGCAATCTGATATTGCGAATAAGATTGTAGTATAGATGGTATTGAAAACAAAAGTGAGATCCCGAAGGCTGTCTTGACAGGTGGTCGTCCGATACAACTGAAGAATAGAAGTTTGCACAAAGGCTAAACCTAAATTCAACGAAATCCGAGTTCTAGCCAGGGGGACGGCGTCTCCTATATGGGAAGACGACCAGGGGTGGCGGCCAGAGAAGTGGACACATGCCCCTAGGGTTATAAGGCCTATGGGCCCAAGAGGAGGTGGCGCAACACCCTTTTTGACTCGGTAAAAAAAATAGACGTGGCTTGTTTTGTTTATTGTGGCCAGCTCGGTTGGAATTTGAAGCTGAGGTTAGATCCATTGGAAAGTAGACTTGATAAGATTTCAATGAAGTCCAAGAACGTCCCAAACGGAGTCCGTATGAAGAAGTTACGGTCGTTTGAACTTAGTGCTGTCGTAGTAGTCCGAACTCGAATTCAGAACGAGCCCAACTCGAACTCTTGCTTGGCTCGGACCCAAAGTGACGTGATGTCCTCTATTATGCCTCCTATGCTTGTCCATGACTCCACATACCTCTACTTGGTCCTTTCCCATGTTCCTAAGCACAATTAAATCACTTACATTAGGTAGCGATCTATTCTCAGTAATATATAACCCTATGAACGAATTCACCTGGTGATTAAGTTGGCGAGCACGAGCTCAAGTAATTGGTCCTTGTAACATTGGTTGTGGATCAGCTGTGTGTATAGGCGCGGTTGTATCCAAGTTAGGGATGTCCTCATCATCCTCCCCTTCTTGCATTTGAGTAGTCCTCGACTCAAGCTCATCCTCTTCTCCCAAGTATGACTTCAAATCTGCAATGTTAAATGTGGGACTAACTCCAAAATCTCTGAGCGAGTCAAGTTTGTATGCATTATCATTAATCTTTTCTAACACTTTAAAAGGACCATCAGCTCGAGGCATCAATTTTGACTTTCTCAATTCAGGGAACCTATCTTTTCTCAAGTGTAACCAAACAAGATCACCTGGTTCAAAAGTTAAATGTTTTCTCCCCTGACTACCAGTAAGTTTATATTTAGCATTCATGCGCTCTATATTCTCCTTAGTTGTCTCATGCATTTTTAAAATCAATTCAGCACGTTGTTTAGCATCAAAGTTCAATTTATCCGAAGATGAAATAGGCATTAAATCAATAGGAGCACAAGGCACAAAACCATAAACAACTTGAAAAGGGCACATCTTTGTGGTAGAATGCAACGAACGATTATAAGCAAACTCAATATGAGGCAAGCATGCTTCCCACAATTTTAAGTTCTTTTTCAACACAGCCCTAAGCATTGTAGATAAAGTTCTATTCACAACTTCAGTTTGTCCATCAGTTTGGGGATGACAAGTAGTAGAAAATAACAGTTTAGTCCCCAATTTAGCCCATAAAGTTCTCCAAAAGTGGCTAAGGAATTTAGCATCACGATCTGAAACTATAGTATTAGGCACACCATGCAATCGAACAACTTCACGAAAGAATAAATCAGCAATATTAGCGCATCATTGCTCTTATGACATGGTATAAAGTGAGCTATCTTAGAAAATCTATCAACAACCACGAATATACTATCGCTCCTTCTTTGTTCTAGGCAATCCTAAAACAAAGTCCATCGAAATATCTTCCCACGGAACGTTGGGAGGCTGGTAGAGGCATGTATAAACCATGAGGATTAAGTTGTGACTTAGCTCTTTGACATGTAGTCCGGTGAGCAGCGTGCGCTCGGCGTCCGTCTCATCTTTGGCCAAAAGAAATGATCGGCAAGTATATCCTCCGTTTTCTTCACGCCAAAGTGTCCCATCGACCGCCTCCATGCGCTTCTGTAACAACAACAAGCGAGCGGAGCTAGTGGAATGCATAGCTTGTTAGCTCTAAACACAAACCGATCATTAATGACAAATTTGTTTCACGTTTTCCTTCTTTACAATTCAACAATATATCGTAAAATCAGCATCATGCACATATTGCTCTTTAGTCTCAATCCAAAAATTTTGAAGTTAAGTTGTGAAAGCATGGTATATCTCTAGACAAAGCATCGCAATAACATTCTCCTTTCCCTTCTTGTGTTTTATGACATAAGGAAAAGACTCAATAAATTCAACCCACTCTGCATGTCTACGGTTCAATTTACTTTGACTTCGAATATGCTTTAAAGATTCATGATCAGAATGTATAACAAATTCTTTGGGCCATAAATAATATTGCCAAGTTTCCAAAGTTCGAAATAGTGCATATAATTCCTTATCATAAGTAGAATAGTTCAAACTAGGCCCACTCAATTTCTCTTTGAAGTATGCTATAGGTTTACCTTCTTCTAGCAATACGCCACCTAAACCAATTCACTGGCATCACATTCTAGTTCAAAAGTCTTATTAAAGTCGGGAGTTGGAGTAGTGGTGCATGTGTTAACTTATCTTTCAATGTGGTGAAGCGTTCTCTGTGCGGCGCTCCAAACAAATGGCACGCCCTTCTTGGTGAGCTCATTCAATGGTGCAATGATGGTCTGAAATCCTTCACAAAGCGCGGTAGAATCCAAACAAGTCCTAAAAGCTTAGTGCACTGTGTGACCGTGTTAGAGTCGACCAACTCGTATTGCTTCAATCTTGGCTTGATCAACTTCAATTCCACGTGGAGTAACAACATAGCCAAGAAATGCGACTCGATCGGTGCAAAGGTGCACTTCTCAAGGTTACCAAATAAGCGTGCATCACGTAAGGCATTAAAAACAGCACGTAAATGGTCAAGATGTTCCTCTAAGGATTTCTTTGTATATCAATATGTCATCAAAATAAACCACCATAAATCTACCAATGAAAGCACGCAAAACCTCGTTCATTAGTCTCATGAAGGTGCTAGGTGCATTAGTTAATCCAAAAGGCATTACTAACCACTCATATAACCCGAACTTAGTTTTAAATGATGTTTTCCATTCATCGCCTAATTTCATGCGAATTTGGTGATATCCACTACGCAAATCAACATTCGAGAAAACAACAGAGCCACTCAATTCATCAAGCATATCATCTAATCTAGGAATATGATGACGATACCTAATGGTGATATTATTGATTACTCGACAATCTACACACATGCGCCATGATCCATCTTTCTTAGGCACTAAAATGACCGGACAACACAAGGACTAAGAGATTCACGTACATACCCTTTAGCAAGCAATTCTTGAACTTGGCGCTGAATTTCTTTAGTTTCTTACGGATTGGTCCTATATGGTGCGTGATTTGAGCGATGATGCGCCAGAATTAAATCAATTTGATGCTCAATCCTCAAGCGGCGGCAACCCGGTATGTCCTCGAGAAAGACATCGTTGTACTCTGCAAAATGTTAGTGACAGGGAGAGAAAAAGAAGAAGGTGTATCCTCAAATGAAAACAAAGCTTTTTTGCAAACTAATGCATAGCAAACAGAATTACTAGCATCTAGTTCAGTCATATCAGATTTGGTAGCAAGAAAACTAGCACCTTTCAATTTGATTTCTTTATTCTTCACATGAGTAGATTTAGGTTCTTTCTTTTTATGTTGCTCAAGTTCTTTTGCTACCATCTGATTTTCGCTCTTAGCATTCTCCTGATTCTTCTCTCTACTAGCTCTAGCAAGTTCATCTTTAACAATTTGTTCAGGAGTCATAGGATGCATCACAATTTTCTTTCCCTTGAACATGAGAGAGTATTGATTATTCCTACCATGATGCACACAATCAGTATCGTATTGCCAAGGTCGTCCTAATAACAAAGAACAATCTTGCATAGGAACAACGTCGCAATCAACATAATCATGGTATGAACCCATAGAAAAGTTTACTCTCACCATTCGCGTTACCTTCAACTTACCCTTGTTGTTAAACCATTGAATGTGGTATGGGTGGGGATGAGGTTGGTCGACAAAGCAAGCTTCTCCACCATATCTATACTCGTCAAATTGTTGCAACTCCCACCATCAATAATTATGCAAATCGAGCGTTCCTTGACAACGCCCTTGATTTGAAACAAATTATGACGCTGATTTTGCTCAACACGAGAAACTTGAGCACTTAGTACGCGTTGCACTATAATGCTCAAATACTTGTCGGCATCTTCGGCGCCAACATGTTCCTCCTCATGATCAGATTCGTCATCAAGTCCAAGTCTGCAGGTCGGTTGCAAGCATAGCATATGTTTCATCATCAAAATCACTAGCGAGGAATACCCACCATCATCGCGTATGATCGATGCGCGCTTGTTTGGACAATCCCGCATCATGTGTCCATAGCCTTTGCACCGATGGCATTGAATATCCTTAGTTCGTCCCCGAAGCAAGCTGAAGAGGAAGTTTTGTAGGCGCTTGTGGTGCTGATTTGGTTGCTTCGAAACTTCGTGGTGTTGAATTTGAAGTAGCGGGCGCGGCTTGTTGTTGAAGGGTGGCGGTGGGGGTGCAGCGATGGCGGGGTAGTAGATGTGCGTGATGTCCATGAGTTTGTGCGACCTGCAGAAGAGTTAGATCGTGTCCTCGTCTGGCGTCCCTGCACTTCACTTCAGCTTTGCAAGCAAGATGAAATAATCTAGTAATGGAGTTGTAATCTTTATAGTCAAGGATGTCTTGAATTTCTTGATTTAACTCTCCCAAAAACCTAGCCATTGATGCCTCCTCATTCTCATCTAAACCACAACGCAACATACCAATTTGCATTTCTTGATAGTAGTCTTCCACAGACTTTGTACCTTGTCGCAAGCGTTGCAATTTATTTAACAAATCACGAGCATAATATGAGGGAACAAATCGATGCCGCATAAGCAATTTTAAAGCCTCCCAACTGTTAGGTATGTTATTGGGATGTTAACGGCAATGTTCTTTCCACCAAATAGAAGCAAAATCGGTAAATTCACTAGTAGCAGCCCTAACTCGTCTAATCTCAGGAACTTCATGGCAAGCAAATTTTTGATCAACAGCTAGTTCCTAATTAAGATAACCATCAGGATCATATTTACCATTAAAAGAGGGTATAATAAATTTAACCTTAGTGAAAGAATCATCGTGGTCACGTACCTCACGTCGTGGGGGGTCTCGTCGCATACCTTGTCGATTAAAACGCAACTGTCGATGAGCTCGATCGTTGTTATTGTTACCCATGTTATTGGCCTAGGTATTAGTCACATAGTCGAATTCATCTTGTCCCTCTACCACCGGGGCAGCAGGGGGAACAGCAGTGGATGCATGGTCCATCTTGTCAAGGCGCGCCATAATACCTGCCAAAGAAGTATTAGTGATGCCTTGCGCTCTCTCCATCGCGGCGAGCGTGGCGTTTGCCTCAATTTGTGCGCCCTCAAGTTGAGCAAGTCGCTCATTCGTGACCCTGACATCTTCCTCAAGACCCTCCGTACGAAGGTTCAAGAGGCGTCGGAAATGTTGTACGATTCCTTAAATGCGAGGAGTATGAGATGTATCCTCATCCGAATGCTCCGCAGATCCTGCCATTGTTAGCAAATCACAAGTATATGTCCCTAGCAACTACTAGGATGTGGTGGTTCAAAAGTCGCTCACACTCAAGCCTTGTATCGAATTCTTACCAATTCTTACCAAGCAAGCAGGTGATCGGCAACCGGTGTCAATGTATCTCAGAAGATTGGATGGAGCGATTGCCAGGTGAAGTTCAGCCTGTACGGTTGTAGAAAAGGTGTAGCTGGGAAGGCTCAATTATGGTAGCAATGGATTAGTAACTATCAAATCAGAGAATTCAAGTTGAAAAATCGTTCAACACCGG
Source organism: Ampelocalamus luodianensis (assembly GCA_036346255.1). NCBI lineage: Eukaryota > Viridiplantae > Streptophyta > Magnoliopsida > Poales > Poaceae > Ampelocalamus > Ampelocalamus luodianensis. The sequence continues at coordinate 35,513,314 of CM070622.1, forward strand.
TTAGTGTTGGTCCCAGGCTAGACTAGACTAGAGACGCGAGCCTAGAACACAAACGAAAGCACAACGCGGCAGAGCTAGAGAAACGTTACACACGGAGTTCGGAGGCTCGAAAAAGGATGCCGTCTGCACGGGGAACCTTAGAATCACTTGTAGAGAGGCTCTGTCAGTTTTGAGCGAATTCTGAGAAACTTGATTTTTTTTCTCGGTTTGCGGGCCCGTTTTGAGGCCCTAAACGACGTTTTTTGGGGTCGAAGTCGCTGCGCGTGTGCCCGAGTGCTTACGCGGAACTAAAATCCCCAGATTTCCCGAACTTCTTTTTTTTGGCTCTATTTTCCCGTTTCCTTTCCAACGGATCAAGAATCACCTCAATCGGAGGTCGTATGCAAAAGTTGTGTTTTTTTCTTTTTTTTATCGCGTTGCCGAAGTCAGATGAATCTCATATTTCCTTCTGGCAGCACAAAAATTAAACTCTTCTTTTTTTTCTCTCTCTTTTTTGTCATAAACTGAAACGAGCTTTTGTTCTTGGTTAGTGTCTCCCTTGGAGTGGAGGCGGCAGGAGGATTGTAACTTGCCGCGACAGGAGGATAGTGGCCACAGCAGGATGCGGCAATGGATGGCGGCGTAGGTGGTCGTGGTAATGGCTTTGGTGGTGGAGGCACACGGGAGATTGAACCCAACCACAACGGTGCGACCAAACATGAGCAGAACTCGAAACTCTAAAGGAACTAGACACTAAGACCAGCAAAGGACACGACGATGCAATCGAAAGTTCAACAAAGCAATGCACTAAAAAGAAAGATGCAATGGCGCAATTGGTCTTGGACAGATAGGTGATCTAATCCTATAGTTTTTTTTTGGCTTTTTCTAGACTTTCGGAAATAAACAACCTAACTACGAAAAACAGTAAATTCTCACCGAGCAACCTTGGGCTCTGATACCACTTGATGGAGGCGGGGTGCCCGATCTTTCGATGAGATTGATAACTGTCGATTTTGGGTGGAGGTGACTCTCGCGATCCAACTACAACCGTACGACGACGCATGCGCCTTAGCAATCGTTGAACCAACTCCACGACGTTATTGACCGTGCTAGAAGCGCGATCAACCTGAACACGAGGTTCAATTCCTGCGAGCAATCGAAGAACTAGCAAGAATAAGATGTATGCAATCTGATATTGTGAATAATATTGTAGTATAGATGGTATTGAAAACAAAAGTGGGATCCCGAAGGCTGTCTTGACAGGTGGTCGTCCGACACAACTGAAGAACAGAAGTTTGCACAAAGGCTAAACCTAAATTCAACGAAATCCGAGTTTTAGCCAGGGGGACGGCGGCTCATATATGGGAAGACGGCCATGGGTGGCGGCCAGAGAAGTGGACGCACGCCCTTAGGGTTACAAGGCCCATGGGGCCAAGAGGAGGTGGCTTAACACCCTTTTTGACTCGGTAAAAAAAAATAGACGTGGCTTGTTTTGTTTATTGTGGCCAGCTCGGTTGGAATTGGAAGCTAAGGTCAGATCCATTGGAAAGTAGACTTGATAATCTTTCAATGAAGTCCAAGAACGTCCCAAACGGAATCCATATGAAGAAGTTACGGCCGTTTGAACTTAGTGTTGTCGCAGTAGTCCGAACTCGAATTCAGAACGAGCCCAACTCGAACTCTTGCTTGGCTCGGACCCAAAGTGACGTGATGTCCTCCATTATGCCTCCTATACTTGTCCATAACTCCACATACCTCTCCTTGGTCCTTTCCCATGTTCCTAAGCACAATTAAATCACTTGCATTAGGTAGCGATCTATTCTCAGTAATATATAACCCTATGAACGAATTCACCTGGTGATTAAGTTGGTGAGCACGAGCTCGAGTAATTGGTTCTTGTAACATTGGTTGTAGATCAGCTGTGTGTGTAGCGCGGTTGTATCCAAGTTAGGGATGTCCTCATCACATTCACCCACTTACTACAACCTCTGAGCATATTTTTATTAAATGATTGGAATGATTGTGCCAAATCGAATCCTATACTTGCACGTTTTGAGGCAATAAAGCCTTAAGTAAATATTATTTTCTTAAGCCTTAGGGGCTAGCTGATGAGGATTCTTTACCAGGTCAACCTTTTTTGGGTCAAAGTAACAGTTCCTGTCAAAGGAGGCCCACTTAATAGAGACCTACATTATAATGATTATGAGCCTGCGATCAATATATAAAGGAAGTTTTATTCCCTTTATTACGGTCAAATTGGTCGATGACTAGTTTGAGTCATGGACAACCAACTATGGACACCGTTCAACTAGTTATGTGGGTTTAGACAATCCCCACCAACAAAATGGTCAAAAGACACAATAGTTACCCACATGACAAGCGGGAAGGCGGCTATTGGTGCATCTAGCAACTTATGACAGTTGGCTAAAGGACGCGACAGTTCAAAACTCTCCTAGCGAACGTGTGTGAAGATTAGAGCGCCTTTATTGGCATTAACTACCACCCCTTCAATAGCTATAAAGGGGGTAGCCCATGTATTCTGTAATCATATATCATCATATATTCATTCATATTCATTAGACATTCGGCGATCATTACGATTATTCTGTAACATCCTTTGTATACTTATACAAACACTCAGTGTGTAAACAGTAATAATGGGTCTTTTTTATGGTGTTCTCACATCATTTTCTCAGGATAAGCTCGATAGGAAACCCTGTGTTCCAATCATCAACAAACTTGCCCTGGTCGGTCAGACCACCGACCCTCGACCTGTTAGACCGCTAACCAATGGTCGATTTGACTGCACCTGGCCAGTCTGCCAGCCAGCCCCAGTAACAGGGGACCAGCCAGACCACTGACGGTATGATCGCCAACCAACGGCCGGCCAGACCGCTTCCCAGTTTCAGAAAACACCATCTTTTGACTTTTCGGCAAAACTCTATCTAGTTTCGCTTCCGATCTCTATTTTCAATTGCACCTGGTGAAAACTCACCCTAACACTCCCACAAAAGTCTTTGGTGCCCATTTCTCAAAAGCATCAACCACCGGTCTGACCGCCACCCATGGCCAGTTTGATCGCTCGGCCTCGGTCTATCAGACGGCCCTGTAGGACCGGTTAGACTGCCAGCCACTTGACAACAACTCTGACAAATTTTACAGAATTAAGCCCAAAGACACCAATGGTGGCACCTGCATTACCAATGATGGCATGTGGATAGGAGAAAAAGAAGGAAACTTGATGTGGCGTAAGAAAAAAAAAAAAAAACTAAAACCAATATATGACGCAATGCCATAAAAATTGAGAGGAGAGAAATCTAAACAATAACATAATAGGAGTCATAATCATATACTATCTATATATAATGGAAACATTCAGTTATCTTAATCCTATTTATCTACTACGTATTCAGACATATGGAAAGTGGTGTACACCACTTATCTTGGCGCATCCAAATCATAATGATTTGTGAAAACTAATAATAATGGTTACAACTATTAAAAAAACTATAAATTTTTAACAACCTAAATTTGAGTTTCCTATTTGAAAGTGCTTGAAAACAATTTGGCTTGATTTTTGAATTTTTCTTGCTTTTCCTAATTATCTAAAAGCTTTTCTTAAAAGGCTGCAGCAATAAAACAATTTTCAAGAAAAACTGAAAGCTGATAAAATAGTGGACTTAATTTTATTAAAAACTAGATAAAGTCATAAGCCTCCCCCAAAAAATTTCATAATTTTTGGAGCTCGTTTGCTATATTTAGAAATTCCTCAAACATTTAGCCCATTTCGAAAATTCCAAAACCCTTTTCTTTTTCCCACCCGTCCTTTGGGCCAAAAGTCTACGCGACCCACTTCTCTTTGCCTCAGCCCAACGCCACCACAGCCCAACACCAGCCCGCCTTGCTTCCCGCCTCTCCCTCTCGCTGTCGCCGCGGCCCCACCTACGAGACACCTTCTTCCACCTCGCCCTCGCCCTGCTCGTTAGTGCGCCACGCCAGCCCGCCAGGTCGGCCCGGGTTGGAACCGCTGCCCTTGGTTCTCCTTGCCCAGCATGGCTCCGCCTCGTCGTCACCCTCCTAACACCACAGTGGCCAACCACCCATTGTCGTCGCCTTTTGACCGCGCAAGCGAAGAACAGAGAAGTGCCCCGTTTTCTCGTTGCGGCCAAATTCTTCTTGCCATTTTCTCGTGATCATCTCCATAGTATTTAATCTTCCATGCACGTCATTGTGAGTGTGGCTCGCCTCTCTCCAACAGCCAGAGCTCCTCACTCTTTGGTTCTGTGGGAACGTGAGTGTCTTCCCGGACACCGACGAGCCCACTCCAAGCCACCATTGCCGTCGGTGAGCACCTTTCCCCTGGACACCCGCATCACCATTCGTTTCACACCGTCCTCATGCCATTTCTTTGTTCAATGTAGCCACTAGAGCTCTGTAACGCCGTAGCGCCATCGTCGTCTTCATCTCCGGTGCGCGCACCAGATCCAAGTCATTGTGTCCTCGCCGTTCTGGTGAGATTGAGCCCTATTCGACTGCGTCATCTTGCGTCATACCTCATAACATGCAAAACCGCTAACTATATTGCATGTCTCATGTATTATTTCACCAAGCTTGGTCATCATCCCCATTTCTAGCCACCATCATAATTTTCACCGATTGTCTCCACCTCGGTGAGTCCTCGGTCAAATGCTTTAGCTTTTCACCATCCTCAACATGTCAGAGAGCTAATGCGCACCTCCTTGTAGTTCCTTCATCGCCGTAACATGCCATCACCAAGAAGTCATCGCCGCTGCCCCTACCCACCATTGCTCTACCCTCTCCGGTCATCCTCTGATGCCATTAACCATCTCGGTGAGCTCCTAGTAGCCCCCTAAAGCTAATGTGCCCATTAGAATTGATGTTTTGTGTGTGTAGCATAGTGTTCACCATAGCCGTCCATGGCGCCGTCGTGAAAAACATCGTCACCTCGCTGACCATTGGAACCCATGCCACGTCGCTAGGATCGCAATAACTTCCTAGAACCAATATGTCCTGCTTTTACATTGCTTCTCCCTGTTCGTGAAAGCCATCGCAGCCCTATTCTGCATCGCCTTTGGAAGTCACCGCTGACGATGCTCCGACCGCCCAATGCCCCGCCGCCACCACCCAGTAGGTTCGCTATCGACTAAGCAACTCATTTTGCCCCTCCTCAAGCCAAGCTACAGCGCTGATTGCCACCAGCGAGCTCAAGAACGAGTTTGGCCATGGCCGACCTCGCCTCCCCTACTCTCTCTCTCTCTCTCTCTCTCTCTCTCTGACCAGTGGGCCCCGCTCATATATTAGGATTAGTTTGGCGCTAATGACAGTAGTTAAAGATATTAACTCGGTGACATGTGGGACTAGCCAGTTAATTAATCAAAAATCTAATTTAATATAGTTTTAGAAAATGCGTCACTAACATACGGGCCCACTGCCTTGAAATTGTATTCGTAAACCCAGTTCACCATAGACCCAACCCCACCTGTTAGAGCATAACCTGGGTTAAAGATTGGGTTAAGGTTAATTACTTAGTGACTAATGAGTCATTGACATGTGGGACCACACACTGCTTTAATAATTAAAACATGAATTAAAACCCAAGAGAGTGACATGTAGGACATACATGTAAGAAAATGATTTTCGGGATAATGTAAAAATAGAAAAGTCGCTTTCAGTTTTAGAGAAATATGTCTTCGACGTCATCACTTTTTCAAATTTTCTTAAATTTTCAAATGCTTATAACTTTTGCATATGAACTCCAAATTAAGTGAAATTTGTTTCAAAAATTTTTCTAATATAATCCTATTTCATATTCAAAAAAATATTTGGATTTTACCTCTGTTTGAATTCTTTTTGGCTCTTATTGGTGTTATTTGCTAATATGCGTGTAGATACCGACACCCTGAAAAATCTCATCGACGCTTCAAGGAAAGAACCATCATTCAACGAGCAAGGCAAGCACCCTCATTTGATCATGTTGATCCCATATTTAAAATTTTATGTATTTTGTTTTACAAGTATTTATGTATATGTGTATTTCGATAAAAAAACTGTTATGTCAAGTAAGGTCGATAGTTAAATCCCATTTGTTGCATTACTGTGCCTTGATAAATTTCTTACCCCCGCTGTTGTCTCCATACTAATAATATCCCCGGTAGGTACTAATAGTTGTGGGAAAATGTTGATTATCTGAGAAGATGAAGCTTAGCCCTACTAAGACCGATATCAGACTAGTAGTCTGGAAAACAGTCATTAATCAAGATTTGGGATAAACAAATTATTATGGTCTAGATGAGATCACCTCTGTTATTTTAATAATAAATAAAATCTATAAGCTATTTTAGACTTGGGCGGATGTGAGTAGGGACCAGTGCAGATGCACGAGAGATTGGTCAATAGTATCACACCCAAGTCGCTAAGGACCAACATTTTGTGCTATAGACCCAAGTATATCTGTGCAAACCACATCTTCTTGTATGGGCGGGCCCTAGCATAATAAGTCACTATGTTCTAGCAATCAAACCGTAGTAGGGCCAAAGGAAGTAGCCTGAGGTTTAGTGTGGATGGGAGGGTACCCATGGCCGTAGGGATCTTGAACAGTGTAGGCAAGATTTACCAACACAATGTTGAGCCTTGGAATGACGGAGGGCCACTCCTCATCCTAAAGGAGGTTGATCAACGAGTGGGTTTATTGCTAGAACAGGTGATGTAAAAGCTTTGTCATAGACTCTCAATCGGACACCGATGGTATCGCATGACATGCATGGCATGGTGGGATGTATATGTCGTGTGGGTAAAGTTGTGCGACCTCTGCAGAGTGTAAAACTATTCGAATGGCCATGTCCCCGGTTATGCACATCGCTTGGTGAAATCACACATTAGTAAGCTCATGTTTTCTAAAGAAAAGATTGGAAAAGATTGGAAAAGACATGTGGATGGTGGTCAACAAAAAGGGAGTTTTGTCAAGAATAGCCATGGATGAGGTGTTGGGATACGGGTAGGCTACGCTAGCAACAATTCAAAATTTCTACCACGTAAACCAGGATACCAAGCAAGATAGATGATCACAGATCATTACCACCAGACGCGCAGTGCAGCGGAAGTAGAGTCGGAGCAGCCTAGTCCGACGATGAACGCGCCGATGTGGTGGTCGTAGATGATCGTCCAACGTCCTCGTAGTCGATCGTCTCCTCCAGCAACCTCCTCAGTTCCTTGTGAAGATCGTGAATCGTCCTCAGCGCAACAGCGATCGCAGTAGCGCCTCTACGGTATCCACACGTCCAGAGAAGGAACAACCATACGCCGGTGTGCTAGCACCAAGTCGCACGGGAAGGCTCTCTCAAGAAGATGGCGGCTAGGGTTTCGGTGGAAACAACTTACGTGTCTCACCTCCCTGTCATACTAGCCTCAAGCATCTCCTTATATAGTGCCCCGTGTCGGATCCTATCCGAACACGTTTGATGAATCGTATTTGTACTGGTTTGTTCCATCCCATTAAGTGTGTGACCCATTAGGTTTATGTGTAATCGGTTGTGACTCGAAAACCCTTTCCGACCACGAGTCGTAGCGGTCCCTAGCAGGACATAACGATTCCCGAATACACACAAATTATATCGGACAAACCTTAATGCAATATTATCTACGACTAGGTCCTCATCACTTACGACCAGGTCCTATCTTTATCGACCGATTCGACTTTCGGTCACGACCAGTTCGTAACTCCTTACGACCAGGTTTCGACCACTCTGTGATTTCATTCGATCAATCTACGACTTGCTCGTATCACCATACGACTTGTCTGGATCTGATCGAACTAAGCGACTTACTCTAGTATTCTCCCTTTACCTCACGATATATGGTTTGAACTCCAGGTGAGATAATGTGTCATCCATGGACTGTTCAATACTTTCTCGATCGAGTTGTCGGATAACCTTATGTGGTCGAACACTTCGACCACTAGTGGCATGGCCATGCATTTTCTTTATCCGACCACTTCGAGGGGCCCAGAGACATCTCTCCCGTTATGTTAGGAGGGGCAAATCCCATATCCGACTAGTCACATCCCTCTGCATGTTTCATAGCATACCCGAAGGCTACCTTTATAACTACCCTGTTACGAGTAGCGTTTGGCAACCCCTAAGAGTGTTGTTACACATGTAGGGAACCATGCTGATCTCAAGTCTAAGGATTATACATAATCATTGCTTGAGACCAACTAATGACACATAGAATCATAACAATCTCTATAGTGTCTCAAGGTGGGCCAATCCAACCCCATGTTCTCTAACATGTGTTCACATTATTGATTCGATATCCCTATATCCATGACCGGTGAAACATGATCATCAATCAATACATGTGCTGGTCGTGAGGTCACTGGTGTTCCGATCAGTGACATACGACCAGGGATACTTTTAGAACAACATCATATAAGTCGAAGAGTTTCACCAACAAGTCACATACTTGTTGATCTTCAGAACTAACGATTCATTCAAGGAATAGAATAACATTTATTCAAGAACTCATAAACATAGACGTGATACAATCATCTCTATGATTGCCTCTAGGGCATATCACCAACATGAGGGAATCCATGTGGATGGTGGTCGACCAAAGGGAGTTTTGTCGAGAATTGAGTTTTACAGCTGCAAGCCCTTGGTTCAGATATTGTTATTTATACTATGATAATTACTTTTGTATCGACATCAAATGCTTTTACACTCGCCGTTTACAAACTACTATCATTATTGCAAACAAAAGGATAGTGTTGTGCTAAATCAAAATTAGACTAGCAAGCATCCTTTGTCATAGTCTACATATTATTATACTTTTATTAAAAGTCTTGCGGAGTACATCATTGTACTCAACATTGCTTGTTGAACATATTTAGATATTGTAGAAGAAGACCCGTCGTATGGTTACTTTTACGCAGCCGGTTTCGACGACGTTGATTCCGAGTTCTAAGGATTCTCCTTGTCAGTTGCCTGAGGGAAGGATGAAGCATACTTACTGGGTTTTGTTGCCTCTTTTGTCTACGTTTCCGCTCAACTTATTTTTATCATGTATATGATTTGACCGATCGACCCTTGTGTTGTAAACCTCGCCGTGTAGACGTATGTTCAGTTGTAAAATTATGCACTACTTGTTTAATATATCGTGTATGTATGGATGTGATATCTTAATGTTGCAAATATGTGTACTAGTCACTGATCATGGGGTAGAACACTAAACACATAAGATTTCGGGATTAATTTCTCGGGGCCCAACAAAACTACCCCATTATTCAAGAGAGATAAAAGAGAATAATCTACTCCGCTAATTTTTACGGGTCAGATTATAATGGTGTGGATATTACAACTCTGACAATTATATAACAAATACAACTATATTTTGAATCACATGTACTAGAGTTATATATTCAATATAAATATATTTTCAAATATAAACAAATAGATTGCAATATCTAACCGCACAACTGTACGGGCAATTCTGGAAGTATGTACAAGATACACTTCTTAAAATACTGGCTAAACAATAAAAACACAATTTCAGCAAGTGTTTGTCTTTTTGCCCGATACGCCACCCTGTGATTATACCCTATAAACTGAACTGCTCGAAACTTTGAATATATATTTTTCGCCCCGCGACAAAAGGGGATTTGACAAAAAGGTATCTTATGTCCTCTCCAAAAAGAGAAGACTATCATAGCTAACTGTACTCATTTGTGAAAAGTAATGTTGCGTCAAGTGTTGGTACCAGATCTTGAGTGTGGCATATGCACTGCTGTCTGTAATCAGAAATTGCATGTTTCTTGCAACTACAGCGACTTCAAAGTACAAACAGGCCTCGAGAAAGGCCTGGAGTAAGTCACACTGACGGCCTACTTAACGAGTTGTCTTGCACTTCTTAATTTTGCCTTTTGCGCGGCTTAAAGGATTTGCAGCGAGCGGCGCGCATGCAGTAGCATGTACATATACTGGTACTACTAAGAAAATCCATACCTCCGGCTATAGCCTATCCAGTACGAGGCCCAGATCCGTTCCTACCCGGACGGATCAGATTCAGACAGCAGCTTAAGATCGTGGTCGTATGTTGGGAGGCCGGCAAAGAAATTAACGTGTACACATGACACGTCTGGAACTGCAAGAAGAGAAAAGAGAGCACCTTCACTTTAGATGACACAAAAGTAAACAAAACTGAAAGAGAGACGATTTACAGTAATGATATCGCCTTTCAATATTTGCAGTATTCAATCAGAAACAAGAGTGTTATGAATAAGCCTGTAGTTTCGCGAAAATTTGAGATGCTCACAAACATATCATCTTCATGTAAACTTTGCAATTGATACTCTTCCAAAGATTGCTTCGTGTACTTGTGCGTATTGTAGAGAGAGAAAACAATATGGTGTACATATATATATGAGCCACCCTAAGGGCAGAAAATATGAACCCGGCCGTTGTCTTGCAGAAAATGGCGGCATTATTACTATAGCAATTTTGATTCTGAAATTTTTTTATATAATTTACCTTCTTTTTTTTTACCTTCACGCTCCCGGCATACGTATGATGTTTGGAATCTTGAAGGCAAAGAGGAGTGTCCAGTCCGAGAGGGATACTCTGTGTACTGCTCTTAATGCAGAGATGCTATAATGCACAGTATTAGAAGCGATATTCACCGTTGGATCGAAAAGCGAATATAGAGATTAATCTCTACAGTGTTTGCTACAGTGCAAATATAGAGATTAATCTCTGCAGTGTATTGCTACAGTGCTCTCCTATTAGGAACCACTAACATTTAACGGGTTGGAACAAACGAGTTCAGATAGGATCTGTTATAGGCTCTTTATAAGGGATGCATGGGGCTATTGGTATGTAAGAGTCACTCCACCGAAACCCTAGCCGTCATCTTTCCAAAGACCCTATTGTGCACGTTGGTGCTAGCACGCCAGCGCACGGCGTTCTACCTCTGGACGTGTGGATACCGTAGAGGCGCTGCTGCGATTGCTGCTGCGCTGATCAAGGATGATCCACGACCTATGACCTATGAAAGGAACGTGATAGGTTGATGGAGGAGACGATCAGTACAGAGGACGTTGGACGATCGACTACAACTACTACATCGACATGCTTGACGTTGGACCAGACTGCTCCAACTCTTCTTCGGTTGTACTGCACGTCTAGTGGTAACGATCTATTATCTCTTGCTTACATGGTTTCCTAGTTTACATGGTAGATTTTACATCGACATGTTCGGTGTTGAATCATGCCGCTCCAACTCTTCTTCCGTTGCACTACGCGTCTAGTGGTAACGATCTATTATCTCTTACTTGTATGGCTTCTTGGTTTACATGGTAGATTTTTGAATTAGCAGCTAGCGTAGCCTACCTGTATCCCTTCAGTTGTATCAGAGCTATCTTGTGCATATACCTTATATGTAGCAGTAATAGATTGGATCTACTACTGTTCTGATTTGGTAACCTAGACCGATTCATACGAATGGAGTGGTTTAGACACTAGTTGATAAGATAAATTGGTTTTCGGCAATAGTAGATGGGTTTGCGGGAGGTATGAGTTAATAGCACCAGATGATAACTGCGTTTGTTCACGGCTTTGCGGGAGGTATGAATTGATAGCACTAGATGATTAATTACGTTTGTTCACGATCGTATTGTATGATACTCCTACCGCTTCAAAAAAAAACAGTTACAATTTGTCATATCTAGACAGAAGTCACGGAACAAAAGCAGGAAGAATCGAGGCAGCTTCTAACCATGCCGTCTTTGCTGTGTAATTTATATTTGCTGTGACCTGCGAGTCTGCGATCCCCAATCGAATCAGCCCTGCATTCATCAACCTCTTCCAAGAGTCAAAGTCATGTAGAGAGTAGACTTGGACCTGTCCCAAGCTGCAGAACAGGGGAAAAGGAAAGAAAAGGTAGAGAATCCTGCAGTAGAATAGTGTATAATCAATACAGTAATTTCACATGCAATTGAATATGCAGAACACAAGTCTGAAGTCTTGACACCGCCCTTCACTCGAGATGCGGACGCGTTGTATCCTGCAATTATGTATGCATACAATTAAACTATGAGGTAACGTGAAGGCGTCATCGGGGAGTAATGACCTAGAAACCGAGACTTTGACGGGATAGAGAATCTCCCAAATTGCCCGCATGCATTTGAATACTTCGTGCCCAAGGCTGTAGTGTTCACGACAGTAGTTTTTATTTTTAGGAAGGGACAGAGTATAAAAAAAATATAGATCTTATGGACCTAGCTAGGAGCATGCATGACTTTCAATAAACCTGGCCTGCCACGTCATCGCAATTTTGTCCATTCCATCTTTCGAGGTCTAAGAAAAAAGGGCATGGGCGTGGAAATAAATAGGATGGAAACTGAAAAGACATGCTGCCCTCAATGGTAAGATCTTTGCCACGAGAAGAAAAGATGACCCAAATCATCTTGATTTGGTTTTTTCTAAGAATTCCGAGTCGGTCATCTAACTCAAATTGTAGAAGAAGATGCTATTTCTTTTTCTTCGGCTGAAAAAATGTTACCATGTCCGTGTTCATGAAAGGCGAAACCGCCCATAGATCCAGTGTGTTTCCAAGGTGCGTTCGTTGAATTTTCTTTTATAACCCTTTTATTAATTTATTTTTATTGTTAACCTCTCATAAACTTTATTTCTAATTCTAACATCTTTGGTCACGCCATCATCAGTGACGTGATAAAACAACACTGTCACGTCAGCTCGTATCTTATTAAGCTCTTGTCACGCTGCCGCTAGTGGCGTGACAGTGTTGTTTGGTCATGCCACCACCAGTGGCATGACAAAAAGAACTATTTAGTGGATTTATCCTATGGCGTGACAATGTTGTTTTATCATACCACGGGTGGTAGTATGATCAAAAGAGTCAGAATTAGAAATAAAATTTACGGGGATTAACAATAAAAATAAATTAAAAAAGTTAATTAATATATATAAAAAAGTTCGCGTTCATTAGGTTTGGGTTGTCTCCACAAACCTTTTATGGAAAGGCCACTAGAACGAAACTCAGACTTTTCTCTTAAATGAAAGATGGAGTAACTCAAACCTTGAGAAGCAAAAGAACATTGAGAAACAGAGTAGTTTTATTTTGATGCTAGCAGTAGATTGTCTGAGGAAGTCAAAGTCCCGAATCTTCATTGCACAAATTATAGGCATTAAGTTGTATGGTAAAGATAATCATTTCATAATATCTAGTCGTGCAATTGTGCGGGTAATTTATCTGGTTTTTCTTAATTATAAGTCATATTTTTTGCACATTTGATTAACATTAAATCAGATAACACGTCAGTTTGTACGTAAATATACTGGTTACGAAAAATCGATTCAGATTTAAGCAAACATTAAACAAATTAGAAATAGCAAAACTTGTCCAAAAAGGTAAATAGCAATACGGCGTTAGATCACAGTACAGGAGAGTGGACTGAGAGGACAGGAATGCCCACTATATATATGCTCTCCGTGTGCACAAACAGTGCTCGTCGGGGCCCACGAGATTTGGGCCAGATGAACTCGTCCTAGCTGGCACCGCTGTGTGCACACGTGGAAGCAAGGAGGCTCATCCGAGCTGGCACCGCTGCGTGCACACGTGGAAGCAAGGAAGACGCGTCACTTGTATTGCCCCGTTTGGTAAAGCAGTTGGTTGGGTATCTGACCTCAGGGGGCATAAGTGGGCGGTGCACTTTACACAAAAAAATAATAAATTGAATGATAGCTCATAATTTATTATTTTCCTTCCATTCCAGAGACTTGCTAGAAAAGACAAATGGTGTGTAAATTGTATCTAGATTTGTAAACAAAATACCGATTTATTGTATTAATACCGTGATTTTTCTCGCATCCAAGAGATTTGACCTGAAAATTAACCAAATACCTGCCAATTAGCGGTGTACCCAAGCAAAGAGAAACAAATTGTCTCGTACGTACGTAGATACATACATATATGCATACATCTTGTAATTTTCTGCAGTATTTCTCAGCCACCCAATGGAGAAAGAAAAGTCTCACAGGATCTAGAAGAAGTAGAACCACCCTCCCCGCCCTGCAACTATAAATACCCTCCACCACCACCCCAAACTCCCCACAGAAACAAACCACCCTTCCCTCCCTCCCTCCCTCCCTTCTCCAACCATCAATCAAATCACCAAATCCCATCTCTCTGCTCCCCCTCCCCCTCCCTCTTTCTCCGTCTCTTTGCACCACCTGATCGCCTCCTTTTCTTCCCGATTTTCATCTCCCTAATCACCACCACAAACTCCTAGCGTTCTCGGCGAGTTCGGTCGGTCGATCGAACTTGGTCGTTGGGGCATCGGCCATGACGAAGCACGGCGTCGTGGTTGTCCCCGAGGACGCCGTTCCGGTGGGCGGGCGGCATTTCTCGTTCCCGCCGCCGAGGACCGGTGACTCGTGCAAGAAGCTGGCCGGGCAGATCGACCTCGGCGCCGCCATGATGGGGTCGTGGATCGACTCCATGAAGGCCTCCTCGCCGAGGCACAAGCTCATGGCGCCTGCCGTCGCCACCGCCGGAGACGCGGAGCAGGACGAGTGGATGGTACGCGTGTTCTTGTCTCTTCTTGGCCTATGGTCGGGACGTCCTTGGCTGGCGCTGAAACAGGTGGCCTTTTCGCGTGTGTATGCCATGCAGGAGAAGCACCCGTCGGCATTGGGCAGGTTCGAGGCGGTGGAGGCGGCGGCGAAGGGGAAGCGGATCGTCATGTTCCTGGACTACGACGGCACGCTGTCCCCGATCGTCGAGGACCCGGACCACGCCGTCATGACGGACGAGGTACACAGAAAGCAGAGCATGCTCTGCTCCTCCTTTCTTGGACTTCTTTCTTCCTCACAACCTCGCTCACCTCCTCCTCTCTGCTCGTCGGCGCGCAGATGAGGGACGCGGTGCGTGGCGTGGCGGAGCACTTCCCGACGGCGATCGTCAGCGGCCGGTGCAGAGACAAGGTACATTCACCAACCTTTTAGAATCCAGATGCCCTGCTCCTGTCTTGTTGAAAAGTAAAACACCTTTCCTCTGCTTTCCTCTGCTTTCCTTTGCTTGTGCTCTCGCGGCCACACACAGTAAGTAGTTAAGTACAATTACATGGCATGCATGCAAACCAGCAAGTGCTCTGTTCACGAGTGACTCATTAACACTATGTCGACCTCTGAAACAGAGAGAGAGAGAGAGAGAGAGAGAGAGAGAGAGAGAGAGAGAATGAGGGAGATGTGCCAGGGCGGGCGTGAGAATCGACCTAGAAGCTCTTCCTCTTGGCAGGAGCTTCAATGGTCAACCAGTCCACTTTTCTCCTTGCGACGAAATGGCCTTCAATTTTCTTGTACGCTTGCTCGTTGTGGCTGTGATGGCGATGGGAGAGAGAAGTGAAGAGGATGCGATGTGTGTGCAGGTGTTCAACTTTGTGAGACTGGCGGAGCTGTACTACGCCGGGAGCCATGGGATGGACATCAAAGGCCCCACCGCCGACTCCAACCACCGCCACCTCACGCCCAACAAGGTTAATACCATACCGCTCGCTAATATTCTAGTCCGCGTCTCTACATGGGTGTTCGTAATTTCGGCCGAAAATCACCAATTTTGGTTTTACCGTGGGGCCGGTAGGAATCCAAAAAAATAAGTTTCGATGAATTTTGTCCAAAAATTTGAATTTGTTTGATTTTTTGCTCGAATTTGTTTTTTTTTAATAAATAAAATCCAAAAAATTCAAATTTTAATTTGAAAATTTCGGCTAAAATTTTCCGATTTTCGGCCTTACCAGCCCCCGTTAAAAAAAACGGTATCCAAAACACTGCTCTATATATATATATATATATATATATATATATATATATATATATATATATATATATATATATATATTCCTTTTCCTTTGGATCACAACCCGCAGCAAGATCTCTCGTGAAAAGGACTAGCTTTTCCGTGCATGCTCTGTATATACGTGCCATGGTTTGCTTAATCTAGTGCCATCTTCTTCTCTCATGGAGCTGTTTACTGATGAGGATTCCCCCTCTCTGTTTGGACTCTTTGATCAGGCCGAGTCAGTGCTCTGCCAGCCTGCGAGCGAGTACCTGCCGATGATTGGGGAGGTGAGCTAGCGGCTCATCTGGTGTAATACTAATCTTCTTCCTGCCTGCTCGCTCTTCGTGCCGTGCTGACAATCTCCCATTCTTTCTGCTGCTTGCTGTCTAGGCTTACGACGCGCTGACGGCGAAGATGGAGCCGATCCCGGGGGCCAAGGTGGAGAACAACAAATTCTGCTTGTCCGTCCACTTCCGATGCGTCGACGAGAAGGTAGATAGTTACACCTAGTTTTAAAAAAAGGCGTAGAATTTTATGTCAACGCAGTTTCACGCATGTTTTCCTCATGCTGTTTTTCTTCTTTCTTTCCTTGCGCCGGTCAGGGATGGGGAGCGCTGGCTGAGCAAGTTAGGTCAGTGCTCAAGGAGTACCCCAGGCTGCGCCTCACCCAGGGGAGAAAGGTTCGTTTCTGCGTTTGTGTTGTGTTGTGGGCACCTACACCTAGTCACCTGCACGCATGCTCGATTGATTTAGCTAAGAACAATGGCATCACGCGTTGCTGGCTTTGCTGCTACTTCCGAGGTTAATGCAACGCTAATGTGTCGGCTGTTTGACTTGACAGGTGCTGGAGATCCGCCCCATGATCAAGTGGGACAAGGGGAAGGCCCTAGAGTTCTTGCTCGAGTCCCTCGGTGAGTAGAAAATCTGAAGAACAGGGCGGCAGTTCACATTCATGTGCCTTCCTTCTTGTGAAAAGTCTGACGAAAATGATCCTCTGATTTCGAGCAGGGTACGGGGAATGCAGCGACGTTTTCCCGATATACATCGGCGACGACCGCACCGACGAGGACGCGTTCAAGGTATGAGAACCGAACACCGTGCGTCAGATCATCGGATCTTTGTGTGTGTGCACACTCTGAAACGTTGCAGCTGGGGATATATTTTGCTGCTGACGGTTCCACTCTCCTGTCGGCCAGGTGCTGCGCAGCAGGGGGCAGGGCGCTGGAATTCTCGTGTCCAAGTTCCCCAAGGAGACCAACGCCTCCTTCTCCCTCCGCGAGCCAAGCGAGGTACACATACCAAGTTTCCAAATCAATTTTGGCTGTTCACTTCAAACTGCAAGGTGATTTACTCTGAATCTTTTCATGCTGGAACAGGTCAAGGAGTTCTTGCGCAGGCTGGTCAAGTCCAAGAGCTGAGAACTAGTCCACATATGGAGATCCAAGCGCCCAACTCTAACTCGGCCATCCCTCTCATGATCTTCTCCTCGTCTAAGTGGAGAAAGGCAGAAGAGTTCTTGTACCTTAGCGTAGGAGAGCACAGGATCTACCATTTCGAATGTTTTTTTTCTTCCAAAATCCTTCTTGTATCTTAATTTTTTTGTTGCTGCTGCTGCTGCTGTTCTCGTTGTAGTACCATCATGATCGTCTGGGCCTCAGCTATGAAGGTTTATATTATCGTGCCCTTCTCGCGAGGTCTTGTAATTAGTTAACCCTTTGTATCGTGGAAATGGGAGGAATATAATCCATTTTCAGTTTCAGTTTCATTGTGCCTACTCATGGTGTCGTGGCCTTCCGAACACGATCTCGACGATGATTCCATGGAAATGTTTCCTCGTGAATTGCAATCAATCAAATTCTGCAACTTCTTTCTGAATACTTGTTGCAACTGCTTTGGTACTTGTCACTTGTCAGTGGAACATGGCACAATGCTTATATGACATCCAACAGTTGTCCATAAATGCAACAATGCCATTGTCACGAGCTAAATTATGTATGCAGGAATGTGTAGCTTTCTGATAGATTTAACAAAAAAGCTAATCGCTAATTCATCGATAGAAAATCCCGTATTCCCGCTAATATGGAATATTATGTGGTAACTTCTGTGCTTCTGTATTCCCTAGAGAGAAAATTGCACACATTGTGATTTGTTGAAGTGCCTGCAGTTACTACTTACTAATGTATTGTTGACCATCGGGTCTTCATTTACTATAGACACGTGCGATTTCTGTTTTAGTTTAGCATTCATGTATTTTTTTTCCTTTGTTTGTCGTTATCAACAGTACCATAGGAATGCAACATGCACTTGCCACGATACTCTGAATGCAACATGAATTGGCCAGAATACTGCCAATTGCTGCCTCTTTTCCCTTATTAGATTCATCATAACGTTGCTGGATTGATCAAAAGGTAAAGAGGCTTTCTCTTAGTACTGAGGAGTAATATGTATCATCAGTAATATGAGTATATATCTTTTCTGCACCTTCCCCATTTCCCAGTAGACCAAAGAAATGGAAAGAAACTGGAAATACCACGGTATAGTTTTTCTGTGTGATTTTTACCGAGAACACGCAAAAGACTTGCGTGTGATTGCATCGGTAGGAAATCTCTTCAAGCTGTTTTCACCCGGCAGATCGATCGCAGCCGAAACGACACACCGATTTGAAGACATTCTATCGCGCAATTGTGACTGCAGATTCCTACATGAAACATTGCACATGATCCCTGCCGAGCAGCTCGCTATCACTCAGCATCAGACACACATTCCACAAGGCAGGCACAGGCAGGCCATGCCTCCATCGCCATCGCCATCAACGAGAACATGCAGAGCAGAGGAGCATTGCATGCGGCAACCGGTGACATTCCTCTGGCCATACCGACGCTGAAAGCACACGAGACACGCATAATAGCCTCGATCGCCCCGCGACAGAGGCTTGTGCCAAAAACAACACTTGATCTTCAGCAGCGTCGACACCAGGAGCTGATCACCAGTAGTTAATTGACATTGCACGTTGCGAGACGAACAGCCCATGCTCCGTCTCGTTCGGGGGGGTCGATACCGAAAGGAGTGGTCTCGAGCTGTCCATTGTGCAATGGCAGGGAATCAATGGGGAGAATTGGGATAAAGGAAGCCTCAGTTGCGCCCGGCCTAATTCAGAGAATGCGACGTTTCGTCTGAACATACGCAGCGAACAATCTTTTCGTTTTTCAGTTCAGTTCAGTCTTCAGTGCTCTGCTTTTGACCAGAAAGGTAGTAGTAAATCATATCAAGAAAGGAAGGCACGTTTTTACAGAATTCAGGCGTGCGATGCCACACGATCATGCACAAGATTCTCTACAAAATGCAGGAATTGATCTATCACATGAGCAGGAATCCCCGTCAATAATCTCTCTCTGAACGAGAGGCCGTCTCCCTGACCACGTCTCGCCATTCGAATGATCCATCATGCGATGAGCTAACAATGTGCATTAATTGATTGATTCCTCGACACCATGACTGAATCCTTCGTTCAGGCATGACATCACGGTCCAATGCGTAAGCTTGTCTCTCTCTCTCTCGCCCTCTTCCTTTGGAGCTTTGACCAAGCAGGAATCTTATGCCAACCACAATTAGAGACTGTTGTTAGATGCAGTGAACAAGGACGTACGCACAGGCAGCGAGCATTACTGCACGCCACTGCCAAATCCGGCTTCCTTCGCCGGTGTAAAACCCCTACAATTATTGATGCCCCTCGATGGACCGAGTGAATCAGCAGTCTGTAGTACATAGCATCAGATGAAGAAAGGGGCAAAGCTATAGCTACCTAGCCGTGCCGCTGGCCCAAGACGACGACGCGATCGCCTTTAGAGATCAGGCCTAGCTAGAAACTATATAGAAGCAGCAGATCAAGGGCAGGCAGGCAGTGCCTAATGGCAGTTGCATGCATGCAATGCCTGCGCGCCATAGGGCAGACGAACAGGAAACAGCAAAGTGTAAAGGCGGCTAGGTATGTAGGCAGCGCCTGTTCCCTTGCAAGACTGGAGGAGGAGTTGGACTCCACTGGATGTATGTAGGCAGCGCCTGTTGCCTTGCGAGACTGGAGGAGGAGTTGGACTCCACTGGATCATGCATGCTGCTGCATCTGAAGGAAAGGGAAGAAAGGAGAAGAAGAAGAAACAAGACAAGTAGTAAAATTGTTATTTTCTCTTTGGGGCCTAATTGCTTTGTCGCTATGTGTTTGTGTGGGGGGCCTTAATTTGCCTCTTTACACGCATGCAGTGTTACGCGAGCCCGTGCTTTAGTGAGCACCTGCCCAATGGAATTTGCATATGCGCATGCACATACATAACCAAAAAAAATGCATATGAATGCATGCACACACACAATATATATACACTACCACTTCCAATATACGAATTTTGGACTGTATTGGGCCTGTAGTGCACCGTAATTCCTAAATTAGCCCCTTTAACATCAAAATTTCATTTTTAGCCTCCTCCTAGCACCTAATGCCGTCGCCATTGGCAGCACCAAGTTGCTGCCGTCCCACACGGCAGCATCTCCCCTCCTCCCCCGGCGCACGCAAATCCAAGAGGAGAGAGAAAATACATTTAAGAATATTTTTTGGATGAATTTTTAAATATAGAAAATTAGCTCCAAAACTTATGAAATTTTTTTTGGAGACTCCCAGAACAGTATAGTTTCTTTGGTAATTTTTTCAGAATTTTATGAGTTACTATTTTTCCTGTAAAATTCATTTAAGTATATTGTTTGTAGGAATTTTACAGAAAAAACCGTAACTTATAAAATTCTGAAAAATTTACCAAAGCAATTAAACTGTTCTGGAAGTCTCCACAAAAAATTTCATAATTTTTAGAGCTTATTTTCTATATTTAAAATTCATCTAAGAAATATTCTTAAATATATTTTCTCTCTCTTGGATTTATGTATGCTAGGAGGAGGAGAGGTGCTTTGTGGGACGGCAGCACCTGCTGCTGCCGTTGGGAGCGCAGCACCTAGGTGCTGCCGCCCACGTCACAAAGACGCCAACAGGGGGCTAAAAGTGGAAATTCGGAGCTAATGAGGCTAGTTTAGGAATTACGAAGCGCTACGGGGCCAAAAGCGGCAAGAACTCCCAATATACCACTTAAATGCATATATTATATTTCTTTATCACTTTCAGTATATTTAACTTCTAATTATAAAATACTCCAATACGACTTGATTAAAAAAATTTCATTGGAGATCTTTGTTTTTTTTTCTTCTATATATCCTTTTTCATATATAAAAAAGTATATACACAAATTTTATTATAAAAAGTAGACTTTAATGAAAATTTTCATATAACTCACTTTATGGTATCTTATCATCATTATTGGAGTATGCTCAAATAGACAAAAATATATCATCATACGATTTAAATGGTATATAAAAAGTAGGAGTACTTACTTCTATATATATATATATGAGTTTGTCAAATAACTGGATGCCAGATGTACGGCTTGCAAGCCAACCACTTCACCTCGACTTAACCTGCAGGCCGGGAAAGCAAAACCACTTTTGCAGGGTGTGTGTGATCGGTAGAATGCATATAGATGCAGATAAAACAAATGATCAGTGTGATCTTGGAGGCATTGTATAAGCCCCAGTAAATCTCCCTTTTCCGCTAGTTTAATGTGGGAATCGGCGCTAAACTACACCGGAGCATCTGTGCCACTCATCAGGGCTACAGGGGGTTGATCACATGCTAGTCATTTCGCAAGCAGTGTTAAAGCTAGCCGGCGGCCGGAGTTTTTTAAGCAGGCCAAGGGCAAATTAAAGCTGGCCGTGCACGTGATTCAAAGGCGCCTTAGCGCGCGGTGGTCCTATGGCGAGTGCGGTGGCGTGGCCCGGCGATGCGGCCGGCCGCGCCGCCGGCGTAGTGGCCACGGCGGAAAAAGCGGGCGAAAGGGGGAAAGAAATGGCTTGGCGAGAAAGGAGGGAAAGAGGCCAAGCTAGTGAGAGGGAAATGCCGCCTTTTGGGTCCTGTGAGCTTCTTTCTTTCTTGCTGTGATTTGGATTGGTAGGAGCCGTGCGTCGACGACCAGGGTATGTAGGTAATTAAAGGGGTGGTCTTGGTGGTGCTGTGACACACTAGTGACACATTAAATCGATCGTAACATGTGTAGAAAGAGAGCTTCCTGACTGAGATGCAACTTGTCAAGCTGAAGTTGCAGAGTTCGGTACACTTGTCGGCTGTAACTTAACTGTAAACGTACCCATGCAGAAAAAGGGGGTGTTTTAGTCTGCCAAGATCAAGAAGATGGACTATCTGCTTCATCAGATCCTGCATGGCACTGTATGGCCCCGTTTGTCTGGAACGCGGAGATTTCTCCTTGTTCATACGGAATCGAACTATTTCGTGTGAAATTCCTGCAGAATATATTGTTGTGTTCTAAACGGATCTGTGTTTCGAGAGAGAGATTTGCACCGAATGTCTCTGACGGTGTGCTGATGTGCCATTTGTGACCTTGAACTTCAAAATCGTAAACTTGATCGATGTATCATTTAGGTTTCCAAACTTATGATTTTGCGGACGTCTTCGAGCACAAAAGTTTTGCTGACGTGGAAAGGAATTCAAGGACATATATAATTGACGTAAATATCGAATAAATATGTAAATAGCTAAATAAGTTCCAAAGTTATAAGGTGGCAACTCTGACCCTTTTTAACCATCGATCATGAGCTTCAGCTGTTGGGGAAGATCCCTAGAATAACTTTTATGCTTGAGCGACGCCCTTCCACTCGGCATCCTAACATGCCACATCAACCACCGAAACATACCACCTAACGAATCATTCTCGTGTATCTAAATTATCTTGCTATATTACCAAAAATTCATAACTATAGTTGGTAATTAAATGCCCTAGGTGGCACCATGCTCAAGTTCAGTGACACAAAATACGGTTTTGAAGTTTAGAGATCTAGGTGACAGCATTCCGTAAGACTGTAAGTTCAGAGAGCTCATTAGAAGATGCGCACACTCGATCAACTTATGCAATTGAAACATTAAAAACTGAGTTAATTCGGGAACAAGTTTAGCTCCAAAGATCTCGCGACAAGTTCGTAATACACCCAATTGCTGCATTGTCTTTATGGATACCTTAATCTGATAAGTAGCGAATACACGTGATGAGACGAGCGGTTCAAATGCTTCGGACTTCCTTTGGCTTTATGCAAAGCGCAAAGGTAAGGATGGAACTGATTATACTGGATCAGACCAATAACTTGCGACTCTTTTCCTTAATTTTTTCCCCCCCTTTTTTTCTAGATGAAACTTTAATTCCTGACAGAAGTTTGTTGAAGCGCAGCTTTCGGTAAAAGATAAAAGCACTGGAGGAAGGAAGTATCGAACAAGAAAATGCCAATGGAGAATTTCACTTGCAACGTGGGTACTTGCATCTAATCCAACATACATATGAGCGTATAGAAGCAGAAACAACATAAGCTCCCAATCACTCATGCATGGGTTACATTGTTGCATGTTCGCTTGGTGTCTATTTGGAACGCAGGGATTTCGTAGGTGCCTATGTGGAACGCAGGGATTTCGTAGGTGCCTATGTGGAACGCGAAAGAAAAAAAAAAGAAAAGTTATAGAAAAACAACACAACTGGAGTCCGGTAGTGCAGTCCCGAAAAGCCAGCGTATGTGATCGTAAAGAAGGCCAAGTACAACATATCGGGGACATACAAAACCGTTTTATTCCGGATTTCACAGATCATTTCCTTCTCATTTTAGGAAACGCTAAAATGGAAATCAGGCCGTTGATATTATAACTGTTGTCAGACCGGGCCTATGATCGGTAGGCCCATATGTTAAGTCAAGACCGGCCCAAAACACAGACTTGCCATTCTACTCCCGTAGAGGGGGGGGGGGGGGAATAGCCGAACTCCGAAAATAGAAAAGTACGATGATAGGTGGGCCAAAAGGGGTCATCAATGCGATGATAGCCATGTTTGTGTACACAAACAATCCTGACCTTTGGATCGTCTGCATCGGATGGCTTAGATTCGTTTCATATCCTGCCAATATTTAAAACCATAATTAGTAAATAATTACCTACTAATTCATCTCAAAATGATTACATGCTAATTACCATTTATGACTTATATTGTTCAATTTAACATGACTATTATGAGGTCACTTTTTAACATGCAAGGCGAAATTATTAGTGTAGATTAAAAATTATGCACTATCACTTTGCTTGAAATTTCCAAGCAGGGTGTTCAAAATTTGGATGATATTGTACTATGATGTATATGGTTTGTATGTTTCTTATGATCGAAATATGTTTTGTTTAATTTATATTAGTCGAGACCTACTTTGCATCTCTACTACTTAGAAATTAGAGTTGGTGGTCGTCCGTCCTCCCCACCCTCTCACCTTTGTCCCTCTCTGCTGACATGTGGTCCACGTTATCAGCAAACTACCTCGCAGCGTGCGTTCCCTGCTACTCCTTTCCTGGCATCGCCAACGACGCTATTTGCACTTCCTCCTCTCCACCCCCGCTATTCTCCTCTGCTCCGTGCACCTCCGCCCCGTCGCCTGTCACCGCTTTCATCAACCGGATCTGGACGGGCCTCACTTCCTCCTCTCTGCCCCCGCTCTTTTGCTATGCTCCACGCGTCTTGACGAATTGAGATATATTATATCTACTTAATTGATAAACGATTATATTCATGAGATGTTTCGTAGCAACGCACGGGCACTTAACTAGTGCGCATAGTAATATAAAGCCATTGCAGGTTTGCAACTGACATATATAACATGAAACTTTTTGGACTGTGTGTATCCTGTGATACAGAGGCCGGGAGAGTTTCTCTTCCATTATCTAAAAAAAAATATAAAATAAAACTTTCGAGGCATTTGTTAACTGACTGGATTATACCTCCTCTTTATATATAATATATATTTTGGGTCCGAGACTCACAGTGAAGGGTATGAAAGATATTTCCTAAATATGAAAGATATTTCCTAAAACACACATTCAATTGTAGATACCAAGTGCCACCATTAGCTCTCTGTTTTTTTTTTTTGAGAGGGTACAAGCCCTACCCACACCACCAACACGCGCACCAGCGTGCTCGTCACCTACACACTAGTAATTTTACGGAGACATTAAGACCTCACATAGTGCGAACACGTTTTCCAACTTAACGCACACGTGTCTGTACTATGTTCCTAATTATTCAGGTGAGGCGCATTGGGTCGATCCTTGGGATCCAACCCAGACGGACGAGGCGTTCACCCACGTCTTCCACCAGCTGAGCTACACTCGGTCCTCAAGCGCCCCCGTTAGCTTGTCAACGTCCAACCTGGAGTAGCTTGTGGCTAAGTCCAAACCCAGCTAAATTTGATCCAGCCCGAGCCTAAAACAGGCACAGGCCAATCCCAGCCCAGCCTAACCCAAACGAAGCCCAGCCCAATACCAATACCAATCCAGGCCCAACCCAACCGCAGTCCAACCACACAACTATCTCTGTTTGTACCCAGCCTTGTCTATGTCTAAAGAGAGGAAGATGCGAGACCGAAACTTAGACATGACAGCCACTGTGCTCTCATAGGCAACGGCCTGAAACTGCGAAAAGTACTAATCACAAAATTAGTATATCACAACAGACGCTTAACAAATAATTAGATCCGGGCGACAGCTGCTCATGGGCCATGGCATCTGCAACTGCGTTATGCAGTATCCGCTCAAGCAAATTTGGCCTTATTGGACGCATCGGATAAGCAAGCTGCCAAAACAATTCAGTTCACAAAGCATAGGGCATCTTCCATCCTTATTCTACACTTGAATGAAGATCTCTTCGGCAGATCCGTGGAGCCAGGACGGCGTTCAGAAAAGGAGAAGAGAACAAGATACCTGATGCAAGGGTGCTTGCTGATTGAACTCTCTGCTCTTTAATAATCCAGATTCCAAGTCAATTTTGGTGTGTCTCGGCTCAATTGACGTGAACCATTCAAAAGCTTTGATCGTTGTCGCAAACCAGTCTTGATCCTTCGACAGAAAATGGCCATGCACCAAACTTCAGATTGCTGGGCACATCCTGCAAGAGAACATCATGAGAAGCCAAGTACTATAGTAACTAGTAAGTTGCTTAGACTGAAGTCACTGAACACAACAGCTTCCAGAAATTCAGTGCATGGACTGCATGTAACTCTGTCCGTGCACAAGCTCCTCTCTGCTCCTGGCTCTTTTAGCTTGCAGGTTGGATGACAGCCGTTCACAGCTAACACTACAGTTCAGAATATGGAGGTGTGCAGTAGGATCGTTGCCTCATTGGAATGCTCATATCCGGTTTGAATCTTTAGAAATTATTCTGATATACTCAGTTACTCACCATTCAAGCATAACTTACCTTTTCTGCATATTTTTTTCATTACTAGACAGGCATATAAACCTTAATTAGCGCACAATCAACCTAACTAATTATATACTACCAAATTACGATGCACACCCATGTTCCTTTGGTGTGCATTTCATTATTTTATTTAATCCTATAACCCAACATGATTTTTGGTGGGATTCAGTTAAAATTTGAACTACACCCCAACCAAATCTTGAACTAAATCCCAACCAAATCCCCCTCATCCAAGCATAACGCCCCCTCTATTAAAGAACCTTTCAACCTTCCAAGCAACAATTTTGTACAAACAACAGTTGGCTCATAGCAATCCCAATCCAGCAACCTTTATTTTAGAATCATGAAGAGTTCTTGCCATAGTAGGTGTTCCTCTCCACCCTCCACGATGAGAAGAGAAGCATTTGCCCTCCAATTGTTCTGCCTCGTAGTCGCAAACGAGGCACTTGCTGATCAGGCTGCCCGAATCATGGAGTTATCCATATCAAGAATGGATATGCAGTATGACCACCAAAACAATAAGGTGCATTCGAACTCGCACATCGATCATGCGATAAACGTAAGCCCTCAAGATGGACTGAAGGAGGCAGACAAGGTCAGCGAACTTCCTGGACAACCAGGGAGAGCTGTCTTTGATCAGTATGCAGGCTATGTCACTGTTAATGCGACATCTGGGAGGGCCCTCTTTTACTACTTCGCTGAGGCTGCTGAAGATCCTTCCACTAAGCCATTGGTCCTGTGGCTGAATGGAGGTACCCTACCTAACTAATTGATATGCTGCTCCATTACCTTTTTATCAGATGAATGCCTTTCTGCGCTCCAGTTGTCTGCTGCTTTATGCTCGCTGTATTTTATCTTGTTGCAGTATGCCAAAAAGGCGTAGTTGTCCTAAGTCCTAACCATCCATCAAAAGTATTTTGCTTCCATCCAATCACGGTTTCAAAATTCAAAATTGAATTACAGTAAAGGTGATGTCAGTGTAATTTTAAAACTTTGTTCCTCTCTTTAATGGATGAACAGAGCTCCTGCCATGTGTTTTTTTAAAAAAATGAATTACAGTTGTGGAGTTTGGTACGAATCAATGGTCCATTACGAGAATAAGAGTGCAAATTCTTGTACCATTATAATTTACAAGCCTGTTAGTTATTTCTCCTCCTGTTCTAACTAGTACATAGTTCAGTCTGTAGAAGATTTGTTCCAGAAAATTATTAGGATTCACAATTCTACCATATAACAAAGGGAAATGATATTTGTTTTCTTGAATTAGACAAATGTGTTACCTTGACATTTCAGGGCCTGGATGTTCTTCTCTGGGTGGTGGAGCTATGCTTGAAATTGGACCATTCTTCGTCAGCAGCGATAACAAGACACTGTCCGCAAACAAATATTCATGGAACAATGGTAAGCAAACTCCCACAAGGTTAAGACGCAGATTACATTCATCAGAAAAGTGGGCACACGCCCACATGAGCACCAAAACAGCATTCTTACATTCATTATACCTTTGCACAATTGCACTGATTGGTCATTTACGGATGGCAGTGGCAAACATGCTCTTCCTTGAGAGCCCTGCTGGTGTCGGCTTCTCATACTCGAACACCACATCGGATTACAATAACACCGGCGACAGCAGCACTGCAGCAGATGCGTACACTTTCCTCATCAATTGGCTTGAGAGGTTCCCAGAGTACAACGGCCGCAGCTTCTTCATAGCCGGCGAAAGTTACGGTGGCCACTACATACCACAGCTTGCCAACACCATATTGTCGAATAATAAAATCACAAATGCCGCCATCATCAATCTCAAAGGAGTTGCTGTAAGTTTCAGACAATAGAAGTTACCAAAGCTTCTGATGATATCAAGGCAAAATATATGTACTGAATTATAGCATTCACTTGTTGGGAATAGATTGGGAATGCATACTTGGATGATGACACAAACACAAGAGCAACCATCGATTACTACTGGACACATGCTATGATCTCCAAAGAAACTCACCAGGCAGTTCAGAAAAACTGCAGCTTCAATGGAACATACACGGGGGACTGTCGAACCGCAATAGCAGCAGCTAACAGCGAGCTAGGCACCATCGATCCATACAACATCTATGCATCCTTCTGCTGGAATGCTTCCAATCCCCGAGATCTGCACAGCTCGGTGAAAATGCTCTCACAAATTTTAACCAAGTTGCTTCTCCCCAACTCATGAGATGGTTTTGCAGGTAACCAACACTGACCCCTGTGCCCGTTACTACATCCAATCATATCTGAATCTCCCCAAGGTCCAGAGAGCACTTCATGCTAACACCACAGGATTGAAGCAGCCATGGTCGGATTGCAGGTGCAAAAAACATCCCAAAAGTCTTTTCCAGTATTTCATACTAAAATTTAGACTTCCAGTAGATGTTAACCAAGTATTGTATAATTTGTGAGGACCAGTGATATTATCACTCCTGATAATTGGAAAGATGCACCAGTCTCTATGCTACCATCAATCCAGCAATTGATTTCAAGTGAAGTAAGCACATGGTTGTACAGGTGAGTCGACAAACATTACTAAAAGTTTATCAAAAAATTCTGCCTGGTTAGATCACCCTACTAAGAAATGATTCTTTTTACCTTTCAGCGGTGATATTGATGCAGTGTGCCCAGTAACTTCGACACTGTACTCCCTAGACATTCTCGGGCTACCGACAAACTCCCCTTGGCGGTCATGGTACTCCAATGACGATGAGGTATGAAGTATGAACTAGGCACAAAAGCATGACATAAAATAAATTAGTCTAAACATTTCTTTGCGTGTAGGGTTCTGAAACTGGTTTTATTTCTTTGTGAGATGTCAGGTTGGTGGCTATGTTGTTGGGTACAAAGGTCTGGTATTTGCAACAGTCAGAGGAGCTGGACATATGGTTCCTACATTCCAACCTCAAAGGGCACTCACCTTGTTCTCCTCATTCCTGCAAGGGAAGCTGCCCCCTGAATGACCAGAAGTTGCAATCTTCTATTTCTTTCCCCCTGAATGACCAGAAGTTGCAATCTTCTATTTCTTTTCTTGTTTTTTTTACAGTGAGAGATAGAACAGTGTTCATCAGAAATATAATTGAAATATAGTAACCAGCTGATATCACAGATGAATTGCTTTCATCAAAGGAAATATAGGAAATCGTGTAACAGGAATATCAAATCTAAATGTTAACTAAAACTGGGTTTAGACGAATTTCCATGCCTTTTTTAGGAGAGAATATACATGCCTTTGGGTTGAATCAGCCAATCCCTACCAAAAGTTTAAGCCTAAACAAATCTGGTGAAGTATAATTATTTTGAAATATTTCCATTTTTTTGTACCATATACGCAACTCTTAGGATGCTTAGATGTTTTGAGTTCCACATTTAATACAACAGAATTGTATAAGGTGCACATTTCAGAAATTTTCCACATGTAATTTCAATACATTTCAGTCAAATGAAATGTAAACTTTTTTGCTAAAATGTACAATTAGCTCCCTAACCACCCTGGTGGACGTGGGTTGAATAGCTTCCTAAAGGACCTAAGCTTCATACTTTCGTAGTGTAGGAAGGGCTCCCTCACTGTTGTCTTTTTCAATGGACCACAAGACAATTCTCAAAGTTCCTCTACGCAGCATCTCAACTCTTCACCCAAGCCATCCATCAAGCAATCCAACAGTAGAAGAGGCCTTCTTTTGCGCGATAAAATGTAGGAAGGTTCCTGCCCAATTTGCATCCTACAGAAGTCAAACAGACATAAAAGGTAATGGCTGAAATACCCCAATGAGCATTGGAGAATCCTTTTTGCATGGCACCAGAGTCATGACTTTGATAGTTTTCTGTACTAAGTAAAACTTGACTTGACCACGAGAGTTATTCTTTATTCATAATGCTAAACGTATGAATTTGCAAGGAACCAGAGTACCAGCAGAAAGAAATATTCCTTGCTGCCTTTGTAATCCTTGTAGTATGCACATCTTTCTGGCTCTTGCTCACTTCTCTTTGCCAGTGCGAGTTGTCTTGGAAGGTGTTCTGCATATATGCACTACTAAAAGGTGAGATTCCCTTCCAAAGTTGATGCTTCCTGTCCCAACAACTCGTTTTTGAACTCTAACCCCAAAGTGGCATCCATGCAGTGCATAACCAACGACTGAAAAAGCAAAAACAAAGAAAAGGAGATAGTCTCCTGGTGAGCACGGAGCGGCACACAGCAGGGACAGGTCCGGCAGACATCTGGACCCAGAGAGTCGAGCTGACACCACACCTCAGACATATGCTGGTAGAAGTCATCTACGGTGGCATCGAGCTGCCACCACACCTCAGACATCTGCTGGTAGAAGTCGTCCACGGTGGCATCGAGCTGCCACCACACCTCAGACATCTGCTGGTAGAAGTTGTCCACAGTGGCATCAAGTTGCTGAAGGGAATGCACCTGATGCACGACCAAGAGGTACATAGCATCACTCGTCGGCTGGTAGTGAGCTCGGAGGCGCTCCCACATCAGCTGCATCACCGGCAGCTCAGCCACATCCATAGAGATGGCCACAGGCGTGCTACCCATCAAGATGACGGTAGCACGAGCTTAGGTATCCTGCCATCTCTCATAGGTATGCAGCTCGGACTAGTAGAGCTTTAGAGCCTCCTCCAATGCAGCATTGGCGGCCTCCTAGGCAGCCTGATCAGCACCAGCAGGAAGAGCTGGCAGAACTAGCAGAGTAGGGTGAGGCAAAAAGGGTTGCTCGCCGGTGAGATGGACCCAAAGGCACTGGCTGTTGAGGTGAATCCTTAGATGAACAGCGCACTCCCTGAAGTTCGTCCCGTCGAACCGAACTGAGGGGAGCGGGATGGAGAAGGAGCCTCCAGCAGTAGCCATCAATGGAGACTTGACCGGAACATGAGTCGGTAGGCGGCGACACTCGGGAGCAGAAGCCTCGGGCAGTGGCTCCGGCCAAATCGGAAGTCGGAGAGAAGCCGGAGCCAGAGAAAAGCCGAAACCAGAGAGATCTGGGACTTGCGTGAGCCCTAAGCCCTCCCTCACTCGCTCCCTCACTGCTCCCTCACTCACTCCCTCTTTCTCCTGAGTCTGACAAGCGGACCCCACGCTTCTCCCACCAAGTCGGCCGACTTGCTGCCGCCTGGTCGACTAGTTGACAGGTCGCACAACTTACCCTGGCAAGTCGAGTCGCCAGGCCCAGACGGTTATTCTCCACCGACTTGTGGACTAGTCGTCAACTAGTCGATTCGACGACTTAATAGCCATGCTCTCATCCTTCCTCGAAGGAAGGCTTCGGCAATGATATCTAATGAGCTATCAGGCTGCACAGCTATCATGTTCAGTATCTCCCCCCAATTTCTATGGAATGATAGTGCCATTCATAAGGCCTAGTATATACTAGCTTGGCTTTAGTTTAGCTTTCCTGCGCAACAACGATGTAATCACGCTCTAAATCGA
Organism: Ampelocalamus luodianensis; assembly: GCA_036346255.1. NCBI lineage: Eukaryota > Viridiplantae > Streptophyta > Magnoliopsida > Poales > Poaceae > Ampelocalamus > Ampelocalamus luodianensis. The sequence goes on from CM070622.1 coordinate 35,545,003, forward strand.
GAGCCTTACAAGTGTATCGGAGAGTCGGCTTAGCTCTCCTATGTACTAGCTAGCATAAACTCAGGTGGTACTGTGGAAGTACTACTACTAGATCCTGAACAAAATTTAACTCCTTGCCCATCTCCTGGATTGAACACGCACGCGAGTACTGTACACGGCGTGCCAAATCCTTAAGTATCATCAGATTATTCCTAGGCGAATCCACCCAATCGAACTACTGATTACAAGCTTGACGTGGAGAATCACACGGCATTCAGATAGGGAAGGGAAACAAAAAAGAGGAGGGGATCGAAGGGGTATCAGCGAAGTGAGGTCGCGTCGTAGGAGGAGGGGAGGGGAGGGGAGGGGAAGGGGGCAGCGAACCTTGGAGGATGGCGCGGGCGCCGCGCGGATTCGCAAGGAGGAGCGCATGGGTGAGCGACGCGATGGTGTTTGGGTGGTGCAGGAATCGGCCTTTCGTCTTGACATCCAGCGTTTCTTCCATGCGCGTCGCGTAAGCGTATGCGTCGGCGTCGCCCCGTCTCGTTGTAACGAACCGATCGCAACTAACAATATGCATTCACGATCGGAAGCATTACATGTTCAGAACATTGACGAATGACGAAGAACAGAGATGAGAAAGAGGAGGCAGGGAAAATTGCTATTCCTTTTCATCGATAAACCTTAACGTTTCCACGACTCCACGAGTACATACTTCATACCCTCGTAAGTTTCACTGCCATGTGGGCACCATCACCCGACCCACACACACCTATGCAATACTGGGATGGAATCTATCTTCTTTGTAGTCCCACCGCCAGCGTCTTTCTCCCCTGTCAGCTGGGCCTTCGACTTCATCTTCAACTGCTCAACACCGTCGCCCCTTGTGTCCAGCACCATGGAGCATGGGGTTGTGACACTCATCCCCCCTTGAGCCGAATCTGGTCCCAGATCGCTGCATGAGGAAACCGGCTGTGAAGCACTGAATAATCTTCCCAAGTTGTGCAGTCGGTCGGCAGAGTCGACCATTTGACCAGAATCTGTTGGATCGCCGAACTGCCCTTTTTCACCAATCGTCGATCGAGAATTGCAACTGGTTCTGGAGTACCGATAGTCAAATTAACCACTGTATCCAAATCTTTGAACACAGGAGAGTAGTTGGGAGTAAACGGCTTCAGTTGAGAGACATGAAAGACCGAATGAACTGCACTGTGGTCTGGTAAGTTGAGCTTGTAGGCGACTGCACCAATCCTTTCCAACACCGAAAATAGTCCAAAATACTTGAAAGCTAGCTTCTGGAATGGTCGATTGACCACGGAATGCTGAGCATAAGGTTGAAGTTTTAGGAGCATCTATTCACCGACCTGAAATTGTCGGTCCTGACGATTTTTTTCGGATTGAAGTTTCATGCGGTTTTGTGCTCGAGCTAACTGAGTCTTGAGCATGTCAGTATACGATTGACGATCCCGAGCCATCTCATTAGCCTCAGTGGTTGACTGAACCGATAGATTAGGTAGCACACCAAAGTTTGGTTCAACGCCATATAGAGCCTGAAAGGGTGAACAACCCAAGAAGGAATGAAAGTTTGAGTTGTACCAAACTCAACCATCGCCAACCAAGATTTCCACTTCTTCATACAATTATGGACTGCACAACGCAAATACATCTCCAAACACTGATTAACTCGTTCAGATTGCCCGTCCGTTTGAGGATGATACGCCATGCTGTAGTGCAACTTGGTTCCTACTGCCTGAAACAGCTCCCTCCAAAAGTTACTTGTGAATATTTTGTCCCGATTCGAGACAATAGAATGCGGCACTATATGTAATTTCACAATGTTGTCTAGAAAAACGCGAGCTACTTGCGAAGCTGTAAAAGGATGTCGTAGAGGAAGAAAATGTGCATACTTTGTCAATCGATTGACAACAACCAGAATCACATCGTAAGTTTCAGATATGGGTAGCCCTTCAATAAAGTCCATAGTTAGATCTTGCCAAGCCCCTTCCGGAATAGGTAATGGCTGTAATGAGCCAGCCAACTGTGATGTTCATGTTTCGCTTGCTGGCATATCTGACACTGTTTAACATACTCTTCCACTCCACCCTTAAGTCCATACCAATAAAACAGCTTCTGAATACGGTGGTAGGTGGCCAAAACACCCGAATGTCCTCTGATGGCAGTCTCATGAAAATTCCTGATAAGTTTAGTCCGTAAGGCTGAATTAGCTCCAATCGAAATCCTTCCAGTATACTTAATTAAACCATGTTCCAAAGCATAATCCTTACTGTCAGGACTCTTAATTGCCAAGGAAACGAGAAGCGTTTGAGCCTCGGGATCCATCTCATACGAATTCAAGAACTCCTGTACTCAGTCAGGCCGACAAAAGGAAATCGCATCCAATTGCAAGAGATGACTGACCCGAGAGAGGGCATTGGCTGCACCATTGTCCACGCCTCATTTATACTGAAATTTGAACTACAAACCCACTAGCTTGGACATGGCCTTACGCTATAATTCAGTGCCCAAGGGCTGTTCTTCGAGAGTACATAAGCTTTTGTGGTCAGTAAGTATCAAGAAGGGGCCCTCTCTGTAGATATGAAAGCCACTTATCCACTGCCATGATAATAGCCAAAAATTCTTTTTCATAGATGGATAGTCGTTGATTCTGAGGGCCAAGGGCTTTGCTGAGGTAGGCAACTGGGTGGCCTTGTTGCATCAACACTGCGCCGATTCTCGTGGCATAAGCATCGGTCTCCACCGTAAAGGGCAATTGGAAATCGGGCAGGGCTAGAACTGGTGTGTTCACCATGGCTTGTTTTAGAGTCAAAAAAGCTGCAGTTGCCTGCTCGTCCCAGACAAAATTCTTCTTCTTCAAGAGATTAGTCAATGGTTTGGCAATCAGACCATAATGCTGAACAAATTTTCTGTAGTAACCCGTAAGGCCCAAAAAAACCTCTCAGCTCTGTGACTGTGGACGGCTGCAGCCAATTATCCATTGCACATGTCTTTTTCGGGTCTTTAGAAACCCCTGCATGTGAAATCACATGCCCAAGATACTCGATGCGATTCTGAGCAAAAGAACATTTGGACAGCTTAGCGAACAACTGATTTGTACACAGCACCTCCAATACAGTTTTCAGGTGGTCAATGTGATATGACAACGTACGAGTGTAAATTAAGATGTCATCCAAAAACACGATAAAAAACTTGCGAACATAAGGAGAAAAAATGGTATTCATAAGACATTGACATGTCGTCGGGGCGTTAGTGAGACCGAAAGGCACAACCCGGAATCGAAAATGTCTGTGATGTGTTTTAAAAGCTGTCTTCTCCTTATCACCTTCCCTCATGCGGATCTGATGGTACCCTGAACGTAGGTCAAGCTTAGAGAAGAACTGCGTACCCGATAGCTCATCCACGATCAGTAGAGGAAACTTGTTTTTGACAGTATATTTGTTGAGACAACGATAATCGACACAGAATCGCCAACTAGCATCCTTCTTTTGAACGAGCAGTACGGGAGAACCATAAGGACTCATGCTTGGTGTTATCACTCATGTATGCAACATGGCTATCACTTACCTCTTGATTTCGTCTTTCTGTAATGGTGAATACCGGTAGGGTCGAGAATTCACTGGCGGTGCAGCCAATTCCAATGTAATGGCATAATCGTATTATCGGTGGGGTGGCAGATTTGTAGGTTCCAGGAATATGGCATTGTACTGTTGTAGCAATGATTGGACTGCACTGGGCATGACCAACGAGTACTCTGGATGCATTGATGCTTGTTGCTTGAGCACTGTGATAGACCAGATTTCATTGCCAATGGACCATTTTTGTAATTGTTTAGAAGACAATTCTGTGAGGGATACCTGTCTTCTTGTCTGAACACCCTAAAGACAAATGTTCTTGCCTTCATACATAAACAACAATGTCTTCTTACTCCAGTGACAACTCATTGGACTATAGAGTTCCAGCCAATCCATGCCCAAAACGGAGTCATAAGCTCCTAAATCCAAGACCCTCGTATCAGTGCGAAAAGTGATTCCCTGAATCCACCAATTCAAAGCTGGGACAATGATGTCACATTGTAATCGGTCACCATTTGCCACCTGAACTGTAACTTGTGGAATTGCTTATGTGTGGAGGTATGTACGTTGAAGAAACTTCCGATCGACAAAACTATGCGTACTGCCCGAATCCACCAAAATTAGCATTACCTGGTTACCCACCAAAGCTTAGAGATGAATGGATTTGATTTTCGCTGTCCCCACGATAGCATGAACTGAGAGTTTGAAACATTCTTCGTCGGATGGTACTTCGGTCAAATCGAGTGCCCTCAAAGTGTCATCCTGTAATACTTCACTGAAATCCCCAACCTCAATCGTGAGCAATTGCAGTGGTTTCTTACAGACGTGGTCCTTGTTGTACTTATCACCACATTTAAAACATAAACCATTGGCCCTCCGATAATCGCGTAATTGGCGCTCGCGCCAATATTCATCATACCGCTTTACATTCTCTGCATGAGCGATTCTTTGTTGTTAGGCGATTCTCGATTTGGTAAAGGCACTATCAATCTTTATGTCGTTGTGGGATGGTACCGTGGGCGACTAACTTCCAGCTCTTCCTCCTAAATACGAGACAACACTGCTGCCCTAGTGACAGTAGCCGACGCTTGTAAATGGGCGGCACCGTGAATTTCATCCTTCAGTCCAAGCAAAAACTGAGTAACGAAAAACTTGTTGTCAAGATTTGCATCCAGGGCCAACAAATGATACATACTGGCTTCAAATGTCGTCCGGTACTCCGCAGCAGTGGTAACTTGCTTGAGTTGGAGTAATTTGGTCATTTGCGCATCATACTCAACCGCACCAAATTCTTGTTCGACGACCTGACAGAATGCATCCCAACCCAGTAATACGTGATGCCTTTTGTATGCCTGTAATCATAGCGCTGCATGTCCATCCATAAACATTGTGGTTGTTGACACCCATTGCAGCACAGGAACGTGATACATCTCAAAGTACGTACGGCACCGGTCCAACCACAGGCGAGGATTTTCACTGAAGAATTTGGGAAAATCCAATTTCGACGGCTTGATGAATCCGCCAAACTCCACTGGTGACGTAGAAGTAGTAACTACCCCATATGATGAGGAGGTGTTGGTCGGCTGATGTAGCAGAGGGGACCGTGGTTCGTGAGTACTCCTGGGGGCACCAATGTCGTCACCTTACCCTGCTCAGTAGGCAACCTCAAGGTCGGTGGTGGTGAGGGAGGAGGTGGTCGCAAGGTAGCGGGGACGGTGGCAGAATCGGAGAAGTAGATTGGCGCAAGAACTCCGCCTGCGATCACTTGACTTCATCCAAACTATCTTGTTGGATTCCCACTTGTTGTCCCAGATTTTTCACCTCTGCTGTCAAACGATCGAGACGCTCGGCTTGTCCATCGAAACAAGCAAGGATCTCACCCAATGTTTCTGAATCTGGCTGGTGTTCTCCATCACTGTGATTACTTGACGAACTTGTAATGAAGGCTTCGTCGGCGCCGTGATGAAATCTTGACTAATCCACCCTAGTGATTGGTATTCGGAACCACTTAGGTTACCAACCCTGTCCAGGGATTTTACAGATCAATCAACCGAACCTATGGTAGAATCAGTGGCTTTGATACCAGATTGTAACGAACCGATCGCAACTAATAATATGCATTCACGATCGAAAGCATTACATGTTCAGAACATTGACAAATGACGAAGAACAGGGATGAGAAAGAGAAGCAACAGGAGGTGGGAAAGTAGCTATTCCTTTTCATCGATAAACCTCAATGTTTCCACCAGTACATACTTTATACCCTCATAAGTTACACTACCATGTGGGCACCATCACCCGACCCACACACACATACGCAATACTCAAATGGAATCTATCTTCTTTGTAGTCCCACCACCAGTGTCTTTCTCCCCTGTCAGCTGGGCCTTCGACTTCATCTTCAATTGCTCAACACCGTCGCCCCTTGTGTCCAGCACCATGGAGCATGGGGTTGTGACACTCGTCTGTTGACCGGAATAACCGGACCGGACAATGGTTTGTGCGGATTGTTCACAGTTTTCCACTAGCGAACAACCACAATGAACAGTCATGTTCATAAGCTCTCTTTTTAAAAAAATTGTAACATCCCAATTCACAACTGTGTTTCAAATGCAAATGTGTATAAATTTAAAACTTTTCTTACATTTTGTATTTTCTGTATGTTCTGAAAAATTCTTGTAAAGGAATTAGGGAAATACAAATCATAAGCCACTTGTGACCTAAATCTGGACCTTTCGTAAACTTTCTTGTCTAACCTTTTGATCATCCTACGGAAATATTTTTCCTAAGTTCTAGGGTTAATGTGTGACACCTCTGAAAAATTTATAATTTTTAGAAATTGTTTGAATATTGTAAGAGGCAGTCAAACCAGTTTGACCCTTGGTCAAACCCTAAAACAAACCTTGTAGAATTTCTGGAGAAAAGTTCTCTGCATAAACCCCTCTAGAAAATTTACACAAGGTTTATCCTGGAATTAATAACCTCCAGTTAAAATTTCAGAATTTTTGGAGTTAGTTTTCTATCTCTAAAAATTTCCCAAAGTTTTTAGCCTATTTCTAAAATCCTAAGTCAAAACTGTTAGACTCAAGTCGGACTCGAGCCCAACCTCCATTTCGGGTGCGACCCAACCATTCCCGCACCCTCCCGAGCCCCTTTAAGCGTGCACTCAATATCAGCCGTTGGATTTCCTCTCCACGACCTAGATCTAGGTGACTTTCGGACCCCTCCAAACGCGCCAGCACTTTTCAGCCATTGGATTTTGATCCAACCATCGCGGAGCGTACCCCTTCACGCTCGGTCGCCTTTTAACAACTGGCTCGAGCCACTTGGTTGGACCTAACTAATTCATTTTAATTCCTTTTTAGATGATTCCAACTGTGTTAAATTCCTGTTTAACTGAAGTTTAATCTAAAAATATATTTAGACTTTGTTCTGTGCTAGAAAATTTTGTAAACAATATCAACTTGTTTCAGCCATTATTGAATATTCCAGAAAATAATTTAAAACTTGTAAAATGCATAACTTTTTCTGTATAACTCTAATTTGGGCAAACTCAAGTTTGTAAAATCCCTCTGTTAGCATACTTTAATATGGAATAGGTTTTGTTCATGTATGTATCTCTGAAAAACAATATGTTCTAGTTTTACAACTTAGGAAAATCATAAGTAATTGATTTTAACTCCAAATAAAGTAAACTCAGTTTTGCTAACCTTAGGATGCCAATATATACCTACCATAAAAATTTCAAGTTCCAGATATTTCTAGAAATTTATGCCATGAACAGTACCAGTAATTAATTTAGTTTGAATTTCTAGGCTGAGAGAATTTGTTTAGGCCATAACTTTTTCATGCTTAGTCCAAATTGAATAATTCTTGTTCCTAAATTTGTCTAAAATCATACCCTTGCTGTTGTGTAAATTTCATGAGAATTGGATAACTTTTGTTGTTGAGATTTGTTTGGTGTTCTTCGTTCTTATTGGTTTTTCGCATTTTTGCGATAGGTTCCGACGATTGTGTTGATTACGTGAGTGATCCTCTACAGCAAGAAAGTGATCTCCATCAAGGCAAGCAGATGTAGCATCATTTGATCATATTGCTCCTACTACTTTTAAATTCTAATATCTTGTTTGCAAAAACTAAGTATGCATGCTTCTTATGTCAAAGTTAATTTTTGTCAATTAGAGGTAGCTAAGCCTATTGCATTGTTGCCTTGAAATTGTTCACCCCTACCACTGCCATAGGTTATTATCCTCACTGGTGAATTAGAGCCCGGTGAATGATTTATGGTCTTTTGTTGTCTTTGCGATATGATGCTTAGCAATGCTTAGTTACCGGTAGAATTGAGCGGTTATCGACTTAGTCGATAACCTTAATCACATAAACTTATTATGACTCTATGTTTCAACCTTTGTGCTATGTTTATTTGTGAAAACTAAAAATGAAAACAAAATAATTTGGACTTGGGCACAATGGTAAGATGGTGTGCTTTTGGGTGTGACTGGAATGGTGCCCGAGTCAACAAGGACCGAACATCTTGTTACACTAAATCAAGCATTCTTTCGTGCTAACCACACTAGAGATATATGGGACCTCTCTTAACTAAGTATTTTGGGGGGTGTTAATTAATGAGTCGCGTGGTGGGTTGCATATGAGATATATGCAACATGGACATGTTTGTGGGGAGGGGAGCACCCGCCGAGGCTGGTGTATCCTACTCCACGTATGGGTCCTTGTGATCCATATTTCGCCGGCAGATCACTAAGGGTTAACCCCCATACGTGCGGCTCTTGATTAGCTCAATCCATTGGAAATATCTCGTATGACTTAGTCGTGCCGGCATACAAAAGGAAGTGTGCTTAATAGCTTGGCAAAAAGGCGGTCTGAAGTGTGGGTACATTGGTACACCCCTGCAGGGTTTGATCTATTCGAATAGCCTCGTCTTAGGTTATGGACACGCTTGGCAAGGTCTTTCAAGAGTTAGACTACAACCTTTTAAATTAGAACTTGATGTGGGTGGTACGAGTGGGTAACTCGTGCTATTGTTGTGATGGCAATTGGGTTAGCCATCTCCAGGATGTCCTTATGTTATTACTTATTGTCTCGTTGTTATTTATGCAAATAAAATTCAGATTGTTAAAACTGCCTTCAAACTATTACTTATTGCAAATAAAACTTGCTTTATGCTGAAAATAACCTTTGAGCCTTCTCCTTTGATTAAAGCCTGCATGTAGTAGTATCTAAGTTTGTTACTCGTAAGTCTTGCTAGTACATTTTTGTACTCATTTGCTTTGTTTATTTGTTGCAGAGGAGGTTGATCCCTAAGGGATCAACTTTGGTGAGTTTTGCTGCGGTGTGGACGACTAGCTTGGCGTCCCGGTCGGATTGCCTTGTGGGTGTATGGCAAACCGGTTGGCTTTTGTCTTAGCCATCTTATGGCATTTTGCTTCCGCTGTTGATTAACTCTTTTTACTTGTCTTGGTCGGTTGGCCTTTCCTTTGTAATAACTATTATGTATGTCTTTTGCTTGTAAAGTTTAAACTTCAGTTATATGTGTTGTATGGAATTGATGCAAGGTTTTGTAAAAGGGTGTGTATACTACAATTCTGGAAAGTATACATTTTCCCGAGACACGGTGTATTTTGTTTGTGATGCTAGAGTCAATGGAAGGCTGTCGGGACCCGAGTGCGATTGGAACCCTCTGTATATCTTGCACTAGTCGAGATCACGCTAGTGCACAGAGGTTAACACAAGTAAATATCGATCCACACAAGCGATAAATAAAGTAAACGATTAGTTTGAATAACAAATAAGGGTTTTGACCTTATGGTCGAGTTTACACTTATTAAGCCACGCAGGGCTAACAGAAATAAGCAGCGAATGAACGGAAAACTCCAGCGTAGATACCACCAATTCACCACAGCAACCGCGGGATCCGGACCTTAACGAGCGATCACCTTTAGCGAACTCCTCCTCAAAGCGTGAGACTCCCCTCTTACGTAGGTTTGGCGCAAGTTTTACAATAAGCGTGAGTACACAACCGTACTCGCAAATCATACCACGAATGCAATGTATAAATGCGAGCTTATTCCAAAGGAAATGACACGTGGTTATTTTGCAGAAATGCAATATTTGCAATTGAATACGAATAATAGATTGAAAGCATAATTCAAAGCAAATAGACAATATTAATTTAATAATTGTTTTCACAAAGACACACACTAAACAGTTTATTTCACATAGCCATATGATTGAGGTCACACGCTCCCATTCCCACATTTTATGAAAATCTAACCTCGTGTGAAATCCCGAGCATGTCCATGATCATGACGACGCGCTATTCGAATAGATTGATTTAACACTCTGCAGAGGTTGTACACTTTACCCACAAGATACAACTAGTGTAGCAAGCACCAATCGTAACAAAACAGTTCGGAAACTTCATCTCAAACATTGACATTCCCAGTGTGCTTACAAACCGCTATACCAGCTCACATAAAATTAGTATAGCACACACCGCTGGACAGGGAAGACGAATCGTCCCGCGATGCAACCACTAAGTAGTCACATCTCCACCCTGTCACATAGCCTAACCTATCCACCTGAACATCAATGCCGAGAATCCATAACTTACTGTTGGACCGAAAAGGCGACTAGAGGGGGGTGAATAGGAGCACGATCTCTTTTTCTCCCAAAATCAATTCAATACGAATCTCACTCCAATAGCTATGAAAGCTATGAAGATCAATCAATCATGCACAGCGGAAGACTTGTATTGAACCAACTCAAAACCCCAAAGTAAAATCAACACAAAACCAAAACACGAGGCTCAGGCGGTCGACCTCTCACGGGGCGGTCGACCGATCCAAGCTGTGATCGACCGCTACCTCGGCGGTCGGACCTATTTCACGGAGGTCGACCTGCGGTTCGATGAGCAGAGAAAACAGCGGAAACAACCGAAACGCAAATTGATCAAACTTTTGATTCGTGCATCCAAACTTCGTGAAATTTGACACACACCTACCTAAGTATGTCGGGAACCTATTCCAAGCAATGATCGTGATAATTCTTGCCAAGATTCGACCTTCTACAGTTTGAGCGAAGGTAGGTCAAAACCGAGTCAAAACGAAAATATGATCTTGAGACTTGCTCGTGAGTGATTGATGATCTTGATGATCCTAGATGTATTCTCACACGTCACGACAAGCTAAATCACCTCAAGAAACTAAGCAATAACTCATGGATCAAACAAAGACTCAATTCATCAAAGAGAAAGAAAGCATATGAACTCACTTTTGAAGAAACTTTCTTTGGATTGATTTGATCCAGTTCTGACCACTCCATCAATGGATGACAAAGACTCAATACATGAGCACGAATCCAATCCAACTCTCTAGAACCCTAACCTCCTCTCCTCCTCTCCTAAGCAAATTAGGGTTTCTAAACAATGAAACGTCGAAGGTCGGAGAAAGGTGCAGCCACCTCCCTCCTCTATTTATAGTGGAGGCTTAGGGTTTCTAATAGAGTCTCCTAATGGGCTCCGTTAAGGCCCAAAACAAGCGGGTGACACACGCACACATTTTAAAGCGCCGTGTTCATATTGTGCGAAGCACTCGCTGCTCGCCACGTGTAGGTTGATCCAACGGCTCTCATCATGTCGGCAAGTCTCTCCCATCCGCCCCACCGAAACCACCATGGCACTTGCACCGCCCCGCGCGCTTGATTCAACGGCCGCACCGAATCGCCGTTCGGTCACCTTTGTCCATCTTGCACCATGCTTGAGTCCAATGACTTCACCGGCATCGTCGATCGTTTTGAACCTCGCTCTCCAAGCCTAGTCCGATCATCCTCGCCGTTGACCGTCGTTGACCACCAAGCAACCTGCACAACAATAGACAAGCAAATCGAATTCGGGAACAAGTTCTTCACAACTTGACCCACGTTAGTCAAAACATGCATCATGCAACACATATGCCATGAAATCCACGAACTTGACCTAACAGCAACCATCGCCGCCACACGGCGACGACTTAGTGAAAACCGGTCGATCGCCGGCCTTGGCGGTCGGCGCCATCGCCGGCCCGACCGCCAATGTAAGGCGGTCGACCGCCACAAAAGGACTTAGCCGAAATTTCAACGCTGAAATCCGCAACCTCTCGGAAATTTAAAACGAATAGAACTTTTGACCGAAGCTCCAAAATTATGGGACCAAGTGCGAGAATCTCCTCACTTGCCTACACCCTCTATTTTTGGCCCACCTCAAACTCCAAAGTCACTCAACTTGCCGGTCCGATCGCTCATCAGGCGCGGCCGGATCGCTACCAAATCGGTCGGACCGCCGACCGGCGGTCGGACCGCCAAAGACGAGAACACCGAGGCATGGCGGTCGACCGCCACCAGGGCGGCCCGACCACCGAGACCGACAGAATCGAACTTTGCGAAAACTCGTGTTTCGCAAACCTTCAACGTCATTGCCAATTGACACATCATCCTAAGATCATGAGCATATCCCCATGATATCCACAATCTCCCTTGATGATCACATTGGCAATTCCCAACAAATGCAAGTTTTGAGGTTTGAAAAGTAAAACTCAACGTTTACGCGCAAAGGCACAACTTGGTCCAAATGCAAGAGAAAGCAATGGAAATGACCAAGTGGCTTGAATAGCATCGGCAAGTGAGATAAGGCAAAGAAAACAAGAAAGCTTCAATTTCCAAAGAAGAGTAAAAATCTCACTTAAGGTCCATATGAAAGAACAATTGTTGAAATGACCTTTGATCATGGTGAGGATCAAGAATTGCAATTCAAGTTCGAGAAAGAGCAATAAGACCAAAAGAATGCAAATAAGAAACTCCCCTCACTATGATCCTCAAATTTGAGAAAATTTCAAATTCTCCAATTTTCTCCCTCTTTTAATACTTTTCCTTTTACACATCTTGAAATATCTTCTCCCCTTTGACAATGGAGTCATCAAGGAATCACGCCTTCCTCTCATCCAGAGATAACAAATGCGAACGAGGAAAAACATAAGAAGGAGCATGCATGAAATGTAATGAAGTGGCTTCATATTTTGTATTTTTCAATTTTGGATTACAAGAAGCTTTGGAGATTACCCAAAAGAACAAGCTAGCATCTCAAATTTTGCATAAACACCATATCAGCCTGAATGCGCTAGCAAGATCATGATAAGACATATATAACAAAGCTAAAGCAGGAAGACTCAAAGTAAAGCAATAAATTTTAGCATTTTAAGCAACGCTTCAAATCTAGCAAGTCCATCAACAGGAATCCTAAGATGATACTAGCCATGTCAAAATGTCAATGTGAGACCAAGACGCTAACAATGACCACATTAAGAGACAAACAAGTCCTGAATTGAATAATTTTGCTCAAATTGTCTCAAACGCCCATTTTTCAACAGATTTTCATTTGCAAAGGAATATTGAAGTTGATGAAAGGTATATCTTAGTGAAGAAGATCCTGGACTAGGAGCCATCCACAAACTCTTCCTAAGCTTCTACCCATTTGATAATTCATTTTCTTATCCACGTGCTAGATCTCAAACCTTGCCGCGACCATCTTAAGCACAAAAGGCTTAAAAGAATGGTCTAGATCATCCAAAACTCCCCCTGAGGTCATGCCTAGTGCAATGGCAAGCCGTCTCATGAGAAAGAATTGGTGAGATCAGTTTTTTCGCACAAAAGAGACCTCCCTTTTTTTTCACAAGAGCAGATTTAGATTCTTAAAAGAACAAGAAGCTCAAGTAATGATCAACACTAGATTGAAGAGCTAACACCGCAATTTTGACAGGGCCAATGTCACAAAAGGAGCACTAATTTCGCAACTAGCTAAAACATTCACAAATTGCAGTTTTTTTTTTAGTTCAAGTTGTCTTAAAGTTCTAGCTCATTCAAAGAAAGACTTAGCTACACATGTGAAAGCATGATAATTCTAGCAAGTCAAAGAACTAAACATGGCATTGAGCGTAATTGAAATACTAAAAGCTCAAAAGGGTAATAAGCAAAGCTTTATCAATTTTAAAGACAAGGTAAAAGCTTATATTACAATGCATCTTTTGGTTTTTCATATGAATGCAGATGAAACAATGAGATGCACACAAACTTAAAAAGCCTAAAAGATCAAAAGATCAAAAGAAGATCAAGAAAAGATCAAATGAACAAGGTAAGATCAGAAAGATCAAACTCCCCTCAAACCAAACCGTAGGGATAAATTACCCTAACTCACTTCTCAAGGTGGCAAACCTAGTTGGATCTAAAGGCTTGGTGAGGATATCACCAACCGAGCCTCGGACTCACGAAATGCGGCACAATATCACCCTTCTCGACATGATCTCTAAGAAAGTGATAGCGAATGTCTATGTGCTTGGTCCTAGAGTGTTGCATGGGTTTTTAGCAATGTTAATTGCAGAAGTGTTATCATGAGAAAGAGGAACACTATCAAATGCCAACCCAAAATCCTTAGAGTGGACACCATCCACAAAATCGACTACAAAGAACTAGCAAAGACTACATATTCAGCTTCAAGATGGATTGTGCAACTGAAGATTGCTTCCTAGAAGACCAAGAGACAAGAGAAGTGCCTAGGAAGTGACAAGTGCCTAAGGTACTCTTCCTATCTAGCCGACAGCCCGCAAAATCAGAATCTGAAAACCCCCGAATGGACAATGAAGATGAGCAGGAATACCAAATGCCATACTGGAGGGTAGAGTGTAAATACCTGAAGATGCGCTTAACGGCTTGGCGATGGGAAGTCCTCGGAGACGCCTGAAACCTCGCACAGAGGCAGACCGTGAAGTGGATGTCCGGTCTTGAGTGTGAGACCCCGGTTTATTAAACTTGTAATACTTAACCTTCCTCTGGTTCTAGTATCACAAATAGAATAATCCGCGTCTCGATGAATATGTGCCTCCCAGAACAAGCAGCACACATACATCATATCCAAGCATGCATCAATTCCATACAATGATTATAACAAGTCTACCAAAGACATACATAATATAAGTTATTACAACACGGTGACGGCCAAATGACATAAGTAGCAAATAAGTAACAACGGAAGCAAAAGTTGCCATAAGATGGCTTAAACCAAAAGACGACCAGGTTAGCCACATAACACCACAGGGCAACCCAGGGCCGCCAAGCTAATCGCCTCAGTAGCGCCACAAAGACAACTCACAAAAGTGAGGTCCATCGGACTCACTATCATCCTCTGCACAACACAAGCGATGCGGTGAGTACAAAAATGTACTGCAAGACTTACGAGTAGCAAGCCTATACATAGCTACATGAAAGTGTATTCAAAGGAATGTGGTTATATGGTTCTTTGGACGCATAAAGCAAGTTTCATTTGCAATATTGTAATAGATTGAAGCAATAGTTTGTAAAATCTGTTTTAAGCATTTAAATAACGTGAGTAAGCATAAGTAATGTGTATCCACCTAGAAGTGACTTTCCCAAAGCCACCACAACATAGCATGAATCCACGATTCATACCACCATCAAGTTTTAATTGTAAAATGTTGTAGTCTAACTCTTGAAAAGCTTATCCAAGCGTGTCCATAACCTATGACGAGGCTATTCGAATAGTTTTAATCCTGCAGGGGTGTACCAATGTACCCACACTTGGATCGCCTTTTGCCAAGCTATTAAGCACACTTCCTTTGGTATCTTCAGCACGGCTAAGTCCTACGAACCCTTTCCAATGGAATATGCTAATCAAGAGACGCACGATAGGGGTTAATCCTTAGTGATCTGCCGACGAAATATGGATCACAAGGACCCATACGTGGAGCAAGATACACCGCCTCGGCGGTGTTCCCCTCCTACAAGCGTGTCCATGTTGCATATAATCAAATATGCAACCCACCACGCGACTCATTAATTAACACAGCCCAAAGTACTCGGCTAAGAGAGGTCCCATATCCTCTAGTGTGGTTAGCACGCACGGAATGCTCGGATAATGAGATACTCACAAGTAGTTCGGTCCTTAATTGACCCGGGCACCATTCCAATCACACCCAAAAGATCACACCATCTTACCATTGTGCCCAAGTCTAAATTGTTTTCATTTTCAGTTTTAGTTTTGCAATTTAGACATAGCACAAGGCTGAAATATACAGATTATAACAATTTGTGTGATCAAGGTCATCGACAAGTCGATAACCGCCCATTTCTACCGATAGCTAAGCATGGCTAAGCATAATGACACGTAAACTACTAAGTGACAAGGGTCCATCCAGCGAACCCAAAATCACAGCAAGTAACCTAGGCTCCAGTGGTAGAGGAATGAACATCTCCTACTGATAATGCATCTAGTAGGCCAACTACCGACAATAGTTTAAAACAACATAGCAATGCATACATAGAATTTTGCAAACAATATATTAGACTTTAAAAATAGTAGGAACAATATGATCAAATGAATGCTACATCCGCTGCACTCGGTGAAGTGCGAGGATCGATGGTTCTTTGTGGCTCAATATCAAGATTAATAATATTATCTTCGGAACCTAACGCGGAAAGGCGATAAGCAAATAAGAACGAAGAACACCAAATAAACTCCAACAGCAAAACACATCCAAATCTAATAAAATTTATACTACAGCTAGGGAATGATCTAAGACAATGATAGGAACCAGAATTATGCAATTAGAACTAAGCATGCAAAAGATATGAGCAAAGTTCTCTATCTCAGCCTTATAACAATCTAATTAATAATTAACACTGTTCAAGGCGAAATTTTCCAGAATGATCTAAGGTCTGAAATTTTTATAGCAGGTAGATTATGACATCCTAATAACAGCAAAGTTGGATTTACTAAATTTTGGAGTTATACACATTTACTTATGATTTTTCTAAGTTGTAAATCTAATACAAATCATTTTACAGAATTATGAACATGCTCAAATCCTATTTTATATGAAAGTATACTAACAGACGAATTTAACAAAATTGGTTTTGCACAATTTGGATTTATACAGAAAAAGATATGCATTTTCAAGATTAAAACTATTTACGGAATATTCAAAATGACAAATCGAGTTATTCCTAGTTACACAATTTTCTGCTACTGCAACATGCTTAAATCCATTTTTATAATAAACTAAAGTGGCAACATAATTTATTACCGCTGGAATAATCTAAAAGCGATTAAAATGAATTAGTTATGAGTTTCTAAAGTTTTTACATCATTCTCAGTTGATAAACAAATACTTACCGAAATATAGACAAACTCCAATAAAAGAATAAGACGTGGACAACTCCCAACCCTTGATCTAAAATCCTACGGCTCACACGCTAAAAAAACAGACGCGACGCATGAAACCTAATCGGAGCCCACCGTTGGATCAAGATCCAACGGCGCACCTGAGTGTATGCATTCGGACGGTGCGGTTGCATACACGATCTTGGCCGTTGATCAAAAGATCGACGGTCGAGAACGATCAAGGCATCCGAAGGGTCCGACGCACACAAAGATCCGGGCGCGAGATCTAAAATGAACAGTAGATATTGATCGCAGTTCAAAGGGAGATGCTGACACGTGGGACCGCATGTCAGTGACTTCGAGTCACCCACGCGCTGGTTTAACCCACGTGCACAGTGCACTGGGCCCACTTGTCAGCGATTGAGAGTGGCGGTTAAGACCAAATTAATGCCATTAATGATTAACCTTAAATAAACACTAATGACTGCTGAAATTTGATTTTAACCCCTCGGGCCCACAAGTCAGCGACCCAGAGGTAAATTCCGACAACGATTAAATGCCGACACATTCAATTAACCAATGATTAATCTTAATGATGTCGGAACAGTGCGGGATTGAACCAGAGAGCGATTTAAGGATATTGGGCCCACTGGTCAGTGGCTCAACGACAATGATTAAGACATAATTAATAACTAAAGATTGTTAATTAATGTGTCCTAATTAAGTGACGAAACGGAGTCTGCGTCGCGGCAAACCCGAGCGAGTTCAACGGCAAATCGCCGGCGACATCACATGCATGGCGCCACCAAGAACCAAAATGGATTCGCAATAGCACAACGAATCTAATGGTAGCATTCTCGCGTGGTGAGGACTAGAACGCCGCTAGCCGGAAACGAAAATGGGAGCTTTTATCGCTAAACATGAAAATAGCGAAAGCTCATTGCGGACCTAGGATGCGGTGCGAGCCACTAAGGACTAATAAGAAGCTACCTTAGTGACAAGAAGCTTCAAAGATGGCCGGAGATGCTTGATCACGGTGAAAGCTCGCCGGTCTTGGAGAAGAAAACCCGAGATAGATACCCTGAGCCAAATGAGTGATTCCAAAGCATCAGTATAGCTTCATAATGATTCACAGAAGCTACATGAGCAAGTAATTAGAAAATGGAGCACTCACCTGAGCTGAGGAAGAAGATGACCAATTTCGGCCGAATTTGAACAAACCCCAAATTGGACAATTCCTGAGAATCAAATCCAAAAATAAGTGAGGGGAAATGTTCAAGGAAGTAAATAGATAAGGTTAGGGCAAAGAAACGTGAAGGAGGACCACTGGAACACCACGAACACCAATGGAGCTCCACGGGTCAACAATGGCGATTTGCCATTTTTGAGGTGTTAAGCTCCAATATTGAGAATGAAGCTTGATGGTGGTCTAAAGAAATGCCAGGAGGCATTGAGAGTGCTTATAAAGCCATGAAAGCATTAGGGTTTGCATCACCCCTCTTTCGGGCGGCAAAACACAGAGCACAATGCGCGGCCGACATGGAAAAGATAATAGCTGGTGCAATAGGGCATGGCATGGCCGAATGTGTCTCCCACGACCCATAATGTCGACTAGGGCAGCCGTAGGGAGCATGAAATGACATCTCCATGCCTTGCACTGTTTTCGCACGGCGGGAGGTTGAAGATGACCAGCGCAAAAAGCTCGGGCGGTTCAGAGCCCCACGATCTAAATTGGACGGCTACGAAAGCGCCACGCCTCCGGGCTTTAAAACACAACGGAAAGGTTGCGAGCCTTAGGATCAGAAACGAACGGCTCAGATTGCCCCACGTCGCAAACGCGATTTACAACGGAGGGACAAGCGGACGTTGGATCTTAATCCAACGGCTCTTATTCAAGAATGCAACCGGAGGGTCCGAAGGGTTCGGGAAATCTCAACGGTTGGATGGGAATCTAACGGTCGACAATCAAACTTGCAACGGAAGGTCCGAAGGGTTACACGCGCGGCCGTGCGATTCGATCCAACGGTGGAGATCCAACGCGTTTTAAAGAGAGGCTCGGTGCGGTTAGTTGATGGACCAAGTCAATTGGCTCGAGCCCAGTCGACTCGAACCCAAGTAACGATAAAACCAAGTTTGACTTTGAAATAAAACAGAGACTTTGAATGATTTATTTGAGGTAGCAAATTAACTCCAAAAATTATGAAATTTTACAGAGCTTGCTAACTCAGATATTAACCTTGTATAAAATTTTCAGAGGTTTTTATGCTGCGAATAAATCTCCAAAAATTCTGCAAGGCTCTGTTTTAATGTTTGGTGAGAGTCAAACAGGTTTGATCCTCTAAAAATATTCAAACAATTTCTAAAATTGTGAAATTTTTCAGAGGGTCACATACCATCACGAGACTTACGAAAAATATTTCCAGAGGATGATCATAAGATTTGACAAGATTGTTTTTGGAATAACAAGATTTGGATCAACTAGACTTGTGACAATGTATTTCCATAATCCCTTGTACAAGAATTGCTTGGCACAACAGGAAATACATGATGTAAGAAAAAGTTTTAATTTCTACTGATTTTCTTACATTTGAAACACAAGCCCAAGATTGGGATGTTACATTGAGGCCGTCAGGTACAGAAGGGAGCCAATCATGCTGCGGTACTCACGTTGATCCACAGCTTCTCCTTCCTCATCTGGATCCAAAACAGTCGAAGTCGCCATGGGAGTGGCGATCGGCTTGCAGTCACCCATCTCGAAGCGCTTGAGCAGATCCTTGGTGTGCCGTCGATGGATGAAGATCCCTTCCTTGCATTGCTTGATTTGAAGCCCCAGAAAGTAGTTGAGTTCTCCCATCATGCTCATCTCAAATTCCCTGGACATTATCTCAGAAAAACTGGAAACAAGAGCATGAGAAGAACCACCAAAGATAATATCATCTACATAAATCTGAGCAAGCAGAAAGTCATTGCCACGCCTAAGGATGAACAGGGTCTTGTCTACCTTACCCATCTCAAAATCATTCTTAAGCAGAAAGGTCTTAAGTCTATCATACTAGGCTCTAGAGGCTTGCTTAAGACCATACAAGGCTTTGGATAGCTTGAAAACATGATGTGGATGCTTGGGATTCTCAAAGCCTGGGGGTTGTCTAACATACACTTCCTCCTCTATAAAACCATTCAAAAAGGCACTCTTAACATCCATCTGATATAATCTAAAGCCCTTAGAAGCAGCAAATGCATGCAGAATGCGAATGGCTTCCAATCTAGCAACAGGAGCAAATGTCTCATCAAAGTCTAACCCCTCAACTTGGCTAAAACACTGAGCTACTAATCTAGCCTTGTTTCTAACCACAGAACCATCCTCATTTTGTTTATTTTTGAACACCCAACGGGTTCCTATCACATTATGACCACTAGGAGGTTCTACTAGATTCGGACCTTATTCCTCTCAAAATTCTCTAACTCCTCATGCATGGCATTGACCCACTAGAATCGGATAACGCATGTGATATATCGCGGGTTCGAAAGAAGCAACAAATGCGAGAATGAGAGTAGAGACTTGGATCGTGATACAGAGCGAGTGACTCGCTCATTAAGATTACCAATCATCCGATCCGAGGATGATGCCTCTGAATATGAAGTGGAGCGCCCGGGAGACAATATCTCCTCAACCTCCGCAGTATCGTTGATGAAGAAGATGCGCAGAGCCTCAATTGGAGGTGAAGCGATGCGTGCGAGTTCTCGGAGCTTGGACAGAGCCTCACAAAGCAGCAGTGGAGGACAAGTATCGACCGTCATCATCTTCCTCCACAAAAATGCTTTCACACCTGTATTACGAAATGTCGGATCTAGCTACAGGCTAGTCTCATCAAAAGTGACATTGCATGTCTCTGGACAATGTTAGTTTCAACATTAAAAACCCGAAAACCCTCGAATGTGCGGGATAACCTGAAATAAACCATCAAAAGTTCTTGATTCAAATTTATCTAGATTTCTGTCTTAAGAATGAAACACTTAGCTCCAAAACTCGAAAATGAGAAAGCAGAGGGTTTTCTACCAAAACGAAGCTCATATGAAGTCTTGCCCAAAGAAGGTCTCAAGAAGACACGATTTGCAATATGGCAAGTCAGAAATAGCTTCGCCCAAAACCTCCTCGGTGTGCTATACTCATCTAGCATTGTCCTAGCCATCTCGACTAAGGTTCTGTTTTTCCTTTCCACAACGCCATTCTGGTTGAGGGACGTGTGGAGAAGAGAACTGATGCTCAATTCCGCGCTCAGCACAAAAAGAGGCAAACGAGGCATTCTTGAACTCCGTGCCATTGTCACTGCGGATCGCTCTCAAGGCACCAGAAAATTCAGAAGCCAAACGAAGAACAAGATCACGATAAAAACCAAAAGCTTCATCCTTCGAAGCAAGAAAGAACACCCAAGTGTATCTCGAAAAATCATCAACTATGACAAGAATGTACCACTTGCCACCAATTTACGAACCTAGCGGGACCAACGGTATCCATATGAAGCAAGCGTCCGATCAGTCGGTCATGACCAAAGTCACTGAAGGGTGTGAGGCGGCAACTTGCTTGCCATGCCTACGAGGCACATACTGACATCCTTGACGGCTTTGAGTTTGGACAAACCTCTCATGAGATCAAGGTTGCTAACTCGCGTCGATGATCAAAACCAATGTGCCCCAAAGCGTCGGTGCAAAGCGAACTCGTAAGAAGGTGTAAACAAACATTTAAGAGAACCAGCAAGAGATTCAGAAAAATCAGCTCCAAAGATCCTAGCAACTCTATAAATCCCAAAAACGAGCTCACCAGCAGAATCAAGCACCCGACAAGCATTTTTCTTAAATATAGTCTCATAACCATCATCAAGAAGCTGTGAGACAGAGAGTAAGTTAAACCTAAACTTGTCCACAAGGGCAACGTCCTTTAGGATGGAATTGTCGTTCACCCTGATTGTTCCTGTTCCTTCAATCCGCCCTTGAGTATTGTCTCCAAAGGTGATGAGGACATCACCTATCGACCGCGTGAAGGAGGTGAACCATTTTGAGTCTCCGGTCATGTGGCGTGAACAGCCGGAGTCGACGAACCATGTGTCCTTCCTTCCGCGGTGATCCTGAAAATCAAGGCACAAAAGAACGATGTGTCTCAATACTGGGGTTAGTTAAACATGACTTGGGAACCCAGTACTGAGACACACGTCTGCGAGTAGTATGCAAAGCAGAAGTGCTATCCTTGATTCTATTTGAAATTCTGTTGTGAGCAATGGTTACTCTAACATGAGAGTTATCCTGTCTAGGAGCATGAGCATGCCGGTGAAGTCCTTGGCCTTCCCCTTCTTGTCTTGAGGGAGCTCCTCCTCCTTGTCCTCCTCGCTCCTGGAGTCCACATCACTCAAGGATCGATCTCCAAGAGCGGCAAGAACCCGGTGAGCAGCATTCCTGAGCTTGGCATCATCAAACCTGGACTTGCGCCCCTGAGGCTTCTTCCAAGCTGACTTTTCATCCTTGTGGTTGCTCTTACCTTTCAGCTTGGGGCAATTTGCCCAGATGTGATTAAGCTCTCCACACTCATAACAAGTCACAAGGCCGTCTCTCTTTTTATTTCTCATATTGTTGTAGGCCCGTGTGAACTTCTTAATCAAAAGCGCCATCTCAGGCTCAGGAATACTCTCAAGATCCTCTTCTTGGATGGCAGATAAAGAAGCAAGTGAAAAACCAGAAGAAGACTCAAATGACCCATCAGAGGCTCTCTTGAGCGGGTCTGCTACCAAAGCCATATTACCTTTCTTTGAATGGTCAGCTTTCTGGATCTCATGAGTCTTGAGCTTGCTATAGAGCAGCTCCAAAGTCAGATCAGAAAAGTTGACATTTTCCTGAATAGCGGTAGCCTTTATCTCCCACTCCCTGGTGTTGATTGCAGCCAGGAGATGGATGGCATTTTCAGACTGAGTAAATTCAATACCAACAGACTTCATCTGATTTATCACTGTGTTGAAGCGACTGAAAATGTCATCGATGCTCTCACCAGGACGCATCTCGAATTTGTTATATTCTCTCTTATAGACCTGCTGACGCACTTGTTTGATTTGGGAAGAACCCTCATGATAGGTTTCGAGAGTCTTCCAAATCTCATGTGCAGTCTCGAGATTGCAAATCCTATCATATTCCTGTCTACCAAGCCCACCATACAGAAAATTCTTTGCCTTACGGTCATTAGCCAAAAGAGCTTGAAGTGGCGAGCAACCTCGAGCAAGATTAGCGACCTCGAGCGACCTCCCAAATACCTCGTGGTTCGCTCTCAAGAAAGACACGCATGCGGTTCTTCCAAAAGGCATAGTCGTGCCCATCGAAGATATGCGGTTTGGAAGAGTACTTATCCATCGCCAAGTTCAGTGACCGGTTAAGATCAAGAATGAACTAACCGGCTCTGATACCACTTGTTGGACCGAAAAGGCGACTAGAGGGGGGTGAATAGGAGCACGATCTCTTTTATCCCAAAATCAATTCAATACGAATCTCACTCCAATAGCTATGAAAGCTATGAAGATCAATCAATCATGCCAATGGAAGACTTGTATTGAACCAACTCAAAACCCCAAAGTAAAATCAACACAAAACCAAAACACGAGGCTCAAGGCGGTCGACCTCTCACGGGCGGTCGGCCGATCCAAGCGATCGAACCGCTACCTCGGGCGGTCAAACCGACTTCACGGGAGGTCAGACCTCTGGTTCGATGAACAGAGAAAACAGCCCGACAAACCGAAACGCAAATTGATCAAACTTTTGATTCGTGCATCCAAACTTCGTGAAATTTGACACACACCTACCTAAGTATGTCAGAACCTATTCCAAGCAACGATCGTGATAATTCTTGCCAAGATTCTGACCTTCTACGTTTGAGCGAAGTTAGGTCAAAACCGAGTCAAAGCGAAAATATGATCTTGAGACTTGCTCGTGAGTGATTGATGATCTTGATGATCCTAGATGTATTCTCACACGTCACAGCAAGCTAAATCACATCAAGAAACTAAGCAATAACTCGCGGATCAAACAAAGACTCAATTCATCAAAAGAGAGAAAGAAAGCACATGAACTCACTTTTGAAGAAACTTTCTTTGGATTGATTTGATCCGTTTACTGACCACTCCATCAATGGATGACAAAGACTCAATACATGAGCACGAAATCCAATCCAACTCTCTAGAACCCTAACCTCCTCTCCTCCTCTCCCTAAGCAAATTAGGGTTTCTAAACAATGAAACGTCGAAAGGTCGGAGAAAGGTGCAGCCACCTCCCTCCTCTATTTATAGTGGAGGCTTAGGGTTTCTAATAGAGTCTCCCTAATGGGCTCCCGTTAAGGCCCAAAACAAACGGGTGACACACGCACGCATTTTAAAGCGCCGTGTTCATATTGTGCGAAGCACTCGCTTGCTCTGCCACGTGTAGGTTGATCCAACGGCTCTCATCATGTCGGCAACTCTCTCCCATCCGGCTCCCACCGAAACCACCATGGCACTTGCACCCACCCCGCGTCGCTGATTCAACGATCGCACCGAACCGCCTGTTCGGTCACCTTTGTCCATCTTGCACCATGCTTGAGTCCAATGACTTCACCCGCATCGTCGATCGTTTTGAACCTCGCTCTCCAAGCCTAGTCCCGATCATCCTCGCCGTTGACCGTCGTTGACCACCAAGCAACTTCGCACAACAATAGACAAGCAAATCGAACCGGAACAAGTTCTTCACAACTTGACCCACGTTAGTCAAAACATGCATCATGCAACACATATGCCATGAAATCCACGAACTTGACCTAACAAGCAACCATCGCGCCACACCCGCGGCGACTTAAGTGAAAACAGGTCGGGCGGCCACCTTGGCTTGGTCGGTCCGCCATCGCCGGATCGGCCAGCCAATGAAGGCGGTCGGGCCGCCACAAAAGGACTTAGCCGAAATTTCAACGCCGAAATCCGCAACCTCTCGAAATTTAAAGCGAATAGAACTTTTGATCGAAGCTCCAAAATTATGGGACCAAGTGCGAGAATCTCTCACTTGCCTACACCTCTATTTTTGGCTGACCTCAAACTCAAAGTCACTCAACTTGCGGTCCGACCGCTCAGACGCCGGTCGGACCGCTACAAATCGGTCGATGCCGACTGGCGGTCGGACGCATCGCCACAGAACACGAGGCATGGGCGATCGACCGCCACGGCGGCCCGACCGCCGAGACTCGACAGAATCGAACTTTGCGAAAACTCGTGTTTCGCAAACCTTCAACGTCATTGCCAATTGACACATCATCCTAAGATCATGAGCATATCCCCATGATATCCACACTTACTAAGTTAGGCCCGCCCCATACGGGCATGTGGTCGCATAAGAAGGCTCGAGTTCAATGGCGCACAAAGTTAAGTCCTTAATTGACCAAGGCAAGACTTCCATTTTCTAACTAAGTCACAAAGACCATCATTCCCCTCACATAGACCACCATGTCACACGTCTCCACCACTTGCCTCGGTCTAAATCCTTTACCACCCGATTGGTTTTAGTGCAACACATGCCATCACGAAGTAATAACACATAGCACACAGTTTTACACAAAGTTCCATAGTCACTTAGTCATAATTAATATTTGCAACTTACATATGATGTGAGACTCGTAGCATGGCTAAGCAACTGTACTCGCATCTAACCAACCCACGTTGGTGCTATAATAATACCAACTAATAACCAATCTAGGGTGACAAGGAATGATGACATACAAGGCCAAAGTGTGATAGCAATTTGGATAATAACTATGCCCAAAGTATTTAAATAAATAATTAAAGTAGAATGCATTAATTTAACACAAAGTAATTTGAAAACTGGGTTCAAGATGATCAAAGGTATGACTTGCCTTGGAAAAGGTCTATGTACTGGTCTTGATCTTGGGGTGCTCCTTATTCCACAAAATTCCGCGACGACTCGACGTCTACTCGCAAAGGAAACAAAAACAAACAAAACAAATAAATAACAGAGGCAAAACAAGCTCCAAAAATTAAATAAAAATCTCAGATAAATAGATCTTGAATTTATACAAATTTAGGAATTTGAATGGGCTCAATCGGAGTTAGGATGCAAAAGTTATGAGCTTTGGAAGATTGGAAATCTAAAAGAAACCCTAATTTGGATTTTTCTGGAATTTCCGAATTATTTCTCTAAAGAAAAATCGGAATATTGCGCAACGCCGACGTCACCGAGGGCGTTCGGACGGGGTGGCGATTGGCACGGCAGTGGGTCCCACATGTCGGGCGCACGGCTCCGCAGTGGCCCTGGTCACCGAGCCTCGGCTGGGGACCGGTGGACCGAGCCACGCGGCGCTGATGGAGATGCTGACCCGGTGACACCTGGCTGCCACGCCTGCACGATGCCGACGCTGGCACCGACGTGGACGGCAACGTTGCCCATGCCGACAACGGCGGCTCTGGACCCGATGGTCGTCGGTGATCGGCAGCTCG
This sequence comes from Ampelocalamus luodianensis, assembly GCA_036346255.1. NCBI lineage: Eukaryota > Viridiplantae > Streptophyta > Magnoliopsida > Poales > Poaceae > Ampelocalamus > Ampelocalamus luodianensis. The sequence goes on from CM070622.1 coordinate 35,571,300, forward strand.
CCGGCGAGGGTGAGTGGTACCAACATGTAGCTCTTGTTATTGCGAACCTACTGATGCAACTCGGGGTGATCGGGAGGGACGGTGGCGACCGGCGGCGAGCTCAGAGCGGCGGAGGGCTTCGGTATTGTCGAACGGCGGCTCCGGTGATGTTACGCGGCGAGGACTCGAGGTAGCCTGGCGCCACCGAACTCGACGGTGCACTCGGTGGCGACGCGGCGACACTGGCGGCGGGGCAACCGACGAAGAACAGAACGGCGGCAAAAACCGTAGAACTCCAATTGCGGCGGCGCTACGGCTCGGAAGGAGATGAGGGTGGCGGCTCTGGGTTGCGGAGGACCGTGCGGCTTCGGGTGCTATTTATAGGGTGGGTGCCGGGATAAGGAATCCTAAATCGGGATTTCTCGGTTGAAAACGAAGCGGGGATAGAGTTCGTTTCGATCCCGATTGAGAGTAGATACGGGCGCGGGAAGGTTAGAGATAGAGTTTGGCAAAGAAATCCGGAGGTTTTTAGTTAGGAAAGTCCGTTGTCGGACGAGGCTTCTAGAAGCTCCAATGGCGCATCGCACGACTCGTGCTCGGGAAGAAGCGGCGCGAGACGACGACGACTTGCGGGCCCACGTCGCTGCGGGAGGAGCGCATACATGTGCAGGCAATGGCGGGAGATGGGCCAAGACAGTGAAGGAATGGGCCGAGTTAAGGAATTCGGCCCGATGGGATTTCTGAGATTTTAAATAGGTTTTCCAACTTAGAAAATACCAGAAATTCAAATAAGCAATAGAATATAGCAAATGAACTCAGAAAAATTCTAGAAAAATCTAGAAATTATATCTGAGCACACAGAACCCAAATAAAATAGTTTTGGCTATTGTTCAAGTTGGGATTATTCACATTAAATGTTTTTTATTGTAAAGTCCAATATTAAGCTTTTGAAATTAAATTCAAATAAAATCCAAATGGTGAATTTTCTCCTACTAACTATTAAAAGATTTTTAAGCTCAAAATTGGGATGTTACAAACCTCCCCTTAAAGGAATCTCGACCCGAGATTCAAAGCTAGCTAGAGAAAAGGCTAGGAAACTCGGCTTCGGCTCTTCTTCACGCTCCCACGTTGCTTCCCTTCCGAGTGGTTGCTCCACCGAACCTTGCAAAACGAGCAGTCCGCTTGTGAGGCGCTCTGCGACATCCAACATCTTGACCGGCCGCTCCTTGTAGGTAAGATCCTCTTTCAACTCAATTGATTCCAACGGGCTTGCTCTTCCGCACACGAAGACACTTCTTCAATGCGAGACATGAAAGACATCATGTACTCGCTAACGATCGCGGTAGCTCCAAGCGATAAGCAACTTCTCCACGACGTTCCAAAATCTTGAACGAACCAACATACCTAGGGCAAGCTTCCTTTGGCATGAAACCTTTGACACCTCGGCGGGGTCACTCAAGATAAACGAAATCTCGGGTTCAAAATCGAGATCTCGACGACGATTATCGCGATAGCTCTTCCGCTCGGTCGAGCTATCTTCAATCTTTCTCGATCATGGCTACCGCTCTTACGCTCTCGAATAATGTCGGACCAAAAGCGATCGCTCATTGCTTTCGACCAATTCAACGGGGTTCAGCAGGCACGGCCATACAATGCTTCAAATGGTGACATTTGCAGACTAGCTTGGTAATCGTTGTTGTACGAAAATTTCGCATACGGTAAACTTTTATCCCATCGGGTAGCATTAGCTAGAGCACAAGCCCTCAGCATATCCTCCAATATCGATTAACTCTTTCACCGTCCATCCGTGCGGGTGATATGCGATCAAGTTCGATAGGTACCCAATGCTTCATGCAAACTTTGCAAAAAACGAGGTGAATCGGGATCCTCTATCGACACTATCTTCTTGGGCACACCGTGCAAACTAACAATTTCGCCATGTACAACTCGCAAGGCGTCTCGAGTACGTGGTTTTGATCGCGAAAATGGGCGACCTTGGTCAAGCGATCAACTATTACCCGGATCGAATCAGAATCCGATTGAGTCTTGGGTAAATCGGTAATGAAATCCATACCGATCTCTTCCCACTTCCATTCTCGAATCTTCGCGGATTGCAAAGCAAACTCTGGTCTCGTGTTCGCTTTACTTTACGGATGATGTCGCACAAGGCAACGAACTCTGCGACTTCGCTTCAAATTTGGCCACCAAAATTTAGTCTTAACATCCTGGTACATCTTGGTACTTCGGGGTGAATCGAATATTTTGAGTTATGAGCTTCCTTTAAGATTAATCGTTTTAGACCATCGATATCCGTACATGATATCGACCATTAATCCGAGTATGTCTTGATCATCCTTGGTGAAATCTTTGAATTTCCTCTGTCATTTTGACCTTGATTTCGACAACACAGGATCCTTTGGTTGTGCTTCACGAATTTGCTTCTCCAGGGTAGACTGTACTTCCAAATTGGCTACAAATCCTTCGGACACAACTTCTAGCTTTAGCTTCTGAAATTCTTCATGAAGTTCTGGGCAACTTCTCTTTACTTCCAAAGTATTGCAGTAACTCTTACGACTTAGAGCATCTGCAACTACGTTGGCTTTTCCGGGATGGTAGTGGATTCCAAGATTATAATCCTTGATCAATTCTAACCATCTTCTCTGTCTCATGTTCAAATCTGACTGGGTGAAGATGTACTTTAGAATCTTATGATCTGTGTAGACTTCACAATGATTCCGGCGAGGTAGTGACGCTAAATTTTTAAAGCATGCACTACGCGGCTAATTCCGCATCATGAGTAGGGTAATTCTCCTCGTGAGGTCTCAATTGCCTTGACGCATAGGCGACGGCTCTTCCTTCTTGCATCAGGACGCATCCTAATCCTTGACGCGAAGCATCACAATAGATATCGAAATCCTTGCGAATATCCGCGAGAATCAAGATCGGGTGAAGTCAAACGCTTCTTGATTCTTGGAAACTTTCTTCACAGCCGAGTCCAAGTGAACTTTTCTCCTTCTTCAACAATTGCGTAAGAGGCTTAGCAATCGATGAGAATCTTCGATGAAACGGCGGTAATAACTCGCCATTCCCAAGCTCGCGAACTGAGTCACGGTCTTGGGCTGCTCCGATGTAGCATCGCTTAACTTTAGGGGTCAATCGCTACTCCTCTGCTGTCATCACATGACCAAGGAAATCAACTTCCTTCTTCCAGAAATCACACTTACTGAACTTGGCATACAACTGATGCTCTCTGAGTTTTTCCAATAGTGGGAACTTGGCATCCTTAAATGTTCGGCGTGTTCTTCCTCCGACTTGGAGTACACCAGAATATCATCAATGAACACGACTACAAACTTGTCCAAATATTCCATGATTACTTTATTCATCATGTTCATGAAATAAGCAGGGGCATTAGTCGGACCAAAGGATATGACTAAGAATTCATAATGTCCATAGCGTGTTGAGAAAGTGGTCTTCGGTATATCCTTAGGACAAATCTTTAGCTGGTGGTAACCTGATCGCAGGTCGATCTTCGAGAATAATCCGGCTCCTTTCATCTGATCAAATAGATCATCTATCCGGGGTAGTGGGTACTTGTTCTTGATGGTAACCTCGTTGAGAGAACGGTAATCAATACACATCCTCATACTCCCATCTTTCTTCTTGACAAATAACATTGGCGCTCCCTATGGCGACGAACTAGGTCTCACGAAACCTTTCTCAAGAAGTTCTTCTATCTGCTTCTTCATCTCTACCAATTCATCGGCTGGCATCCGATAAGGTCTCTTTGAAATTGGTGTTGTCCCTGGCACTAGGTCAATGACAAACTCAATGTCACGATCCGGTGGCATTCCTGGTAACTCCTCTGGAAACACATCTGGGTATTCGCTGACTACTGGTACTTCTTCCAAGGAAAGGGTCTTCAAACTGTTTACTAGCAAATGTCCATCACGAACTGAGGTGGCTAGAAACTCTACCTTGTTTCCTTTGACATCCTCGACTGTTACGGCTCTTCGGCCACAATCTAGCACGGCTTTGTGCTTAAATAACCAATCCATGCCAAGAATGACATCTAGGGTTTGGGTGTCTAGGACAATTAGGTTGGCTAGAAACTCAACTCCAGCTATGAGTAACTTAGCTCCTAAACATCCCACTCTAGTACTTAGCTCTGCTCCAGGCGACTGGACTAACAGAGTATGCTTAAGTTGCGTAACTTCCAATTTATTCTTGGTTGCAAACATTCCAGAAACAAATGAATGCGAAGCTCCGGAATCAAACAAAGCGATGCAGTATCGAGTTAAACAGAAACTCACCCAGTACGATGTCCGGTGATTCCCGGCTCCTTCAGAGTGACGTGGTTGACACGGCCTCGATCACGATCGTGGTACTCCTCCCGCTTGACCGCAACTTGTGACGCTCCCGATTGATGCACGTGCTGGTGTCTTGGATGGCGAGCTCCAAGGTTGAAGCGTCATTGGAGTGATTGTTCCCCTTTGCGGACATCGGTTGGCAAAATGTCTGGCCGACGACAGCGTAATGCACTTTGTGCGCTCTGTTGGTTGCTTCACGAATTGGGGTTGACAGTGCGGGGTTGCGGAAGTTCGGCGGTGGACGGGTCTTGAAGTGGGTGCAGTGCTCAACGAAGTCCGAGGTGGAAACCGTTGAACTGCGGTCGCATCGTTCTTGCCCTCGCCGTGATTGATGGTTCCCTTCGAGCCATCCGGCGTTCACTGTTATCCTCCGTTCCTTGCGCTTGTCCTCCAAAACAAAGGCTTTGTTGACCAGCTCTTGGAAATCAGGAAAAGTATGGGCGATCAAACTGACTTGTAGTCTAGTGTTTAGTCCCTTCAAAAAGCGACTCTGACGAGCTTTGTCCGTGGCTACATCTTCTGCTGCGTAGCGAGCTAGCTGAGAAAACTTGTTGAGATAGTCAGACACTGACATAGCTCCTTGCTTGAGAGTGCGGAACTCATCCTTCTTCAGATCGATAATGCCTTCTAGTACATGATACTGGCGAAATGCTGCAGAAAATTCCTCCCAGGTGATATCCTGTGGCGTCTCATGGGCGGCACAGAAGTTCTCCCACCATTCAAGCCATGTGCCCTACATCCGTGAGTGGCATACGTAACCTTTCACGGTCATTTGACCGGGTGATCGCAGCTTTCTTTCAATAACCCCGAGCCAATCGCCCGCTTCCCACCGGAGGCGTGTCAGGAAAATGTTGGTAGACGAGTCCTCATAAATTACGCAAGTTTGGATGGTCCATGGTGACCATGAGCGGTTGGGCTCCATATCGTTGATTGTTGTTGTTGTTGGTCCGTTGTTCATAGCTTGCATCCGAGTCATCATAGTATTCATCACCGAGTGAGTGCCGCCATGAAAGCTCCAAAGTTACGCAAGTCAATTGGAGGTGCTTGTGGCGTAAGCGCTCCTGCGGTGGTTGCTCATTGCTTCTCGGTGCGTGATCGACGAGTTTGAATCATCCGCGAAGCTCCATGGGTTAGATAAGGTAGCAAGCATAAGATAAGTTGAGAACTAGCGGGGCGAGTTAAACCCAACAAAACACGACTCAAGAAACTCCAATGAAATACCTTTATTAATTAGGGTCTTAGCATGGTGCAACAAATGCCTAAGGGCCTTTATGCTCATACTGCACACAAAAAGAAACACGACCTAAGCACACAAAACTACCGCCTAAAGGGCGACTCACTAAATCAAATCGCTAAGCCCAAATCGAACCGAGACCAACTACTGAGAAAGCCTCCACAACCGTGGCGACGCCCCGACGGCCAGACTTCGGAAGTGAGCGGCATCTTGGCAACCGATCCGATGCCTCGAATCGTGCGGCGAGAGCAGGCGTTCGGTGCTGGTAATCGCTCCGCTAGCTCCGCTGCTCCTCCGCTCTGCATCATCCTCTGCTCAGCGGGCCTTCCTCGGATCTTCTTCAGAATCCTCCTCGGGGTCTTCCTCTTCTTCGGGGACTTGGTCGCAGAGGATCTCTTGCGAGTGGCGACCTTCTCTTGACTCTGCAAGGCTTCATAGACATGATCCAACTCCGTGATGGTTCTCTCCAAGGCTTCCTCCTGGGCGGCCACAAACTGTGCGAGGTGCACGACTGTCGCGTTGCTCTCTCCTTCTGTGGACGGGTAGCGTGCTGGCAAGTCCACAGCTGCAGCTCTGGGGTGGTAACGGAAGACGGTATCCTGAAGCTCCCGTGCGTAGATGTTGCAGATACGCAGCATGGCCAAGCGCGACGACTCCTGGATACCTTCTAGCCAAGTGATCTTCCTCACAGAGACGTGCGAAGGTTGGCTTGCCTTGTCGTTCCTCCTGGCGTAGATCGTCAGGCGACAAATAACTCCACGGTTTTGTCCATTCACTAACCAGTTGTTGCAGACATACAGTGGACGATCAAAACCTCCAAAAACCTGGAGCAACTTCCAAAGCTCGGCGGCATACCCTCCAATGCGCTCACCATAGCTCCGAAGACGAGGCATCTGTCAAGACAGACGAACAGGGTAAGAGCAACTTTAAAACAGCGGGGAGAGAAGAGATTATAGCAAAAGTTGAGGCGAGAGAGACATGAGAAGAGTTAAGCAATCAATTAACCTTGCAAGTTATTTTTTTTTCTTTTAGAAAATAATTCGGACACTCTAAAGACGGCCAATCTAACTAAGGTCAAGACCTACAGTCAGTATGGCTCTGATACCACCTATGTCGGGACCCAGAATTACGATTCTGGAACCCTCGTGTATACTACACTAGTCCAGATCACGCTAGTGCACACAGGTTAACACGGTAAATATCGATCCACACAAGCGATAAATAAAGTAAGCGATTAGTTTGAATAACAAATAAGGGTTTTGACCTTATGGTGAGTTTACACTTATTAAGCCACGCAGAGCTAACAGAAATAAGCGGAATGAGCGGAAAACTCCGGCGTAGATCCCACCAATTCACCACGGGCAACCGATCGGGATCCGGACCTTAACGAACGATCAGCCTTTAGCATTGAACTCCTCCTCGAAAGCAGGCGTAGACTCCTCCTCTTCTGTAGGTTTGGGCGCAAGTTTTACAACAAGCATGAGTACACAACCGTACTCGCAAATCATACCACAGAATGCAATGTATAAATGCAGGCTTATTCCAAAGGAAATGGCTTCTGTGGTTATTTTGCAGAAATGCAACATTTGCAATTGAATACGAATAATAGATTGAAAGCATAATTCAAAGCAAATAGACAATATTAATTTAATAATTGTTTTCACAAAGACACACAGCTAAACAGTTTATTTCACATAGCCATATGATTGAGGTCACACAGCTCCCATTCCCACATTTTATGAAAATCTAACCCTCGTGTGAAATCCCCGAGCATGTCCATGACCGCGGACGCGGCTATTCGAATAGATTGATTTAACACTCTACAGAGGTTGTACACTTTACCCACAAGATACAACTAGTGTAGCAAGCACCAATCGTAACAAAACAGTTCGGAAACTTAATCTCAAACATTGACATTCCCAGTGTGCTTACAAACCGCTATACCAGCTCACATAGAATTAGTATAACACACATTTGGACGGGGAAGGCGATCGTCCCGCGATGCAACCACTAAGTAGTCACACCTCCACCCTGTCACATAGCCTAACCTATCTACCTGAACATCAATGCCGAGAATCCATAACTTACTAAGTTAGGCCCGTCCCATACCAGGCATGTGGTCGTACAGTAAGGCTCGGTTCAATGGCGCACAAAGTTAAGTCCTTAATTGACCAAGGCAAGACTTCCATTTTCTAACTAAGTCACAAAGACCATCATTCCCCTCACATAGACCACCATGTCACACAGTCTCCACCTCTTGCCTCAGTCTAAATCCTTTACCACCCAGTTGGTTTTAGTGCAACACATGCCATCACGAAGTAATAACACATAGCACACAGTTTTACACAAAGTTTCATAGTCACTTAGTCATAATTAATATTTGCAACTTACATATGATGTGAGACTCGTAGCATGGCTAAGCAACTGTACTCGCATCTAACCAACCCACGTTGGTGCTATAATATTACCAACTAATAACCAATCTAGGGTGACAAGGAATTATGACATACAAGGCCAAAGTGTGATAGCAATTTGGATAATAACTATGCCCAAAGTATTTAAATAAATAATTAAAGTAGAATGCATTAATTTAACACAAAGTAATTTGTAAACTGGGTTCAAGATGATCAAAGGTATGACTTGCCTTGGAAAAGGTCTATGTACTGGTCTTGATCTTGGGGTGCTCCTTCTTCCACAAAATTCCCCGACGACTCGACGTCTACTCGCAAAGGAAACAAAAACAAACAAAATAAATAAATAACAGAGGCAAAACAAGCTCCAAAAATTAAATAAAAATCTTATATAAATAGATCTTGAATTTATACAAATTTAGGAATTTGAATGGGCTCAATCGGAGTTAGGATGCAAAAGTTATGAGCTTTGGAAGATTGGAAATCTAAAAGAAACCCTAATTTGGATTTTTCTGGAATTTCCGAATTATTTCTCTAAAGAAAAATCGGAATATTGCGCAACGCTGACGTCAGCTGAGGACGTTCGGACGGGGTGGCAGTTGGCCTGACAGGTGGGTCCCACATGTCAGCGGCACGGCTCACGGTAGACTGGGTCTACCGAGCCTCGGGGCTGGGGACCGGTGGACCGAGCCACGCGGCGCTGATGGAGATGCTGACCCGGCGACACCTGGCTGCCACGCCTGCACGATGCCGACGCTGGCACCGACGTGGACGGCCACGTTGCCCATGCCGACAACGGCGGCTCTGGACCCGATGGTCGTCGGTGATCGGCGGCTCGCCGGCGAGGGTGAGTGGTACCAACATGTAGCCCTTGTTATTGCGAACCTAGTGATGCAACTCCGGGTGATCGGGAGGGACGGTGGCGACCGGCGGCAAGCTCAGAGCGGCGGAGGGCTTCGGTATTCTCGGACGGCGGCTCCGGTGATGTTCTGGCGACGGCGAGGACTCCTGGCGGTAGCCCTGGCGTCACTGAACCTGACGGTGCACTCGGTGGCGACGCGGCGACACTGGCGGCGGCGCAACCGACGAAGAACAGAACGGCGGCAAAAACCCTAGAACTCCAATTGCGCGCGCTACGGCTCGGAAGGAGATGAGGTGGTGGCTGCTGGTTGCGGAGGACCGTGCGGCTTCGGGTGCTATTTATAGGGTGGGGTGCGGGATAAGGAATCCCTAAATCGGGATTTCTCGGCTGAAAACTAAACGGGATAGAGTTCGTTTCGATCCCGATTGAGAGTAGATACGAGCGCGGAAGGTTAGAGATAGAGTTTGGCAAAGAAATCCGGAGGTTTTAGTTAGGAAAGTCCGTTGTCGGACGAGGCTTCTAGAAGCTCCAATGGCGACTGGCCAGACTCGTACTCGGGGAAGAAGCGGCGCGGAGACGACGACCTGACTTGCGGGCCCACACGTCGCTGGGAGGAGGCGGCACATGCGGCGAGGGTGGCGGGAGATGGCCAAGACAATGAAGGGAATGGGCCGAGTTAAGGAATTCGGCCCGATGGGATTTCTGAGATTTTAAATAGGTTTTCCAATTTAGAAAATACCAGAAATTCAAATAAGCAATAGAATATAGCAAATGAACTCAGAAAAATTCTAGAAAAATCTAGAAAATATATCTGAGCACACAGAACCCAAATAAAATAGTTTTGGCTATTGTTCAAGTTGGGATTATTCACATTAAATGTTTTTTATTGTAAAGTCCAATATTAAGCTTTTGAAATTAAATTCAAATAAAATCCAAATGGTGAATTTTCTCCCTACTAACTATTAAAAGATTTTTAAGCTCTGAAAATTGGGATGTTACAAAGGCTAAGCATTACAAGCTAAATAAACTGGGGTCTCACAAAAATGATTTTCTTACGAAGCAAAAAACACTTTTGTTGATGACCTTTGAAACGGAAACGCATCCTCTGACTTCATGTTGCAATATTATGGTGCTACAATACCGTGACATTGCATAGCAGCCGTTGGATCGAAAACGAGAGGATGAGATCGCGGTGCGTACTGCAGCATAAATACCGCAACAAAAATACTATAGCAGCAACACTTTTTATGAACACTGTAGCAATACGTAGCGGTTGGTCTGAGCCATTTTTCCCGAAATGAACGGCTCAGATCTGCCTAATGTCACAAAACTGTAGCACCATGACATTAGCAACGGAATAGCAGATGATGCATTTCCCTTTGAAACTATCCCACGCTCCCACCCCACGTGTCTTCATGGAGCACGCCCACCTCTACATGGGAGACCGGTCACTCTAGGTTGTTTCTCCTCTATTTTTGTCATCATGCCTCGAGCTTGGTCCACCGCTGTCGCTATGCCCCAAGCTCCAGTGATGCCATGTGCCAACTTCCAACGGTCTACTTGGATCTGTGCGGTGGAGGTGTGTCTGACTTAGATCCATATAGGTTGACATGTCCCTAGATCTAGACGATGTGTGCACTTATGTTGGGGTAGGAGGATCACATCATCGCGCATAGAGGATGATGGCAACAAAGAATATATGTTGTCTGCTTGTAGGTCTATGTAAGTCTTTGATGAGGACATCCAATCGACTTACGGTGTCCAGCAGGAGGTGAGGGAGGAAGGCACCATAAGTGAGGAAGACATACATGCACTTGCCTTAGGTTCGGCCAAGAAAAGACCGACCAAAGACGAAAAGAAGCGAGCCAAAGAACTAAGGTGGTCCAAGGGTGGAGTACCAACCGCATGGGTCTAAGGGAGCTAGGCCCACGGCCCAAGGAGCATGCAGCCAAGCCAATCCAAAATGGACAGCCACGTGGGCCAAGCCAATCCAAGGTGGGCAGCCACATGGGCCAAGCCAAGGGATCATCAAGGAGGCACATGGGCCTAAGGAGGGACGACACACAGCCCAAGTAGGTGTTTGACTAGGCCTATGCGTGATGGAGGGTCATTGGACTCCAACACAAACTCAAAATCTGAATTGGAGCACTCTTCCAATTTCAGCCCAAAGTCAATTCTGGATTTGAAGTGGATTTCAATCCGAATTTGGCCTTATGTGTTAGGGAATTGTGTGGGTTTGCATGCCAAGTATTTAGGCCGGATTATCCGGCCTTATGTGTTAGGGAATTGTGTGGGATTGTGCTAGATTTTTTGCACCCTTCATCGTCTTTGCTCGAGCCGCACGCCGAATCGCACTACCTTCGTCACGCGCGTAGTGCTCGGCCAAAACAAATCTATCCGGCTGCTTAATCTCCAGCCGCAACACACATGCAGCCACCTTTGTGCATCCACGTCAAAGAAAAGAAGCAAGCCACCAGCCAGCTAAGAACAACACCTTCACGTACACAGCCGCCGAAAGAAGCAGATTCTTCCAACACACGCTCGTACGAACAGCAAGCCGATGGAAGCTAGCAACACATGCACGCATACGGTGGAAAGAAAAACAATCTCACGAAATATCCTTCAGGCCTCTACCACATGAGAAAAATCAGCCGCTAGCACTAGATTTCTTCCAGCATCAGCCCCTTATTTCTTCCAGCGGCAACTAGCACAAATCCTCACATACATAAGGAAAAATCTCATGAGAGAAAAACTCACAGCCGCATCAAGCACATGTCAAAAGCCTATGCAGCCGAGAGCACAAATCACATCAAACTGTCGACCCTTCTATTTTTCCCAACCGCCGCTCAGCACACGTCTACAGCCGCCGGCCCTAATCGCCTCTGCCTACATGCAGCAACCCTAGCCAATATATACAGCATAGGACCCCACACGGTCACGTAATCAAGGATGATCACGTAATCAAGAGACCTGGTACCCTTCCTAATACACAGGTTTTCCAATTTATCTCTGCTTTCCAAGTTTGGACACCCCAAAATTATCACATGTTATAGCCTCCGAACCGCACCTCTGTAGCACCAATACGTATCATCCATCTTTGATCTCCAAGTACCCCAACTCGAGCTCGACCATCTCCTCCAGCATCCTCGACCCTTTGGACCATGACTTCGCACCATGTCATCTCCTGATCATCGTCATAGACCACGATCGCCTCCGAGTTACCCTGCACATACAAAGACTAAAACACCATCTTTTTCTAGCACAAGTTCTTCCCAACTTGACCGACATAAGTCCACACACACCACACGCCTCAAATAACATCAATAAGTAACATTATCAATTATTCATCAACTAAAATATTCTAAACCTAGCCACGTGGTCTAACAATCTCCCCCTTGATGAATACATTGACAATACTTCAAAATCGTGTGAGTTGAATTTTGAAAGTAAAGAAAAATATGCGAAAAGAAAGTTTCAAAAACTGCGAAGCAAAGAATTTTGAGAAACCACAGCAGCAATCGAATACTCACCCTCAACACAAAACCACAACAGAAAAAAAAACTCCCCCTCAACACAAGCAGCAAAACTCCCCCTCAACACACGGGAAGCAAATTTCTCCATTTTTAAAAAATTTCTCCCATTTTTCTCCCCCTTTGGCAATATAATCATCAAGAACTTCAGAGAAAGAATAATTCTAAAAAGGAGTAAGGAGAGTAAAAATCAAGAAACTTTGTAGATTATCCAAGTCACTTCACATTAATTTAATAAAGTAACCAAGCCATCTTTTTTAGTAGAGCTATCTAGATCATATAAAGTCATATACCATAGCAATGTCAAAACAAGTCTTTAGAATGATTAAGCAATTTAAATTAATGACAAGCATCTCAACAATGACCAAACCGATTATAAAGAGCACAATGAGATATCACAATGAAAAGGTAAAGCCTAAAAGTGAGCAAACTTTAAATCTAGACGAGCTAGCAGTCTCATGTAACAACCTATTGCTTCACACTAAATTCTTAAGCATGTGGTATGCTTGTAGCATACTTCTTTTCAAAAGTGGCATGCTTGAAGCATACTTCTTTTCAATGGTGGCATGCTTGCAGCATACTTCTTATCATTTGAGTAATTTTTCTATTATGTATATACATAAATATGTATGACATGCTTGAAGCATACATCTTTTCAATTGTCTCTTTCTCATTTTTTAAAAACCTGCCAAATTGAGTGAGTATAAAAGGATTGCAATAAGAAACATACGAGCCTGATAGCCAAGATTTAAAATAAGACTCACAATCAAGCTTCGATAAACATCGCAAAGTAAAAAACTATAATCAATCTAGTTAAAGTATTCCACCATGTTATGCTTTAGTTCAAATGTGGCAAAGTAATTAAACCAGTCATGATCAAAGCTACACAATATATGAATAAATATGATAACGAGAGCTCTACACCTCATTTGATTTTAATGGTTTGGACTTGATGAATTGTTTGACAAGTATAATATACAAAGCTTCTAAAATTTTAAACAACAAGCTCTTCCTCGGAATAAACCCATAGGATGCAACACACCCAACTCACTTCGTAAAAGAGCAAACCGTGCAGAATCAACTGGTTTTATAAAAATATGAGCAATCTATAATTCAAACTCAACAAGATGTAGAGCAACATCACCCTTTCCACATGGTCTCTCAGAAAGTGAAATCTCTCGGAAACTAAGTGAAGAACTCATGTTCTCCAACCTCGTCAGCTATTCTTACATCACAGGAAACATCAATTTCACAGCACTAGGGTTAGTGAAATAAGATTTAGGAATCCAATACTGAGATACACGATGAACAGGAGCAACAAAACTAGAACCAGAAATATGTGTAAGTGAGCGATCAGAGCGCCAAAAAGAAGCATGTCTAACTGCCCCTTGAAATGCAAGCAATGCTAAATGAGAATTATTTGAAATATAACCCATACCAGCACGTGAAACAGATTTAAAATCATCATAAAAGTTCTCTAAAAACCTAGCTTTCGCATTAGTTCTAGGAACAACAAAAAGGAACGCATGTTTTTGTTTTAATGCATTCAATTTTCCCTTTTTCTCTTTCTTAGCACGCCTAAAATAAAATTCATGCAAGTGACCATCTCTTCATCAATAGGTGCAGTGAAATCTAATATAATTAGAATTCTTTTGAGATGATGAGCTAGCACCTACAACATTAGCAACCGAACTTTGCATAAAACCAGCAGATTTAAACACAATTTGTTTGGTTCAAAACTTACTCCAATTTTTCCTGGTTCAAGAAGCTTAACAACCTTAGGAGGATTATTCTTGGCATGCTCAACAAAATTTAATCTTAGACCACGATTTTTCACACTCACTTGTGATTGATCTAGAATCATGTTTAAAATTTTCTTGTCAAAAGAAAATATCTCTAAAGTGTTATTAAGGTACTCATTTTCTTTAGCTAAAGTGGGACAGATTGCGCATTTAATAGGTTAATTCACAAGATTCTTAGAAGCACTAGACCGAGTCAATCTATCTTTTTCAGTAAAATCATTAAGTTGTCTAGTCAATGCTTCTATTTCAATGTTAAGCTTAGGACAGTTAGAGCAAGAAAGTGTCTCATGATAAAGTATTTGTTGAATTGATTCCTGAGATGAATTAAGTCTAACTTCTAGCAATTTACAATTAGAGCAAGCTTTAAATTGAGTATTTTAAATACTTGACTCTAAATATGTAGAAAAACTAGACTTGAGCTTTTCAATTTCATCTTTAGCAAATTTTAATATTTCATCACAAGAGTCATGTGCTAATTTTAATTCATCAAATTTATCAGTTACATCCCTAAGATGAACCAAGTTTGATCCATTAATTGTTCTAGCAGTCTCTAACTTAGAATGTAAAACTTGACAAAACTCACATGATTCATCATCAGGAATAGAAGCTCTAAGTCTATTAATTTCAGAATTTAAGATTTCAACAACAAAATTATTTTCTTTCAATTTATTTTTTGTCTTTTTCAATTCAATAGTAAGTTTAACCAAACTATCTTTAAGCTAATCATATGACGGTCTTACCTCATCGGGATCACTGTCGTCGTTGCTTGCCATGAAACACATGCCCGTGAAGTCATCGCTCTTCTTTTTACCTTTAGAATCATCATCATCGTCGATGTCGTCGTAACTCTCATATTCCACATCACTCAAAGCAAGATGCTCAATAGTCGATATGATCTTTTCAGCAAACTTGCGACGAAAATTGCCACCCTTGGTGTTGTTGTTCTTGGATGGTCGACGACGATAATTCTTGTCTTTCTTGATCACCTTTCCCTTGAGCTTAGGATAATCCACCTTAATGTGACCTAGCTCGCCATACTTACAGCACCTGATCGAACTTGACACGCTACCTCGCTTTCTTATCCTCATATTGTTGAGTGCCTTGTATGCCCGTGAGGATATCAACACCAAATCCTCTTCAAGGAGCTGTTCGAACTGTTCCTCTGAAAAAGAAGACAAAGCAGACACAAGAAAAGAACTTGATGAAGCAGCCTGCACGGGGTTAGTCACAAGTGCTAAAGATGAAGGTTTATCAATCTTAGATGGCAAAACTTTCATCCCATAGGTTTTCATTCTAGAGAAAAGATCATCTATGGTTAAAGTATCTAAATCGACAGTTTGATTGATAGTTGTGATAACCATCAACCACTCAAAAACTAAAGATCTCAAATTTTTAGTTGCATTATCTTCATCAGCAGGAATAACATTAACACCGCGCAAATTACTCATTATTTTCTCAAAACGAGCAAAAAGATCATCAATAGATTCACCAAGCTTCATAGCAAAATTAGAATATTCTTTTTGATAAAAAAATTTACGTACTTTCTTGATTTTAGTGGTTCCTTCATGATAATCGAAAAGAGTTTTCTATATTAAGTGGGCAAAATTAATATGAGCTATACGAGCAAATTCTTTTTGAGAATTCCCTTACAACAGCAAGTTACGAGCTTGAGTATTTAAGTCAACATCCATTTTATTTAGATCGGTAATAGTAACAGGAACCTCATAAGGTCTAAAAACCTTATTCCAAACATCAGTACCTTGAGCCTCAATATAAGCTTGCATACGATAGTTCCAAAAAGCAAAATCAGTACCATCTAGCATAGGGGATGATTCACATACCTCTCTGATGTCATAGCAACTGGCTCTGATACCACTTGTAGGGTTATTAATGACAATTAGAGGGGGGTGAATGATTGTGAAAGATTTTTCGCACCCTTCGTCGTCTTTGCCCGAGCCGCACGCCGAATCGCACTACCTTTGTCACGCACGTAGTGCTCGGCCAAAACAAATATGTCCGGTCGCTTAATCTCCAGCTGCAACACACATGCAGCCACCTGCGCACATCCACGTCAAAGAAAAGAAGCAAGCTGCCAGCCAGTTAAGAACAACACCTTCACGTACACAGCCACCGAAAGAAGTAGATTCTTCCAACACACGCTCGTACGAATAGGAAGCCAATGGAAGCTAGCAACACATGCACGCATATCGTGGAAAGAAAAACAATCTCACGAAATATCCTTCAAGCCCCTACCATGTGAGAAAAATCAAACGTTGGCACTAGATTTCTTCCAACATCAGCCCCTTATCTCTTGCAGCAGCAACTAGCACAAATCCTCACGTACATAAGGAAAAATCTCATGAGAGAAAAACTCACAGCCGCATCAAGCACATCACATCAAAAGTCTGTGCGGCCAAGAGCACAAATCACATCAAACCGCCAGCCCTTCTATTTTTCCCAACTGCCGCTCAGCACATGTCTACAGCCGCCGGCCATAATCGCCTCTCCCCTACGTGTAGCAACCCTAGCCTATATATATAGCAGCGCTAGGACCCCACACGGTTACATAATCAAGGACGGTCATGTAATCAAGGGACCTGATACCCTTCCTAATACAGAGGTTTTCCAATTTATCTCTACTTTTCATGTTTGGACACCCCAAAATTATCACATGTCATAGCCTCCGAACCGCACCTTTGTAGCACCAACACGCATCATCCATCTCTAATCTCCACGTGCTCCAACTCGAACTCGACCGTCTCCTCCAGCATCCTCGACCCTCTGGATCATGACTTTGCACCAAACCATCTCCCAATCATCGCCATAGACCACGATCGCCTCCGAATTACCCTGCACATGCAAAGACCAAAACACCATCTTTTCCTGGCACAAGTTCTTCCCAACTTGACCGACATAAGTTCACACACACCACACGACTCAAAGAACATCAATAAGTAACATTGTCAATTATTCATCAACTAAAATATTCTAGACCTAGCCGCATGGTCTAACAAGAGTCCGAATTGGAATTTGGACTTAGCCCATGAAGTTTTGGCCAAACTAGAGGGAGGTAGACTCCCTATTTAAGAGGTGTGGCCAGCCCTAGGAGAGAGACCATGAAATTTGATGATTTTGAATAGATCCAATCTATTGTTTAGTTGCTAGTTTTTAGAACCAAGTGTTCTTGCTTCTATTGTTCTTGCGGATTCTTCGAGTTTGCTTGGATTGATCGGTTGTGGTCAACCTCTCCGTGCAATTGCATACGTGCTAGTCGTGTGGATTGGATCATCGCAAGAGTTGTGGTGTGATTGCCATTGAGGAGGTTTTGTGCTTCACACAAGGTTGTCCTAATTTCATATTGCACTGTTGTTCTTGAGTTATCATGCTAGTGTGTCCAAGATTTTAAGTCATGAAGATCGGGCACCCTGTATCAGCCCCTGTCATCTTCAAAGACTGCGTGCACCTCATTATCAACATCCTCATCGTAGTGCACCTGTACACCTTGGTGTTGCAGTTGAAAAGCTAGTGTGCACCTTGTCCTCAACACACCATCGGTATGGATCTAGACTGTTGTCTCGCTGCTGTTGCACACTTCGAGGATGCTATTGCGCGGTGTAGTATTGCAGCACAGCAATGCACCAAGAAGGTTTGGCGAAGGCGGTTTGTCGACAGGATGGAATAGTGGGATGTAGGATGAAAGAGTAGGATGTGGGAGAGAAGAGAGGAGAACATTTCTTGTACTTCCTACCTTCATGTGCTATATTACTTCCTCTGGATCGAGCCACCCGATCTGAAATCGAGGGACAAGTGTTGGGTCATGAAGCCAATGAGCCCCCTCTAGCACATTTTGCTCATCGCCCCTAGAAAAAATGAGATCAACTTATAAGACCACATCCTCAAACCATGTAAATAGATCGTTGTCTTGGGTTCCTCTACATCCTCTTTCCTTGGTCCCTTGCTCCCCGCCAAACTATAGCGGAGTAGCCCCCAACCCATCAAAGCTTCGGAGTTCCTTCTGCTCGGCATGAGTACTAGGCGCGTGCGGCCTAGTGGAAGCTTGAAGTAGCGACCTAATCTAAAAACTGGGTGGCTGGTGAAGGAGAGATCCCGAGCTCCTTGCACCAATGGCACAATAGGATCTTGGGGAGACTATGTTGGACCGAGCCACGAAGCTGGGGTGCCAATGGTTGGATGCTAAGGCATTAGCTAGTGTCTCCACTAACGCAACAAACAAACAAAGAGCATAGAAAATGAGGCATATTGATGAAAGCTTTTGGAGTAAACAAATAAAATGATCAATGGAATACATGCATGCACCTCGTATTGAAGAAGGATCAAGCCAATTGTATTCAAAGATGAATTCAAGTAGATGCTAAGGGATGAAGCAATAGAGCTGAGGAGGTAATAAAAGAGAGAATGTGATGTGGTACATCTTATCACATATTTGTGTGCTAAGGGATGTAGATGCCCTTAAAGACATAGACATACTAGTAAGGTGCCCGTGCGTTACAACGAAGTTTCAAAAGAGGGTGATACAATATCATCAAATGTAATCCTAATCTGTACCACGATCCTATCATTTTTGGGGGGGGGGTATGATTCAACTATGGGATCCAGAAAATGCAAATTATCTTATGGGATCGGAGAACTACAAATTCAAATATATGCTTGTGTGTAGAGGTGTTCAAATGCCAGGCCGGGCCGGGCTTGAAAAGCCCGACCATGAACGGGCAGGCCTGAGCCCGGCTGAAATTGCTGTTTTTCGGGGGGAAAAACTGCTATTTTAATGCTTTTTGGAATAAAAAATAATTTTTAAATTTGTTTTATGAATAAAAAGGGTTTTTTTATTGTTTTTGTCGGGCCTGCGGGCTTTCGGGCTGGGCCTTCGGGTTGAAAATGGAGTCCCAAGCCCG
Source organism: Ampelocalamus luodianensis (assembly GCA_036346255.1). NCBI lineage: Eukaryota > Viridiplantae > Streptophyta > Magnoliopsida > Poales > Poaceae > Ampelocalamus > Ampelocalamus luodianensis. The sequence goes on from CM070622.1 coordinate 35,590,401, forward strand.
GCCTGTACTGGGCCGAGCGCGGGCCTGGCCGCCCATGAACACCTCTACTTGTGCGCTTAGTCATCCCTTAGGAATCACCTTTATAAATATTGAAATAGATCAATGTGCGGATGTACGGAAACCCTTCTCTTGTTAGTTCAAAAATGAAACGTTGTTGATAAAAATTTCAACTCGCACCAAATGTTTTCTTGCGGTCTTGAGTTCATAAAAACTTTTTTTTGCAGCAAATAGAACAATATTGTGGAACAAACAAACATCAAATTTACTTCATTAAATCGTTTCTCTGAAAGCCATGTGTTACATGCCATCAGTCTAAAGGTGCCAAAGTTTTGATGAATAAACTAAAATGTTTACAAGGTTTAGTTCATAACTAAACTATCAAACCCTGAACATGACAATGTGCAAAGTTATGTAGGTGTATGTGCAATCTTCTATGAGCTTAATTTGAAGTGGTGCATGCTCTTCTCTGTGCGAGCACATCCTGATAGCTGCTACTAATACAAGGATAGCAAAACCTGACCAATAAAATGTGTTGGCATAGTGAATTAGGATTTGATGGAAGAAATAGTGGGTTTATGTTTCTAGAAAAGTAGGTTTATGGGTGTATTTCTCACTGCTGTTTGTCTTATTGTTACCGTTGAATAATCCAGAAGTTTCTTCTTATGGTAGCTAAAAAAAAATGCATGTTCCATTAGTGAGATGGAATGCATTAGAAAGGAACTTTTGCTGATATTGAAGGAAAACTACCTCAAACATGTTAGTTGATGGTATATCGTTCAACTCTGTTGTGTCTTCCATCTCGTTACTTTCTTTATCATCTTCATAAATGCCTACAAGAATCAATGACTCGATAAATTACATTTGATAGTCATTACATGCTGTCATCCAGAGAGTAGTTTAACTGATAGTCTACAAGATATGAAAAACACAGTTAGGATGTCTAAGAAGCTTCAGCTAGATAGTAGTTCAAAAATAAAATATATGATAATTTTTGCATAGAATATTGTGTCTAGCGCACCTTGTAGTAAATATCAAGTATTTCTTGACCAAGTGGTGCAGAGTTTTTTTATTCCATTCAGAGTTTTTTTCTTACCACACGCACCATAAACTGCAGGGAGACATCAACATACATACAAACTAAAATTTATAGTTATGCATTGTCGGGACAAAAAAATGCAATTCTGGGCCCTCTGTGTATAATGCACTAGTCCATGATCATGCTAGTGCACACAGTATCAACATAGATGAATATCGATCCACACAAGCGATTAATAACATAAACAATTAATTTGAATAACAAATAATAGTTTTGACTTTATGGTCGAGTTTACACTTATTAAGCCACACAGGACTAACAATAAAGAAATAAGCAGCGGAACAAAGTAACTTCAGCGGAGATCCCATCAATTCACCACAGGCAACCAACTGGGATCAAGGACCTAACTATCAGCACCTTCTACGAACTCTTCCTCAAAGGCAGACGATGACTTCTCCTCTTCTATTGAGTTGATTTAGCAAGTATGAGTATACAACCGTACTCGCAAGATATACCACAGAATGCAATGTATAGATGCAGGCTTATTCCAAAAGAATGGCTTTTGTGGTTCTTTTGCAAAAATACGATATTTGCAATTGAATAATAGATTGAAAGCATAATTCAAAATAAATAAACAATAATAATTTAATAGTTTGTTTTCACAAAGAACACAAAGCTAATCAGTTTAATTCACACAGACATACGACTTACGTCACATAGCCGTCCCTTCCCAAAGTATTATGAAAATCTACCCCTCGTATGAAATCCCCGAGCATGTCCATGACCGAGGATGCGGCTATTCGAATAAACTGATTAACACTCTGTACAAGTTGTATACTTTACCCACACAATATAACCAATGTGGTCTACACTGATCATAACAAAAACCTTTTAGCAACTTCATCTTAAGCATTGACACTCCTGATGTGTTTTACCGTCATACCAACCCTACTACAGCGCTTTGGCACGACGCACACCGTTGGACCTAGAGACGGTGAACCGCCCATAGATGTGACCCTACCATAGCAGTACACACCTCCACCCATGCAACACAGCCTAACCTACTACCTGAGTAGTCAATGTCGAGAATCCATCACTTACTAAGTTAGGCCCATCCCATCAGGCATGTTGTTGTACAGTAAGGCTCAGTTCAATAGCGCACAAAGTTAAGTCCTTAATTGACCAAGGCGAGACTTCCAATTTCTAACTATACCACACAGATTAATATTTCCCATTCACATAGTTCTACCAAGTCACACAGTATCCACCACTTGCCTCAGTCTAAATCCTTTCTCACCCTATTGGTTAAGTGCAACACATGCCATCAATGAGTAATAGCACATAGTACACATAGTTTTATCACACAGTTCCATAGTCACTTAGTCAGGATTATAATTTGCAACTTACATGAAATGATGACTCGTTGCATGGCTAAGCAATCTACTCGTACTAACCAACCCACGTTGGTGCTATAGTATTACCAACTAATAATGAACCAATCTAAGGCGACAGAAGATCATGGCATAGCAATAGACAAGGTGGATATAACAATTTGGATTAATAACTAAACCCAAAAGCATTTAAATAAATACTTAAAGTAGAATGCAATACTTTGAAACAAAGTACTTTTGAAAACTGGGATTCAACATGATCAAAGGTATGACTTGCCTTAGAATAAATCCAGGTACTGGTCTTGATCTTGAGGCAATCCTTCTTCTTCAAAGTTCCCCGAAGTATCAACGTTTACTCGCAAACGAGACCAATAAACAAAAATAAATAAAATAGAGAAGAAAACCAACTCCAAAAATTAAATAAAAATCTAGATAAATAGATCTCAAATTTAGATGGATTCAGAAATTTGAATGGGCTCAATCGGAGTTCGGATGAAGAAGATATGGGCTTTGGAAGTTCAAATCTAAAGAAAATACATAAAAAATGAATTATTGGAATTTCCGAATTATTCTTCAACAGAAAAATCGGATTATTGCGCAATGATGACGTCAGCCCTTAGAATTTCGAAAATAAAGGAATTAAAAGGAAACCTGACATGTGGGACCCACACGTCAGGGGCACAGCTCATGTGAACTGAGTCCACGCCCGATTGGATCTAAGGTTTCGGTGCACTAGACACGCGAGCTGACTATACGCTGACGTGGACGCCACATGGACGCCACGTGCGCACAAGGACTAAGGTGGCAGGCTGACTCGGACTGCCACATCGACTAAACGTCGGTGAGGCTCCGGTGAACACCATTTCGGCGAATGATGGTGGTTCGACGGTGGCGGTAGTGCTCGCCTGGACAAATGCGACACCACGAACAAGATGACGCGGTTGAAACTCACCAGCGGCGACCAAATAGACGGCGGCAACGCGAAGAGCGGCGGAGTGGCATGGCTCAACACGACGACGACACTCTAGGGCTCCTCCGGGGAAAAGATCGCGCGGATCGGTTGGCTCGTGATGCGGCGGACTCGAAGAGGTGCTTGACGACGGCTAAAGCTCACCGGAGGTGGCAGAATCCGGTGAAGAAACTCACGGCGGCGCTAGGGTTCGAGCTCCAAATTCAGTGAAAAGGCGGCGCGCTAGGGTTTGTGGTTTTGGGGAAAAGGCGATGGGGTGTGAGGCGAACCTCGTGACGCACATGCCGAAGCCTTAAATAGGTTGTAGCGGCAGGGCCACGGAGAAGTCCGGACGTGACACGGAGGCGGACGCGCGCGAAAAATTGGAGATGGGCGGGTCGGGATGATGAACAGTGATTTGGGGGCCCACTCGTCAGCGAGTGTGGCTCAGATGCAAACACATAGCAAACGACGCCGCAGAGATGGATAGGTGGTGCCAAGGCGGTGCGGGTGCAAGAGAGAGAGAGGGGACTGACAGGTACCACCTGTCAACGACGGTGGGTGCGAGTGCGGGCTCCTGGGTTGCACAGTGTTGGGCTGAGAGAGGAACGAGGCTGGGTTTCGGCCCAAACCTTCTTTTGAGATTTTAAATACATTTTCTATTTTAGAAAATGCTGTAAATTCAAATAAGCAATAGAAAATAGCAAATAAACTCAGAAAAATTCTAGAAAATATATCTGAGCACATAGAACCCAAATAAAATAGTTTTAACAATAGTTCATGTTGGAATTACTCATATTAAATTATTTTGTTACTGAAAGTCCGTATTAAGCTTTTGAATTAAAATTAAAATAAATTAAATGGTGAATTTTCTCCTTACTAACTATTCAAAAGATTTTTAAGACTCAGAAAATTGGGATGTTACATGCATACATTCACATCATGAAAAGGAGAGGAAAACACTACCTGTTCAGGGCGCGACCTCGAGTGCAAAGGTAGGCGAAAGTATTGGTGGTGCAGATTGCTGGTAAAGCAAAGAGTCTGAAGAAGGAGACCTTTTGGGCTGTCAGATGCACAAATCAAAACAATAGCATTCAGTTGTCAAACAAATAAGAAAGAATTCTACATGGAAATAAGACCAAAGATTTGGTGTTCAAAGCTTTGGTACTTATCAAGCATTGCAGATCAAAGGAATTAGAAATATCTTCATGACTAAACACAACCAAAGCACCCAAAAATCCTTACTGATGAGCTGCCCTCCAATCTTATTCCAATGGGAAAATCAATGAATTCACCTGCACATCTAGAATAAAACTGCAGGTAAAGCACTTGACCAAGTATGCTCCGCACGATATCTCAAGCTTGGCACAAAACACACGCATATCAAACCTTGAGTCACCAATGATAATCATAGATGCTCTTTCGCTGATATCATTTGAAGGAGTGTTGTTGGATTTCTGTAACCATATTACAAGAAGAGCTCATTATGCTGAGCAGTTTTTATTTTTTAATCCTTTTTAAAAAATTATTTTAAAGATAGCCTCTTCCTAACTTTATTTCCAATTCTAACCCCTTTGGTCACGCCATGACCCGTGACGTGATCAAACTGTGCTGTCACGCTATTGACCACGGCATGACCAAATCTGTCAGATAATCCCCTGAGCCAACACGTGTCCGTTTTTGGGTTAACTCCTGTCACGCCAAGAGGAGTGGCGTGACAACACTCATTTGCCACGCCAAGATCCATAGCGTGACAACATGTTTTTGTCACGCCACACATTGTGCCGTGGCCAAAGGGGTTAGAATTGAAAATAAAGTTAAGAAGAGGCTATCTTTAAAATAATTTTTTAAAAAGGATTAAAAATAAAACTACTCCATTATGCTCGTCTACTCTCCTATAAACAAAATGAACTAAGCATGCTTCATTGTTCTATGTAGTGTTCATCAGGTTTTAGGACCTCGATTAGAGCAGTGTACTCAAAAGATTCATTGCAGCAGGTGTAGGAAACAGTGCCAACCTAAAACTGTACAAGAGAAGTTGTTGATGATTAGGATCTGGTGCCAAGAGGTGATACCCGGACCTATTCTAATATGTATAGCTTAATGAAGACCAAGATACAAAGGTATCTTAAGAAAGTGCATTGTAATTACGTTGAAGAGGGAACCTAAGTTCATAAAACTGTAGGTGTTGTATACGTAACAATAGTTGCAATATAGCCATCCATTCATAGTGCTTCACCGTTTGTAGATCTTAAGAAACCAACTTTATGATAGCGATTTTTCTTTTTGCAAATTGATGATATCATTACCCTACCTGTGAAAAATATTCTTCTCATTCTATTGGGGAAATTGTGCGCAGATCTGTTAATTGCAATGACAAAGTTCTGATGAATAGCATAATAGCACGAAAGATGATCTTTTTACCTGGGAGACAACATGCATGACATCATCCTGGGCAGTACCGCTGTTCCTATTCGCCGACAGCGCTGGGCTGGATCCAAACCCAACGTACTTCCTGCCCTGAGAGGGCAGGACCCCCCTCAGGCTTTGACTCGTTGTCTGCAATCCTCTTGGAAAAAAAAAAGCTATCCTTGTTGGCCACCAATGCCTCTAGCTACTGCCTCGTGTAAATGTCCTCCGTTGACTTGAACCTAGGCAGCTGACTCCTTGACTCAGCTCCCACGGCGCCGAATGACCCCGCCGACTGGTTCCTCCTCATATCCGGCCGAAAGTCATCGTACCAGTTATCCCATCCTCCGTCGCTGCCGCCGCTGCCCATACTATAGGCGGGAAGGGGCGGCTTCCTGGCAGGCGCAGGCACGCCAAATCCGAGCGTCTCCTTAACGACAGGTGGGTCGGTCCACGGCCTACCCTCGGTGAGCGCGCGATGCGATCGCGGTAGGCGGCGACAGTGTTGGAGTTGTACTTGGCAACGTGGGGTGTCTCCTTGGGCACACCCCGTGCGGTGAGGAATGCATTGAGGCATTCATCGCCCTTGGCTTCCATCTTGGAGAGCTACGCCTTGGTCCACGAGGCAATGGTGATGGAGTGGACGAAGCTGATGTGCACGCCGAGGCCGCGGTGCTTCCCAGAGCACTCGAGCACATGAACACCCCGTAGGACACACTCGCCCACTGCGGGTTCCGCTGTGTGTAGTCCACGCACATCTTGTTCCTCGACTTCCCCTGAAGCTCCCACAGTCGCCTCGCCGCCGTGGACGCCATCGCCGGATCAAATCTGCCACCTCGGATCCGAGATTCGGGTGGGTGGAAGTCCGAGCGGCAGTGTGCGAGAGGGAGGAAGAGAGCGGGAGTGGAGCGAGCTGGTGGCGACGGCGGTGGTGAGGGTGACGCGCATAAAGGGGAGGAGGTTGGTGACGCGAGCGAGGCGACGGTTGGAGGGGAGGAGGCGAGTGGAGGTTTTTGCGAGAGGAACGGGGGGAGCGCAGAAAACGCGAGGCAAACACGTTCCGTTGGCGGCGGTGTCCATGCGGAGGAGGAGATGCCTGTAGGGTGGCTCAGACTAGGAGGGAAGGAGTAGGGAGTGGGAGATGACAGGGCGAGGACTGAGGGGGTAGGGAATGGAGGTTGTGCAGCGGGGTATGGGGAGAGGAAGCGGCGGCGCGGTGCACAGGGAACGGCGGCATCAGTGGGTGGGAGGAGGCCGGTGATGATGGTGTTTGGTTGGGTGGGGGAGAGAGAAAGGGAAGAATAGGAGGAGGAAGAAGGAGGAGGAAGGAGAAGAATCGTGGAGGAGGAAGGAGGAAGGAGGAGAATCATGGATGAGATCGTGGGAGCAGTTGTTGTGGGAGGCGTGAGAGGAGAGGGTGGAAGGGTTGTTGTGGTGGTGTTGTGCGAAGCCATCTGTGTTGTTCAGCTTCTACTTTCAGATCGGACGGACGTGGAAGATGGTGGAAGAACGAACGACCACCAAGTCCCATTTTTAAGTAGTAGAGATAGAAAGAGAGATGTGCCAAATGAAGTGTTCCCTAGCGTGGCGTTGTCTCTTAATTCACATCTAATGGTTGGGATCCGAGGAGAATATGGGAGCGCCCAGGGGTGGAGCTGGGCCTCGGGCCTCCGGGGCAATGGCCCGAGGCCTAGCGTCAAAATTCCATGTGAAAATATCTAAGAAACCTGAAAATAAGACCTTGAGCCAAAAGTGGTTGGCCTGGCCCGGCGCTAGCTCCGCCCCTGGGAGCACCCCAAGATTAAGTAGCACCGACATGCTCATTTCTCTCTCTCTCTCTTTTTGCAATTATAAGGAAGATGCAACACACACACGCGAGTGCACCCCTTGCGCACATGTCTAGAAAATGGAGGCCACGGATAAATCCATGACCTCACAAAATTCCTATTGAAGCACACTCGTGTGTGCGTAAAGGTGCGTACCAGAATTTGAATCCTAGTGGGTGGAGTCACACAATCACAACTCTACCGCCACACCTTGAGGTGGTTCCAGTATGCTATGCTCCTCTGCATAACATACTGTGATACCGAGTTCTCCTCTAAAGGAGAGACGTGGCTTGATTTCGTTTCTTGAAAGAAAGCAACGGTTAAGATCGGGAAAAATTCACTTGATGGAGTTGAAGGCAATTACAGGTGATCCGCACCCATGCTCCAACATAACATGTTTAGTGCTACCAACGTAATACAAGGATGATGAGTAGTGATGGCCAGATGGGTTGTGCCAGCCAGGCCGTCCCGAAGCATGGCATGTTAGAACACCCCGAGCACGACATGACTCGCATTGCTCATGGGCTAGGACAGGCATGGCCTGGGCCCAACATGGCACAACAGCGGAGACACCAAGGGTGAGGGTCGAGGAGGAGGAGGAGGAGGCTGGGCAGCAAGCACGACGACGGTGGGGCGAGGCTAGTGCCAAGGAGGAGGCAGCAACAGGGCAAGGTCGACACGAAGGCGGTGGGCACATGACGGTTACGGCACGGCGTAGGAAGCATTTCGTCGTTGGGGCCCATTTGGCATAGTGGGCCATGCCCAGCACGACATGACCCATTTGGCCTAATTAGCCCGTTTAACGTTCGAATTTTTCAAAAACCCGACTGTTTTTTTACCGTTTGGGGCTTTTAAAATAGCAAAAAAATCTTGAAAATCTTGAAACTTTTTCTATAAATAGACACAATATCCCCTCATTCAGTACACATCCATTCCTCAATCTCTCTTATGAATTCTGTTGTACAAATTTAGATTCCTTGTGATATACTTTAGCAAAATTTAAAAAATGTGCTAGATTTTGGAAAATTAAAATTTTGGTAGCAAGTCAGCAAAAGAGGTTATTACTTTTTTGCATATTATTATTATTATCATTATTTGCTATGCTAAATGGAAGAAATAATAGTGTAATTTTTTATTTTTGCATTTTTTGTTATGAAAAATTACGATAGCTTTGCTCTTGATGATTACAGACTTACACCGAAGGATATTGCATCCTTCGAGAATGTCGCTGCCTCAAACTAACCAGAGATATTACCGAAAGGGAAAGGAGGAGTACCATCATCAGGCTCTACAATAGTGTAAGATCCCAATTTTCTGAGTTTAAAAATCCTTTTGAGTAGTTTAGTCCCTCTAGAAAAAAACACCAAATTGTATATGAATTTAATCAAGCTTAAATGGACTTTCAAATATCAAAACAATTTAATGTGATTAATCTGAACATAAATTAATTCCAAAATTATTTTATTTGAGTTCTTTGTGCTTGGAAATATTTTTCAGATTTTTCTAGAATTTTTCCGAGTTCAATTGTTATTTTTAATTTGACATTTGGATTTAATGTTATTTCTAAAATACAAAACCAAATGAAAATCTCATAAATTCTTTGGGCTGAAACCCTATTGCCTGGCCCAATTCTGTTTCGTAGCTCAGCCCTGTCCGACGGCCCATTTTCGCCCGCAGCCCATCTCTCTCCCCGCTCGCCTGCGTTCTGGTCCCACCTGCTAGTCCCTGCTGCGCCGTTTGCGACGCGGTTTCACCTGAGCCACTGTCGCTGATGTGTGGACCACACCTGTGCTATTGTTCTTCGTCTCCGAGTCGGTTGCGAATCGAACTCCTCTGCCGCGTGGGCCATTCTCGACGTGCGCTCGCTTTGGACTCTCTTGGTCACCCGTATATAAAGAGAGGCAAAGCCCTTGCCCTTCGCATCCCAGCTACGCCATCGCCAAGCCGAAACCCTAACCCTAACATGAAGAATCTAGACCCACCATTACAAGTTAATGGAGTATTTTGGTGATTAATGACAAATCTAAATGTGAGACTAACATATTTATTTACTATGATATTATTTAGTCTCATTTGGATCTTACACTAAAATGTATTCGGCATCATATTCTTATGTCTTGTTGCATTCCTTGGATCCAAAATATAGGTTGAACTCCACTAAAAGTTTAACTTGAATATGTGCATATGTTTTTATTACACATTCGTGTCTGTACACATTTAGGGGGAGTTCACTCTATATTTTGTGGTTTCATTAGTATTGATTCATATTCTTTTATCCACTTATATTGGGAGTCTATACTTTGAAACATATCCTTTGAGTATATAAAACTTGTGTAGTTCATATATACTCATATTGCTTTATATCCAATTATTTGCAATTGTGTTATGGGATAAATGTGTGTGCTAAGATGTTTTAAAGGCTTAGTCCCAGATTATGGATGACAACATGAAAATGGCAATGCAAAGACAATAGAGAGATCATGGCTAGTAGCTCGAGTCATGCATTGCATTTAAAATAGCTTCTGGAAGAATTTCATTAAAAATTGGTATGACCACATTTGGTAAACGGTACTACCATTGTGCGGCATTACCGGGTTTTACTTGGCGGTACGTTTATTCTAGAGAGCATGTTTTGGGGGTTTTGTTCTCTCCTGAGAAACGGTATGACCGCATGTCTTGAGCGGTACTACTGCTGAGCGGTACTACCGATGTTTACACGGCGGTATGGAATTTCCAAAGAAGGTGTTTTTCCTATTTCATAAGTCTCTGGAATTCGGTACTACCGCACATGAGAAATGGTACTACATGAGAACGGTAGTACTGAAGTCTAGTTGGCGCTAGTACCGCACCTAATAGTAATGGCTGGTTCAGAAGCTTTAATGCAGATATATTTTGGTAATTAATGACTATCACATTATGGGACTAATATTTTCCATGAGTTGGATGAATAGGTTATGTTCCATGATGATGAAGACTTCGGATGGCATCATGAGTTAATCGTCATCAAGTCAAGATTCAAGAAGAGGATGCATCATGTGTTGGTGCACATCAAGATCCCGAAGAGCAGATGATCATGAGTTGATCATCAAGTAAAGAGAAGACCCATCATGTGTTGATGGAGGGCAAGTGAAGGATGCATCATAGGTTGATGCATATCAAGACAATGCTTCGGACTTGAAGTGAAGATATGGGTCATGAAACTTCAAGATGATGCTCGAGGCAAAGGTATAACTAGCTAGAGCTAAGGATGTGTTCCTAGTCTTTTACCGGTCTTAGTGTTTGGTTGGAAAACCGGATTGCTAGTATCGGATTGCCGTACTATTAAGAGGGGTCTTGTCTAGTAGCTTGAGTCTCGTCATGTGTTTATAGCTAAATATCGCTTGCTCTAGCTCTCCGTGGTATGATGCTATTATTTGCGAATGTGTTTTGCAAATAGTTGAGGCTCATGCGTCTAATCCTTGTAGCATGGGACTATATTTTGCAAATGGTTAAAATCCACGTACCTACTCCTTGTGGCATGATCTAAGTTTGCAAATATGTTTTGCAAATTGTTGGGATTCATGCATGTTCCCTTGACATGGTATAAGATTACTTGTTGCTATTTCCTTAGACTTAGATCATGGTTGTGACTCTCTGGAGTTTTTGTGCTTTTTATATTGATCTAATGTCTTTGAGATCATGCAATCAGTTGGGTTGTATAGCTCACTGAATAAGCTTTCAATAGAGTCTAAGATCACTCAATTACGATATTAGAGTCAAAAGTTATGACATTTTTTCCGAGTATCGTCAGTGTTGAAATTGGCTTGCGATAATACTGCCCGAGAGGGGTTTGGCTTATTACTCTTGGTATTTGCCGACACCTAGACGGCGTGAAGGTGTCGTGTCCGGTGATCTCTTCAAAGAAGATTGTGATGAGACCCAGTGTGTTGTGAAGGTTGGAGCTCACCTACCCAGAGCGGAAAATAGCTACCACTAGTGGAATTGAGGTTTTTCGCTTAATTCGTGGAGCTGATCCAATTCGTTTGGGCTTACCTGAACATGGATTAGGATTTGTTCTCTTGTGTTTTACTTTGTGCAATTTGCATTCCTAGAATTAAATTGCTTTCGTATCTTTGTATGTTTGCTATCATTGTCAATATTCTTAGCTTGTTGGTGCACATAGTCAAAACTAGTTGATTTAGGTTTTAGTTGAGCAAAACCAAATTGATTTACACAGCTAGGACTACAATCCTGAGGTAGCCCACCAATCTCTTTGTCATTTCATTGCTTCTGATGATTTACTTTTAGGCTTTGGGAGTCTACAGCTTTCGAAACTTACATAAGGACTGTGCATAATCCTAGATTTTCTACCATTTTTAGACAGACAACAACTAAGGATCTAGTTAAATACTATAATGTGAAGGGATACGGGTAGGCTATGCTAACAGGCAATTCAAAAATTATATCACGTAAACCGGGAAGCCATGCAAGCAAGAGATTATGGATCGTTACCACCAGACGCGCAGTGCAGCGAAAGAAGAGTTGGAGCAGACCGATCAAGAAGATGATGGCTAGGGTTTCGATGGAGCAACTCAAATGTCTCGCATGACGTCTTACTCACCCAACAGCCTCAAGCATCTCCTTATATAGTGCCCATGACGGATCCTAACTGAACACATTTTTTTCCAGTCCGTTAAGTGTGCGACCCTGTAGGTTCATGTGTAGTTCAGCTGTGACTCGGAAACCTTTTCTGACCACGAGTCGTTAGCGGTTCCTAGTAGGACATAACGATTCCCAAATACAAACAAATTATATTAGACGAACCTTAATCAATATGATCTTCGACCAGGTCCTTATCACTAATGACCAACTTGTATCTCTATATGACTAGTTCATATTTAGTCATGACTAATTCGTAACTCGTTACGACCAGGTTTCGACCACTCTGTGTGATGAGGATCTAATAATCCTTATTTTACAACTTATCTGTAATTAATATTATAGGTAAATATAACATCATACAGCTATTAAGTATACCACTTATAGTCTTAAGGGAGAAGCCAACCAGGTGGTTGTAAGTTCTTCTACGACCACCCTCATAGTCATAAGTCCTTTTACGACTATCTCGTGATCGTAAATTCTTCTACGATCACCTCTGGTCGTAAGTCCTTCTACAACTAGTACCTAATCGTAAGTCCTTCTACGACCAGTACCTAATCGTAAGCTTTTCTATGACTATCCCCTGGTCGTAAGTTTTTCTATGACTAGCTCAGTTACGACCACCCCGTAATTAATTGGGTCCACTTGTCTGTAGGCTCAGTTGATTACGGGATCTAACCAGTCAATATATGCTGTTATTCTCTGGAGTAATTGCACGTAACGCGTCATTATCTCTGACAAGTAACTGCCATGCGACGTGGGGAGGTTACTACTCTGGTGATTACTACCATTATTACGTCCATTATATGGAATAATGATGCGCCTCTTGACCTGGAACGACTACCTCTCCGCGCACTATAATAGGGCTTCAGTCAGAGAGAATAGAGAACGGCCGATTGACATAGACAATCGGGCAGAGACAATCAGGAGCACAAGTATTAGACTTTACCTTGATTGTAACCAGCATATCCAATACAATACACACAAGAGTAGGGTTGTTATTCTCTCCGGAGAAGGCCTGAACCTATATAAAAATCTCCGTGTCTTTTTCGTCTGTGTGATCAATTGTGGAGACCCCCCGAATCAAACAATCTTTACGTAAGATCGATTCTAAAACACCGATAGTTGGTGCCGACCGTGGGGATCTTCTGGTAATTCCTTGTCAATAGTTTTTCTTTTCTCTTTGATGCTTTCATGGCAGGAGAGTGGAACGAGGAGAACTGGTCCGACTTGGCTGATTACGCAGACGTCGACATGGATGCCGATTTCGATTACGAGCCGAGTATCGAATCACTTGATGGTATTGTCGCCTCTGGAGATCTTCTATCAGATCTCGGAGACCATACCACCGGTGGAGTTGAGGAGGGATCCTTATCCCCCACAACAATATGTCCAGCTAAGGGACCAGTTTCCTCAGGAGACAAAGGTCAATCCGACCACAAACAGGATTACCCTAAGGTAGACTCACAGCACGATGAGAGTTTTCCCTCCGAGTGTTCAAGTTCCCTTAAGGCAGTTCGACCTGGCGAGGCAAGTTCTGGAGGCCATTATTCCGGAGCTTCATCGACACCTAGTGGTCATCTCTCTCTCTCCGGCTAACCCCACAGAGGAGGGGATCAGACATGCTTTTCCGGCAAGTTCGACCATCCCATCGCAGGACACACCTGCGGACAGAGATGGTTATAACCCGGAGTTCCCCTTCCTGGAGGGGTTTACTCCAAGTCGCCAGATAGTGTCTCTCGATTACTCCTCAAGCGAGAAGGCCTCGAACGCAAGTGGAGGTCCTCAACGGGTGGTCTTCGTCTTTCTCTCTGATAATGATCATTCTTCTAGAGGCAGGACTGACGATGCTCCCCGACAGGCACACACTATGTCCCCTCATGGCAATGGCAACAGCACCACCGGTGATGAACAGAGTGAACACCCTGATGAGCGTGCGGAAAATCCTCAACATCCTCGCACTCTATTGAAACCAACTCAAAGGTCGGGTATGGACAATCCTGAGACAACTCGATGGAGGAGAATAGTGGCCCAGAAAAATCTTCCTATACGCGCGCAGTACCAGTCGGAGAAAGCTCAGGAACTCCAACACATCAACGACTTGCTTGAGAATCCAACTCAAGAGCTCGCTCGAACGCCAGGCTATGACCTCTTCACTGAAGAGATCGCACGAAGGCTTCGGAGCACGATGGCAAAACTCGAGCATGCTCGCCGACATTATTTCGGAAGTCGTAGCAGTATGGCTCCATCATCTGCCAGTCGTTCGACTAACTCATTGCACGGAGATCAACGCGACCGTAAATCACATCGCTCTCCTAACTTGAGGAAGGCTCCTCGAACGTCTGAAGATCAACAAGCACCCAGGAGAGGTGATCGCTCATCACTCAGGGCGAAAATCTGCAGTAGTAGAGAAGATATGAGGAGTATTTCCCTCGTAAGACTGAGGCCTACTATAGGTCAAGTCCACCTATGACCGCGTATCATCGAGTACGATCACCTAGTGACGTCAACCCTTCTTTCCTGCAAAGAAGGTGCCAAGAAGTTATCACCGGATGCCGAGCGTTCTCACCCGACCTCCAAGCAATTCGCTGGCCACCTCGTTTCCGACCAGCGAACATGGAGAAGTTCAATGGAACTCAAAATCCCATTGAATTCCTTCAAATCTACACAACAGTAGTCTGAGTAGCAGGAGGAGGAGAGCATGTAGTGGCGAATTACCTTTTGACTATGCTCGAGGGGTTTGCTCGATCGTGGCTACTAAACCAGCCACTCGAGTTGATCTACTCGTGGCAACACCTCTGCGACCTTCTGTTGGCGAACTTCCAGGGCATCTACAACCGCCCTGGAAAGGAGGACGACCTACATCAGATGAGATAGAACGACCACGAAACTCTGCGTCAATTCATCAGGCGTTTTAGTCAGGTTCGTAATTCAATTCTAGAGGTTTCTTACTTATCTGTTATCAGAGCCTTCAAGCAGGGAGTTCGCATCAGAAGGATAATAGAGGACATCGCTTTGAATCCTCCTATCACTGTCGCCGAACTCTTCGAGATGGCCGATCGATACAAGACTGCTGCTGAAGCGGTCGAGTGGAACAACACCATTGATCGAGAGGACAACGTACCTCAAGAGACAGGCGAAAGTGGTAAGAAGAATAATAAAAAGGCCAAAAAATCCAAGAACAAGGCGAAGGGTCAAAAGCCTCAAGCCAGTGGTTCCAAGGAGGTCTTAGCTGTAAGCGACAAGGAGCCACGTAGCTCCAAACAAAACTTCGACCCAGGCAAAGGTAAGCACCCCGATCGGAAGAATGACAAGCCTAGGTGGTGTCGTTTTCATAAAAATGAATGACATGACCTTCGCAACTGCCGGGTTTTCTTACGAAAACTCGAGGACTATTATTTCGGTAAAGGGCCGCTTCCTACTCTTGGACAGGTAGGCCAAACGAGTGGTCGAAAGGAATCGAACAATGATGAGGAGATGCTGTTTCAAGATCCGCAACACACCATCGACCACATCTATGGGGGATCATCGGCATACGAGTTAAGGCGACAGCTTAAGGCTGTCGAACGTGAGGTAAACTCCATTGACTCTTCTTGTGTCAATAAGATGCCAAAGTGGTCGAAAGTCATCATCTCTTTCGAGAAGGGTGACTACCCGATCCCTTCGACTCAACTAGGTCAATTTCCTTTCGTGGTCGAACCCACCATCAACAGCTGTCGAGTAAATCAAGTGTTAGTTGATGGTGGTAGCTCGTTAAACATTCTATTTACGAGTGCCCTGGATGAGATACAAGTACCTAGGACTAAGATAAGACCGGTACGATACACTTTTCATGGAATCGTACCAGGGTTTTTGGTCAAACCTATTGGCCAAGTTTATCTTCCTTTAATATTTGGTTCACCAAGTAATTTCAGGACAGAGAAGATCTCCTTTGATGTGGTCGATTTCGATACGGCATATAACGCCATACTCAGACGATCAACTTTGGCAAAGTTCTTAATAGCTACTTACTATGGGTATCAATGTCTTAAGATGTTAGATTCCAAAGGAGTTATCACAATTTATTGTGACAAGAAGATGGAGCATACCTGCGACCGTCGATCCCTCGAGATGGTTGGACAGATACCAGCTTGGGAAGAAAGTCAGCCTTCAACTAGCAAGTCGAAGCCTAAAGCTGCACCAAAGCCGAACAACCAAGTCAAGGAGGTTCCTCTGGATGCAGAGGAGCCCTCGAAGACTGTTCGCATCAGGGATACTTCCGACCCCAAGTAAGAAGGCACCATCATCACTTTCCTCCGAGTAAACGCAGATGTCTTCGCATGGCAAAATTTAGAAGCCTATGTTGACGATCTAGTCATAAAAAGCATCAAACGACTTAATCACATCACTAACCTGCAAGAAACATTTGACAATCTCAGAAAGCACCGCTTGAAACTCAATCCTGAGAAGTGTGTGTTCGGAGTCTCTTCAGGAAAACTACTTGGATTCCTGATCTCTGCACGAGGAATCGAAGCAAATCCTGAAAAGATAAAGGTCATCGTGCAAATGCGCCCTCCGACCATGAGGAAAGAAGTCCAGAAACTCATAGGGTGCATAGCGGCTTTAAGTTATTTCATCGCACACCTGGGAGAAAAAGAACCACCTTTCTTCAAACTTCTAAGGAAGCACGAGGGTTTCGAGTGATTGGAAGAGGCTAACGCTACCTTTGAGGATGTCAAGAGGTATCTTACGAGTGCTCCTATTCTGGTTTCTCCGAAACTAGGAGAGACGCTCTTAATTTATCTAGCTACCACACCACAGGCAGTGAGCACAGTGCTGGTCGTAGAACATGACAATGTATAACGACCGGTTTACTACGTAAGTGAAGTTTTACACAGGCCTAAGGAGCGTTACCCTCAGGTCCAAAAACTTCTATATGCCCTCCTCATGTCTTCGAGGAAACTACGACATTATTTTTAGGCGTACAAACTAGTTGTGCCATCTGAGTTTTCCTTGGGAGTCATCCTCTAGAATAGGGAAACAGCGGGACACATGGTAAAATGATCAGAAAAACTTGGGGAGTTCGACATCCATTTCGTGTCCCGAACGGCCATTAAATCCCAAATCTTTGCAGACTTTGTCGCCGAATGGACAAATCCTGAACCTATTTAGGATCCCAGTATGATTCTCATGACCAGTGGACGATGTACTTTGATGGATCACTTACTTTAAGTGGCTCGGGGTGGGTCGATGGCGGAGAGTAAATTTTTGAAGCACAGGAAACCCGACCGCGCCAGCCTTGTCTTGCTCCACCGCCGCCGCTTCGTCTTCTTTGCTCTAGTCGTGCCGCCGCGCTTGCTCATTTTGCTCCCGCCGCCTCTCGCTCGCGGCCGCTCACGTCGGCACGGTCTTTGTCTAATTTAATTACTTTATTTTGCATAAATTATTTTCTAACACTTCAAATAATTAGTGCTACCGGTGATTATTTTAGCTTATATAAGGTCTCAGATTAATATTGCATTATTTTCTAGTTTTTATTTTTCAACCAATCAGTCTACTACTGAATCTTACGCGGCTTAAACAATTTTATTAGGTTCAACAATTATACAGGGTCGACACTTCTTGTTAATAAAGCTTATTTTTATACGGCTAAATCTATTGCTATTAATTTTTACTAAAATTTACTTATATACCCTTTCCCTAATTCCTATTTTTTAAACCTAATCCTAATCTCACCCACCAAATCACCTTTTCTCTCTTTCCTCCCCTTTTTCCTCACTCGGCTAAGACCACTCATGCCCACTCATTTCACCCCCTCTCTCTCCTCTATTGGCTTCCAGTCGAATGCTCCTAGGCCATTTCTTCTTTGCTTCTTCCCCATTCCTATTTCCTATCTCTTATTTGCCATGGCTAAGCTTCTGGTTCTCATGCTCCCCATTGCTTTGCTTCTTCTCTCTTATCTCCACTAAAGCTTCTAGTTCCCATGCTCCCCGTTGCTTTGCTTCTTCTCTCTTATCTCCATTTCCTCTCCTGATGATTTGTTTTTGGCGCTGGCTTCTCCTCCCTCCCCATTTCCCTTCTCCTCCCTCGGGAGCAGCTGGCCATGGCGCGTCGAGCAAAGGCTGCAAAGCCCGGCAATTGGGTTGGACGCGCACGCTTGCGCGGCTCAAAGAAAGCGATCGGAGCGGTGGCCCCATGGCTCGTCGAGCAAAGCCCGCATTGCCGGCCGGAGGGGCGCTGAATCGCCATCGGTCGGGTGGTCTGGAATCTCCTACGGGAGAGACCTTAAAGTATGCCATACAACTAAACTTTCAGGTCACTAACAACGTGGCAAAGTACGAAGATTTGCTAGCTGGTATACGAGCTGGGAAAGCGCTCTCGATTCGCCGATTACTTGTGAGAGGAGACTGTCAACTAGTCGTGAATCAAGTCAAAAAAGAGTACTAGTGCTCTAATCTGACAATGTCTCGGTACTTATTGGAAGTCCGAAAGCTTGAAAAGTATTTTCTCGGTTTTGAGGTACAATTCATCCCTCAAAATAATAATTTCCTCGCAGATCAGCTTGCTCGTATAGCTTCTTCCCGATCCATAGTATCAAAAGGATTCTTCTTGGAGCAACTCCAGAAGCAGTATCTAGTCGAAGAACCAGAGACACCTCCTATTGAGACAGCCACTCTAGAATACGAGGATACCTCGATGACTCCCATCTACGAGTATTTTCAGACGGGTTCTATACCCGACGATGATCTTGAGACAGATTGCTTATCCCGAAAGGCCAAAATCCATACTTTAGTCGAAGGAGTACTCTATAAACGAGGCACTTAAGGGGTGCTCATGCGATACATTCTGCAGAGCGAAGGATTAAAACTCCTTCACGACATACACGGAGGCATCTGTGAAACTCATGCTTCCTACAAAACGCTGGTCAGTAAGGCTTTTCGATAAGGTTTCTACTAGGCAACAGCCCTCTACGATGCCAAAGAGTTGGTGAAAAAGTGTGTACAATACCAATTTCATAGTAGGCAAATACACCAACCAGCTCACGCATTACAAACAATCCGTTTATCTTGGCCTTTTGCGACCTGGGGTCTTGATATCCGTTACCCAGAGCTCTAGGCGGTTTTGAGTTCCTTTTTGTGGCTATTGATACATTCACAAAATGGATAGAAACCGAGCCTGTGACTGGGATAACAACGGAAGCAGCAAAATGGTTCAAGATGAGATGCGTGATTACTCGGTTTGGAGTTCCAAGTCGAATAATCACAGATAATGGTAAACAATTTTCAAGCGCAAAATTTCAGAAATTTTGCGATGAGTTAGGTACCAAGCTGTGTTATGCTTTTGTTACCCACCCCCAAAGCAATAGGGCAGTCGAAAGAGCGAATGGCCAAATAATGCAGGGAACCAAAACTCGAGTCTTCAACCAGCTTGTTAAGCGCTCGGGGGCTTGAGTACAAGAATTACCATTAGTATTATGGGCAGTTTGTACGACTACTAGTTGGCTACACGTGAAACACCTTTTTTCTAGTTTTCGGTGCCGAAGCCATGTTTCTGCCAAAACTAAAGATCAGGTTGGCATGGGTTGAAAACTTTAATGACTCCGTCCAACAACAACTTCGAGCGGACGACATTAACCTGCTCGAAGAGAAGAGAAACCAAGTTTTAATCCATTCAGCAATCTACCAACAAGCCCTGCGTAGATACTACAATCGTAAGGTCCAACCACGCAGCCTCACTATAGGTGACTTAGTATTGAGACTTATCCAATCCCAGTCTAATCGGAATAAACTTTCCCCCAAGTGGGAAGGTCCTTACACTGTGGTCGAAGTTACGCGTCCAGGTTCAGTACGACTAGCAATAGAAGACGGCCGAGTTCTCTCAAACTCTTGGAACATCGACCAATTGCACAAGTTTTATGTGTAACAAACCACCACGACAATAAAGTACCAGGTTCTTTCTATTTTTATTGTCTTACTTTGAGTAGTGCTTTTCTAATCTTTCGACCGTTTTTTATACGCTCGGTTTTTTCTTTACACTGGTCGAAGGAAGGTTACAACAACTAGTCGAAGTCTTTCCTCTCTGCATGTGGTCCTACCCGCTAGAAGGAACTTCCTAGTATCGTCTTGTTCCTAACTTTTGCTACCAATACAAAGATGTTGGGCTTGAAAAACATGGTTGAACGATTTTAAAGCCAACTCTTTTCACCTTAGTTTATTTCTTCATTTATTTTGAAAAATACTCTAAGCAGAGTGCACTTTCGAGATTTATTCGACTGCTTTTGATCAACTCGGTCAGTTCTAATTGGTCGGAGGAAGAAACACACATAGTCAAAGTCTCTCCTCTCTACACCATGGTCCTACCCACTAGAAGGAACTTCCTAGCGTCATCCCATTTCCTACTCTTGCTACCAGGGCAAACCTATCGAGTACACCAAAAAAGGTCGAACGAATTTATAAGGTTCTCTAGATGTTTGTCTAACTCAAGTTGTCGTTCTTGGTTTGATTAATCTGGACGGAGATGGAAACATCACCTAGTCGAAGCATTTCCTCACTGCACGTGGTCTTGCCCACTAGAAGGAACTTCCCAGCGTCGATTCATTTCTACTCTTTTAACTAGTGCAGGATAATCACAATCGAAAACTATAAGTTATAAAAATGACTCCGATTCTTAGTCCTGGTTTCTTTTTTCATCATTATCTTATGAGTTACTAACTACTCGACAAAATGATTTGCAGAAAAAAGGAGGGAGAAAGGAAGGATTACATATATCTGGTCTAATCATCTTTCTCATTCATTATCTTATGAGTTACTAACTACTCTACGAGATGATTTGCAGGAAGAAAAGGAGATCATATATATCAACAAAAAGCTTGTCTTTACAGATTCCTGTTACAGGTTACTCTGATGAAGGAGATCCTATTTGCATCTCTTCCACGACCATCTCATCAACTGACTATATGTCTTCAATCAACCACTCCGCTTCTGCTTCGGTGCAGTCGAAGTTGATTTCGATTGACTGAGGATTAAGGTTGGGGTCACGGGCTTTAATTTTTGCTAAGACATAGCTCACAGCCCCCTTGACCGCATCCTTTATCGAGTCAGTCTGGATGGTCTTAAGAGTGGTCACCAACTCTTGTAAAGTACCGACTTACTCCCCAATGACACTCGCATGAGCAGTTATCGTGTCTTCACGACTCACGAGGAATGACCTTTTCAGCACGTAGCCCATCGAGTACATTGTTTAGGTGTGAGATGTTGTCTCGAAGATTGACCTTCATCGACTTCATCTCCTCCTAGGTACAAGTCAAAGCCTCGTTGAGTCATTTTATTTCGACCAATCGCTCTGAAAAGAGTGAAGTTGGTCAAATAAACTAACTCTTAGAGGATGGGAAAACGAATTTGGTACCAGGTAAAGAGTTACTTACTTGCTAATTGAGAATCCAGTTTCTCAATTTCTTGATCTTTGTCCTTGGCGATGCAAGAGATCTTGTGAATAACCAAGGTCTTTTCTTTGACCTTGGTTTGAAGAGTTCCCACTTCAACCTCTTTTTTCTGAAAGAGAACAAGAGTTAAAAAGGTGAAGATCAATACCATAAGCAGTCGTAAGTTCAAGGACTTATTGTTTACTTCTTCCTGCAACTGTTGAGTTGCAGAGTTTGCCTCCTGAAGTTTCTTCAAAAGGTCATCTTTTTATTCCCTTTGCTTTTTCGTCTCGGCTTTTTCATAGTCGAGTGAATCAGCTAGGGTCTTTTTGTCACTTTTGAACCTACAGACATGAGCACCCATTAAGTGGTCGTAAGTTATTTTATGACCACTCACCTTGTCATAAGTTCTTCTACGATGACCTCTTGGTTGTAAGTACTTCTACGACCAGTTCTCAATCGTAAGTTCTTCTACGACAACTATTTGATCGTAAGTTTTTCTACGACTAGTTTCTAGTCGTAAGTTTTCTATGATAATTCCTACGAGTAGTGCAAGTAGTAGAAACATACATGACTACGAGTTTTGGTGACTTACCATCTTTCTGCCTGCTCGCAGAGTTCCGCCTTCTCTTGTCATAGCTTTAAAAGTTGTCGGTGATACTCACCAACTGTGACAATCTGCTCTAAAGCTTTCTGCAAAAAGAAAGACAGTGAGAAGCGAGGGAAAATCACATATGTAAATGCTGAGCAGCAGTTACTTACATCCATGCTCGTTCGAGCAAACGAAGAAAATACTCTTGTGGGATCCTTCAGTCCGTTGATCTCTTGAGCTCAGTTCCACCACACCTTCTCGAGGCGCTCATCGTCAAAAACATTCCCCTGTTGGGAATATCTTTGGGATGAGGAACTCGATCACAAGATCTGAAGGCTCGAGACCCTACAATGGTTGCAGGGCTAAAAAATCTGAAGGGATGGTTGACAAAGTTTAATCCTTCCTCCACTTCGGCCATGGCGACATCGGAAGCTTCTCCTAGAGGACCGGGTAGGACATCTTCGACAACTTCCTTCCCGGCATGGTGGTCGAAGGTTCCACCACCCCCTTGTCCAGATGCTTCCGTTGTCCTTGTTCCTGCTTCCACGGCCACCTCGGTGGTCACAGCTATCTCAGAGGCAATCAACACCTCAGTAGATGGAGTAGTTCCAGCCACAGTGGCTCTTTCCTCCACAGGGGCAGTAGACGATCCTTTGACCACTCCTGCAGCTATTCCTTCGACTGCAGAAGAGGAGGCAGCAGACTTCTCGATAGAAGCATCCTTGGGGGCTTAAGGAGTTGGGCTGAGATCACAGGAAGGCAAGCAGGTTAAGCTATAAAAAGCAAAAGTTAAATGATGTTCTCACATTTTTGTCTTTTTACATACCTTAGTCTGCTGGACGTAACTTTGAATTGAGAAGAAAACTTCCCTAAAGAGGTTTTATTCGACTTCTTCTCGACCATTCCTGGTCGGAACTCAAGTAGGAGAATATGAGTCACTGCTTCTTGAGTCTTTTGACTCCCCAGGTGGCCGAGACCTATCTCGACCACCTTAAGAGTGCTGCTCCCCTCGACCCCAGGCTCTGCTGAAGCAACAGTTTCCTTCACAAAAGATATGAAGCTTTTTCAGTTCTCCTTTTCTAGCTGCTTGACAAAGACACGAGAGGCAGAAACTGCGAAAGTTTTATTATCGTAATAGAAGGGTACCTTGGCCTTAGGGGCTTTGTGTTTAAGAGCTATGGCAGCTTCAGCCGACCTTGCCTTCTCCACAGCAGCCATGTCTGCAGCGAATTTCGCAAAAGGCTTGCTCAAGGTAACAGGGCTCGAGCTTGC
Source organism: Ampelocalamus luodianensis (assembly GCA_036346255.1). Taxonomy (NCBI): domain Eukaryota; kingdom Viridiplantae; phylum Streptophyta; class Magnoliopsida; order Poales; family Poaceae; genus Ampelocalamus; species Ampelocalamus luodianensis. The sequence goes on from CM070622.1 coordinate 35,613,914, forward strand.
ATCGCCTTTGTCAGCAGTTTTCACAAGCCGACGCCTTTTGGTCGGAGGAGTTTTTACTTGCTCCATTTCTGCCACTGCCCTAATAACCACCAATTCGACCTCCACATCATCTTGGCGGTTTTCCATACCTACTTTCTGTTAAAGTCAAAAAAATAAAACATAACCAGATGGTCGTAAATCATTCTATGATCATCCTCTGGTTGTAAGTTCTTCTATGACCAGCTCATAGTCGTAAGTTTTTCTACGACAAAAACTCTTGGTCGTAAGTATTTCTACGACTATAAAAGCCTAAAGATGAAGTTGATTTTCGATTACCTTTAGGCGCTCATTCTTCTCCTCCGCGGACAAAACCGTCAGGATTTAAGAAGTGCCACATTTGGTGAATCTTTCTCACAGATGAGCTTGACACGAGCGTCAATCTCTTCCTGTGAAAGATCTGTGTAAACAGATAGAATATTCAGCGGACTAGTCCAGGATTAACCAAAATGAGAACCAAAAGTAAGAATTTCACTTACCCACCTCGTAATCTCTGGTCAGGTCTGTTGTCCCCGAGTATCTCCACATGGGAGGAATTTGTTTCTTCAAAGGGCTGATGTGGCACGTGATGAAATCCTTCACCACATACCACCCGGTGAGTTCCTCTTTCTTCAAGTCTTTTATGCCTTGAATATATGGGGTGATCCGATTAAGATCCCTGGGAGTCGAATCCTAAGAAGAAATCCTCTCGCCAGCTTTCCCCATAAAAGAAAGACTATCCTCGTGGGTGGTCTCCTAGTAAAACCACCCCCTCTTCTACCCTAACCACGATGACCAGGTGAACATCTGAATGTACTCTCTTGACTTCCCGTCATGGAGCTTCAGACTACAACTTCCAGCAATTCCAGCTTGATGAACCATCCCATAGTAGTATCGGAAGAGCTCGAGGTTTGCTGAAATTCCCAGGTACGCCTCACACAAGTACACGAACACGCCGAGCATTGTGACAGAGTTAGAGACAAGGTTTACCAACTCCACCCAAAAATGTTCGAGTACCAGAGTGAGGAAAGGGTGGGTAGGCAATCGCAGGCCACACTCACAGTACGCCTAGAATACAAGGTTTGACCTAACTCCCCTGACGACCAATGCTGCCCAACAGCTTCAATCCACTTCACGAGCACCTTTTTTTGGAATCCTCTTGGTGGTGACCAATGCTTCCATCTTCGCCTCGTCCATCTCCGATTTGGCCCACTCGAAAATGTTTTCAACCATTTCTCTCAGGAAAGGGGGATTTGGACTCGGAAAGATTTTTGAGGAAGAATACGAGTTGGGTGGCGGCGTAAAACGCGAGAGCTAGATGAATGGTTGGAGCAATTGGGGAAAAGATAAGAACCCTAAAGTCACTCCTACGGTCAGTTTTTATAACCGCACGCTTGAAACAAAACGCCGTGGAAACTCGATGGTTCCCACCGCTTTGGGAATTGCTCCAACGGACAAATTTTCTTAAATTTGCCTGTTCGAAAAAACCGAAGCTATATTCACACCTCAAGCAAAATTGCCTCTTTGACCAAGTCATTTTCTGGTTAAAAGAAATACTAGTCGAAAAGGTCTTTACTTCCGATTACCATACTACTACCACTTCGTAGTCATCAAATTTTCTACGACTACCTTGTAGTCGTAAAATTTTCAACAACCTTCTTGACCAAGTATATTTTTGGTCAAATAAAATACACGTTGAAGAGTTTTTCCTTCGACCTTCACTTTACAACCACCTCATAGTTGTAAGAACATCTACGACTCCTTTTCCAAATAAGTTATTTTCAATAGAAGCTAGGGTGCTAGATGACGATGATATAATAATCCTCATTTTACTATTTATCTGTAATTAATATTATAGGTAAATATGACGTCATACGGCTATTAAGTATACCTCTTATAGTCTCAAGGGAGAAGCCAACCAGGTGGTTGTAAATTCTTCTACGACCACCCCCATAGTCATAAGTACTTCTACGACTACCTCGTGATCATAAGTTCTTCTACGATCACCTCTGGTCGTAAGTCCTTCTACGATCAGTATCTAGTCGTAAGTTTTTCTACGACTATCCCCTGGTCGCAAGTTTTTCTACGATCAGCTCAGTTACGACCACCCCGTAATTAATTGGGTACACTTGTCTATAGGCTCAATTGATTACGGGATCTAAGCAGTCAATATACGCTGTTATTCTCTGGAGTAACTGGATGTAATGCGCTATTATCTTTGACAAGTAACTGCCAGGCGACATGGGGAGGTTACTACTCTGGTGATTACTACCATTATTACGTCCATTATATGGAATAATGAGGCGCCTCTTGACCTGGAACGACTACCTCTCCGCGCACTATAATAGGGCTTCAGTCAGAGAGAATAGAGCACGGCCGATTGACATAGACAATCGGGCAGAGACAATCAGGAGCACGAGTATTAGACTTTACCTTGATTGTAACCAGCATATCCAATACAAATACACACAGGAGTAGGGTTGTTATTCTCTCCGGAGAAGGCCTGAACCTGTATAAAAATCCCCGTGTCTTTTCCGTCTGTGTGATCAATTGTGGAGATCCCCCGAATCAAACAATCTTTACGTAAGATTGATTCTAAAACATTGACACCGTGATTATGTTCGATCAGCCTACGACCATCTCGTATCTTTATACGATCGGTCCGCATCTAATTGAACTGAAAGACCTTCTCGTGTATTCTCCTTTTGCCTCACGATATCTGATTGAACTCCAGGTGAGATGTTGTGCCATCTTTGGACTGTTCAATACTTTCTCGATCGAGTGTCGGTAACCTTATGTGGTCGAACTCTTCGACCACCAGTGGCATGACTATGCACTTTCTTTATCCGACCACTTCGAGGGGCTCAGAGATATCTCTCCTGTTATGTTAGGAGGGGCAAATCCCATATCCGACCAGTCATATCCCTCCGAATGTTTCATAGCATACCCGAAAGCTACCTTTATAACTACCCAATTATGAGTAACGTTTGGCAACCCCTAAGAGTGCTATTACACATGTAGAGAATCATGCTGATCTCAGATCTAAGGATTATACATCATCATTGTTTGAGACCAACTAATAACACATAGAATCATAACAATATCAACAATGTCTCAAGGTGGGTCAATCCAATACCATGTTCTCTAACATGTGTTGATATTATTGATTCGGTATCCCTATATCCATGATCGGTGAAACATAGTCATCAATTAATACATATGCTGGTCGTAGGGTCATTGGTGTTCCGACCAGTGACATTCGACTAGGGATACAATTTAGAACGACATCATATAAGTTAAAGAGTTTCAGCAACAAGTCACATACTTGTTAATCTTTATAATCAATGAACGTCGTGATAAATTAAAGGACCTATTTAGTACATGCACATTTTTGGTGACCCTAACCTCGGACGTATGGAGTGATCAGGTTAGGGAGGATTATCTTACTGTAGTTACTCATTATGTTAATGACAACTGAGAAATAGAGAAAAGAATTATATGTTTCAAATTAATTGATATAGCATACACGGGTAAGAATATTGTGGACTGTGTTGTCAAAGTCGTGGAAGACTTTGGTCTTACAAACAAAATTTTCTCAATTACTTTAGATAATGCCATTTCAAACTCTAGGGCAATGTATATTCTTACTCCAATGTTGATACATACTCCAATTCGGTGATTCCTTCTTGCTATATCAACGATGTGCTTGTTATATCATAGTAAAATGCGGTTTGAAGAGGTTGACTTTGTATATTAAAGCTTTCCACGATACGATATCTTTCTTGAATAAGTTTAACATAAAAATAACAGCATATAAGAACTTCTATAGGACAATGTGTATACATCCAAGAAAATTTGGTTTGAACATGCCGATAAGATGGAACTCTATTTATTTGATGCTTAAGAGTCTTTTACCATATAAGAACATTTTTTTTTTCTGTTTTTATTCAAACACACTATCAAAGTAATGACAATAGTGTACTATTGATTGAGTAGCATTGATTTGTTGTTGAGAAGATACTAAAGTTTTGGAAAATTTTTATGAAGGCACTATTGCTTTGTCCGCTGTGTATTATCCAACATCTCCTATAACTATGCATACTATTCTACAATTGCTACTTAGTTGGAGATGTATAAAAATGATATAGTTTTATGAGAGACTATTATTGTTATGAAAACAAAATACTTAAATATTGGAGAGAATCTTTTTCCTATATGCATTCGTATTTATTTTAGATCGTAGAGCTGAAATTCAAGGATATGCTAATGTTTTTGATCTTCTTACTGATGCTACAGGCCTAAACTCTAACTATTTTGCAAATATTCGTTCTAGGTTTACCGATGTTTTTCTAAGGTATGAAAATAAGTTTTAGAGAGTTCACTTACAACAACCTCCACTACCATCCACCTCAAGTAACAAGACAAATTTGTTGGACAAGATCTGGGGTGGAGGTTTGTCCTCCAAATCCAGGGGTTATACATCTACACCTTCTCAACTACGACTAACCTTCCACCCAAGAAGTGGAGAACAATCTGGCTATCTAGACGGTGATATGATGGATTTCAACTTAGAAGGCTTAAATTTTTTGCAATAACGGTATATCCATAAGTTAACATATCCCGTGCTATCTATACTTGCACGTGATATGTTAATAGTTTCTGTTTCGACGGTTTCCTTCGAGTCTGCTTTCAGTCTTTCTAGAAGAATATTGGAGGAGAGAAGAACACGTTTCACACGAGTGAGATGACGGAAATATTTCTAACTATGAAGAACTGGGAATAAGTTGATGTACGGACACAATACTATGTAGAAAATCCAGAGTTGTTGAAGGTGTTCCAAAATTTGTATCTAGACAACGACACTTAAAATATAGATATATGTAGGTTGTACTATGTTTACTTTGCCAAAGTTTTCTCATATCGAGTTTTTACTTAACAAAGATTTAAACAAGACAACCATTTAAATATTAATAAATCTCTTTATTATATTTTAAATATATTTGTCTTACTTTATACAATTCTCATATGTATTTCTAAATTTTACAATTTTTTTTTAAATTTTTTAGATTTATTTTGAATTTTTTTGAACCTAAACGGACATAGCAAGTCCGTCGGGCCAACCGTGACTGACCAGCCCGGCACGATCCGAAATGCCGACGTGCCAATGCCTAGTATTAGCTCCCGAGCGTAATCGGGTGTGACGTGCCCCATCTGGCCCGCTGCAGGACCGCCGAGATGGCAAGATTTATCGAGGAGCGGAAGTAGCACAAAACTGACTATCCGTGCGAGAAAGAGACGACACGAACACAAATCCCACGGGCTTTAGCTTAAACGAAGTAGAGTTCTGTAGGCACAGATGGGGGCTTCCGGCTAAAATCCCTTTCCAAATCTCTCTCCCGACTCCCATCCCCGTCTCGCCGCCGCCGCCGCCGCCGCCGCCGCCTCTTCCAATCTCCTTCCACTTCCACCTCCAAACCCTAACCCCCCTAAACCTCGCACACCCTCCAAACCCTAAACCGCGCAGACCCCGACCATGCCGAAGGTCTACGGTACCGGCGTCTTCGAGTTCCGGCACCCCCGTGCCGCCGAGTACCCGCTCCCTGCCGACGCCCCCGCCTCCGCCTCGGCGGCGCCTGACAAGGCCCCCGCCTCCACCGGGGCCTCCATCACGCTCCTCGACATCCAGCGCGACCGCCTCACCCGTGTCGCCGCCGAGCACTGGGGCTCGCCCGCCGCCGCCGCCGCCTTCGACGCCGGCCTCGTCAGGGAGATCTACGCCACCGAGCTCCGCGTTGATGGCCGCGGCCGCAAGACCGTCCCGCTCCACCGCGTCATGATCCTTGAGGTCAGCCAGTACCTCGAGAACTACCTCTGGCCGCACTTCGACCCGGAGGGCGCGTCCTTCGAGCACGTCATGTCCATGATCCTCATGGTCAACGAGAAGGTGATGCGCGTCAAAACCCCTGCTGCTCGAATTGGATCAATAACTGGTAGCTTACTTGCTCGAGCGATTTCTAGGGTTTCTGACGTGGTTTGGGATTCTGTGTGCAGTTTCGCGAGAATGTGGCGGCGTGGACCTGCTTCCACGACCGGAAGGACGCGTTCAAGGGATTCCTGTGGCGGGTTCTCAAGCTAAAGGAAGAGGTTTGTGTTGGTTTTGCTGCACTTACCCATTTGCTCGCCAGTTGCTTAGCCTGCACAGCTATTTTAGTAAAAATGAGTCTCTGTAGGCTGTAGCAGCATAATTGGCAATACAATGAAATTTAGTTTTGGTTATTTATGCATCTCCTTTCAATTAGTTTTTGGTGGAACTTGGTCCATGAAGGTGCTGCCCCATGAATGCAAATTCATCGGATCACTTGGGGCCGGGTGAGCATGATTTGTTTAGGAGGAGCTCAATTGCTGCCAATAAACCATTGAAACTAGTCAGAGGCTTAGAGCCACTAAACTTGGTGTCCCGCAGCTACTGCCTACTGGAGTTTTTTTTTCACCTACAGCCAAAATGTAAAGAGGTAATGAGATGATGGTCACTAGCCACAATAGTTGTTTTTTGTGCTCTTGGGGATATGAGATATGATGACAAAAGCACGCGAAGGTTGATAGTTGGGATTGATTCTGTTGGGATGATGATGATTCCTCAATTTTTCTTTTGAGCACCAGTTAAGGAGCTCGGGTGATGATTTTTTGAAAAGATCGAGTGCTCTAGTCTAGGTGAGGTTCGATGGTATTTTGTGCAGGGTTGTAGAGTTGAGGGAAATCATGGGATAATTGACTTTGGTTGTGTTTTATTCACTTTTTTGTTACATATGACAAACCATTTGGTTGTGTGTTCAGTTTCATTCTGAACTTTTGTGTTAATTCGATTTATATCTTTGTCTTGTGTATGTTTTCCTTATGCAAATATTAAATAGATGACTTCTCATGTTTTTTCTGAATTTGTCTTATTCTTATGTTATCTTGCAGGATAAGGCCCTTAATATGCTAGAGAAAACAAATTACCTCTTGTTCATGATAAATGCATTTCAGGTACTTATTACATGTTCCACAATAGAGTACTTGAATCACATTTATATGCTCCATTTTTTCGGATGTATTATTTTTGTAATTATTTCTGTTCAACCACCATATTATGCTTCCTTTTGAGTGGAATTGAACTGTTTTTTTGTTTGTGTGTGCGTGTGTGTGTGTGTGTCGGTGGGGCGCATTACAGTATTTTTAAATACTGGAATCTGGGATGCTATGTTGTTGGGCCTGCATTTCTATATAGTTTTTTTTTATCGAATTGATCTAGCTGCTCATTTTCCTTTTCAATTGTTAATTGTTTAAGGTTACAAGTCCTCGTCCTAATGACTTTTACGACTAGCCAATGCAAAGGCTGCTCATTTGTGTACTGTTTTTTTTGTGCTACTCCATGTGGTCTGTGGCAAAATTTCATGCTTTCAGTGGCCCATTAACTCATGCTTTGCTGCAGAGTTTGGAGGATGAACTTGTCCGGGAAACGATACTCCAGTTAGTAAGCCTTAAGTTGTGGCATACTCTTTCCTTTGGACGGCTTCAGGTAATTCTAGATTTTTCTCCCCTCAGACTAGCTTGTTCTGTGCTTGTTCTTATCTCTGTTTCAAACATGTACAGATGGAACTTTGCCTTAACCCTGAATTGATTAAAAAGTGGACCAAAATCAAAAGGAAAGAAGCAAAGGAAGCAAAAAAGGCAGGCCAACCCTGTAATCCTTCCGAAATGCTTGAGAATAAATTCCTTAGGAACTTAATTGAAGAATTTCTGGAGGTGTGCCTTTGAAACTCTTCTCATTACTATGTTGTTGCCAGATGAGAATTCTTCTTAATTCCCTTGAAACTTCTGTATAGATTCTCGATTCGAAGGTCATATTATCCAGTCAGGATGGTCGTGAAGAATCTGTCTTGAACGAGTCACTTAGTGGGCAGGTTGATGATTCTTGTGTCTTGTATTGTGAGAGATTTATGGAATTTTTGATTGATATGTTGAGCCAGCTTCCTACTAGACGGTATGTATACATTACTTCTCCAGTAGTAGCAAGCAACATCTTTGAGTAGTACAATAGTAAACTGCATCCTAGGTTATTCAAACTTCATGGTTTTTTCACTTAAGATCTAAGAACCTGATTACTCAACATCCAGGTTGGTAGATTTGCAAAATTTCTTCACCTGATCTGATTGATGCAGGTCGATGCCCCTTATGCAATATAGCATTGATCCACTTATAGAAGCTTTAGGGACCTCGATTTTTTCATCTCTCAAGTTAATGGATCTAATTGGAAACCCGTTCAAATTTAAGGACCAAGGTGCTATTTACTTTAAGAATAATGGTCTCTTGTGACCATACAACTTCCAAAGTTCTTGTGCACCAAACAGAGTAATAGACATAAGTTGATAAGTGCTTCATTCTTTCCACCATGAGCATTTTGTAAATCAGCATATTTTACTCCTCTAGGGTGTTGATCTATTTGTTTTATGAATCTTTATATCCATATCTTGTGACAACCGGGCATCAATTCTTGATTTGGTTGTTTGTGGTTGTTCCTTTCATGTCCATAAAACATGTTTTCCATTGCATTTTTTTAAGACATTACCTACATTTTTTAAGACATTACCTATCTTTCTTTATGCAATAACATATAACTACATTCCTGAAGTGAAGTATCTATCTTGGTTCAGTTAAATCTTACTGGCCAGTGGCAATATTAGCAAAGTTTAGCTCGTCTTTGTTTAATGTATGTATATTTGTTCTCCACTTATGTTGTTTATTATGCAGATTTCTAAGGCCCCTTGTTGCTGATGTTGCCGTTGTTGCTAAGTGCCACTTAAGCACACTCTATACTCATGAAAAGGGGCGCCTTTTTGCTCAATTGGTGGATTTGCTGCAGTTTTATGAAGGCTTTGAGATTAATGATCATTCTGGAACACAGCTTAGTGACGATGATGTCTTGCAAGCTCATTATTCCCGTTTCCAAGCTTTTCAGCTGCTAGCATTCAAACAAGTTCCTAAGGTGTGTACCTTATTATCTGTTTTGTTGTCATTTTTTTACATTGATTTCCTGTATTATAGTAGTGGAAAATATTAATTTTCTATTTTTTTTCTTCTAATTGTTGCAGTTGCGAGACTTTGCCTTGTGTAATATTGGTTCCATCCATAAGCGTGCTGACTTAGCAAAGAAGCTGCTTGTCTTGTCAGATGTGGAACTGCAAGATCTGGTTTGTAATAAGGTGAGCAATTCACATGGTTACTTCACTTCTCTGTGCTTCTTGTCTATATAAGATTTTATCAGATTGCTGCTGTTGTTTGTAAATAGTATTCCCTTGACATACATCAGGCTGGATATACTTCTTGTTGTCTGTCATTGAAGGTCTATTTTTCTGAGTTGTATGCTGCTCAACATGAAAGCCAAGAGAGCAGGAAATAAAATGCACACATACCTACAAGACCATTGCTTGTATAAAAGGATACACTATCTTATACATGTTCCTTATAAGTTAGTTATAATTGACTTGTGATTATCTCAAGCACCTCCAAGACTCCAATGGGACGTACTGTCTGCTGTTTGTTGGTGACTTTGACAAAATTTGCTCACCTTAGTTGTTGCTTCCCAAAACTCAGCCAATGTTTATTGTTGTCCTTGACTCGCTGACTTGTGTTGTCTCAGCCACCTTGTCTCACATCAGATGATTTTTTGTCATAAGGCATTAAACTTAGAGGCTTTGTCTGGATCAAGTTTATTAGGTGTGGCTAGAACATCCTAGAACATCATGTCTAACTCAAACAAGGCATTTATTGAGGTTATCAACATCAGTTCCCTTTGCCTCAGCTACTTTTAGGTAACTAATGAACACAGCATCAGACTGATACACAAGGGGTGCACGTAAAATGCAACCGCTGTAGCAGTGCTCGGATCTTAATACTGTAATGACGATTGAAGTGGCATTTTAGGTGGAAAAGGTCCGCTGCTTCGATGGAATGTGCAGAAATCCCTTCACTAAATTAAATATTAGAGTAAATTGCATCACATGTACATGAACTTGTGAGGTGGGCGCATCTAGGTCACTAAACTATGAAACCATACATTTAGATCAATGAACTTGTTGAACCGTGCAAAGAAGGTCCAAAAGAGGTTTTTGCTAGACTGACGAGGCATTCACCTAGCATTAATGCTTACGTGGCATTGATGTGGCAGATCCTCTCCTTATTTCTCTCATCCTCCGTCGCTGCTCTTTCTCACCAACTCTTTCTATATCCTTTCATATGCTCTCTTCCCACTCTCTCCGATGAGAAGATAGCACCAGAAAGCTCATCGCCGTCTGGGGAGATCTCGGCCACATGGGTCACCATGTTCGGGAACATGGGAGGCCCGAGATGGGTGCGGAGGATGCTAGTGGAGCTCCGACGATTGTGAAGGGGGTGTCATGAGAATGAGCACTGCTTTCACGAGGGGAATCCATTTGTGCAGAGCGGCACCGGCGCGTGGATGTGCACGCGTCGAGCTTGCTCTATGGTAGAAGTAGCGCAGGTGTGGGAGTGAGCTGAAGGAGGCGACTTCGGGCTTGCGCTTGAGCTCGAGCTCCTTGGCCTTGCCTCCATCTCGGTCAAAGATGATGGCAATGCAGAGCATGAGCAGCGCATGTTGAATCCAAGTGGGCGGGAGAGAGAATTGAGGTGCAATTCAGCGTCCAAACGCACGCGTGGATAACACGCCAGCTTGAAATACCTCTTTGGACCTCTTTTGCATGGTTTAACAAGATCATTGACCTAAATGCACTGTTTCATAGTTAGATTGTCGAACCCGGGAGCGAAGGATCCCGAATTCTCTGTGTTCAAACACCATTCCAGGATTTCCAGTGTACACAGTCTCACAAAAATGAATATCACATTCATATCACGAAAACATAAATGGCATTAAATAAATAACTGTTTAATACAAATGAGTCTGAATAATAATATCAAATGTCAAATGATAAACACAGCAGAAACAACATAATAGTGGAAGCCACACGATGCGCCACAGCAATAAATGCAGGTCGAGAAGGCCTACTCGTCAGGGTCCTCGCGTCAAGATAGCAGTCTTCTCCGAATAAGATTTATTCAAGAAGAGTGAGCACTACTACCGTGCTCGCAAGTCACACCCAATATTGAATTTAAATGCATGCATAAGGAAACAAGTGAGTATGGCAGGGGTTGTTTTGCATAAACAACATTTTTAGTTTGAATAAGCATAGTAGTTTCCAAGGCAATTTTATACTATGGATAAAATCATATTTTGAAATGACCATGATATAATGTGGATAACCTCCAATGATAAAGTGAAGGATCCTCCTAACACTTGGCTTCCTTAAATTTTCATAAGGATTAACCATCCTCAACATTTAATAAAGCATTTTAAAACCAAAAACAATTCTAACTTTAAGTGGCCTGCTAGCATGTCCATGACCATGACGCGCTATTCGAATAGTTTCTACTCTGCGAGTTGGTACAACTTTACCCACACGAGGTGACATGCTCGTTATGTCGCCAATTCACGCCAGTAGGCGTGTGGTGAGCAATTACCATGAGGCCTTTACAATGTTTTATCCTAGTACATTCATGCGCTAAGGTTTCGCCTTTGGTCGACAGTCCTCCGGAAGCCCTCTTGCGCCAAGTGGAATAAAACGTCTAACCGACACCCACAAAATCACATGACATAAATATACTAGGACATCACAAATTAGTCACCAAATCCGCCCATACAGGACATGTGGTGGTACGTTATGGCATAGCAATAAGCGGCTCAAAGACCGGTCCTCAATTGACTTAGGCGTCATTCCTACAACCCATGGGCCTTGATCTTAACAGATCAAACCGTGCATAAACCTGCACCCACCATTCGACCATTTCGCCAAGTCCAAACCCATTTTGATTTTATTTTGAATAAAACTTCATTTTTAAACTCATGTGGTAAGACAATACCACGGTGTCAAGTTTGAAAACAATTTGTAGAAATCTGTGTAAACCTCCCAAATTCTGTAAATGTGGACTAAGCTTGGCTAAGTATATATTTGAATTTTGGTAATATCTTGCCTATGGTATCAAGGTAGTCGATACAACATTCAAATTCGCCATACAATAACATATGGAATTAACTATATGTAAAACAGGATATTAAAATATTTATAACAACATATGCATGCAATAAGGAATTTAAAGCGAAAATAACTTAAAATAATAGGGCAATATGTTCAATGGTGTAACTTGCCTTGTTCGATGTCTTGGAATTCTAAATCTTCAGATTGATCGAACTCTCCGGAGTCGTCGAATTCTATACGTGAAAATACGACAAATTCAATATGCAAATTCAAATAAATTCAAAAACATAGCTCAAATTAACTCCAAACTGAAATATTTTGGTTTAGTTAGCTAGATTATAATTTTATATAAATTTTGCAATTTGAATCACCCAATTTGGAGTTCATATGCAAAAGTTATGAATTTTTGAAGTTTATATCTAAATCTGAAATTTTATTGAATTTCCAGAATTATTTTCCTACTGAAAATCCATTTATTGCGCAATGATTACATCAGCTAAAGTATTTCGGGAAATAAAATATTTTAAAAAGAATTCTGACAGGTGGGCCCCATGAGTCAGTGACTCGGCCCATGTGGACCAAGTCCACTGAGCTTTGGGACGACGGGCGCGGTGGACCACGCCACGTGTGCGTGTGCGTGGGTGCTGACATGGCGCCACGCAAGCCGTGTTGCTGAGATGGCGCCCAGGTGGTGCCACGGTGGCGACCCACGTCGGCTTGACGGCGGCAAAAGTGTCGGGCGCGGCCGACAACGGCCAGCGGCGGAGGTTCACCGGCGGCGAGTGGTACCAACACGTAGCCACGATTATTGCGAACATGATGGTACCTGAATTGGCACGGACGGGCGACGGTGGTGGCCGGAATTGGTGCCGGAGCGGAGGAAGAAGCACGGTGGTTGCCGCGAGGTGACCGAAGGTGCTCGAGGCGAAGAAGAGTGCGTGAGGAAGCTCCGTGATGGGAGTCGTTGGTGTGGTCCACGGACGGTGGGCGTGGCGGCGTGAGCGCCGTGGTTTTCACCGCGGTAGCAAAACCTAAAACAAGAATTGCGACGGTGTTGATGGGAGAGGAAGGAGTGAGTGATGGCTTTGAGTTGAGTGAAGGAAGGGCGCCGGGGCTTCCTTTTATAGGCGTCGGGAGCTCGGAGCGGCGTGGAGGAGGCGGGGTCGTGCGGCGGCGGTTGCGGCGTTGGGCGAAACCGTCCGGAGAAGAGGGAGAACATGGGAAAATGCGGCGGTGGTGGACGCGGTGCGTACACGCACGCGAATAGGTTGAGGCGGTTGGGATTAGGCGTTAGCGAGCTCGCGCGCGTCGCGAAATGGTGGCGGCATCATTGCGGCGTGAGGAGGAAGAAGAGGCGAGGAAGACGACGACTTCGGAATCGTCCGATTTCGATCGGACGGTTGATAACGATGGAATGAAGCGATGACGTTGAGGTTAGAGCACACCGTTGGATTTTGATCCAACGGTGGAAATTAGATCGCGCGAATCGGTAAGTGATTCTCGAGCGCGGCCGTTGGATTAAGATCGCACGGCTCACATTGTTTATAACATTCGGACGTGCGGTGATTGTAAAAGATCCGCCCGCTTGCGATCGGCGGTGGAGATCGGAAGGAGTGCGTGTGCGTGGCGCGCGTTGGATTAAGATCCAACGGTGGATGAGGAAGTGAGAGAGAGGGTGCGACGGCTGGGCGGTGCGGGCCGCGCGCGGGAGTGAGTTTGGGCCGGAGCCTTTGGGTTTCGGCCCAAACACTGTTAGAGGTTTTCTTTTGCTTTTCTATTTGTTTTAATTCTGTTAATTCATAATAGCTTTAGAAAATAGCAAAATACTTCCAAAAATTATGGAAAAATTCACAGAAATTCCCATATTCATTATGGACTTAATAAAATTATTTCCAACTATTTGTTGGCTTTTAATTTTGCAAATAAATTTGTTTTAGCTTTAAAATATTTATAAAAAGCTTTTGAAAATTCAGGAAAAACCACAAACATAACTAAACTTTTAAATTTTACTGAAATTGAAATTTGGGCTGTTACATAGATGCACCCACCTCACAAGTTCATGTACCTTTGGTGCAATTTACTCTAAATATTACCGTCAGTCTCGCAACTCTTCCATTCCCATGTTCCTAATCTATCCAACATGTGCTGTTCACTGTGCTTGGTTTACTCCCTTGAAATCTGTCCAAGCCAGAAGCCCAGATCCGAGACCACCCACCCCTTGTACCTCCTTCACTGTGTCAAGTGGAGCTGGTCTGGTGGTGGCGTGGTGCTGTCCTCGACGGAGCTGGGAGGTTAGGTGAGCAGATCTATGGGGAAGAAACTAGTGGAGTAGTGGAGAGTTGATCTATTGAGTTGAAATTTGAATACGAGGGTAATCTAAAAATTGCAATATGACAAGGTGTACCTCTGTGGTCCTTCTCCCTCACTGATCCGAGCTGCAGGATTCAAATTTAATCTCTCACCCTGGGATCAAATTTGGGATCATCAAATAGAAGGGGTGCACCTGATACGCCCGCTAATGCAGACACCACAAACAGCCTTATATGAAACATGTAGGACCTTTTTAGGCCTATAAACATCCCACATGTGTACGCCTTTACGGAATAACTTTCATCAAGATAAGTGTGCAGAAGCACACTTTCAATGTTTTGATTCACCAAATAGATATTTCTACTACCTCCGGTTTGTGGTTTGACCTCCCGTAGTGGTCCTTACTTTCTTTTTGAAAGCTCCACAGGGCCAATTTTTTGTACTTGCTCATTGTGCCCTGTTGAAATAATGTTGTTTAAGTATGCATTCTGTCAATGTTTTTACCCTCTTTGTTGGTAAGAGTGATAGTAGGACGGATTTGGACTTCCTGCAACTTCTTTATGGGCGATATTAATTCACCCAAACTTGTGCTGCGCTGTTGCGTCATTAGGGGTTAATCATGTAACCATAATGGAAACAGTGGTTACACCGACGGCAACTGGTCAGAGAGATCAGCAAAGTCATCTTCATGGCAGCAACCTTTTTTTTATTTGCATATGCCATAAAATAACATAACTAAAATATGAATGTTTAATCAGTTTCATCTTTCATGTTGGAGCTAGCTTCAAAAATTGCTCTTCATAAATTCATCATTTTCTCATTGCTTATAAGTGCTGGACTTGAACATTTTATTTTACACATGTAACTGAAAAGCATGCATTGAGGTGCTAATATCTTCTTCTATAAACAGCTTAAATTAATTTCAGAGAAGGACCCATGCAGTGGAAGGCGTGATTTCCTTATCGAGGTGCTAGTTGCTTTTTTTGAGAAGCGTCAATCCCAGAAAGATGCAGTTAATGCACTTCCTCTTTATCCAAATGAACAGATCATGTGGGATGAGAGCCTTGTTCCTAGCATCAATTATTCTGGAGAAGGCTGCCTTGCCCTCCCAAAACTCAATCTTCAGTTTCTGACGCTCCATGATTATTTGTTGAGGAATTTTAATCTTTTTCGTCTTGAATCAACATATGAAATTCGTGAAGATATTCAGGTAGCTGTTCCGCATTTACATGCTTATGTCAACAATGAGGGAGACACTGCCTTTCGTGGATGGTCCAGGATGGCTGTTCCAATCAAGGAATTTAAGACTACAGAAGTGAAGCAGCCAAACATCGGAGAAGTTAAGCCTTCTGCTGTAACTGCTGATGTTACTTTTAGCATATCAAGCTACAGATCACAGATCAAATCTGAATGGGATGGTCTGAAGGAACATGATGTTTTATTTTTGTTGTCAATCCGCCCATCTTTTGAGCCTCTTAGCCCCGAGGAGGCTGCAAAATCAACTGTGCCAGAAAGGCTAGGATTGCAATATGTACGTGGATGTGAGGTGATTGAAATTCGTGATGAGGAAGGAGCACTCATGAATGACTTTACAGGAAGGATAAAGAGAGAAGAGTGGAAACCCCCCAAGGGTGAGATTCGGACTGTTAAAATTGCCTTAGATACAGCACAGTACCACATTGATGTTACTGAGGTAGCAGAGAAGGGTGCAGAAAATGTGTATGGAACATTTAATATTCTACTGAGAAGAAAACCAAAGGAGAATAATTTTAAAGCAATCTTGGAATCTATACGTGATTTAATGAATGAAACATGTGTAGTTCCTGAATGGTTGCATAACATATTCTTGGGTTATGGTAATCCTTCTGCCGCACAGTGGACAAACATGCCTGATCTTTTGGAAACTATAGATTTTAAGGACACTTTTCTTGATGCTGGTCATGTAGTGCAAAGCTTTCCAGATTACCAGGTAAATATTGTAACTCAAATCAAGTTTTCTCAAAGTGGATGTCCGTTTTTTTTTTCATCTTTGATCCTAAAGATTCTAATGTTTCAAATTATTTATAGGTCACATTTATCAATCCAGATGGTACAGAAAACATTCATCCAAGCCCTCCTTTTAGGATTAAATTGTCCAAGAAAATGAGGGAAATCAGTCATGCTTTACCCGGCAATGTAAACTCCTCTGATTTGACAAATAAGAACTATATGGCTGATGATGAAGGGTCTCAGAAAGAAAAATTGATGGTTGAGACTTATATTCCTGCTGATCCAGGGCCGTATCCTCAAGATAAACCTAAACAGAACTCAGTGAGGTTTACACCCACTCAGGTACTCTTCAGGCCCTCAGCTAAATCATCATTTTTCAATTGGCGCTTATCCTGGCAACAAAACCTACCAGGACTATTTTGAAGCATTTCTTGTGCGCATTACAGTGTCTTTAGCCTTCTGCCTTCTGCTAAGCATGCACTTTATCACTTTTGAGGCGAAAACTAAATTACTTAATGTATTCAGCTTTGGAAACAAGTAGAACATTGTTATTTGAGATGGTTATTAGGGGAGCATACCCCAGGAAAAACATCTATTTTGAACTGGAGGTAGTACAACTTGAAATTTGGATTTGAATACGAGTTTCTTTTAGATAGAACTACGACATATAAACTTCACATTTTCCAGAATTCAGTTACTACTATCCACCCAGGTCAGCATTGCAACAGCAATTTAGAGTCTATTATTGTATAATACAGAATTATTTTTTCTGTTCAAATAATTGCTCCTAAATGGAGTGATAGATTATTGACTATGTTTATGTCTGTTTTCTGGCATCGTGTTTCAGTGTGCATTAGGATGCCTGGGATCGGGACTAAAATAAAAAAAAATTTATGGTTATACTCGCTGTATTTTTGTACTCATGTTATGCACCACCTTTGCCTGTTGGAATGTAATGGAATGATGTTGCCTTCGAGATAAATGAGTATCTGATTCAACTTTAAATTCTGACGCTGATAATATTATTTATTTGTAGATTGGTGCTATAATATCTGGTATCCAACCTGGGTTGACAATGGTTGTTGGTCCTCCTGGTACGGGAAAAACAGATACAGCTGTGCAGATATTAAATGTTCTATATCACAACTGTCCTTCACAAAGAACACTGATTATAACCCATTCCAATCAAGCTTTGAATGACTTGTTTGAGAAGATAATGCAGGTACTGTCACTGTCCCAAATTTTCTCTGAACACTTACCTCATATTACCACTTTTTTGGGGAGATACTAAGTATCAGTGCCAGTTGATCCACAACAACAACAACAAAGCCTATTTGGGGTAGGCTAGGAATGAAACCTCCTCAAAGTCAAAGAGACGAGAGTGCCAGTTGATCCAATGCCATAATTTAATATGAATGACCAGTTTGTTGCGGTGGTTGCAACTGTTAGATGTTAGATATGTAGCTTGTATAGGGTGCTCATTGCATATTGACCAACACCTGTAACTTGTATATTTTGGCCTTTGGCCCATTGGAATAGGACAAGAATTCATCCAACATGGTATTAGAGCAAGGTTTAAGGTTTGTGAGAAAGAGACCCGCAGCCGCCCTTTGGCCGCCGCCTTCCTCTCCTTCTCCCACCCCCCCTGCTCGCACTCGGTCGCCCATGCTCCCGCGTGCTCCTGGCTGGCCCTAGCACCAACCTGCCTCTCGCCACCATCCCAGCTGGCCTCGGCGCCCCTAACTCCCGCCCAATGTTCACCTAGGCGCTAGGCGGAAGGCGGGCGGAGGGTGGCCGCCTAGCGCCTAGCCCGCCTAGGCGCCATCTAGGCGCCGCGTAGGCAGAGGAACAGAGCAGCGGGAGGAACAGAGCAGCCGGAGGGAGTGAAGAAGAAAGAAAAGAGAAAGAAAAAAGAAAAGAGAGAAAAAAACTTACGGCCCGCCCCATTAAGCCCACGTCGGTAGAGTGGCCGACTACCGCTAGTCGATCCGCGTGACCTTATCCACGTGGACCGCGTCGGCCGAGTGAGTGCCATCCTCTCATTCTCGCCTCGTCTCGTTGTCCCATCTCTCATCTCCCGTCCGTCGCCGCCTCCTTATCCTCATCTCCCATCCTGCGCGCTTCGCTTCCTCATCCTCTCCCATAGCTCTCACTTTTGCTCTCCTCTCCACCGCGTGGAGGCGGCGCGTGATGAGGCGGCGCGCGAAGGATCCGGGATGAGGCGACACGGAAGGGATTCGGGAGGAGGCGCGCGAAGGGATCCGGATGGAGATGGCACGGAAGGGGATTCGGAGGAGGCGGCGTGCGAGGATCCGACGAAGAGGCGCGCGACAAGGAGCCGAGGGAGGCGGTGGATCTAGGAGGATGCCACACCGCATACCACGGGTGAGTGAGTTCACTACCTTTTGTCCCGCCCGCCTCGCCCAACTCGCGGACCGCCAGAGCCGCGCGCTTGCCCCTCGCGCGCACTGGGACCGCCTTGGAACGCCTTGGACCGGCTAGGCGCTCGGCCCGCCTAGAGCGCCGACTAGCACCGAATCGCGGCGGCGGGGCATCGCCCAGCGCCTAGGCGGCCTAGGCGCCCGCCTAGGGGATCACTGTTCCCGCCGCCATCCCGACTGGCACCCCTTGCATGGGCCACCATTCCTGACGTCGCCCTCTGCTGTGTGCAGCCCCTTCGGCCTCTGCTCTACTCGCTCGACACCGCTTCGAATGGCCGCCTGCGATCACTACTCCGCCCGTTCACCTCGGAGCTCCGCCCGTTCGCCCCCAAGCTCCAAGCACCACCCCGAGCTTCCTGGACGGAGGTTGAGCTTGCCCCCGCCATGAGCTCTGTGCTCTCAGCTCTGCCTGGCCACCCGTGAGCTTCCACCGCCTGGCCTTTGGCGTGGGTGGGCCATCCCCCGGCATGATGCAGCCGCAGATATTGCCGCCGTCGCAGGTCGTGCGCCAGCCGCTGATGCCGATGCAGTTCCAATGCCCCGAGCTCCTGCCGCTGCCCTTGTTCCAGGCTAGCGTCGATGTCCCTATCTTGGGACGCTATCGTTGCCCCTGTCTCGGACTGTCGTGCTACCTTGGTCCGCCCCTCCCTTGGGCTACCGCCCCTGCCTAGGGCCGCCGGCATCAGGCTGTCGTCGCCCTCTGCATTGGGCCGCCGCTGCCACCCTTGCGTTGGGACGCCGCCCCTCCGTCGGCCGTCGCTGCCCCTGCCTCAGGCCCTGCTCGTCTGGCTTTTGCTTCTCAGCTGTCTTCCTTGCCTCCGCCACCTCCCTTATCTGGTTTCTTGTCTCTATGGATCTTGGACCTCACTTCTGATTCTACTCACCCCACTTTTGAGTCGAACAACTCTTCCTTCTACTGTTTAGATTGCAGATGTCTCTTGTTGCAGGCTGAGGTATCCTTTTCACTTCTTCCTTTCATGTTCCTACAGTCTCTCATGTTCCCAAACTTTCTATGCAGCTTATGTCGACTGGTCAGATCACTGATCACAACTGTCATATTATTCTTGAGTCCGACTCTTGTTGTGTCCAGGATCGCTGCACGGGCTCTGCTTGGTACAGACCCTCTGTGCCGTGATTCACAACGTCTTTGGGAGCTCGACTGGCTGAACCTTCCTTTTGCTGTCTCCACCAGTCAGTCAGCCACCACACCTCTCTGTTTTTTCTGCGTCCTCTACTGCTTCCTTTGCTCAGTGGATCCATCTTTGGGCCATCGCGACCGTCGTCTCTAGTCGGTCGTGGTTTTCTTGGGTCTGTTTCTTTTGACACCTCTTTGCCTTGTATGGGTTGCAAGCTTGGCAAGCAGCTGCAACTCCCCTATCCCTCTAGTGATTCTGTTTCTACTCGTCCTTTTGATCTTGTTCACTCTAATGTTTGGGGTCTGGCTCCCTTCGTTTAGGAAGGGGGTCATCGGTACTATGTGATCTTTATTAATGATTATTCTTGTCATACTTGGATCTATTTCATGTCCCCTCGCAGTCAGGTTCTTTCTATTTACCAGATGTTCGTCACCATGGTTCATACTTGGTTTGATTCGGCCATTCGTGTGTTTCATGCTGACTCTGCTGGGGAATACCTATCTGCTGCTTTGCGTCGCTTTCTTGCTTAGCAGGGTACTCTTCCCTAGTACTCTTGCCCCTATTGCTCATGCTCAAAAGGTGTCTCTGAGCGTAAGCATTGTCACTTGCTTGAGACAACTCGTGCTCTCATGCTTGCCTCTTCTGTACTTCTGGGCTGAGGTTGTCTCCGCTACTGCTTTCCTCATCAACGTGTAGTTTTCCACTTCTCTTCAGGGCTCTACTCCAATTGAGCGTCTCTACCGTCGAGCTCTAGAGTACAGTGTCAGAACCCGAGATTAACATCCCAGATCCTCTGTGCATTTCTGAACTAGTCCCATGATCAGTCGCTAGTTCACACAGTAAACAAATATGGTAACAAATTCATATCACAACTTTATTAATAATCAACAGAGTTTATTACAAAGAGGCTTACAAGCCAGCAATAAAGAACACAGCGGAAGACGAAGAAGTAGTAGGGTCCAGCAATCTGCCACAGACAATCGACTGGGGTAGCGGCCTAGTCGTCGAGATCCACATCGGTAGCAAAGTCCTTCTCCTCTGAAATTTTGTTTGCATAAAGCAAGTATGAGCACAACTTCCGTGCTCGCAAGTTACACCCCTCAAATAACAGAATGACATGCATATATGGATGTAACAAAGGATGGCTTATTGGTTGATTTGCATAAAGCAGCATTTTCTTTAAATACTTGTACTAAGTTCCAAAGTAGTTATTTTATAACTACAATTTATTTGATAAATTCTGAGTTTTATAGTCAGATAACATTCACACATGAATGGTGAAGGATACCCTCCTATCACATGGCTTTCTGCTCAAATCCCATTTGGATAAACCAGTTTTGAAGAAGTATTTTTCAAACAAAACCAAAGTCTAACTTTGGCGATTACGCTAGCATATCCATGGCCGTGGACACGGCTATTCGAATAGTTTTACACTCTGCGAAGTTATGCGGCTTTACCCATAAGACACGACTTCTCTAGTTTATTCGGTATCCGTCGATACCACCCTCACTACCTTAGGTAAGCAGTCTAGAGCATGTGTCAAGGCCTTTACAATGCGCCATCCTTCCGCAGTCTACCCTCTCTAAGGTTTCGTCACTCCCTTTGGAATGAAAACCTCCGGGTTCGGGCCCCCTCTTGAGCCAGGTGGGACGACATAGTCCTGAAAGACAACCCACCGAAATAGTTGGATCGACCGCGATGAAACTTTGCAAATTAGTCAGCCAGGTCCTACTCCCCATACTGAGGACATGTGGTGGTACGGTATGGCTTAGCATCATGCACTCGAAGATCGGTCCTTAACTGACTTAGGTAACTTTCCAACAAAACCCATGGGCCTCAACCATACCCGATTGAGCCCGTGCAGGAACGTGCACCCACCAAACATCCATTATGCCCAAGTCCAAACCCATTTTTATTTTATTTTCCAGGTAAAGGTATTTTATAAACCTTTTATGGTAAAACAATACCATAGATCCAATTTAATTCAAATTTGAAATATTTGGCTAAAAACTTCCCAAATACAAGATTTGATCTAGGCATTGGCTAAGCATTTAATTATTTCCAATATTATTTTATCTAATGGTGACAAGGAAATGATAATCAATATTCAAATTGGCTATACACAAGGAATTGGAATAACTAAGTATTTAAATAGGGGATTAAAATAACTGGATAAAAATTATGCATGCAATAGTAATTTAAAAACAGAATTAAATAAATTTAAAATAATGGGATTGATATGATCAAGGGTATAACTTGCCTTGCTTGTTTAATCGTTGCTCTCAAACGATTGTCGAAATCGGTCGTCCAAATCGTTTAAATCTATCTGTAAAACGAGCTAAATTCAAATAACACTCAAATAAAATCCAAATAAAATCCAAAATAAATACTGGGAGGAAGGTATCGACTTTATATGAATTTAAGAAGTTGAATCGACGGAATCGGAGTTCGTATGAAGGAGAACGAACATCCGGAAGGTTGATTATCACAAGAAAAGATGAAATTCCGAATTTCAGAATTTAAGGAATTATTTTTCCAAGAAATCCTTTATTGTGTTAGCATGATGTCTGTAGGTGGGAGAATGAATTTTCGGTCGAATTTATTTTGTAAAGAAAAATAGTTGGAGTCAATGACATGTAGGCCCGGATCCACGAAAATGGGGTTTGGTCCACGGTGGACCGGCCCAAGGAATAGTGCCAGCCACGCAAGCGCACACATGGGCTGCCACGTGGGCTTGGGGCGATGAGTGGCGTGACATGGCGATTTAATTATTACGAAATTCAAAATTTTGTTTGAATAGAAAGGTAGATAATATTGAAAGGAACATGTAGGTAAAAGGGTTCAAGCAATTACCCAACGGATGAAGAGATCGGGCTCGACGAAGTTCTCGTCGGATTTGGGGAAGAAGATGTGGCCGGTGGTGAAAAATTAAGTAAATCAAAATTCCACTTGAATAGAAATGAGGAGAATCTCAATAGGATATCGTGGTCAAATTTGGTGCACAACGAGCAACGGATGAGGAGATCGGGCACGGAGTTGTCGTCGGAGTTGGAGAAGAAGACCGTCGGTACTTTTGTGGCATGGTGAATCAACAGGATAATCAAAATTCGGCTTGAATAGAAATGTAGAGAATCTCGAGAGGAACTCACCAGAGTAAATTTGGCGAACAACGGAGTAGATGAGAGATCGGGCTCACGGAGTTGTCGCGGAGTTAGAGAAGAAGGGCTAGCAGAGGGGCTCCGGAGGATTTTGGCAAATCGGACAGGAGGATGTGGGAATGGGGTGGAGAGGCTACGGTTCAATTTATAGGGGTAAATGAGTAGCGGTTTGGCGGAATTGCTCACGGAGTTATTCTTTGAATTAATGCCTCCGTCGAGTTCTTCATGAGACAGAATATTCCAAGGAATATTCCTTTTCAAAATTCGGAAAGACACCAATTAATTTCGGAAAAATAGCAAATTAATTCAAAAAAAATCCGAAATAAATTACAGATATTAAATACAATATGTTGAATTCAAATAAAATATTATTAATAATAATAACAATTTTATTATTACACATTAATTATTTTTATATTGCTAAAAATTGATTTTAAACTTGAAAAATAGTAATATAGGTCTAAAAATTCAATGAATTTTCAGAGTAGTTAAATAGGGTATTTTGAGCTTAAATAAAATATTTTCAACACAAATTTTGTTTTTATTTGCGGACAGCATCTCATTTTTAATTGCTAGATATTACAAAAATCAAAAAGGGACTTTTAGAAAATAGCAAATAAAATCCAAAAATTCTAGAAAAATTCACAGAAATTCATAGAGTTATTTTGGACTTAAATAAAATATTTCTAACTTATAATTGGTAATAGTTTTTTGCAAATAAATTATTTTAGTTTTGAAATATTTAGGAAAAAGCTTTTAAAAACTCAGAAAATTCCATAAAAGAATAACTTTATTAATTTTTATTTTAGTAACAGTACTTTGGGATGTTACAAACTACCCCCCTTAAAAGGAATCTCGTCCCCGAGATTCGGAGTGGCTAGAAAGAAAACTAGGGATACAAGGTTTTCAACTAGAGTTGTCATCGCCTGCATCCTTCTCCTTATTTGGCAGGGTCTGAGTTGAGTTCAGTCGTCTTCTTTCAGAATTCTACCGCTCTTTGTTTTCATGCGTAGTTTTTGCATTCTGGAACTTCAGAGTTGCTGCCTGTTGCCTCTGTGGACATTTATTGGCATAATGTCCTCTCTTTTGGCAATAGAAACACGTGATACCTGCAACTAGGGCTGGAAAAAAGCTCGTTAGTGAGGCTCGTTGGCTCGATTCAAAATTGCTTCAATTAGACTTGTTATTTCATTGAACATTAAATGAGTCAATTTTAAATAAAATTGGATTTCACTCAGGCTCGGCTCGGCTCGGCTCGTTAGCTCGGTTCTAAAAATACTTTTAAACTATAAATAAAATGATATTAAATCAATCTGTGGCAATTTCGAGAAAAGCTCGGTAAAACGACTAATGGGCTCGATTTCCACCCCTACCTGCAACATCCTGCTGCTTCTTTGGACGGCAGTGAAAACACGTGATGCCTACAACATGAGATGGGTCTTTCTGTGATTGGCCTCCAACCGAGGGGTTTGGGGGCAACAAGCTGGCCGGCGGGTCCATGGTCGCTTCTTGAGGCATTGGCTGGTCTAAACTTATGTATTCCTGCAACTGGGATAGGTATCTTCTGTTGTTTTTACCTCCTACTTCTGGTGTTATTGTTGCGATCAGCGTAGCTTCTGGAATGTTGTCGGAGGTGAGTACTAAGCGTCTTTTTGGGCATCGATTGGCATAATGCCCCATATCCCGACAATTGAGGCAATGTACTCCTGCTCTTGATGTTTTGTTCTGCTGAGATTGACCACCCTTGTTGCGGAATGTCTGCATTGGAGGTCGCAGTGCTAATCCTGGATTCATGAGTGCGGTCGTCATTGGTGCTTGGTTGGTTTGGGGTTGAATCACACGAGCCTTGGGGTTTCTTGCATCATGTTGCCCTTGATCCACCATCTTCCTCTTGGAACACTTGGTGAAGCGGTGCTGTTCTTGTGTTGTAGGGGCAGTGGTTGAGGAAACATTGTTGTTGCTCATTTGTTGCATCAACTGTTGCATTAGTTGAGTCTGAGTGATGAAAAGCTGGTTCAAATTCCGAAGGGTTTCTATTATCAGTTGTTGGTTGCCTTCGGTAGGGACATCCTCGTTGGTGTTGGTATCATCTTGAGCAGCGGGTGTTCTTCATCTGTCGGTTATTCCAGAGGTTTTAGAGAAGGAGACAAAGGATAGGGAAGAGACAAATATGAAGAACTAAGGGGATAGAGTGAAACAGCACTTCCAAACGAAAGAACCAACTGAAAAACTTTTCAAAACAACTTTTCACAACGCTCTATCGATCGAGACTCTTAAACTGGTGAGATGACTCAATACACAGAATGAGTCTTGGCAAATCTAGACTATATGGCTGGGCTGACATCGTATCTTTGGTTTACGGTCTTCGATGATTCTTGCATTATGATGTTTTCTTGATAACTTTATCTCTTCTGGTCTTGATCGTAATGGTAGGAAATGTGTTGACCATCTATAGAAGTTTCCAAGGGAGAGAGGATCCATTTAGTATTACAAAATGGTGAAGCAAGAATTAGGTGAGAAAGAATTTCTATGAGAGGTTAAAGATAGATAGATGACCAAGATGAGGAGAGAACAATTTATTTTTCTTGTTATAAAATAAGTTTTGAAGTTTTTCAACTAACGGCCATTATAACTAGGTCACGACCTTCAGTCGATATGGCTCTGATACCACTTTTGTCGAACCCGGGAGCGAAGGATCCCGAATTCTCTGTGTTTATACACTAGTCCAGGATTTCCAGTGTACACAGTCAACAAAAGTGATAGCAAAATCATATCACGCTCTTTATTAATAATAACTCAGAGTTTTATTACAAATGGGCCTGAGGCCAAAAAGGAAAAGAAATAACACAGCGGAAACAAAGTAGTAGTAGGCCACACGTCTTGCCACAGCAAAGCGTGCGGGGCGTAACTTATTAAATCAAGATCCTCACCGTCCCGATAGAGGTCTTCTCACGAATAAAGATTATTCGAAGAGTAAGCACAACTTCCGTGCTTGCAAGTTACACCCAATATTGAAAGTTTAATGCATGCATAAGGTAAACAAAGGATAATGACAGGGTTGTTTTGCATAAACAACATTTTTCAGATTAAATACCATTAATAATTTTCTAAGGCCGGTTTAATATTATAAGCGAAATCGATGATTAAAATGACAATGAATAGTGGATAACCTCCATTAAATGACTGGTGAAGGACACCCTCCTATCACTTGGCTAACCGCCCAATTTTTACCATAGGATTATCCATCCTAAAATCATCCGTGGAAATCATTTTATAAACCAAAAACAAGTCTAACTTAGAGTGGCTTTGCTAGCATGTCCATGACCGCGGACACGGCTATTCGAATAGTTTCTACTCTGCAGAGTTTGTACAACTTTACCCACACGAGATAATTTGCTTTTAATGTCGGCCAATGCACGCTTCCGAAGGCGTGTGACTAAGCAATTATCATGAGGCCGTTACAATACAGTGTCTTAATGTATTTATGCCCGCTAAGGCTTCGCTACCATCGGACTAACCATCCTCCGGGAGCCCCCTCTTGCGCCAGGTGGGACTAATGTCTAACCAACACCCACACATACAACATAGCACAAATAACACCAAGACACCACAAATTATTTAGCCAAATCCTGCCCATACAAGACATGTGGTGGTACGGTAAGGCGTAGCAAAATACGCTTAAAGGCCGGTCCTTAAATGACTTGGGCGAGATGGATGTATGGTGGGTGCGGGTTCGACATACAGTCACCTTCGCTGTTTCGGCTTTGTCTGTTTCGACCTTCTTCCACTTCGTGAGCGCACCAAGCTGACTGCTTAGTTGCTTAGTCAGTTGAGTGTTTTTCTTGGCTACAATCTTGAGCATAAGGGTTATCACTGTTACGACCTTGTTGCCCGCCGAGTGAGGATCTCTCGTGACGTTACCTTCGATGAGTCCCGACCTTACTACCCACGCACCCCTACTGCCAGCTCAGATTCTCTTGTTGAGTCATTCTCTTTTCTGACTTTTCCTGATCCTCAGCTTTCCATTTCTGTTTCGCTTCCGCCTTCACCTTCTTCGCTCCCCTCTCTTCCGGCTCCACCTGTTCCCTCTCCGTCGGAGGTTCCTTCCAGCTCTTGTTGAGATTCCATCATTTCCCTTGCACTACTCTCGCCGTCCTCGACCTACTCCTCCTCTAGTTGAGCCTCCGTCTTTGCTGGGCCTTGTTCCCAGCTTTACTTCGTCCTTGTTGGGTCCTGCTCCACCTTACCAATACGATCTTCGTGATCGTCGCACTGTCAAGCCTCTTGAACATTACAGCTTCGCAGTCGCAGCTCTCTCTGAGCCTACGACCTATCGTGAGGCTGCTGCTCACCCTGAGTGGCAACTCGCGATGTATAAGGAGATTGCTGCTTTGGAGCGTACTGATAGTTGGGATCTCTTACCCTTACCTATGCGTAGGGGTGAAAACGGATCGGATACCGACAGATAATGGCTCTGTCATATCTGTTTTCATATTTTTTTTCCCGGATACGAATATAGATACAAATAATATTGAATACGAATACGGAGCAAATACAAATCGAAACGAATACGATCACAGATATTTTTTGGAACATGAAAACCCTTTAAATTGTATGCCAGAAATCAACGAAAACATATAACTAGTTTATTTGATATGCATTCATGAATTGTTCATATTTTTAGCAACCACACCTAACATTGGCACTAACAAGCTGCATTAATTAGTGCATCACAAACATAGCACTTAGTTTACCACATTTATTTAGCTCATAAGTCATAACTCACAAAGTCACAAGTCATCACACATTCACACTTAGTTACATACTATTAGGGAATCTTGATTTAAGTCAAAATTTGTGTTTTTACTTGTAGATGGCACTTTAGTAGTTGCCTGGTTGCCCCACGATAGTTAAATGCCGAAGCGTCGTTGCTTCCCACAGGGAATGGAATTTTCCTACCTTGCTACGTCACACTGCAATGTGCTTAATGCGAATCGTCCTTCACAAACGAATTGTACTTCTTTAGCAAGAATCTTGCAATAAAATGCAGTTCCAGGATTAGCTAAAGCCTAAAGGGGGTAAAATGGCCAGCATTAAGCACTACATGTTAACATGGAGTGACAAGAACGAATCAATGAACTACCGTACTTGACTTCAATGAGCAGGCCAAGCTTTCGCCGGTTTACGCTCTCTAACCTCCTCCTCCTTTGCCTCGGTGTCCTGCATCAAATATGCTATCAACTTAAGTCCAATCGAGTATATACAGTATCTGTGCCATTAGTCTGTACTAGAACTAGAACGAATTCTTGACACCCCATTGTTACCAACATTAGCCGTACAATAAAATCCTCAATCCCTAATTTACCAATCCAAGTGGAGTGCTTGTAAAACATCAATCAGCCAAAAAAGCGTGCTACCGAAAGATCAAACAGCTGCGGGACACCGCGAATTGCAAGCCCCATGAATGAATCCAATAACTCGGTAGAAACAAGAGGAGAGCGAGAAGAGAAGGCAGATTCATCATCAGCCAAGAGCAAAAGAAAGGAGCGGTCCTATACCTTGAGCAAATTGTGGTAGTCCCACCAGAGCGCGTGGAACCTGTCCCTGCCCTTCGCCTACCTCTCCCTCTCCACGGGCACCGCCGCTGGAGGCCTCTTCTTGCCCTTCCTCCTCACCAGCCGCACCTCCCCGTCTGACAGGCCAAGAAGTCAGCAAGATCCACCGAAGACGCGTCGGTGAGAGGAAAAGCCAGGAGGGAGGAAGAGGAGGGTAAGGAGGGGAGAAAGCTAGATCCAGACGGAGAGAGGAGAGGGGGGAGGAGACGGAGACTGCGTGGTGTCTGGCGGGGAGGTGAAGTGGCCGCGGCGGAGCCAACGGGCCGGTGTGGTGGTCGGCGGGGAGACGAGGCCTGAGTGCTTGTGCCGAGTGCGTGTGGTGTGGAGACTGGATTGGAGTAGCTGAAGGCAGCCGAGCACAGGGCTTGATGGGCCGGTGGGTTGCATTCTGGATATCTGCCTCTGTATTATCCGGATAATACGTATTCGTATTCGATGGATAACAGAGCCACCGTATTTGTATTCGTTTCCGGAAAAAAAAAATCTGTATTCGTTTCCGATCCGAGAATTATCCGATCAGAGACAATCCGAATTCGTTTCCGTCCAGATCGGACGGAAACTATTTGATCCATTTTCTCCCCTACCTGTGTGTCACTCTTATCATGTGTAAGTGGGTGTACAAGATCAAGACCCGCTCGAATGGTTCTTTTGAGCGTTACAAGGCTCATCTTGTGGCGCGTGGTTTTCAACGAAAGCATGGTTGTGCTTCTACGATGAGACCTTCGCTCCTGTCGCCCACATGACCATTGTTCGCACTTTCCTTATTGTGGCCTCTGTTCGACAGTGGTCCATCTCTCAGCTGGACGTTAAGAATGCCTTTCTCAGTGATGAGCTGCGTGAGGTTTACATGCAGCCGCCCTTGGGTATTCTGCCCCTGATGGTATGGTTTGTCGCCTTCGTTGTCCTCTCTACGGGCTCAAGCAAGCCCCTCGTGTTTGGTTTGACCGCTTCTCCTCTGTTGTCACTATGCTAGCTTCTCTGCCAGTGATCACGACCTTGCCCTCTTTGTATACACATCTCGGGGTCAGACGCTCCTCTATGTGGATGATATGATCATTACTGGGGGTGACTCTCAGTCCATTGATTTTGCGAAGGAGCATCTCAGTGAGCAGTTCTTGATGTCTAATTTGGGTCCTCTTTGTTACTTCCTTGGGATTGAGGTCACTTTTACGCCTAAGGGCTACTACCTCTCCTAGGAGAAGTATATTCAGGATATCCTTACTCGCGCTTGTCTCATTGATCAACACACGGTGGAAACTCGTATGGAGCTTAGTGTTCACCTTCGGCCCATTGATGGGGATCCTCTTGAGGATCCCACTCGCTACTACCATATTGTCGGGAGCCTTGTCTATCTTGGGATCACTTGACCTGACATTCCTCACCCTGTTCACTTTCTGAGTCAGTTCGTTTCTGCTCCCACTCAAACTCCACTACAGTCACCTTTGTGTTCTGTGATATCTTCGCGGAGCCATCAGTTGTCGCCTTTTCTTTCCTCGCTCCAGCCCTTTGCAGTTTTAGGCGTACTATGATGTGACATGGGCTAGCGATCCTTCTGATTGCCGGTCTCTTTCTGTCTATTGTGTTTTCCTTGGCTCCTCTTTGATTGCCTGGAAGACCAAGAAGCAGACTACCATTTCCTGTTCAAGTGCTGAGGTTGAGTTGCGGACCATGGCGGCGTTGACAGCTGAGATTACTTGGCTTCGGTAGCTACATGAGTATTTCGGTGTTTCCGCTTCTGCACCGACTCCTCTCTTCTCAGACAGTACTAGCGCGATCAACATTGCTCGAGATCCAGTGAAGCATGAGCTCACCAAGCACATTGGAGTAGATGCTTCGTACATGAGATCGTAGGTGTAGGACAAGTTATTGCTCTTTAGAATGTGTCTTCGGAGTTTTAGTTAGCCGATTTATTCTCCAAGGCACAAACTCAAGCTCAGCACAGCTTCTACCTCTCCAAACTCAGTGTTGTTGATCCACCATGAGTTTGAGGGGGTTTGTTAGATATGTAGCTTGTATAGGGTGCTCATTGCATATTGGCCAACACCAATAACTTGTATATTTTGGCCTTTGACCCATTCGAATAGAACAAGAATTCATTCCAACAGCAACGTCTGACTGGAATTTACTTGAATATTTTCGTTGCTGTCCCTTGGAATTGCAAGATGCTAATTTTACTCCTTGCCATTTCCAATTTGTTCTATCAATTGAATTTGAATGGGGGAAAAGGGAGTATCTTTTGGTCCTTGAGGGCTTCCAGCTGAAATGATTCAGTATGCCACATTTCCATGCAATGTTGTACTACATATGTGCCAGCGCTAATTCTTAGCTTATCCAAGTATTTTGACTGGTGGAATCCTGAGTTATTTGATTCACTTCATAGTGGACAATATATCTTCATAGCGAAATATATCCTAATCGAATCTTGATGCATGCTATTGTTTAACTGGTTATCTGATGTAAATTGTTTCTTTCAGAGGGATGTGCCTGCTAGGTACCTTCTTCGTCTTGGTCAGGGCGAGCAAGAGCTGGCAACTGATCTCGATTTTAGCCGTCAAGGCCGTGTCAATGCTATGCTGGTTCGGCGACTAGAGCTGCTAGGTGAAGTTGCAAAACTGGCAAGATCCCTTCATCTTCCTGAAGATGTGAGCTACACTTGTGAAACTGCTGCATATTTTTGGTTATTACATGTTTATGCCCGTTGGGAACAATTCTTGGCTGCCTGTGCGCAAAATCAAGAGAAGTCCTCTTTTGTTAAAGACCGGTTCCCATTTTCGGAGTTCTTTTCGAATACCCCACAGCCTATTTTCACTGGCGAGTCCTTTGAGAAAGATATGCATGCAGCCAAAGGTTGTTTCAAACATCTTTCTACGATATTTCAAGAGCTGGAAGAGTGTAGGGCTTTTGAGCTACTCAAGTCAACAGCGGAGCGAGCAAATTATCTAATGACTAAACAAGCCAAGATTGTTGCCATGACCTGTACTCATGCAGCATTGAAGAGGAGAGACTTTCTTCAGTTAGGTTTCAAATATGACAATTTGCTAATGGAAGAAAGTGCACAGATATTAGAGATAGAGACTTTTATACCAATGCTCCTGCAGCGGCAGGAAGATGGCTATGCTCGTCTCAAACGTTGCATTTTAATTGGTGATCACCATCAATTGCCCCCGGTTGTGAAGAACATGGCTTTTCAGAAGTACAGCCACATGGACCAGAGTCTCTTTACAAGGTTTGTTCGTCTTGGTGTCCCCTATATTGAGCTCAATGCTCAGGGTCGTGCCAGACCTAGTATCGCTGAACTTTATAACTGGAGATACAGAGAACTGGGAGATCTGCCTTACGTACGTGAGGAGGCTATCTTTCATAAAGCTAATTCTGGGTTCTCTTACGAGTATCAGCTGGTTGATGTTCCCGATTACCGTGGCAGAGGCGAGTCTGCTCCTTCTCCTTGGTTCTACCAGAATGAAGGGGAGGCTGAGTATATTGTTAGTGTCTATATCTACATGCGTCTGATCGGATACCCTGCCAAAAAGATTTCGATATTAACCACTTACAATGGTCAGAAGCTTCTCATTCGTGATGTTATCAATAGAAGATGCAAGCCGTGGAATATTGAGCCACCTAGCAAGGTAATTTATACTAATCCAGTGATTGAGATATGTTTGTCAAGCTAACATTTATCAGTTTTTTATTTTTTTTTGTGCTGACATTTGTGATTAATATGTCATATTTAGGTTACCACGGTGGACAAGTTCCAGGGTCAACAAAATGATTTCATTTTATTATCTCTTGTCCGGACACGTTTTGTGGGCCATCTCCGTGATGTCAGAAGACTTATTGTGGCAATGTCCCGTGCTCGTCTGGGTTTGTATGTGTTCTGCCGCCGTTCACTGTTTGAACAGTGCTACGAATTGCAGCCAACATTCCAGCTTCTACTCCAAAGGCCCGATAAGCTTGCCTTGAATCTTGTAGAGTGCACTCCATTTACAGAGCGACCTTTGGGGGAAACTGGAAATATTCATTATATTACTGGTATTGAAGATATTGGACACCTAGTGAATTTCAGACTTGAACATCTTCATCAGGTACGTTATACTACATTATCCAGTAGTAAACCTCTGTTTGGTAAAATTTAATTCTGTTGCTTGTATTTGATATTTTCAAAATTGACAACCCCAACCGCCATCTCTTTGCAACAGATGCAGTACATGCAATATTACGCACCTCATGCAAATGCTGATGCAGTCCCTCCTGAAAATGGCAATGCTGGTTTTCTGCACAAGGCAAATGAGCTCATTGTGGAGGAAGAAAATGGCAAGGCAGGTGATGCAGCGAATAATAATAAGATGGAGGAAGACACTGTGGAGGCAAAGGGTGGCATGATGCAGGAAGGAAGCAAGATGGATGAAGGAAATTGTGAGGCAAATGATGTGGCAATCGAGGACAAGATGGGGGGACAAAATGCTGAGGCAAAAGACAAGGTGGAGGTAGAAAATGCTGAGGCACAGGACAAGATGGAGGAAGAAAATGCCGAGCCGAAGGACAAGATGGAGGAAGAAAATGCCGAGCCAAATGACAAGATGGAGGTAGAAAATGCTGAGGCACAGGACAAGATGGAGGAAGAAAATGCCGAGCCGAAGGACAAGATGGAGGAAGAAAATGCCGAGCCAAATGACAAGATGGAGGAAGAAAATGCCGAGCCGAAGGACAAGATGGAGGAAGAAAATGCCGAGTCGAAGGACAAGATGGAGGAAGAAAATGCTAAGGCAAAGGACACTGAGCAAGAGTGAGCTAACCTAGTTGTTGTCTGGTTGGAAATAGAGGCTAGCATCCTTCATTTTCACTTACTTGCTGTCTGCCAGAAATCTTGATTTGGAACAACAAATAGTGTACTGTGTGATCACATAAAGGGCTGATAACATGACTCCGATACGTGGGCAGAAGGTGGAACCAAGCACTGAAGTAACAACCTATGGCCCTGCCAAGGCGAAGGTCCTTTGTTCGAGCTTCTTGTTCAGGCTAAGCAGGAGACATGTTCCTTTTGACTCCAGCCTGCGGTGTCATTCCTGCGCTGTGAATTGCTCGATTATTATTGTGAGGGCTGTTCGGGGCAACTAAGCATGTACACAAGTTCAACTGTTTAACGTAGCTATTCGAGAGGAGCTGTAACATTGATGTTGTGCTGTTTTTGTAGACTCGATTGTCTTGTAATTTGGGCACGAGATGATGAGCATTAGCTTTTGCAGCTTTGAGGGTAGCCTGCTGTTACTGCTGTCTTATCATAAGGCATATAAATTGGGTCAACTGAGGCTTTTTCAAGGTTTGAGCCTCGTTAGGTTCCAAAAGCGCTTTGGAGTTAACAGAGTTTTTCTTTGATGAGATCAGTGCATGCCTTCTACAGGCAGCTCGGGGATGGTGTGACACTGCGTGGTAGGCCCAGGTTTTCCGTGTGATGCAAGGCAGCGGCGGCTGCCGGCTGGTGGCCATTGGCATAAACGGTTGCGTAAGGGCACATTGGTAATTTCTTAGGCTCCGGGTTATTGGAGGCTTGGAGCCGATGAAGCTACCTAGGAGAGAAAGGGTCCTCTAGAATGGCTTCGGTCCTATTTGGAACGGTTGGGTTTTTTTTCTTCTGAAAAACAGCTTCCGGTTGTGCTGTAAGATTTTCTGGCTGCAGGCTGAACGGTTGTGTTTTTTTTATTTGGTGTTTAGTTGTCTGGCTTTTAGATAGGCTAGCTACAGCTTTCGAGATAGAAAATGTCTGAAATACCTCTGAGAACAGTAACGGCTTGTTTGATACCATTTAACGCTATTAACAACATTTAACAAAAACTAGCGGTAGTTGACGATAATTAATGACATTTAAAGACAATGAAGAACTAACACAATTAACGATAACTACCACAATTAGGGCAATTAACACCGACTATCGCAATTAGGGTAATTAACGTCGACTACCGCAATTAAGGCAATAAACGCCGACTACCGCAATTAGGGCAATTAGTCGCATTTGACGACGACTATTGCTATATACTGCACAATTACCACGATTAACAACAATTAACGATAATTATTACAATTAACAATTATTACAACATATAATTATTAAAATAAATAATTATTACATAAATAATTACAATAAATAACCATTACAGTAAACTATTATTGCAATTAACTATTATTACAATTACAATTAGCAATACTCATTACAGAAAAAAAAGAAAAGAAAAAAATGAAAGCTAGGGTTAGGGTTAGGCTTCTGGAGGCGGTTACGGCGACAGCGGAGGAGGTGGCCACCGGCGGTGGTGGTGGGGAAGGAGCTCAGCGGCGGCGGAGGGCGAGGCGCCGAGGCGAAGGAGTTGGGCGTCGGCTGTCGGGAGAGGAGAAGGCGGCACAGAGGATGTGGCCACGGCGGCGAGCCAACAGCGGCTCGGGGAGGAGGGCGCCGAGGAGAAGGTGGCCGGGGAGGAAGGCGCTGGGGAGGAGGAGGAGAAGGGGAGCGGGGCGGCGCTACTCGGGGGAGGAGGAGAAGGACGGAGTCGGGGAAGGAGGCGCGTCGGGGAGAAGGGGTGCCGGTGAGGAGGGAGGTGGAGGAGGCGAGATCCAGATCCAGATCTAGATCTGGATCCGGGTGAGGCCGGCGGGAAGGAGGGCGGCAGGGAGGAGGAGGTGGCCGCCGGGTGAGGAGGGCCAGGGGAGGAGGGTGGCCACCGGGGGAGGAGGGCCGCGGGAGGAGGGAGGAGTGCGGGGGAGGAGGGCGCTGGGGGAGGAGGGGAGAGGGGGGAGCAGGGCTCGGGGCGGGGGGTGGGGGAGCTGGTTGGGTTAGGGTTATTTATGTGATGGCAAAAACGGATAATAATCTCTGAAGTTGAGGGACAAGTTCAGAAAGAGAGTGGTGGGAAGCCGCAGGAAGCTGCCGAAGGGCAGATTCCGGCTTTCGGCTTTCTCCCATTGAGGTAGGAAGCCGCTTCGGCGAAAACGGCTGCGAAAAGCCGACCGTTTGGAATGACTTTCGGCTTTTTCGGCCGAAAATCGAAAGCCGAAGCCATTCCAAACGGGGCATCCGGCTGTTCGCTCGAAAAAGTCTTAAGTCGTTTAAATCGTCTTGCTTTCCTCCGAAGTCGGAAGCTGCCTAGGGGAGCTTCTTGTTTTCCGCAACTTCCATTCCAACTTTTCCTCCGAAGTTCAAATGAAATTACTCGCTTCTGCCGTGGAACAACCCCCACCTCCTACGCCTGAACCCTCCTAGCCTAGCGGCGTCCCAGCCCCCAGCTCGCCTGCGTCCTCCTCTCTCCCGCGCCGCTGCTCGGTCCCTTCTCTCTCTCCCGCGTCGCCGCCCACCCTCGTCCTCCTCCCCGCGTGCGGCGCCCTCCCCTTCTCCTCCCCCGAGCAGCGCCGCCCCGCCCTCCTCCTCCCCCCCCAAGCTGCCGCCATCCCCTTCTCCTCCAAGCCTCTGCCGCGCCCGCGCTCGATCAGGGTGAGAAGAGAGAGACGACGATAACTATGAGGCGGTGGAGAGAGGAGGTGGTGTCGTTGTCGCTACGGGGGCACAGCTACGGCGACGAGACGACGACCGGCCAGAGAAGCCGCGGCAGTATGGGGTGACGGAGATGAGGAGTCAGGTTCAGGTTCTACTCCTTCCGCCCCACCCACCACGCGCTCCAGGTTCGCCCGCCCGCTCAATTCACCCCCTTTTCGCAGCATTCTATGCTTTTTTTTTACCCATCGTTGTTGGGTTGCATCGAGTTGAATTGGGCGTAGTTTGGTTCTAGCATCCGAATGCGGCACGCAAGAGTCACGTTGGACATCAATGTTGTATTCTGTGGGCCTTTTTGGGAATTTTCCAAATTGAGAAAAAGGAAAAGGGGGGCCCACTGGTCATTGGTTTAGGGAGGGGATAAGGTCTTTGACCTCATCTCACTCCGGGAAAAAGATGAGGAGCGCAGAGCTTGGTCGGGAAATTGTGGCGGCGTGCGCGGCAACGCGGGCGGTTCGGCGGCTCGTGTGCGACGTGCGCGGGCCGTTGGCGACAGCAGCGGAAGGTCCTCCTTGTCATGACCCATCATCAAGAATACCAATGCAAACCAAATCAAAATGCTATATTACCAAACCCCAACCAACGATACAAGTGTTTAGGAGATACAAATTGGAGAATCGGAAGCAAGGATTGGGAAGAAGCAAGGACTGGAAGAAGCGAGGACCGGAAGTAGAAGAAGGAATCGGGAGAGAAAGCAGATCAGAAATGGGAAGAAGGAGCCGAGGCTTGTCATTATTCGCTGTCCCGGTCGAATCACCTCGCTTTGTAGAGCTTCCTCAGCCACGCTAGATGGGCCCAACGACCGCCCATATGCTTGTCCAACACGAGGCCCACATACTTGTCCATGTCCGTGACATACCTCCCTCGTTGAAATGCGGCTTGCCCCAATCCGCGCAATGGAATCCGGCGGATGAACTCGACAACGGCCGGTGCCATCGGGAGAAGCAAAGAGATGAAGAAAACAAAATGCCCATACTGTCTGCGAAGCGCACACCCAGCTCAGTCATCAACACCAGAATTGTCCCAGCAATATATGCAGCCCATTTTTGGGATGGGTTCTGAGAGAAATATGCTTTGGTCGTATCATAGGAGATTGGTTTGTCACCATCCATAAAATCAGACAGGTCTATATCCAAGGTTGGGGCACAATTACTCAATTCAAAGCTAAATGACACAATTTGTAACATTGGCATAGCTCCACCATTTGCTAGTTGTCTAGCCTGTGTATGCTTCCATAGCTTCTGCTTGATAGGATCGCTTCCCTGAACAGCAACATGACAGGCCTCTCGAATGGGCATCTGCAATACAAGACTTCCTGAATAATCTGCCATACCACCCATGACATCTAATCGTCCAAGTGCTCTTGCAACATAATGAGCGGTGTATATCTTCCTGTGTGAACTGCTAGAACGAACACATTTCTAAGGCCATGAGCGACATGACTTGTTGGCTAAATGAATCGGATCTCCAACATTTTGGTCGAATCAAATATTTGAGTAAATCCATACGCCTCGAATAAATGCTTCTCATAAGTCTAATGACCATAGCCATTTGCATCAATCACACTCCAGTCTATGCAAACTCTGCCATTAGAGTCAAGAGTAGGATACACAGGTAAAAGCAAATACATATTTGTAATATTCCACATGAATGTATCGTCTTTCTTGAGAATGAACTTCCTCAGAGTGTTGGATGATTTTGATCCGATGTGACTTTCCAAACAAACAATTAAAGAGAAGCCCTTGGAATAGCTTTGCTTGCTCAATCATCGATCATCCAACTCAAGAGGTCGCAAGGGAAACTGAAGCTTTTACCATCTTGTCATGCAGATATAGATCAATCTCCAAAGTAGCAGCTTCATTTGCTATACTTGCATCAATTAACAGAACAAAATCAGAGTAATTCTGGTCAACTTGATCACAAACAAAATTCAAATTGTAGCCTTGAAGCTTAATAACAGTTCTCTTGGATGCCCAAGTGCCAGACATGGCACGAGCTCTAGTTGTACCAAGCAATAGATCCTCAGACTCTCTGTTTGAAGCAATCTCAACCATTGTCATGACCCATCATCAAGAATACCAATGCAAACCAAATCAAAATGCTATATTGCCAAACCAACCAACGATACAAGTGTTTAGGAGATACAAATTGGAGAATCGGAAGCAAGGATTGGGAAGAAGCAAGGGCTAGGAAGAAGCGAGACCGGAAGCGAGAAGAAGGAATCAGGGAGAGAAACAACGATGAAATGGGAAAGAAGGAGCCGAGGCTTGTCATTGCTTCTGCCGTCCCGGTCGAATCACCTCGCTTTTGTAGCGCTTCCTCTGGCCACGCTAGATGGGCCCAACGACCCGCCCATATGCTTGTCCAACCTGGAGGCCCACATACTTGTCCATGTCCGTGACACTCCTCCTCCTTTTACTTGGCCGGGGCGCATCTCTATTCGGGAGATTTTTCAAAAGAACAACAGTGAGTAATCCCCAATTTTGGTGAGACCTCTTCCCTTCGATCTGTGTGTTGATTTCTGGATTATCAAGATGTCAGGGCTGTTGATCGTAAGGCTCAGGAGATGGGAAATTCAGAGCAAAGAGGAGAAGCCTTATGAAGATCTAACGTTCCAGATTTTTACTCACCGGCTCGGCTTTAGCGGGCCTTTCAGATTGGTCGATACTCATTCGATTGAAGACTCGGATAAAGGACATTTAAAAATTACTATTACTTGACTATTTACTTTACTTTGTCCGAACTTTAGCTTTTACTCTGAATGAATCAGTATTAAACCCGACTATGGATGGAATGGAAAGGATATCCCATTATGCCAAATATATGTTCTTACTTAGGGTTAGCTTAAGGCACGTAGTTTCCCATCTATCGTTTCTCCCGAAATCTAAAATCCCCACCGAGATTGTCAAATCCAAACCTGGTTGTGGCAAATTGGTATCGAGCATTTCTTTTCTTGGAAGCTAGAAGATCTACGGAGGAAAGGTTGGTGTCGGTGTATTTGTAAAATCCCTTTCTCTGTCCCGGATCGAGGCGGCGGCAAAGATCCGAGCCTAACTAGAAGGGTTCCACATCACATGCGTGGTAAAATCCTTACGGTTGCTCGGATCTAACGAAGATGACCAGAGGAGGGAAAAGAGATAGTTTCATTGATGAAGGTGCGGAAGGCTCAGCGGCGGTGTGAGATCGGAAATGAATGATATGTAAACACGACTAGAAGCCCAAATGGGAACCATCCAAGGAGACGTGGATGGATTGAGGGTGAACTAGGAGAAATCGAGATCTCCTCGATCCTGGTGAGGCTGCTTGTTGGGGATACGCACTCAAGAGTCATTAACACGGAGGCAAGGCAGAAAGCGAAATTGGAGAAGAAATGAGGAGAAGAGTACGCACGCTAGTCGACCTTGGATTTGAATGGCGGAGGATTTCCAACGCAGTCTCAAAGAAGGAGACCTTCGTGCAGAAATTCATCCGGGAACATTCGGTAGCTCCAAAGTTCAGAGGTAACACTTAGATGCCCATTCACGATGCTCCTACTCGAACTTCTTTGAGTGGAATGGTTGAAAGAAGAGACAATAGAGACTTTGGGTGCGAGCGTAAACCAAGAGGAGAAGAGTAATGAATTCTTGAGATCAATTGCTAAGGGCCCGATTAGAATTCCCAGTGTTTGAGGGGACAATCCTTTGGGGTGGATTCGGCAATGTGATAAATACTTTGAACTAGCTCGGGTTCTGAGGAAAATAGGAGTGATTTAGCGATGTCATATATGGTGGTAGAGTGATAAGCGGTTGCGAGGATGCGGATTGCTAGCCAATCCTGTTACCTAGTCCATCTTGAAGTTGAGGATATGTGATAGATTTGCGACTCACAGTATCTACGATATTATTGAAGAGTTTCATGCGGTCAAGTGACATCATTCATCGATGGCTCATTATATTGACAAATTCGAAGAACTCATGGCCATTATGAGGAGTGAAAATCCTATGCTCAGAGAAGATTACTTTGTTAAATGTTTTGTTAAGGGGTTGAGAGAAGATATCAAGCACTATGTTAAGCCTCACAGACCTCAAAGTCTTTGTGAAGCCTATTGGATGTCAAAGGATTTGGAGAAGGAGCTAATGCCAATTCAAAGAGATCTGAAATGGACTGGATCAGATTCGGAGGGTGGCTTTAACAAAGGAAATTTTGAAACCTTACTTTAGAGCGTGGCGGCTAACAAACTGGTAATCTCGGGGACAATACTAAACCGAATAGACCATTTTATCCGATGGTGATTACAAGGAACCGGGAAATGTTGGTCTTGTCTTTGATAAGTGGGTTCCGGGCATTCTTGCAAACAATCCAAGGTACTTAATATCATGGTTATGGATCCGAAGAAAAAGAGGAAGGTGAGTTGAATCGACCTAGAGGTTGAGAAAAAGGAGGAACAAGAGGATGAGGAGCAGACACTGTTGAAGAGGAGCATTACAAATTTCTTTGCAAGCTCTTAAGGGATGTCCTCTGTGGCCACTTTTTGGTGATTATAACTTTGAAGGGGAGAACAGGAGTGGCTCTTGTGGACAGTGAAGCTCGCATACTTTTGTCGATTTGAAGTTTGTTACTAAAGCTCAATGTATAGCACAGAACAATGACCTCTGAAAGTAACAGTGGCGGGAGGAGGAGTCTTGTACACGGAGCCCATCTAGCCAGAGTGCGAATACAAGATACAAGGAGAAAAGTTTGTAGGAACTTTTAAGGTGCTGAAATTACAATCTTATGATGTCATATTGGGATGTGATTGGATATACACACACAACCCTATCAATCGAACTTGAGAACCAGGAGTTGACTATTAGAAGAGATGGATGACAAGAGATGACAATTTGTGACTTTACTACAACACAATCTGAAAAGTACATCAATGCGGTCTGATTGAACAAGCTTTGCCACAAAGAGGTTATGGGGTTCCTAATACAACCAGGCGAAGAAAAGAATGTAAGTCTTGACCACTCTTTACCTCCCAAGTGCGATTCTTTTAGAGAAATATAATTCGGTATTCTCTGAACCTACTGAGTTACCCCCTTCCAGAAATTGCGACCACTCAATACCACTGAAGCCCGATTCCATCCCACCGAATGTGAGGCCCTACAGAGTTCCCTATCAACAAAAGAATGAACTTGAGAATCAAATTCAGCAATTGTCGGAATCGGCTATAATCAGGCCTAGTGAAAGTCCATATGCTTCCCCGGCCATATTAGTGAGGAAGAAAGACGGAAATTGGAGAATGTGCATCGACTATAGAAAACTAAATGCACAAACGGCGTCGCCGTTCTTGTTCCGGTGTTGTCGGAGGTTAGGCAGGAACCCTCCTCCTTGCGCATCCATCAGGCTCCCTCCTGTGCCCTCTCTATTGTTTGGGTTCGGTGAGAGTTCTTGTGTGTGTCAGTGGAGAACAATTCCGGTGTGCTTCTTGATGATCCTACTGAGGGCGAAGAAGGACTGTTCACTTTGGTGATTGGTGCTTCTTGTGTCTTCGGCCGAAGCACTTGTGGTAGTCTTGTGCGGCATATATCCAGTTCCTCGGCTTCTTTCTTTGGTGTCATTCCGAAGAAGAAGAGTGGCATTGTATCTCCGATTGCTTCGCCTTTTGCTCGGTTTGCAGGGCGATAGTTTTTCTCGGTCAGTGTCTATTGACACGCCTTGCCGGTTACATCTTGGTGGTTTTGAGTACCACTGCTTCAGTGAGTATTACACCTCTTTGACAGTTCGGTTGATACTTGCATATATGCATTGCAGTTCTAGTTGATAGTCTTGACCTGTGTACTTTGTCTTAGAGACTAGTTCTGGAGATATTGCAAGTTAACCTGTGGGCTCTGTTAATGCTCAGTGATTAAATTAGTCTTATACTGAAATTGATCCTAACAATTAGTTGATACTTGAGCTCTAGTGATTTATTTGCTACTGTCTCTAAGACCTCCTGTTATTAGACCTGCAGTTGTTCTGTTACTTCCAGAGTTATACAGTTATATTGAATCTGAAGATTCGTGTGATCTCTTGCTTTACAGTCTGATTGCTATATTAGCATTTGTGGCTCTAATTCCTGATCTTGTGCACTTCTGATCAGTTGATTAAGAGAGTAATCATTTACTGTTTGTTATCCTGAGATCATTTTGTCATCATTTGATCTACTGTTCTGAACTGGAAGTTCATTCTGTGATCTTTAACAGTTGAGTTATCTTGATAGTTTAGTAATATTTGTTTAGAGCTCAAGAATTGAACTATTGTCATGATCTTTTAATGGAGAGTATAGACTAAAGTATTGAGAAGGCAGAGATCAAATTCTTTGGTAACTCTACTTATGAGAGCAATTAAATTTCACCCAAAACTTAGCAATACGCTGTTTTGTTTCATATACATGTGGTATATGTTGAGCATTTCTTTAAATGTAAATGACTTGGAGGATTTACATTTAATTATGTTAATTTGGTCATTTAAATGTTGGTTTTGACTTATGCTTATGTTGGGATTACTTTTGTTTGTTTGCTAAAACTGCACTATTTACAACAATCAACACGCTGTTGCTTCCAATTTAATCCCCATTTGGTTCTTAATTCGTCGTGCGACTAGTTTTGTTGTGCTTAAAAGTTAAATTAGAGCCATGTGAAAAAGCCAGCATATAACGATCACCGGTCAGTTTATAGATCATTTCTGGTGTTTCCAATTTTTTGAACTTAATTAGACGATTCATGCTGATTGGTAGAATATATTTCAATGCTCAGATTGCCCAACTCTTAGGTTTATGTAGTGTGATGGGCATGTTAAGCCTTAGGGAGCTACTCTGAAGATGGATAAGAACTAATTGCACCTACAAAGAGGTTATGATGGCGGAATGAGGAAATGGGTTTATATTATTTTGTGCTAGCGTATCGGTTTATGGAATTAAAGGTATTTACGTAGAAAAGGGGAAATTGATTGGTCTTCATCCAACATTAGAATGATAAACTTGCATTTCCCTACATAATTGTGTTTTATAGTTACATTTAAGTTAGAAGTAACTGCAATACATCATGTCATTAGTCCCCCTAGCAATTTGTGCATTTTTTATGTCTAGAAAGCCCTACATGAACCAGTAAAGCTCAGGATAAATTGCTGTTACGGCTGCTTCTTATATGGTTATAATTTTGATTATGTTTCATAATTTGCTGTTAGTTGACTGCAGAAAGGTTGTTAGCAGAATATACAATCGAGTGA
This sequence comes from Ampelocalamus luodianensis, assembly GCA_036346255.1. Lineage (NCBI taxonomy): Eukaryota > Viridiplantae > Streptophyta > Magnoliopsida > Poales > Poaceae > Ampelocalamus > Ampelocalamus luodianensis. The sequence continues at coordinate 35,657,428 of CM070622.1, forward strand.
CAGCCACGATAGTGGTGTTAAGTAAAGCCACAAGAAAGCCAGCAATAGTCCTCTTGAGAAGGAAGAATTTAGACTCCCTACTGCTTTCTTTCAAACAAAGGAAAATGTTAGACTCATCCTTATAATGGGAAAAAAGGAACTATCCTAAATAATGTCCGTTGATGTGAGCTGCTTCTTTTTCACCGTCCTAGCCATTTTTGGAAGCACATTCTCAAGCCTGCCATCTTTTATTCCAGGAAATATTGGTTTCTCTTGGAACTCTTGTTATGCTGTTTGTGGGATTGTGATGATCACTTTTTTTTCTTTCATATACATTGCACTCTGCTATTTACAACATGGGCGTTTCGTGCCGATCTTTTTGCAGAAAGAGTTGAAGATGTTGACCTGTTGATCAGGAGGGCCGAGAGATGCTTGGAAGCAGGCGCAGATATGATCATGATCGATGCGGACGATGTTTGCCAGCGTGCTGACTCTCTAAGGGCCGACATCATCGCGAAGATTGTAGGCCGGTTTGGGCTCGAGAAGACCATCTTTGAAGCATCCAATGCCAACACCTCTGAGTGGTTTGTGAGAAGATACGGGCCATGGGTACCTAAGCTTTTTGCTTTCTTTCTCCCTGAAGCCGTTCAACTCTGTAGTCCAGCTGGAAGTCACTTTTCAAAAAAGCTACAGCCGTGCAGAATAAGCCCAAAAGGGGCTCAAAACTTCTCGCGGCATCAGCATCGAAATTGATTGAAGCCGTCTAGATTGGCTGGCTTACTCCAACTTTTCACTTGAAGGCTTCTGAGAGCTGGAGCTCAGCCAAACAAGCAACATGCCTTGAGCTTTGACCAAACAAGCCATTACAGAGTAAGCCTCGTGTGCTGGATAGGGATGCAAGTGGGGCAAGTTGCGGCTAGCCCGCACCGGCCGCCGAACATTACACGAGCAGATGCGGCAGCCGGCCAATGCGGCAACTAAAGGGATTACGCAGGCAGATGCAACACTTCTTGTTCCACTTGCATACTTGCAATACTACTACATGCTACTTCTTTGGAAAAATTCTAGAAAATTTATAGAAATATGAAAAAAAAAATTAATCGAAAGAACCTAGACAAAGACGTTACTTACAAAAAGGATTTTATGCCAAGTATCACAGTCATCAGCACCATTTGACATGAGTAAGTATTGCATCTGCTTCCTAAAAAAAATTACATAAGCACTTGAAGACTTGAAGTGCTTAGTTGCAGTCATGCACATCCTTCATCTGATCCATTGATCAAGCACATCCAAGCAGGCTCATGACAAATCTCCATTTGAGACACACTCACACACTGAATAATCTGCAAAGAATGATAAATAGTACCTTTCTCATTAATTGCTTAAGAAATCTCACTAATGCCCAACTACAGAACTAAACAGAGTGAATGAAGCAGTACCTCTCAAATATGTTTGATGAGGGAATCAAGCAATAAACAAACCTCCTAATTGATTGGAATGTAAAACAGTTGTATTTGGTACAAGCTCAACACAAGAGAACGCAAAACAATTTCAAATGATATTTTGTTTTGTGACCGGACAATGTAGCAGCTTCCTACTTGACTGGAATGCAAAACAATTTGTGATATTCTGCTAGACTGGAATGGAAATATGGAATGCAAACGAGGATAGTTTTATTCCCGTAAAGAAAGGAATAATTGGTGGTTTGCCATTGCAAACATGTGTATTTCATGATTTGTTATTCCATGTCTCACTGACATGTGGGTCTTGGGGCCACATGTCAGTGAGCTGACATGTGGGTCCTAGGGCCACATGTCAGTGAGACATCAGTGGCAAATCATGAATTACATATCTTTTACAGTGGCAAATCATCAGATCTATTCCTAAACCTTGAGTCATCACGATGCTAATTTTTTAAAGCACAAGAAACTCACCAGATTGTCTGAACTTACTTAATCTGTTCGATTGAGAGGAAATTTGCAGTAAGCTCACTGTGTGTCAACTCAAGCATTGTAACAGCCCTGACTTAGGGTTTGTATTTCAAATGTAAAATTTTGAGGAGAAATAAAAACTTTTGTTGTCTCATCAAATCATTTGGAAGTTTTCCAAATTTTCCCTAGCAATTTCCATTTTCTAGAATTAAATTCTTGTGAATGGAAATTGTTGTCAGCAAATTCTTAGCTTTCAAACTTGTGATCATCCTCTGAAATTATTTTTCCTATCATCTTGATCATCCTATCTACCTCCCTGAATTATTTCACAATTTTTAGATTTTATTTGCTATTTCAAATGCCCAAGTCAAACCAATTTAGAAATCTGGTCAAACCCTTAGGCAGCAGCTTGTGAATTTTCTTGGGAGAAATCTAATGCACGAAAATTCCTGGAAAATTTACACAAGGATGTCCTCTGTCCCAGGAAGCTACCATAAAAATTTCAGAAATTTTGGAGCTCTGGAACTACCTCTAAAATTCCTCAAATCTTCTCTGTCTTTTAAAACAAATTTGAAAACACTGTTCCTCGGCCCGAACCCAACTCGGGCTCGAGTCCGACCCGCACCACTTGACTCGGTCGCACCGCCTGGTTGCACCGTCGCGAGCCCGATGGTGTCGGCCGTCCGATGAAGATCGAGCGGTCCACGTTGCTTGTCTCGTCGACTGTCCGAATGCATACATCGATCTCACCGTCCGTTTTAGATCCAGCGGTCGGTTGTGATCTTGATCGAGTCAAACCATTCCACGTGCTGCACGGACCCGTCTCGAGCCGTTTTGCCACCGTCGGCGCGTGGGCCCCACTGTCGAGTTCTTCCTCGCCGACTCGCGCTCACGGAGCTCGTGGCGATCGCGCATGCGTGCCACGCGCTCGTCGCCGCCACGCCGGGACGCGTGTTCGCCTCGGAGAATCGCCAGAGCTCACCTATCTCTTTAGGTCACCCATTCGACCTCGCGTGTATTTCGTGCTTTCTCGCCCGCTTCTTTGTCTCGGCGGGTGAAGTCGAAGGTAGCGCGCCGATAGCGCCGCCTTGAGCGGCGACCGCACCACCGTGATCCACGCTCGGCGCCGCCTCCATTTGCCCAACGGGTCCTTGAGTCGATGAATCACCAGGGGCGGTATCGTCGTCTCCGCCTCCGGCGATCTCGGTCCCGTGAGCTCGTTTGCGATCTGGTGAGTTTCTAGCTTCGTCACCTAGTCCCTTAGGATCGCACTGATGCACTGAGTCTAACGGTGACTTCATTTTCATCTTTGGTGCATCGTTGCGGGCGTGCGACCAATTCTTCTCCAAGATCGGTTTTCCGCGCCGTGGAAATTCCGGCCACCTCGGACCTTCTTCGTCGGCGTTATCGTGTGCTTCTTGCTCCTGGTGTTGAGGCGAAGCTTAAGCACACCTTCCGGAGTCTTCTAGAAGTCCGTATCGCCTTCTCCGTGCGAGCCGTGTTTTCTTCTCCGCCTCGTTCGCGCCATTTCGCGCGGCATCCCGTGGTCCGCGTCACCGCCATCGTGTTCGCAAGATCTTCGCGAACCTGTAGGTATCACTCACTCGCCCAGAAACTCTTTGGTTTGCTTGATCAGTTGCGCGGCCACGCCGCCGTCCCGTCGCGTGCCGGTGAGCGCCGTGAGTTTAGTTATCGCTAAACTTTGTTTAGTTAGGTCAGCGACTTGTGGGCCCTCTCAGTTAATCGCGTTTAGAGAATCTTTAATCCGATCATTATTTGTTCTCGAGTCGTCGCCATGTGGGTCCATCTTTGTCGATTAGGGTTGTGTAGCTCGGTTATGCGTTTTCTCTGTCGGTGGCGTATTTCTCGTGAGAGTATGTTAGGTTTGCACTTTGATAAGTCAAAGCGTATTCTTAGAGTACGCCGACGTCACCGTTGTATTCTTTGGGTCAAGTTTGACCTAGTCCCGTTTCTCGCGGTCCGCTTTGTCGGTGTCTAGGGCTAGTTGGTGTGGGTAGAAAAAGGATTAAATGCTTTAGTATTTACGTAATGTGTTTTTGTTGTCTTTGTTAATTCATTTAAACTTAGAAAATTTGTAACTAATTCAATTTTTCTCCAAATCACTTGAAACCAGTTCTGTTAATTTTAATTTTAAATGTAATATTTACCAAAATTAGATTCAACCATGTTTCTGTTAGCTAGAATCTGGTTATTGAATAATTGGTGTATTATGTACTTTCCAATTTAGAAAATTCCTATCTTTCTCAATAATTGTCCAAATCTAATGAATCCAATTTTGTAAATTTCATTTTTAGTATACTAGTTATCAGGATAGGTTTTAGATACTGTTTCTGTTCATGAAAAATTTGTTAAGCAATTAACTAGTGTTTTGATGTGTTTTTAGCTTAGAAAATTCATAGAAAATTCTTAATAACTTAAAATGATTTGTTCTCTGTTTCTAAAATTTTGTTATATCTTGCTTAGGTTGCTGTGTGAGTTTGGTATGTTTTGTTGTTGTTGTATGTCTGAGTTTTGTCGGTGTTATTCGTTCTTATTCGCTGTTGTTTGTTCAATCGTTAGGCTTCGACATTTGCGGTAACCCCGAGAGCGATCCTCGCTGTGAGTTGAGCATTACGAGCAACAGCAGCCAGGCAAGCAGTTTGATCATGTTTATCCCAGTATTTTAAAATCTAATATTTTGTTTCAGCTGTATGTATGCATTGCTTAATTTGTGTTAAATTGATTAGTTAAATCCGTAGCTGCATATCCTGTAGACAAAATATTGATCTCTACTACCTGAGCCTAGGTTATTTGCTGTGATTAGAGGTCGTTGGATGATCTCTTGTCACTTAGTAGATCCGGGTCAAATTGCTTAGACATGCTTAGTATCGGTAGAAATGGGCGGTTATCGACTTAGTCGGTAACCTTGATCACACAAAATTTTCTATAACTTAATATTTCAGCATTTCTGCTATGTTTAATTGCAAAACTAAAAATGAAAACAAAAATGATTTAGACGCAGGCACAATGGTAAGATTGGTGTGATCTATTGGGTGTGACTGGAAAGGTGCCCGGGTCAATTAAGGACCGAACATCTTGTGAGTGGATTGTTATCCAGGCATTTTTGCGTGCTAACCACACTAGAGGGTATGGGACCTCTCTTGACCTAGTACTTTGGCGTGTATTGGCTCCGGGTCGCAGGAGGTCGCGGGAGGGTTGGTGTTGGGAGCATGGTAGTTGTCCAAAAGCTTTATCCCGAGTGGGTAGTTGTCTTTCGGCTTTACCATGTAAGCGTATGGATTTCTATCCATACGAGCGGCTCGTAGTTAATACACAATATTAGAAAAAGTCTCGTAGGACTTAGTTGTGTGAGCATACCTTGGTAGTGTGTTTCGGCTTAAAAGCGGTGCGAGGTGTGGAGTGCGATGGTACACCTGCAGGGTTAAAAACTATTCGAATAGCCTCGTCCTAGGTTATGGACACGCTTGGGTAAGCTTTTCAAGAGTTAGACTACAACATTTAAATTAAAACTTGATGGGTGGTACAAAACTGGGATTCGTGCTATTGTTGGAGTGACTTTTGGGATAGTCACTTCTAGGTTGTTTATCTTTCTCTATTGTTATTATTATCTTTACCGTTATTTCAACATTAAAAACGAATTGCAAACTTGCCTTCTACTGTATTATATTATTGCAAATGAAAATTGGCTTTATGCAAATGAAACATATGGTCTCCACCAAACAAGCGTGCATGTAGCATATGAACAGGTCTGCTAGTTCACACGTCAGTCTTGCGGGTACAAAGACAATCTTTGTACTCGGATGCTTTGCTTAATGTTTTTGTTGCAGAGGAAGAAGGTGAGCCCCAAGGGCCTCACTTTGGTGAGTGTGTTGCCGTTTCGTGGACGACTAGACTTGGCGGTCGGTCGGATGCCTTGTGGGTTGGAGGCACGATTGGCTTTGTTTATGGCCATCTTATGGCACTTTTGCTTCCGCTGTCGTTCTTGTTTATTTTTGCATCTTGTGGCACTGTCGGCCTTTATGCGTAATAACTCTACTATTTGTTTATCTTCCGTTTGGTAGTGTAGTGTTTGGACTCTATGTTTGGAATGGAGTTGATGTCTAATTTTGTACCGAGGTGTGTATCTTGCTTTCGAAGTATACTTATCTCGAGGATCAGTTTATTTGATTTGTGATGCTAGGACCAGGTGGTTGGTTAAGCATTACAAGCCAAATAAATTGGGGTCCTCACAAAGTTGGTATCAGAGCCATTCTGACCGTAGCAACCCAAGCTTAGTTGTCTTTAGGATATTTTGAAAAAGCTTAATTTCAAAGTATAAAAAGGGTTTATGAAAACCTAGGCAGATTCTCAGATTTACTCCTTACCTATCTTAGCTTTCTACTCTCATCTTACTCTAATTTGAGTTTAAAACTTGGTTTCTCTCTTTCCTTTCAAAAGATAGTTACTACCGGTAGAATCGGTCTTTGGGAGAACCATAGAGAATTAGTCTAATTAAAATTTGTGGGGGCATAAGGGTAAGATATGTATGAGTTTGCTAAGTGTCTGATTTTTGTCAATCGGTTTTGTAACTTAAAAGTCTTGTGTTTGTTTTGTCTTTGTTAGTAAGTTATTTGCGGTGGGTTGTCGACTTCGTGTTTTCCGCTATTGTTAACTTGTCTTAGTGAAACAGATGGCCGGAGAACGCGTGGCGATCAGCAGTGGTCATGATGAGGAGCTTCCTCCTCAGACCATGGTCGAGGTGCTCGCTCGATCGGCGAACCGCATGGACGACGCGCGTATCTTGGAGGTTATTGCTAGGAATACCTCCACTCCGCCGTGGTGGTGGCCACCGGACTCGCGGGGACTTGCAGAGTTCCTCCGCACGCGACCACCGACTTTCTCCGCTCGAGGACCTCTCGATGCGGATGATTGGCTGCGCATGGTTGAGCGAAAGCTCAACATAGCTCGATGCCGAGCACAGGATAAGGCGCTCTTCGCGCCCCACCGGCTTGAGGGCGCGACACTCTCATGGTGGGAGAACTATCTAGCCATGCGGCCGCGGCCATGTGGTCGCATGGGAGGAGTTCAGTCGGCTTTCGTCGGGCCCACATCCCCGATGCTTTGATGAAGTCAAGAAGAAAGAATTCCTCTCGCTCAAGCAAGGGCGCAAATCGTGACGGTATCTATACGAGTTTAATCATCCGCTCGTTATGCTCGGGGAGGTGGCCTCGGATGAGGCTAAGCAGAGAAGTTTATGGATGGTTTGTCCAGGAGCCGCAGGACAGTCGTCTATTGTGGACTTCCCGACTTTCGTGCCTTGGTTGATAAGGCCATTGTTCTTGAGCACAAGGCAAAGGCGCTGGGTGAGTCCATAGCGCAAATGGGAGGCGATCGTCTACTCACACCACCTCGCTCGTCCTCGGTGGGCGGCACCGGGGGCCGCTCTTTTGCTCCACCAGCGCGAGGCCATCAAGCACCGCTCCTCGCCCACCGCAGCGTGTTTGACCACGTGCGCTGCGATCCAGACAGGCGGCCTCGCAATCCGGCGGCCGAGGTTACTTGTTTCGCCGCCACAACAAGGGCCACTACGCCAACGCTTGCCCTCGAGTGTTGCGATCGCCCCTCGTCCTAGTGGAGGACGCGGGCGGGAGTGGTCACCCACGACCGAAGGTTATCCGAAGACCGAGTGCGGCGGCGGTCGAGTCAACCACCTTTCGGTGAGGAGGCTCGGGGCGCGGATGTCGTGATGGGTACACTTCTTGTTAATTCTCGCCCCGCTGTAGTATTATTTGATTACGGAGCATCGTATTCTTTTATTTCAAGATCATTTGCTGCTACTAGTGGTCTTCTTTGTGTTCCTTTGGGAGTTCCTTTGCTCATCCGCTCTCGGGTCGGAAATGAGAGCGATTCTGATGTCGGGATGTTCCTATCATAGTCAAAGGAGTGGGATTTTTGGCAAATCTTATTACCTTTCGGGCCAATGAGTCCGGATGTGATTCTTGGCATGGATTGGTTGTCCCAACACTTGGGGCAAATCGATTGTGCGGGAAGATTGTCTATCTCACCGACCCTTCAAAGTGGCGGTGGATTTTCGCGCAACTACAGGGGCCACATCTATGTGCATTAGAGGCGGCTTGACCTTACATTCGGGATGTTCCTATAGTATCCGACTTTGAGGATGTTTTTCCGATGATTTACAGGATGCCTCCGGTTCGAGATCCGAGTTTGTCATCGAGTTCTTTGCCGCATCGCCTCTATCTCGAAGGCGCGTGATCGGATGCCTCCCAATGAGCTAGAAGAATTGAAGAAGCAGCTTGGTGAGCTCCAAGTAAAGGGTTTCATCCGTCCCAGTTCATCTCCTTGGGGTTGTCCGGTGATCTTTGTGAAGAAGAAGGACAAGACTTTGCGCATGTGTTGATTACCGTCCTCTCAATGAGGTGACGGTGAAGAACAAATATCCTCGCCCGCATTGATGATCTGTTTGATCAGTTGACTGGAGCCCAAGTGTTCTCAAAGATTGATTTGAGAATGGGGTATCATCAGGTTAGGATCAGATCTGAAGATATTCCGAAAACAGCTTTCACTACTCGTTATGGTGCATGCGAGTACACCGTCATGTCCTTTGGCTTAACCAATGCTCCAGCTTTGTTCATGAACTTAATGAATTCAGTATTCATGGAGTTTTTGGACAAATTTGTGGTGGTCTTCATTGATGATATTCTTATTTATTCCAAGACTGAAGAAGAGCATGCTGAGCATCTAAAGATTGTCTTGGGCAAATTGCGGGAGCACCAGCTATATGCGAAGTTCAGCAAATGCGAGTTCTGGTTTAAGGAAGTGGCATTCTTGGGCCATGTTCTTTCAGCTGGAGGCATAACTATGGATCCCAGCAAGGTCAGTGATGTTCTATCTTGGGGGCAGCCCAAGTCAGTCACTGATGTGCGGAGTTTTCTCGGTTTAGCGGGCTATTACCGCCGCTTTATCGAGAACTTCTCCAAGATCGCAAAGCCAATGACTGAATTGCTCAAGAAGGACAAGAAGTTTGTGTGGGCCTCTGCTTGTGATGAGAGCTTTCAGGAGCTCAAACGGCGATTGACTTCAGCTCCAGTTCTTACTCTTCCGATGTCCACAAGGGCTTTGATATCTCTCGCGATGCCTCTCGCGAGGACTCGGGTGTGTGCTTATGCAAGAAGGCAAGGCGATTGCCTATGCATCTAGGCGATTGAGACCTCATGAGCTCAACTATCCCACCCATGATTTAGAGCTTGTCTTTGTGGTTCATGCACTCAAGATTTGGCGGCATTATCGATCGGTAGTGCATGCGTGAGGTGTATTCGATCACAAGTGCTTAAAGTACTTGTTCACTCGGCCAGATCTGAACCTCGAGCAGAGGAGATGGCTAGAATTGATCAAAGATTATGACATGGGTATTGGTATCATCTGGCAAGGCCAATGTGGTTGCTGATGCACTTAGCCGAAAGGTGTATTGCAATACTTTGATGATCCAAGAGCAGCAACCTGCACTTCTTGCAGAGTTTCATCGTCTCAACTTGGGTTTGGTTGAGCATGGTTCCCTTGCTGCCCTGGTTGTGCAACCAACCTTGGTGGATCAAGTCAAGGCAGCACAGCAGTCAGATGACGGTGTGAACCAGATCAAGCAGAATATCAAGGATGGGATAGCCAGGTGTTTCTCAGAAGATGAGCATGGTGTTGTGTGGTTTGGGCAGCGCCTCGTGGTTCCAAAGGTTCCAGAATTACGGGATTTGATTCTCCAGGAAGCTCATGATTCTCCCTTGTCTATTCACCCCGGGGCTACCAAGATGTACCAAGATCTGCGACAGAGGTTCTGGTGGACTCGCATGAAGCGAGATTGCGGGTTCGTTGCGGATCGCGACGTATGTTGTCGCGTGAAGGCCGAGCATCGGCGTCGGCAGGTCTCCTCCAACCCTTGCCTATACCGAGTGGAAGTGGGATTCCGTTGGTATGGATTTCATCACCGGTTTGCCGTATTTCTTGGGAAAGGATGCTATCCGGGTGGTTATCGATCGGTGACTAAGGTAGCACACTTTACGCGATGAGTACCACTCTCAATGTCGATCGTGGCGGACCTCTACATATCCCGCATTGTGAGCTTGCGGCGTGCCACGAACCATCGTGTCGATCGTGGTTCTCTGTTCACTTCGGTTTGGTACGATTTCAGGAGGCCATGGGGACCCGTCTTTCTTTCGATTCACCTATCATCCTCGGGCCGATGGTCAAGCGGGCGAGTCAATCGGTGCTTGAAGATATGCTCGTGCTCGTGTTCTTTCCTATGGGAAGAAGCGGGAGAAGAGTTTGCCGCTGCGTAATTCTCCTACAACAACAGCTTCCAGGCTAGTCTCGGTATGGCACCATTTGAAGCTTTGTATGGACGGCGCTGCAGAACACCGTTGAACTAGTCAGAAACTGGTGAAAGGCAGTTCTTTGGTCCAGATTCCATCAATGAGGCTGAGAACCAAGTGCAGTTGATTCGTGAGCACTTGCGCGTAGCTCAGTCCAGGCAGAAGAGCTATGCAGATCGTCGTCGCCGTGAGTTGAGTTTCCAACCCAATGACTTTGTGTATCTCAAGGTTTCACCTTTGAAGGGACACGTCGTTTCGGTGTCAAGGGCAAATTGGCTCCTCAGTATGTCGGGCCTTATCGCGTCATTAAGAAAGTGGGAGCCGTTGCATACCAGTTAGAGTTGCCAGCTACACTTGAAGGGGTGCATGATGTTTTCCATGTGTCACAGTTAAAGAAGTGCCTCCGTGTTCCGGTTGAGGAAACGCCATTGGAAAATATCGATGTGCAGGAAGATCTGTCTTATCGTGGCGTCCGTTCGTATCCTCGAAGAAGTGAACGCAGAACAAGGAACCGTGTGATCAAGTTCCTTAAAGTTCGATGGTCGAACCACTCGAGGATGAAGCCACTTGGGAGCGGGAAGATCGTCTCGAGCGATTACCCATCCTTCTTCTCCGGTGATCGAATCTCGGGTGAGATTCTGTAAGGGGAGATTTGTAACACCACGACTTAGGGTTTGTATTTCAAATGTAAAATTTTGAGGAGAAATAAAACTTTTGTTGTCTCATCAAATCATTTGGAAGTTTTCCAAATTTTCCTAGCAATTTCCATTTTCTAGAATTAAATTCTTGTGAATGGAAATTGTTGTCAAGAAATTCTTAGCTTTCAAACTTGTGATCATCCTCTGAAATTATTTTTCCTATCATCTTGATCATCCTATCTACCTCCTGAATTATTTCACAATTTTTAGATTTTAGTTGCTATTTCAAATGCCCAAGTCAAACCAATTTAGAAATGTGGTCAAACCCTTAGGCAGCAGCTTGTGAATTTTCTTGGGAGAAATCTAATGCATGCAAATTCCTGGAGAATTTACACAAGGATGTCCTCTGTCCCAGGAAGCTACCATAAAAATTTCGAAATTTTTGGAGCTCTGGAGCTACCTATAAAAATTCCTCAAACCTTCTCTGTCTTTTAAAACAAATTGAAAACACTGTTCCTCGGCCCGAACCAACTCGGGCTCGAGTCCGACCCGCACCACTTGACTCGGTCGCACCGCCTGGTTGCACCGCGCGAGCCCGATGGTGTCGGCCGTCCGATGAAGATCGAACGGTCCACGTTGCATGTCTCGTCGACCTGTCCGAATGCATACATCGATCTCAGCCGTCCGTTTTAGATCCAACGGTCGGTGTGATACTGATCGAGTCAAACCATTCCACTGTGCTGCACCAGACCCCGTCTCGAGCTGTTTTGCCACCGTCGCTGACGTGTGGGCCCCACCTGTCAGGTTCTTCCTCGCCGACTCCGCTGCCTACCGGAGCTCGCTGGCGATCGCGCATGCGTGCCACGCAGCTCGTGTTGGGAGCATGGTAGTTGTCCGAAAAGCTTTATCCTGAGTGGGTAGTTGTCTTTTCGGCTTTACCATGTAAGCGTATGGATTTCTATCCATACGAGCGGCTCGTAGTTAATACACAATATTGGAAAAAGTCTCGTAGGACTTAGTCAGTGAAGCATACCTTCGGTAGTGTGTTTCGCTTAAAAGCGATGCGAGGTGTGGTGCAGTGGTACACCCTGCAGGTTAAAAACTATTCGAATAGCCTCGTCCTAGGTTATGGACACGCTTGGGTAAGCTTTTCAAGAGTTAGACTACAACATTTAAATTAAAACTTGATGGGTGGTACGGCGGGATTCGTGCTATTGTTGGAGTGACTTTTGGGATAGTCACTTCTAGGTTGTTTATCTTTCTCTATTGTTATTATTATCTTTACCGTTATTTCAACATTAAAACAATTGCAAACTTGCCTTCTCTTGTATTATATTATTGCAAATGAAAATTGGCTTTATGCAAATGAAACATATGGCCTCCACCAAACAAGCGTGCATGTAGCATATGAGCAGTCCGCTAGTTCACACGTCGGTCTTGCGGGTACAAAGACAATCTTTGTACTCGGATGCTTTGCTTAATGTTTTGTTGCAGAGGAAGAAGGTGAGCCCCAAGGGCCTCACTTACGTGAGTCGTGTTGCCGTTTCGTGGGCGACTAGACTTGGCGGTCGGTCGGATGCCTTGTGGGTTGGAGCACGGCGATTGGCTTTGTTTATGGCCATCTTATGGCACTTTTGCTTCATTGTCGTTCTTGTTTATTTTTGCATCTTGTGGCCTGTCGGCCTTTGTCTGTAATAACTCTACTATTTGTTTATCTTCCGTTTGGTAGTGTAGTGGTTGGACTCTATGTTTGGAATGGAGTTGATGTCTAATTTTGTACAGAGGTGTGTATCTTTGCTTTCAGGAAGTATACATATCTCGAGGATCAATTTTTTTTATTTGTGATGCTAGGACCAGGTGGTTGGTTAAGCATTACAAGCCAAATAAATTAGGGTCCTCACAAGCATGCAGACATAGCTGAACTAAACTAGCTATGAAAAGCACCTTGGAGGCAAAGAATGGCAGCTCCGATACCTAAGAATTCTTAGTTACATATGCAATTCATCAGTCATTGGCTCATCGCCATCGTCCAGATCCTCTGTCGTGTTCTTTTGGTGAGAAGAGGCTGAAACATTGGAAAGTTATATAGTTACATATGATTCTTTAGTAAAGTAATCCGACAAGGCAAAAAAATAATAATAATTAAAGAGCTTACTAGCTGCCTTAAACCAATCTTGACAAATCAAGACCTCAACGGTGTCGCTGGAGAGCCTACTCCTATGATCGCTAGTAACTCTTCGTCTAGTGCTAAAAACGGATTTAGATGCAACTGTGGAAGCTGGGACAACCAATACCTCATGTGCTATAAAAGAAAGGATGGGATACTTTTGAGATTGTATCGTCCATCACTGTAAAATATCAAGGGCTTCTCTGCGAGGGAACAACTCTTTTTTCAAATATTTGTCACTCATTGCTTGCTTGACTTTTTTTCATGCTTAAATGTTGATCCCAATCTGCAAGATGATCATTTTTAGCCTCCACATCGTCATCACCATTTGCTCCTTGTGATGAATGCTCAAGAGAGTCTCACTTTAGCAACATATTCATCGAGAAGGACTCGGATAGCTTCATTAACCTCATTGAGGTATTTTTTTAGCATGACTTCCAAATGCTATCTTGAAGCGAAACTCAATGTAGTCGTACTTGTACCTCGAGTCAAGTATGACAGTCATGTAGTTTGTCAAGTACGACTCTTTCTAGTACTTTTTCAAATTTCTCTTGCATTTCTTTCACCATAGCAACAATGATGGGGTTTCTACTTTTAGCTTCATTTTTCTGGGTTTTTTTAACTAACCACACCTCATAGAAGTAATGGTTGGATGTTGGATATTTTGAACCCGAAATAACTTTAGTGGCATTGTAGAAAACCCTCAACAGATTAGCAACATCTTCGGCCCTTTTCCATTCTGAAGATGTAGGAGCAAATTTTCAATTTGAGTCTTGCTGTCCTAGGGCATGAAATGATGCTTTGAAATGCTACACCGACTTAAGCAGAAGAAAATGTGAATTTCATCTTGTGGCTATATCAAGTGAATGGTGCTTCTCATATACTTCCACTTGTGCAATGTTTTCTTCAAACTCCTCTTTCCTTGATTACGAACTCTTGATATAATTGACACTATTTCTATTGTTATCAATCATAGTATCTATTGCCTTTAAACCATCTTGGACGATAAAATTGAAGACATGAGAAGCACACTAAACGTGAAACAATTTACCTTGGCAATGTAGAAGAAACTTCTCTAGTAAATTTTCTTTTTCAGAAGTTGATCATTGCAGTGTTAATCGATGCATTGTCTAATGTAAAGCTGAAGATTTTCTCCTCAATGTGCCAACCCTGAATGCTCTTCAATATTACATTATACAAGTTCAAAGCATCATGTGGAGTCTCTATAGGACAAAATCTTAAGATTATTTTTTGAACATTCCATTCATTGTCGATAAAATGACATGTAATACATACGTATCCTAGATTCTGGTTTGAGGTACACATGTTGGCGATCAATGATACTCTAGCATTACAGTTCTTCAAAAAATCTCACAAAACCAACCTATGCTCCTTATAAGATGTAATATAATCAGCTTGAATAGTTGTTCTAGAAACCATTTTGAGTAGTGGGTTTAAGCTAGCCACAAAAGATCTAAATCCATCATATTCCACTAAAGAAAAGGGCAGCTCATGGAGAACAATCATTCGCAAAGTTCCTCTCTGCAAGACATCGGGATCACATTTCCAGTCTTCAAGACAACTCCTTCAGGTGAAGTTTCTGAAGAATGCATTTTATCTACCATATCTACCATATCGTGCATTTTAATTCTCATTTCACACACCTTCAAATGTCTACCAATTTGGCTAGTCCCCGAGTCCTGAGACGCTGGAAAGGTTTGGTGGCAATGTGTGCACCTTCCTTCTACAAGTTTTCCATCACGATATATTGGCTCGGCCTCCTTCCATATAATAGATGTCAACTTGTGTGGTTTACATTTAGAGTCTATATCATGAAAAAGTTACTGCTTTCAACTTGATATAGACAAACGTCCAACTACAAAATTATTGTATAATCTTAGGACAAATAATACGCCTAAACAACCAAGTTATCTCCTTGCTTTACTACATAGCAAAAACAGAACTAAAAACAAGCTAATGTAATTGTACCACTACCAATCAGTTCACACATCAAGTCATATGCTAGCATAAGGGAACATGCAAGACAAACAAATGCTAGAAAATTGTAGCATATATAAGGTGATCACTGTAGTAAAAGAACATGGAAGTAAATCTCACCATGTGAAGTCCTCGCCGGGGACGGAGACCTCGTCGGCGATGGAAAATGTACAATACAACATGGTGTCGCTGGGATGGAGACCTCATGCCTCGTTTCAATGCCACCTCTCTCGCCGATAGCCCAAGTGGAGACATCAACAAGTTTACCCCTGGCCCTGGCGACCTCACCAGAGTTGCCACTCGAGACCGAATTCGTAGACTTGGTAGAGTAGCCGACGGCGAACCCCCTCTCTAGGAAACAAAGAGAACAACTGAATTAAAATACTGCATGCCTAGATTCGTTACACATGGTTAATATCAAGTAGCTCGCCCTTAAAATTTTAATGTACTTGTGTATGATCTTATGCAATTGTTTCTATGTAATGTAGATCTGAAATCTGCGCTTTGGAAGAAAAGGAGGGATGGCAAATCTGCACCTTTGGAACCACTGACTAAAATTCAACGTGTTTGTATCGGCAGATTAATAGAGAAGTATGGGGATAACTACAAGGTATAACAAAATATTCAAATATGTTATTCAGCTGAGTTCATGATTAACAAGTATTTAAAGTCTGAGAATGTAGACTAAGACCCTCTTTGTTTAGGCTTTTTATTTGGCTTAAAAGCAAAAAAGTCTAAACCTAAACAAAGGGGTGACTTTTTTTGTCTGGCTTATTAAAAGCTTAAGCCAATTTAAGCCTAAAAGCCATAAGCCATGGGGGAGGTGCTTTTTTTTGGCTTTTGCGGAATAGAATATCTCTTTGCCATCGAACTTCGTTAAAATTACCCTCAGAATACCCTTGATATATATAAGCAAACTGTTTCATTTTTGGATGTTTCCAACCCTTCTCCCCTCCCGACGCCTCCCACAACCCGACGCCTCCCCCTCCCGTTCTCCTCCCAATCACCGCCGCTCCCATCTCCCCTCCCGACGCCTCCTGCTCCCGTTCCACATCCCCATCCCCGCCGCCGATTCCCATCACCCCTCCCGACCGCCGCCGCCTCCCATCTCCGCCCCCTGACTCCCTGAACGCCGCCGCCTCCCATCTCCCATCCTCATCGCCGTCGCCTCCCATCTCCCCTCCCGACGGCGCCGCCTCCCATCTCCCATCCCCATCGCTGCCGCCTCCCATCTCCCCTCCCGATGGCGCCGCCTCCCCTGCCCCAACTCAGCCTCCCGACACCGTCGCCTCCGCTGCATCCGACTCCGCCTCCCGACGCCGTCGCCGCCTCCCCTGCCCTGACTCCACCTCCCGACGCCGCCTCTCCTCTGGAACCGACTCTGCCTCCGCCTCCCGACGCCGTCGCCTCCCCTGGACCGACTCCGCCTGCTGACGCCGTCGCCGCCTCCCTGCTCTGCCTCCTCTCACAGGTATATTGTTGTATCACAAAGAGGAATTTGATTGTTTTTGGCAGTGTCGGCATGAAGAACTGTAGTTGTTTTGGTTATGATAAGTTGATCTGAATTGTGTGAGCTGTGAAGAACTTGACCTGTGATCAGCATCAGATCCTGAGATCAAGACTTGCTGATTTGTGAACTGAATGCATATCAAGACTTGCTGATCTATGAACTGAATGCATATCAAGATTTTTTTTATCTGTGATCAAGACTTGCTGATCTGTGAATTGAATGCATATCAAGACTTGCTGAACTCTAGTTGATCAAGACTTGCACAACTTGACATGTGATCAGCACAATCATATAGGGATCACAGACCTCAAATCATATAGGGATATTAGCCATTTGCATATTGTTTCTATATTGTATGATCAGAATTCTCAAGGAGAATTCTCTGTGAATGCTCTGTGATGTGAGTCAATCATATACTGAAATTGTCATTGCAATCCAGCTTAGGCTTGAGCTGTAATAGTTTTGTTAAAATCTGTTTGAATTCTTTGAATTGAATTCTTTGAATTCTTTGTTATGTTACAGAGATTGCTGGTCTTATGTTGCGCTAAGGTTGTTGGCTATTTGAATTGCTGAATTGGTGTTATGTTAACAGTGAATATTGGTGGCCAAAAGTTGTTCTAGATACTACTGTATATACAACAATGACTTGCTTTATAGGTTAATGCATGAAAGACATCTGCTTATGCTAAGTCCTGCTTCTAATTTTTGGGTTGTAGAGTAAGGAGCAAGGATAGTTCAGTTATTATTATCCAGTAAGGCTATGTTCTTGTGGACAGTTGGTGGCTCTCAGTCAATTACTCAAGTTCAAAACCGCTTCAAAAGGTCAACAGAAACAATCAATAGAAAGTTTGGTGAAGTCTTGTAATGTGTCTATCTTTTATCTGAAGATAATATTAGACCAACGGATCCGGAGTTCATAACAGTGCATCCAAGACTTCTAGATAACCGCTTCACGCCGCATTTTAACAATTGCATAGGTGCAATTGATGACACACATGTACCTGTTGTTGTTCCAGCGGATGAGCAGGTTGCCTACACTGGTCGTCATGGATATACGTCTCAAAACGTGATGACAGTGTGTGACTTTGACATGAGGTTTACCTTTGTTGTCGCCGGTTGGCCGGGTTCAGCGCACGACACAAGGATTTTCAATAACACTTTGGACAAGTATTCGAACCGGTTTCCACATCCTCCTGAAGGTAATTAGTTCTAATCATATAAATAATTGTTACGCTAACATTCAAAATTTGTATTATCAACATTTATAAGTTTCATGTATCCAGGGAGATATTATCTTGTTGATGCGGGTTATCCCAATCGAAAGGGCTATCTAGCTCCTTACAAAGGCCAAAAGTACCATCTACCAGAATTTCGCCATGGTCGACAACCAAGTGGGAAATACGAGGTGTTCAATCACGCTCACTCGTCCCTTCGCAATGTGATTGAGCGTTCCTTTGGTGTGTTGAAGATGAAATGGAGAATCTTGTTGGCGTTGCCAAGTTACAAAATAAAGATTCAAATGAAAATTATAATTGCATGTATGGCGCTACACAACTTCATCAGAGATAGTGCTTTACGTGATGAACTTTTTGAGAGATGTGATCTTGACGAAGATTATGATCCAAACGGTACACAAACTATATCATTTGGAGGGCACAATGTCAATGGATCAGCAATCGATGATGGAGATATGGGTGTCTTTCGTGATAGTATTGCTACTTCTTTAATGGCCGCAAGAGGGTAAATATATTACATTAATATGATATATACATGTTGCGATGACAAGATAATTGCATCATATATGATTAAATATTATTTTGTTGCTGTGTTATTTTGTTTGGTTGACTGATATTGGCCTTTCTATAATAATTTCTTCCATTGCGCAATGTCCAAAATAAATACACGCATGCACTATGAGCGATATCTATTTTGTTTCATATGTACAAATGCATGTATCGTCATATTTTCAGATCCCATGAAAAAATCAGTTTAAATACATGCTTAAGAAGGTCCTTTAAACCATTAAGGGTATTTAAGACCTTTCATCCTTCACACACAACTCAATAAGCCAACATCCTACAAAAAGTCTGACTACCAAACAACAAAGTTTGGCTTAAAAGCTTAGAGGCTTATAAGCTGATTAAGCCAAAAAGCTGGCTTTAAGCTGTAAGCCAAAAAGCCTAAGCCTAAACAAAGAGGGCCTAAGAGAAGCGTCATGTTTGCAGGCCATGTTCACGTTGTACATGTTGGGTACATTGAAGAAGCTCTGCGAAAGATACCATGTTGGTGGCAAGAATTTTCTCTATCCACTGTAGTATCACACAAATATATAGAATTCACTTTCACATTGTTTTTTAGATAATGGAAGAGATAAAACATCTCTCCTGGCCTCTGCATCGAGGATGCACACAGACTAATTTATTAAAAAGTTTAAAGTAACAAAAGAGCTATAGCTGTTAAAAGTGGCTTAAAACATTACAACAAAAGACGACTGAAAAGTAAACTCAATCATAGCAAATCATGTGACTAAGCCGCCACCCATGAAGATTGAAAATTTGTTTTGCCACAAACTCCAACCTTTGGCTTCCGGCCAACATGAACTCCTTCTGATCTGATTTCTGTAGATTTGCCCAAGCACTCAGACACTACCCACTTAATAAGATAACCTGCAAGGGGTTAGTGACAATCTTTTTTGTCAAACACAATATCATTCCGACATAAGCAAATAGACCAACATAAAGCACTAACTCCCACCAAGAGTTGTGACTTTAACTTTTTTGGAATGCTGGCTAACCAATTCCCGAATATGTTTTCTATATTCGTAGGGGGGAATAAATTAAACGTACATTGAACAACCCACCATGCGAGACGTGCAAAGGGGCAGTCAATAAAAAGGTGTTGAATTTTTTCCTCTTTAATACAAAACAACACTTTTTTTTTGCTTCCCCTCCAATTTCTTTCAAGTAAGTTATTTTTAGTTAATACTATCTCTCTTTTGAGATAATATAGGAATATTTTCACTTTTAATGGAATTTTAATTTTCCAGAAAAAAAATCCTAATAGGAGCTTGATAATTGCCACTTATTGCCGCATATAAAGACTACCAAAAAAATTCCAAACTTAGTCAAATTCCACCTGGAAACATCCTTTTGAGTGCTTAATTGTAAGTTAGAAATTCTCAAAATTAACGCATTCTAAGCATTTAACTTAGTCCCAATAATAGATCTTCGAAAAGAAATATTTAAAGTAGTCGATCTCAAAATATTTGCCACTGCATCATTGTTTCTTCTCACCACATTATAAAGGAGTGGATATTGTCCTTTCAGTGGAGAATTTCCTAACCAATATCTTTCCCAAAACCTAGTTTGCATTCCATTTTTAACCTGGAATGAACCAAATCGTAAAAAATGAACTTTAATTTTCATAAGACCTGACCAAAAATGAGAAGTCCTAGGTTTATTAACCACCTGCGAAAGACTTCTCACCCAAATATTTTCTTGTTAGCAAAGATTGCCAAACTCCTTCATTAAGCAACTTAAAAAACTATTTTCCTAGTAAGTTTTTATTTTTATGCCTAAATTCTGAACGCCTAGACCTCCATGCTCTTTGGGCGAACACACTAAACTCCATTTGACCAACCTATATTTTTGTTTATGATTGTCACTCTGCCAGTAAAACCTAGATCGATAAAAGTCTAGTCTTTTGAGAACATCTCTAGAAACCTCAAAAAAGGAAAACATAAACATTGGTAGACTGCTTAGCACCGAGTTAATAAGTACTAATCGTCCACCAACAGACATATTTTTACCTTTCGAACTACTAAGTTTTTTCTCAACTCTATCCTCAACCACTTTCCAATCATGATTCCTTAATTTTCTAAAGCGAATGGGAATTCCTAAGTATCGGAAAGGAAAAGCACCCACGTCACAACCAAATAACTGCGTATACTGAGATACTACGACTTTGGCAGAACCAAAACAAAAAATCCCACTCTTCTGAAAATTAATCTTTAAACCCGATAATTGTTCAAAGACATATAGAATAAGTTTGAGATTTTTTGCTTGTTCTAAATCATTATTCAAGAAGATGATTGTATCATTAGCATACTGTAAAATTGACAATCCATCATCAATCAAGTGAGGGACTACACCTGATAAAAGTTATGCCGATTTAGCTCTTGAAATAAAAATGGCAAGCATACCCGCAACAAGATTAAAAAGAATAAAAGACATATGATTCCCTTGCCTAAGATCCTTCTGAGTTTGGAAAAAAGATCCAATATCATCATCGATTTTTATTCCCACACTCCCTCCATTAACTAAACTTTTCACCTATGAACACCACTTAGATGAAAAGCCTTTCATCCTCAAAGTTTTGAGTAAGAAAGGTCATTTTACTTTGTCATAAGTTTTCTCAAAATCAACCTTGAAAACTATGCCATCCAAATTCTGTTTATGTAACTCATGGACGGTTTCATGGAGGATAATAACTCCATCAACAATAAATCTCCCCTGCATGAACGCCGATTGGGATGGTCTTAACAATCTTTTGAGCTACACCCATAAGTCTATTAGTAGTCACTTTAGTAAAAATTTTAAAACTAACATTTAGAAGATAAATAGACCTATACAGTTGTATTTGCTTGGCAACCGTTTTTTTAGAAGCAATGTAATGATCCCAAAATTCAAGTTAAAGAGAGGTAGTGCACAATTATAAAAATCATGAAACATGGCCATTCAAGTTATTTTTAATGACTTCCCAAAACACTTGACAAAACTCGGCTAGGAAGCCATCTGGCCCAGGTGCTTTGTTATGTTTTATTTGAAAGACTACTTCTTTCACCTCCTTTTCAGTGAAAGGTTCTGTAAGGAAATTATTTCTTGCATCCGAAACTTGAGGTATATCATTTGTAAAAGCATCAATGATAGATAAATGATTAACTTTCAGGTGGTACAAACAAACCTTTATAATAATTGGTGATATATTTTTTTAATTGTACATCACCTCTAATTATTCCTTCCTCTTATTCGAGCTGATTTTTTTTGTTTTCTATGCTTCCCATTCACAATCAAATGGTAATAACGTGTATTTCTATCCCCCTCCTACAGAAATTTTGCTTTGGACCTCTAGTACCACTTAATTTCTTCTTCTCTCAAAATATGTCCCAATCTCTCATTAGCAACTTTTTAAAGATTAAGATTTTGATCAGACAACCTCGCAAATTCAGTTTTTTTATCTAGCTCATCAATTTTGCCTATGAAAAATGCAACTTGCTGATGACTTGAATATACAAATGAGCTTGTTTCATGTTGAAGTACCAGTCAGATGTGTTGTGTTGGCATGCACCATTAACCTCGAGCAAAATTAAGAAATTCGCAACTAGTTCAAAATTGTTCTGTATTTTGACGATATTTTCTTTCTATTTTTGGATGCAATAACTATTCTTTTATCCATAACTATCCTTATGCTAGCATATGACTTGATGTGTGAAATGATTCACCTTGTTTGTCTTCATTGCCTCCCTAGGTCAGCTATCCTCCTCTACCCTCTTCCTCTTCTCCAGCTTCTTTCTCTTTTGTTCTTTCTCGATCTGCACCTGGCAAGCACGTGACAACAACAAATCAGAAAAACTAACAAATGATGAATCAAGAACTACGAGAGGGAAGGGGAGGATGCAAACTTCTTGGATAGCGGTGGATCCTCGCGGTCGCAGACCTCACCGCCGCATGGTTGTCATTGCTCATTGTCGCCAACCACCAGCTGTGACTCTTCCCTGCCGCCTACGGAGAGCCCCACCATCGGCACCAGCAACCCCGCTACCCCGTGCACCCTAGCCACGGCGCCCTGTCGGATCGCTGCCTCATGCGCCACTGTGTGCACTCTCACCATGGTGCTTTGTCGGATCTGCCGCCACATGTGCCCTCATAGTGGTGCCCACCGGATCCGCCGCTGCGTACACCCTCGCCGCGGTGCCCTACCAGATCCGCCGCCCTATGCACCCTCGCCGCGGCGCCCCGCCGAATCCGCCGCCCTGTGCGCCTTCGCCGAAGGATCAAAGAGTCGAATAGGACCAATGGGTACGGGGATAGCCGGATATGGATGGAGAAATGGGGATGTGGGCTATGCGGGCTACACTGTGTGCTATGTGGACCACCACTTAAGTCGATTTAAAAGAGAAGTTAGCCCGCAGGAGTCCACATATTGTTTATTGTGGGGGCGGATTTAGTGGGCTCGTGGACAACTTGCACCCACTTGCACCCATAGTGCTGGATAATTGGATCGAGCTCAACCAATTTGAACTGGCAACCTGAATGTCCATCCCTCTAGTCTACATTTCATAAGATGTTTTAGCAACTTGAACTTTTGATATTGGATAAATTCAGTCTACGAACGTAAAGCCGAACACGAGAATTTTTCTTGTTTCCAACAAGAATTGAACCATTACTATTACTTTGTTCTAAAAAGCAATACGGGGGTGCATGAGGAGTGAGCGAGCGAACCGTCGAATGGGGAGGGTCTACTAGGCGCTTGCACACTCAGCAACATCATCATGAGTGTGTGGTGGTTAGCCACACACTTTGCACGTCTTCCGAAGCTATTTTTTGTGTTTCCAAAAATTCAAACGAGCATATCTTCTAACCTGAAAATCCGATTCACGATCCGTTTGAATTATCGTGTTCCTTACGACGAGATCGACAAAATAAGACCCATGCTGTACATATTTCGACTTCAATCGGTGATATATTCTTTTAGAACAAATTAATATTACCACCGGAACAAATCAAATATGTTGGTGATATGCCATAGAGGCAATCATAGAGATGATTGTATCACGTCTATGTTTATGAGTTATTAAATAAATGTTATTCTATTCCTTGAATGAATCGTTAGTTCTAAAGATCAACAAGTATGTGACTTGTTGGTGAAACTCTTTTGACTTATATGATGTTGTTCTAAAAGTATCCCTGGTCGAATGTCATTGGTCGGAACACCAATGACTCTACGACCAGCACATGTATTGGTTGATGATCATGTTTCACCGGTCATGGATAAAGGGATATCGAATCAATAATGTGAACACATGTTAGAGAACATGGGGTTGGATTGACCCCACCTTGAGACACTATTGAGATTGTTATGATTCTATGTGTCATTAGTTGGTCTCAAGCAATGATGATGTATAATCCTTAGACATGAGATCAGCATGGTTCCCTACATGTGTAATAGCACTTTTAAGGGTTGCCAAACGCTACTCGTAACTAGGTAGTTATAAAGGTAGCTTTCGGGTATGCTATGAAATATGCAGAGGGATGTGACTGGTCGGATATGGGATTTGCCCCTCCTAACATAACGAGAGAAATGTCTCTGGGCCCCTTGAAGTGGTCGGATAAAGAAAGTGCATGGCCATGCCACTAGTGGTCGAAGTGTTCGACCACATAAGGTTATCCGACAACTCGATCGAGAAAGTATTGAACAGTCCATGGATGACACATTATCTCACCTGAAGTTCAAACCAGATATCGTGAGGCAAAGGGAGAATACTAGAGTAAGTCGCTTAGTTCGATCAGATCCAGACAAGTCGTATGGTGATACGAGCAAGTAGTAGACTGATCGAACGAAATCACAGAGTGGTCAAAACTTGGTCGTAAGGAGTTACGAACTAGTCATGACCGAGTGCGAACTGGTCGTATAGAGATAGGACCTGGTCGTAAGTGATGAGGACCTAGTCGTAGATCATATTACATTAAGGTTCGTCCGATATAATTTGTGTGTATTCGGGAATCGTTATGTCCTGCTAGGGACCGCTATGACTCCTGGTCGGAAAGGGTTTCTGAGTCACAACTGATTACACATAAACCTAACGGGTCACACACTTAATGAGTTGGAACAAACCAGTACGAATACGATTCGTCAAACGTGTTCGGATAGGATCCGACACGGGGCAATATATAAGGAGATACTTGAGGCTAGTGTGGGTGACGCGAGACAGACTCGTGAGTTGTTTCCACCGAAACCCTAGCCGCCATCTTCTTGAGAGAGCCTTCCCGTGCGACTTGGTGCTAGTACACCGGCGTACGGTTGTTCCTTCTCTGGACGTGTGGATACCGTAGAGGCGCTACTGCGGTCGCTGTTGCGCTGAGGACGATCCACGATCTTCACAAGGAACTGCAGAGATTGCTGGAGGAGACGCTCGACTACGAGGACGTTGGACGATCATCTACGACCACTATATCGGCGTGTTCTTCGTCGGACTAGGCTGTTCCGACACTACTTCCGCTACACTGCGCGTGTGGTGGTAATGATCTGTGATCATTTAACTTGCTTGGCATCCTGGTTACGTAGTAGAAAATTTGAATTGTTGCTAGCGTAGCCTACCCGTATCCCAACAAAATATACTACTAGAACAAATAAAAAATACCACATGAACAAAATTGAAGATGCTACCATAGTTGTTTTGGGCATTGAATTAAATTCTTTCAAAGGTTACATCGAAATGTTGCGAGTTGTTCTGGATGTTGAATGGAATTGCTTTGAAGGTTAGATGGAAATGTTCCGACAATTTAATCGATTTGTTCAGGGCGTTGAATGGAATTGCTCCGAGGTTGAATTGTTTTGGGTATTGAATGGAATTGTTCCAAATGTTAGTTTGAAATGTTCTAAGTGTTGAGTTGAGTTGTTATAGGCGGTCAATGAGATTTTTCTGTAGGATTGATAAATTTTTCCGAGGGTTCAATCGAGTTATTCAAGGCTTCGAATGAAATTGTTCCAAAGGTTAGATGGAAATGCTCCGAGGGTTGAGTCAGGTTGTTCTTGACGTTCAATGGAATTGTTCCGTAGGTTAGATAAAATTGTACCAGAGGAACAAAATCGACATACTACTTGAACAAAATAAAACGTATCATCGGAACAAAATTTCATCGGAACAAAATAAAAGTACTACTGGAACAAATAAAGTAATAATGAATGTTATCGAAATATATGCAACATTGGTCTTATTTTGTTCACCTCATATCAAGCAACACAATGGTTCAACCACATTGCAAATATGACACTTGGTTTGAAAGATATGAACATTTGAATAGGAAAACAAAAGAATCCTATTTTTTGGTCGCTGCATCATCAAACATCGCTGCTACCCGAAAAAATAATAATGAAACTGTGTAGCAGGCGTGCAGTATATACAATAGAGTAACATCAACTCTTTGTCCAATTTTTTATGACGTAGATGAGTGAGAATAAGGAGAGAGGAAATGGAAAAAGCGAAATCGAAGTCAAAATCGCCGGAAATTTTCCAGGTAGAAGAAGCCGGCCATGGGCGGCAGCCAGTACTCCCTTCTCCCTCACCACCTTCATGTTTCTGACCTCTCTCTTTGCGGAGATAGGTTGGGCGTGACTTGATGTGGGTTTTGTTGTCCCGATACGGTCTCCCATCCTTGATTCCGTTGCAACCCGTCGGGGAAGCTGGTGCAGATCGAGCACGCGCTGACGGCGGTCTGGTCCGGCCAGATCTCCCTCGGGATCAAAGGTGCGTGCGATCCTGCCCGTGCGCTAATTACTCCTTTCCTGCAGTGCTTTCTTCAATTAGGGCCGATGCTAGTCTTCGAGTGTGCCTGGGATTTAGGGTTTAGGGTTTGGCCTCGTGTAATTGCGGGTGCCTGTGCTCTGGTTAACTTATCATATTACTTGGGAGTTGGGATTGTGGAGTTGTGTGTGAAGGTTAGGTAGCTGTGGTGAATCTGTCTTTGTCTGGGTGCCTATGGGGACTGTGGAACATTGACGCTGCGTAATCATAATGTGGTAATAAAGATGACAAGTGGTTGGGTTTATTTGCTAATGTAGTGCGCATAGTGGAGTTGCATCTGAGTGCGAAACCTGAGAGCTTTAAGAGTTTCTTGAATGTTCATGGAAACTATTGAACTTAATGCATTTGATAGAGCTGGATCTTTCTTATTTCCTTGATGTACCGGAGTTTATCTGCTGCAAAGTTGGATTTCTATCTGTGTTCTGGATGTCTACCAGTACTGCAGAAGCTGATACTTCTTGTGAAGTTTTGGGTCTTTACGTGTTTACATGTTCTGCAAACAAATTCATATCCATAGTAATAGGAGGAACATATTTCTGCAGCCATGCATGACTAACTTGTTCGGCATGGCTGAGAATTCCTGCACTTGATATATTCTATATAGTCTTTGAAAGCCTATGATACACCGATACGTGATACCGGTACGGCGGTACGGATACGGCGATACCCCATTTCTCAAAAAAAAAACCCTGATACGGTGATACGGATGTATGTTCAGGTATATTCAGGTATACCTGAATATATATATTAAAAATAGTACAAATATAAAATACGATACTTGATAAGTTTCAGTCAAGGGTTTAGAATGTCCCAGGGAGCATATTCAGGTATTTATTTTCTTTTTTTTTAAGGAAGAAGTCCATTCTATCCCTTCAAGTATCGACATGCGGACACCTAACCCCCTGAACTAAAAAACTGGCCCTTTGATACCCCGAAGTTGCAAAACCGGACAACCTACCCCCTCCGGCTGTTTTGTACGGTGGTTTTGCTGATGTGGCGTCTGAGTGGCCTGATTTCGCCAGGTCGGCTAGGTGAGCTGGCTTCTTTGGCACTTAGGCCCACCTGTAAGTGACTGAACACATGGCCCCACATAATCCAAAGGTCCACGTAGACCAAGTCCACCAGAACTCCCCTCATATTCCCCACAGATAAGCTCTCCTACTCCACTCTTTCTTCCTCACTGTCTCTCCCCGCGTCGGCCCACCATCCGCGTGGCCATCACCCGCGGCTGCAAGGAGGACACGGTCGCCGCCGTCCGTGAGCAGTTGGAGGGGTGCTGCCTCCTGGCCAGCATCCGCTACGAGGGCCTCACGGTGAAGCAGCTGCAGGGCATCCACGACGCGCTGCCGGAGGCGCTGGAAGGAGGCGACGAGGCCGAGCTGCGCCTCGCGGCAGAAGAAGATGGCATCCTCCAGGCTCCGGCACGGGCACACACGAGGATTAGGAGGAGTGCGGGACACGGAGGACCTGGTCCTTAGGGATCTAGATGATGTATGTGCACAGCAGCGGCGCTGGAGGGCGGTGGACGTGGTCGGCTATGGAGGAAATGGAAGAAGAGCACAGGCACGAGAGAAGAGCAGCGAGCGATTTATGCTCGAGCTGATGACTCGGTTCGGTGTAGTAGGGAGTAGCAAGTCGCCTGAGGTGAGAGCTTCACGGAGGAGCAAAGGAAGCACGCGACGAGGCCCGGGTGGGAGGTGCAGGCTGCCTCGGCGGTTTCGAAGCGGGAGAGGATCACGGAGAGGAGCTCGTTGAGAGCAATAGGATGGAGATGGGGAAGAAGAAAGGTAGCACTAAAAAAAAACCGCCAGCTCACCTAGCCAAGTCAGCGTTGACCTGGCAAAACCAGGCTGAGCGGACGCCACATCAACAAAACCACTGCACGAAACAGCCGGAGGGGGTAGGTTGTCCGGTTTTGCAACTTCGGGGCGTCGAAGGGCCGATTTTTTAGTTCAGGGGGTTAGGTGTCCTTGAGGGGGTAGAATGGACTTCTTCATTTTTTTAAAAGGTAAACATTTCCATACGATACGTATCGGGGCCGTATTGGTGCCATACCAGATCTCGACGTGTCGGATACGGTACTTTGCTCGCAAAGAAGCTTATTAAGCGTCGCTTGCCGCCGCTAAGCGACGCTTAGGAGGTAAGCGCCGCCGGTGGCTAAGGCGTCCCCGCCTTGCGTCGCTCGCCTTGCTTGCCGCCTCCTCCCCGCGCGGCTCCTCCTCCCGGCTCCCCGTCACCATCGCCCTTTGGTGGAGAGGGAGGTAGGAGGAGAGAAGAGAGGAGCCGGGAGCTCACCGGATTCGTGCCGCCACGCTGCGCCTCCACGACGACCCCACCACACTTTCGCGACCGCCGCGCCGCCGCGATCGTCGCACCGTGCCGCTAGCCTGAAGCCTGCGCACCCCCGCGCCGCTGGCTTCGTGCTTTCTGCGAGCGCCAAATCTGCTGGGGAGAGGAGAGGCGGCGAGTGTGATGGAGAGGCGGCGAGTGCGACGTGGAGAGGAGAGGCGGCGAGTGCGATGGGGAGAGGAGAGGCGGCGAGTGGAGAGGCGGCGAGTGCGATAGGGAGAGGAGAGGCGGCGAGTGCGACTAGGTTAGATGCGTCATACGCCGGATGGGTAGCTGGGCTGATGGGCTGGGCCTTTTCTTCTCATCCTCTTTTTCTTTTTTCTTTCACTTCTTGCTCGGCTGCTTGCTCCGGCTACTCGCTCGACGCTTTCTTCGCACGCGTATGGCATCGCCTTAGGCGTCCAAGGCGCGCCTTAGGCGTCCAGGCGGTTCCTCGCCGCCTTGCCTCGCCTTAGCGCCTTAATAACCATGCCTGGCAGACGTATCGGCGCATCAGAGTTGAAAGCTCCCATGCCTGACTAGAGTACTATGGGTGAAAGGCTTCCTTAAAAAGTGCATGAGCAGTCTCAGCGTGATTAACTTACACCTTACAAATCTTTCTACACATTTCTGAATCAACTCTGAGAAATGATAAGTTGAGTTGCTATTATGTGTAGTGAGACACCTTCCATGAGTTGTTCATTTTTGTTTACATGTATAGTAGCCACATCTACTCAGTACTTACAAGGGCCCCCTTTGGGATTTGGAAGCAAGTTGACCCTCTTTTTTTTTGTGCGCAAATGGCATGATTGTCATTGTACATTTCTTTGTACTTTGTTTGTCTTCATATTCAACACAGTGATGATTTTACTTGCCCTTGAAATCAGCTAATATAATTGGTGCCACTCAGCAGCTGTGTTGTGGAAGCTAATTTAACATCTGGATCTATAACCTACGGAATCAGTATTTGTGTCTGGACTGAATTAAACTATCATTTGGCATGCATTTTCTAGGTAGTTAATACTAATACATTTAATTGTTCTATTGTAAAGATTTTTTAGTATGGCAGGTGCATTTTTATCAGATTGTTCTGTTTTATTGGTATTACATGTGGGTTAGACCATAACCATTTTAGATTTTCGCCTGCCTATTCTCTTGCTTATTTATTCTGAGATATATTTGGCGTGTTAACAGCTGCTAATGGAGTAGTTATCGCCACCGAGAAGAAATTGCCTTCAATTTTAGTGGATGAAACATCTGTAAGTTTAACATCATCCATAATTTAAGCTTCCTCATTTAGTCATCGAGTATCATTTGTTCTTCTAGAAGCACTAATAAATACTTTGGTGCCAAATTATAGGTGCAAAAGATTCAGGCACTGACTCCAAATATTGGAGTAGTCTATAGGTACTTTTTACACTGTCTTACTTTTTTTGTTCATATATTGCTATCTTGGATACCTTGTTCTATATGTTTGTTTTGAATTACCCCAACTTTTTATTAGTTATGTTCTTAATCCCTATAAAAAAGTTATTCCTAAATATTTCAACATGGCTGATCTATGGTTTCAGTGTTAGCCTTTACATCTTAATTGTACCCCTTTTCACTGATGAGCTGGTGTTAAGAACAACTTGAAAGGCCTAGTGATTAAAAGATTAATTTGTTGGAATGATATGTCTTCATGAGCACATGGGAGTATGGGAAATTTCTTGTCCTTTTAAGAAACTTTGTACAAATTACATACTCTCCTGAATTGGCGCAAAAAAAGAAGACATGTCCAGAATATGCAAGAGCACAAGCTGATTTATAGATGAATTATGATATCTACATGCGTGCACATATAATTTTGATAAGTCTGGAAATCTGTGGGCATACTCTTTTTTCTCAGCAAATATGAACTATTCATTTTTTACACTGAAACTTTTGACTGTTATTAGCTTGCAAATTTGGTTTAGTGGATCAATTTCACTGGCAATTTCTTTTAAATTACAACCTGTAAATGCTTCATTTTGATCTAGTGAATACCAAAGATAGGAATGACCCCTTCCATGAGTTCCATCCATTTTCACAATAGTCAAATGAAGGATGGTGACTGATTACGGAGGCGACATTGAGAAATGTTTTTTTTTTTTTTTTACTATTCAAGCATTAGAAGTTGGAGCTAATTTTCTCTTCGAGTTGCTTCTTAAATCTTTCAACTTCACATCATTACTATGAGATTAATTCATGATATGTACATTACTGACCTTTGATTGGATCCATGATTGTCAACTCTCACTCCTTTGTTGCATATGTCCATGTGCTACTTGTATTGTTGATTTGTTTCCAGTGGCATGGGTCCAGATTTCCGTGTTTTAGTGAGGAAAAGTCAGAAGCAAGCACAGCAGTATTATCGGTTGTATAAGGTATTATTCAGCTTATTTGGTCTACACTTTCGTTAAACATGTTGTGGTCACAAACTTTCAAAGCGTTCTTACAAAAGTGATATACCTCTGCTTGTTTGGTGAATCTATCAACTACTTAAACATACCCTTTTGATGTCTTGGGAAATAGAATATCCAAGTGATCCTTACCTTATTGCACAATGCACAACTACTGAAAGAAGCCGTCGTGTAATCCAAGTGTACCTCATCTATGTTTTTTTTGTCCAGAATATAGTTGCATGCAAGGAAAATTCGTTGAAATCAACCAACAACAGAAGTTAAATAAATGTAATGGCTCATAAGTTGTATTATTAGGTATATTTCACGGAATTTTTCAACATGAATCATTGCTACTGTTACTCTAATAATCAGAAAGCCACTAATATGGGTAAATTGACCATGAAGATAATGCATAGACCAATGTTTTATGTGGATCTCAAAGTGTTGTAAAGAAGCTAGAGACATCGAAGACTATTGTTGCCTATTGTTGTACCATCTCTGCGAAAAATATTATTCACTCTGAATGTGCTGTTAAATCACCCATGGTCTCTGCATAATGATTTGTGATAAACATTAATATCTTATGCGTGCATTTATGTAAGCCAACAACTATTCTGTTTTTCCAAGTGAATATTGCAATGCCTGCTTTCCAATTGTTAAGTTTATCGACAAATGCAGGAAACCATACCTGTTACACAGCTAGTCCGAGAAACTGCTGCTGTTATGCAGGAGTTCACACAATCTGGGTATGTTATGTTGATACATGTTGATTTTCATTGATTTCACGAGATTTGTTAAACCATGAAAATGCTCTGCCTGATTTATTCTTAGAATTAAGTTGCTGGATATTTTTATCCTCAAAACCTTGTATTACCCATCCAATATAATTTGCATTATTTTGTTTTTCGTACCCAAACTGTTAACACAATGTGACAATGTTAATTTTTTTATTTAAATATTTCTTAATTGTTATAATACAATAAATATTACATTTACTACTTAGTAAGGTTGTATAGGACCTGACTAACCCATGTGATCCACTTGTTGGGTTTTGCTGGAATGGATAATATTGTCGGTTAAAATGAAACGCTAGCCAAGCAAGTTCTGTACATGTAATAACCCTGATAAGATTTGCTTGCTCTGTCATATTTTTTAAACAGTTCACAACATTCTAACAAAAAAATTAGTTCAACCTTTATAGAAATCAAGATCAGCACCAGTACGTTTTTTTAGAATGACCTGCAACAGTGTTTTAGAAACCGCATGCTAGAGTTCATTGTTGATGGTGCTTATGGTGATTGGTGAAGGCCGTGAAGCACTGAAGCCTGAAGGTCATTCTTTTATTCATTGTAGATTTGATGTGATAATATATTTGCATTACGACCTTGTTTATTGCTGTGGTGTATGACCATTTGGTGTATCCTTGTTGATTGCTGGGTACATGACAATGGCCCCCAGTTGTACCAGGTATTGACAAAGGACTATATAAGTGGCTTTTTTTTTCTTTGCCATTGTTAAATTCTCAATGAACAATATTATCTTTATGTCAATGAACAATTTATCTTTATGTCAACGACAACCTGACAAATGTGAACATTAGCAGTCTCTACTTTGGACTAATATTTCATCCAATGTGTGGTATAGTCAATAAAACGCTGGATGGTTGACATTATCTATTTTTTCTTATAGGTTGATCCATCGGGATCGTACTTCTCCTGGAAAGCATCAGCTATGGGGAAAAATGTGTCGAATGCAAAGACATTTCTTGAGAAGAGGTAAGTAGATCAGTCAAGCTTATCACTAATACTATTTCAGTAAACGCTGTTACTCGTAGTAATATTTTCTTCCATTTGATTATAAGTATGTTGAATCTAATTTTATGTCTTATTTCTCCTTTTCTTAATATAAGTAACAAGTATGTTATACAGGTTCATCTCTTTTTCAAAGATGTATGAGTGCACTCGATTAATTAACCTTCAATTATGTTTTTATTGTAGATACACAGAAGACATGGAGCTTGATGATGCCATCCATACTGCAATTTTGACTCTGAAAGAGGAGTATCTGATTCCTCCTTTTGTTGCCTTGTTACTATGTTTATTCCAAAACATCCTGACTGAATTCTGGACTTGCAGATACGAAGGGCAAATCTCTTCCAACAACATTGAAATTGGGATAATCCGATCTGACCATGAATTCAAGTATGTCATATACAGAATCAAGTTGTTTTTGCTGCCACGTTTACCAGATGTCATGTTCCTTTTGCCTCTGCCAAAGAGCTAAATCTTCCATCTCCCCCTAACCTGTGAACATTGCCATAATTAGTTCTAGATATTTGCCAGCTGTTCTGTGTTTTAGTGCTACAGTACGTGCCTGTTCTACTCCCGTTACCTGAAGAGAGGTGCATGGTAGGTCAAACTTTTTTGACTGCAGACATTAATCCTACATGTATTATTTCCCTTGCATCTGATGATCTGAATTGAGTTGACTAGGTCTACTCTCAATTTACTGGTGTTGCACTCGTCTCTGGTAGTTGCTGTATACGTTGCTTATGGAAGCTGTTTGATGAGAGTACATGTTCCATTGCCACGATCAGGGTTCCAAAAACCGGTACCGGGATGTTTCCCGTTGGATGGCCGGGAACGGTAACCGGCCGGGCCGGTTACCGGGAATCCCGTTTTTTTTCGGCTGAAATTCGATCAAATTCGCTTAAAATTCGCCCAAAATTCAAAATTTGAATTTTGAAGTTGCTAAACCGGATGTTTTAGTTCTGGTTTTGCTTTTCCCGGAAGGGGGCCGGTAGGTTACCGGCCGGGAATTTTTTCCCTGGCCACGATCAACTGGCTTACTGACAGTTAATATTTTCCATGCAAAATGCAGAGTTCTTAGCCCTGCAGAGATCAAGGATTTCTTGGAAGAGGTGGAGTAAGCTGTCTCTTGACAATTTCCTGTTTCAAACCAGTGAGGCACCTGAGCAGCTGCCCCCCCAAAGTTTGTCATACCTTTTTTTTTTTTGCCCAATTTGTAAACCGATTGGCTCCCTGACATAGTGACATGAGAGGACCTTTTATTCGAATCCTCGTGAATGCATATTGTAGGCACGGAAGACGCTTCCAATTTGACAAGAGGTGCATGTTATGGGCACACTGCTTTGTTGAACTGTTGTCTGTTTGGCCAACCAACATATCATCTGATGCCTATCCTTGTGTACCCTCGAGAAGTGCTGCAACTATTTGGCATCTCGTTGTTTTTTGTTCTGTTTGCGATCACAGGGCACGTAAGCTAGCTTTCCAAGCTTGTGTTGCAGCTGTTAGTTTTGACTTGGGGTATTCTCGGATTAAACGGCACGTTATTTTTTGGGTCCTCTACCCAGGGAAAAAATTCCCGGCCGGTAACCGCCGGTTACCGGCCCCTCTCTGGGAAAAGCAAAATCGGAACTAAAACATCCGGTTTAACAAATTCAAAATTTGAATTTTGGACGAATTTTAAGCGAATTTGATCGAATTTCAGCTGAAAAAAAACAGGATTTTCGGTAACCGGTCGGTTACCGTTCCTGGCCATGCAACGGGAAACATCCCAGTACCGGTTTTGGAACCCTGCCTCTACCTATGGCTGCTTGGTAGGTTTGGTTTTCCTGCATCGCACTGGAAAATATATACCTGGACTTTCTAAAAGCCATGTAACTTGGAGATCAGAAAAGAAAGAAAGAACAAACGAAAGAAAAACAACGGCATGCGTCATGCATGGCCAAGCCTGAGATTGATGCCTGGTTGTTTTGAAAGAACGAACGAACGAACGAACGAAATACAACGGCATGCATGGTCAAGCCTGAGATTGATGCCTAGTTGCACAAAACAAAACAGGGATCAAACCAAACCATCCAGAGACGATGGAAAATCAAGTGTTAGTCGTTAGCAGGCAGGTCAGCATATTTACTGTCTAATTGTCAACTGTTAGTCCGGGTTGAAGTGTGTATGATAAGGGGATCGATGCTGTCCCCTGTCAGAGAGACTATTCGCTTGTAAAAAAAAGAGAGGAGAATATTTACTTGTAGAAGTAGAATAGACTAACTTTCTATGCAACCGGAGACGTACGTACCAGGCTGTCTACCAGAAATTTTGAGATGGAGGTTAAAGTATCGGATCGTATATTAGCCTAAACAACTACTGTTAGTAACTTAATTTGAAAAATATTTGGGGTTCAACTGAACATATGCTAAATCCACCCCAGCACATAGAAAGCACCCATAATTTGGCTAGGGAAATTGGCCGGGATACTGCAAAACTTATGTATTGATAAAAGGTACTCCTCTGTCCACAAATTAATATAGGCCGTCGTGGGGTCCGTGCGAAACTCTAATCATTAATATATGATGAAGTATATAAATCGACTACATAAAAATAGCGTCATTGGTTGTCTTTTTAAATACTTTTATAATATATGAGTTTGTTTTTTTGCTAGTATATTAGAATACAGAACCATAATCAACGTCTTGCATTGAAAAATAAAAAACGAATTACATCTGGAAGAGAGTGAGTATATATCGGATATGAGGTTGATAAATGACTCTAAGGACTACATCTTAGTGATGAACTAACTAATCGGAAATGTGCCCACAGCAAATCATCGCAATTAATCTCTTTGGCTCTGCAGTTTTCTATTGCCCATCGCGTCGGGTACATATGTATGCCCATATGTATTAGACCAACTACGTGACGACTAGGAAGTTTCCAATCTTATCGGTGAAAGCATATAGGCTCCTAAAAATAATTTTGCCAATTAATATCAATAATGTATTATGGGACTAATATGTGTGTTAAGATGTTTAAAAGTTTAGTCTAGGAGTTTGAATGATGACACGTAAATGGCAATGCAAAGATGATAAAAGATCGGCATGGCTCAAGACAAATGTATTATATAGCCTAATGATCTTTTTGTAGTTTTTACCGGTCTCGGTGTTTGGAGAAAAGACAGGATTTGTAGGCTAGGTGCCGTATTATAAATATGGATCATGGCTAGTAGCTTGAAAGTTTATTTTGTGCTATTTTGATCAACTATGTGTCATGCATTGCATTCAGTTCTGCTTCTGGAAATCTTTTTCAATAAAACCGGTAGTACCGTAATTGTAAAACGGTAGTACCGCAGTGCGGTACAACCGAAGTTTAGTTGGTGGTACGTTTTTTCCAGAGAGTATATTTTGGGAGTTTTTGTTCTCCTTTTGAAATCGGTATGACCGCATTTCTTGAGCGGTACCACCACAGTACGGTAGTACCGAAGTTTACATAGCGGTACGTTATTTTCAGAGAGGGTATTTTTTGTTGTTTCTTTAACCTCTGGAAATCGGTAGTACCGATTAAGCCTAACGGTCTTACCACGTAGAGGTAGTACCGAATTCTAGTTAGCGGTAGTACCACACCTTTTTTTGTAACGGCTAGTTCAGCGCATTAAATGCAACAGTTCTGACCGTTGATCATGAAGAGCGGTAGTACCAGATTTATTCAGCGGTACGCAAATGCTGTTTTTCTAAGTAAAGCCTCAAACGACTAGTTTTGTTGGTGAGAGCTAGAAATACACCCCCTCCAGCCTCTAGCTCAGGACTCTTGAGTATATTGAACCTCATTGAATACATTTGAGCTATAGTACACTCTCCTCTACCCATTTGATCATAATTCTCATTTTGGGGTAGTTGAGGGCATTCAAGTGCATTGCATCATTGGTTGATCTTTGTGGCACTTGTTTTCTTCAAGCAAAAGCTTTGGTTTATTACTCTTGGTGCTTACTGGCACTTAGACGGTTTGGAGAAGAATTTGAGTGGTGATCACTTCAAAGAAGAGTGTGAAGTGGCCTGGCAAAGTTTGTGAAGTGGTGTTATGCTCACCATCTTCGGAGAGGAGGAAGAACAACTCTAGTGATCGAGGGAATTGGTCCTGGCACCTCAGCAATAGTAGGGATGGTTGTATCAGTGGAAGGGATGTTCTCATCATCCTCCTCCCCTTCTTGAATTGGAGTTGTCCTCGACTCAAGATCATCTTCTGCTCCCAAGTATGGCTTCAAATCTGCAATGTTGAATGTGGGACTAACCCCAAAAACTGAAGGCAGATCAAGCTTATATGCATTATCATTAATATTTTCTAACACTTTAAAAGGCCCATCTGCACGAGGCATGAGTTTAGACCTTCTCAATCTAGGGAATCGTTCTTTACGCAAGTGTAACCACACAAGATCACCAGGTTCAAAAGTAACATGCCTGCGTCCCTGATTACCAGCCACTTTATATTTAGCATTCATAAGTTCAATGTTCTCTTTAGTTATCTCATGCATCTTAAGTATCAAATCAGCACGTTGTTGAGCATCAAAATTTACCTTCTCGAAAGTCGGAAGAGGCAACAAGTCAATAGGTGCACGCGGTATGAAACCATAAACAATATCAAAAGCAAATTCCACATGAGGCAAACATTGCTCCCACATTTGTAAGTTCTTTTCAAGCACAACTCTAAGTATAGTAGACAATGTTCTATTAACGACCTCAGTTTGTCCATCGGTTTGGGATGACAAGAAGTGGAAAATAACAGCTTAGTCCCCAACTTAGACCACAAAGTTCTATAAAAATGACTAAGAAATTTAGCATCACGATCTGCCACTATCGTATTCGGAAGTCCATGTAAGCGAATAATTTCCTTAAATAACAAATCAGCAATATTTGTAGCATCATTACTTTTATGACATGGTATAAAATGAGCTATCTTAGAGAATCTATCCACGACAACAAAAATATTATCCTTCCCCGTCTTTGTTTGAGGCAGTCCTAAAACAAAGTCCATAGAAATATCTTCCCAAGGTGTGCTTGGAACAGGAAGAGACATGTATAAACCATGAGGATTAAGTCGTGACTTAGCTTTTTGGCACGTGGTGCAGCGGGCTATGAAGTGTTCGACGTCGTGCCTCATCTTTGGCCAATAAAAGTGGTTGGTCAGAATGTCCTCGGTCTTCTTCACGCTGAAGTGACCCATCAATCCTCCTCCATGCGCCTCCTGTAACAACAAAATATGAACAGAGCTAGCTGGAATGCATAGCTTGTTAGCACGGTACACAAATCCATCATGCACCACAAATTTATTCTAACCCTTTCCCTCTTGACAATTGAGCAACACATCGTTAAAATCAACATCATGCATATATTGCTCCTTTATTGTCTCTAATCCAAAGATTTTGAAGTCAAGTTGTGAAAGCATAATATATCTCCTAGACAAAGCATCAGTTATGACATTTTCTTTGCCCTTCTTATGTTTAATGACATAAGGGAAAGACTCAATAAATTCAACCCACTTAGCATGTCTACAGTTCAGGTTGGTTTGAGTTCGAATATGTTTCAAAGATTCATGATCAGAATGTATTACAAACTGTTTGGGCCATAAATAATGCTACCATGTTTCCAAAGAATGAACTAGAGCATATAATTCTTTATCATAGGTAGAATAGTTCAAACTAGGCCCACTTAATTTTTCACTAAAGTAAGCAACAGGTTTGCCTTCTTGAATTAACACACCACCAAGACCTATGCCACTAACATCACATTCTAATTCAAAAGTCTTGCTGAAATCAGGAAGTTGAAGCAAAGGGGAGTGTGTCAACTTATCTTTGAGAGCGTCGCAAGCTTGTTGCTGTATTGTGCCTCAAGTAAAAGGAACATTCTTCTTTGTAAACTCATTCAACGGTGCACCGATGGTGCTAAAATCCCGAACAAAACGCCGATAGAAACCAGCGAGCCTGAGAAAACTCCGCACTTGTGTGACCATTTTAGGAGGCGACCAACTCTGGATAGCGACGATCTTGGCTTAATCAACTTCAATGCCCTGTGGAGTAACGACATAGCCAAGAAACGATACTCGATCGATGCAAAAGGTGCATTTATCAAGGTTTCCAAAAAAACGTGCATCACATAAAATAGTAAAAACAACACGTAAATGCTCCAAATGTTCCTCTAATGACTTGCTGTAAATCAATATACCATCGAAGTATACTACCACAAACTTGCCAATGAAATTACGCAAAACTTCGTTCATTAATCTCATGAAAGTGCTAGGTGCGTTAGTTAAACCAAAAGACATCACTAACCACTCATACAATCCGAACTTAGTTTTGAATGCTGGTTTTCACTCATCTCCTAGTGCCATGCGAATTTGATGGTAACCACTACACAAATCAACTTTAGAGAAAATAATAGAACCACTTAATTCATCAAGCATATCATCTAACCTAGGAATAGGATGACGATAATAAATGGTGATATTATTAATAGATCTACAATCTACACACATACACCACGAAACATCTTTCTTAGGAACTAATATGACAGGAACAACACAAGGACTAAGAGATTCACGCACATAACCTTTGTCGAGCAATTTTTGTACTTGACGCTGAATTTCTTTCGTCTCCTCCGGATTGGTCCTATACGGCGCACGGTTTGGCAGTGAGGCACCGGGAATCAAGTCGATTGGGTGCTTATTCCTCGAATAGGTGGCAGCCCTTGTGGCACCTCCTTCGGAAATACATCAACATGTTCCTGCAACAGGTTAGCAACAGCAGGAGGCAAGGACAGAGGCATATCCTCAAATGAAAACAAAGCATCCTTGTATAATAAAGCATAGCACATAGAGTCATGGGGCTGCAAAGTACTGATGTCAGATTTAGTTGCAAGCAGAACATAACCTTTTAACTTAATTTCCTTCTTTGTAGCTTTAGGTTCCTTCTTGGATTGATTGACAAAGTCCTTCGCAACCACCTGATTTTCACTTTTGTGACTAGTCTTGTCACGCTTAGCTCTCTCTAAATCATCTTTTAAAATAGCCTCAGGTGACATGGGCAACAAGCTAATCTTCTTCTCTTTAAATGTGAGAGTATATCGGTTGGTCCTACCATGATGTACAACATCTCTATCATATTGCTAAGGTCTACCCAGTAGCAAAGAACAAGCTTGCATAGGAACTACATCACAATCAGTAGAGTCATGATATGAACCAATGGAGAAGTGTACTTTTACAAAACACGTGTTACCTTTAGCTTATCGCAATTATTGAACCACTAGATGTAGTAGGGGCGGGGGTATTGTTGAGTGGTCAAGCAAAGCTTTTCGATCATGTCCATGCTCACCAAACCAAATTGTTGTAGCTCCCCCCATCGATGATCACACGGCACGAACGATCCTTGACAACGAATTTTGTTTGAAACAAGTTGTGGTGTTGATTCTGCTTAGCACGCTCTATTTGGGCATTAAGTACACGTTGTGCGATGATGCTCAAGTACGTATCCGCAAGGTCAGCACTGAATTGTTCCTCCTCTCGATCTGAATCGTTGTCGTTTCCTACAGGGTCAGTAAGCAAATTATGTTCTTCTTCTATGTCACTAGCAGAAGTGTACTCTCCATCATCCTTGATTAAAAGCGCATGCTTGCTAGGACAGTCCCTCTACATGTGTCCAAAGCCCTTGCAGCGATGGCATTGAGTTTCGCGTGCTCATCTAGATGATGCCACTGAAGATGCACCCGATGCAGGGGCCGAATTGACTGTTTTACTGGCCTCGGGTGCTCGTGAACGTGTAGAAGGGGCCGCTGGTCGTCAGAAATTGTTTGATGAACTCAGGGTAGCAGCACGGTTGGAGGTTGTAACAGGGATACGGTTCTAAAATTGACTTGTACGACTTGCAAAAGTAGTTCCGGAACTACCCCGTTGCCTGCTATGACGTCCCTGCACTTCCCGTTCAGCCTTACAAGCAAAGTGAAACAAGCGAGTGATAGAATTGTAATCCTTATAATCAAGTATATCCTGTATCTCATGGTTCAGTCCACCTAAAAATCTAGCCATTTTAGCATCTTCGGTTTCCTCTATACCACAGTGAAGTAACCCAGTTTGTAATTCTTGATAGTATTCCTCAACAGTTTTACTATCTTGATTAAAATATGTCAATTTATTGAACAAGTCACGAGCATAGTATGAGGGAACAAAACGATGATGCATAGCTCTTTTTAAAGCCTCCCAAGTGGTAGGTATGTTATCAGGATTAGTACAACAGTATACTCCACCATACACAAGCAAAGTCTGTAAACTCACTAGTAGCAGCTCTAACCCTCCTATTCTCAGGGAAATCATAGCAATTAAATTTTTGCTCTACTTCTAGCTCCCAAGTGAGATAAACAGTAGGATCATATTTACCAATAAATGG
The DNA here is from genome assembly GCA_036346255.1 of Ampelocalamus luodianensis. NCBI lineage: Eukaryota > Viridiplantae > Streptophyta > Magnoliopsida > Poales > Poaceae > Ampelocalamus > Ampelocalamus luodianensis. The sequence goes on from CM070622.1 coordinate 35,698,587, forward strand.
AGGCATAGTAAATTTAATCTTAGAAAAAGCATCATCACGGTCACGTACCTCCCGTGGTGGTGGTGGTGGTGGATCACATCCCATACCTTGTCTATTGAAACGACATCGACGGTGATCACGATCGTTGTTGAAGTTGAGGTCTCCGTCCTTGGTATCAGTAAAATTGTGCTCGTCTTCTTCTTCATCCACAGCCGATGAAGAAACATTGTTGGCTATGGGAGCTTGGCGGCGATGGCCGAAAGCACTGGTAGTAGCGGGAGCAGCACGAAGGGGTGCCGCAGGCGGGGGTAGAGGGGCTCTGCCTAGCCCCTCCAAACGTGCCAAGATGGCGTTGAGCTTCACGTTCAGCTCAACTTGGCTAGCTTCTACTCCATCGAGTCTTGTAATGGTCTCACTGTGAGCGTTCTCCAGTTGCTCACAGTGCTCGTAGACCACCCTTGCAAAGTGTTGTCGCAGTCCTCTTGTATGTGGGGGTAAGGACACCCTCTTCTTCGATTGCTTGTACACCTGACATGGCAATAGCAAACGGAAATGAAGGTGAAAGAAACAATTCCCTAATACTACTAATATGTGCGGCTGAAAAATCACTCGGTCACTCAAACTTCACTAAAGCTCTTACCCAATTCTTACCAAGCAGCAGGTGGTGATCAGCACTCCAGTGTTGGTGTCAAATTAGTCATCGGAGATTGAAAGGAGCGATTGCAAGTGAAGGTAGCCTGCACAGTGTAGTAATGTTGTGGAGCTTGGAAGGCTTAGGTATGGTAGCAAGGAGTAGCAATAATCAGATCAGAGAATGTAGGCTGAAAAATTGTTCAATGCTGGCCCTAGGCTAGACCGTACTAGAGACGCGAGCCTAGCACACAAACGAAAGCACGACGCAGCACCAAGAGAGGAAAATTTTGGTATGGCCTTCTGGGTATCGGGTGTTCGTACCACCTACAACCAGGTGGTCGGAGTTCTCCAATCAAGTAGTTGTAACCTCTCACGAGCACTTCTTCGACCACGTGTGGTCTAAAACTACTTCTTTTACTTTTTTGTTAGGTAGTCATAAACCTCTTGCGACCACTTCTTTTTTTTAAACCTTGCGGACTTGTTGTAGACTGTGCTCAATTGGTCGTAGAGCTCGGTGATCTAGTCATATTCCTCCAGAAACTAGTCGTGGCCCTTCTGGAGTTGGTGCCCTTCTCCTCCTATTATTCCCTTGCTGTGGCAGATCGATCCCAACTGCAATGGTGAGACCAACGTGCGCAGAACTCGAAACTCTAAAGGAATTAGACACTAAGACCAGCAAAGGACATGACGATGCAACTGAAAATTCAACAATGCAATGCATTGAAAAGAAAAATTGCGAGGCTCACACGGTTTTGGACAGGAGATCTATTACTAAAATTTTTTCTTTTGTTTTTTGTGTGCTGTAGGTAAAGCATTATAATCTATGTTAAACTGAAAATTCTCATCGAGCAACCTTGAGCTCTGATACCAAATGATGAGTATCTGATGTCCCGATCTTTCGATGAGGGTAATACAACTTGATTGGTGGAAGCTGACTCTCACGATCCAGGCTACAATCGTACGACGACCATTGCACCCACAATCGCTGAACCAACTTCACGATTTGTTATTGATCTTACCGGTGGCGAGATCGACCTGACCACGGAGGTTTTTTTCCTGCATGCAATCAAGAATCAAGCAAGAAAAATATATGAAGAAATGAACTTGCTGAATACGAATCGAAGAACAAAGATGGATTTATTCGATAAGTTGGGGTTCTGTCGACAAAGCCGGGTTGTACTAGCCGCACAAGCCAACAATGGTGTTTCTAGCCTAAGCTGAAATCAATCTAACAAAACCCACCAAACCCTAAGGATGGCGGCCACTATATAAAGGAGGAAGATAGGGCCGGCGGCCAACACACACACGCCCTAATGTCGTCTCTATCTCTAACTCATGCGTATCATACAAAGATTCTTTCCTAAAACAGTTAAGGAAAGATCACAACCAACTCAAAGAATCCTTTGCATGATTTAGTTTGGCTTATCCAGACGTGGACCTGGTCGTAGTCCTGATCGTAGCGCTTTGGAAACTCTAGAGGAGGTCCGGGAGGAGGTCCTTGAGGAGGTCCTGAGAGGTCCTCGAGGATGCACTCCGAGAAACGAAGTTACCTGATAGAGCTCTTACAATATGGATGCACTCCGAGAAATAAAGTTACCTGATAATTTAGATGGCGAGCACGTGCTCGAGTAATTGGTCCTGGCACCTTAGCAACAGTAGGGATGATTGTATCAGTGGAAGGGATGTCCTCATCAGTGAGCTTGCATGCGCTGGTCCCATCTCTCCATATGTGGTCACATCACGTGAGGAGAGGCCCGGGCGAGGTTCTCGGTGCCTTTTTTCCCGTGTCTCCTATGTGCACCCCTTTCCTCATCCCCACCACCCATCCACTCCCTCCTGGCCTTCTTCGTCGTCTCCTCCTCGTGGGACGACCTCCCTGATGACTTCTTCCTCCCCGCCTCCATCTCCTCCCCTTTCCCTCCCTCGCCCCTGCCCTCATCCTCTCCACCTCCCCCTGGGTAAAAGGAGGCCATACCTCCTGTGTGCGCCCCTCTTCCTCATCCTCTCCACCCCATCCCCTCCCTCCCGGCCTTCTCCTCCTCGTGGGATGACCTCCCCGACGACTTCTTCCTCTCCACCTCCATCTCCTCCTCTCCCCCTCCCCCACCTCGTCCCCATCCCCTCCACCTTCCCCCGCACCGCTGCGGCCACTCTGCTCCGCGTCGCTCCCTCCCGCCTCCAAATCCTTCTCCAACACCCTCCCCCGCACCCTTCTTCCTCATCCCCTCCACCCCATCCCCTCCCTCTCGGCCTTCTCCGCTGTCACCTCCCGCTTCACTGACGCCGACATCTGGTCCCTGCCCCCATGGCCCTACCATTCCAACTCCCTCCTGTTCCTCAGGCCTCCACCGTTTCTTCCTCCTCGCTCCTATTGCCCGTTCCTCATCTCCGTCGCCTCCTCTGTTTCTCTCCTTGCTTGTGTCGCATGTTCGTCATCGTCCTCTCAGTCGCAGCCACCTGTCCTTCACGCCCTCTATTCGTGTGGTTTTCCTCCCCTCCATTTCATCTGTTCTTGGGGATGGTTCTCTATTGATCTATGTTTGTTCCATCTTTTCTTTCTTGGGGGCTGTTTCTCATGGATCTACACTGATTTGATTCCCCTCGATTCTTTGTCCTTAGATTTTTCTTGTTTCCTGACGTCATGCTGTCCTCCTTTTCTTCCCTTTTCTTCCATTTGGTTGGGTTGCTCTGGATTGTTTTCTTGCTTCCTTACTGTGCTTTATCTCCTCCATTCCTCTAGTTTTTTTTGGCTTGTTCACCACCCCCCGCCTTGTCTTCCTTGGCTCTCTATTCCTTTTAGGCTACAACCATCATCGTTTTTATTTTTCCCCTCTTGCACGTTGGTGCTTCCCCTTTTTTTGGCCGATTTTTGATGTTGCGCTTTCTGATTTCTATGGTTCGTTATTTACCTTGCGTGCATTCTTGCTCTTGCTTCTTCCTTTTGTTGGTCCTCGCGGTCCACCTCCCCACATCCGGCCTGCCTTCTTGTCGTGCCGTCATAGACTTGTAGCTTCGCCTTTCTGGCCACTTTCTTATCATTGCCGTTGCGCCGCTTCATCCACTCTCTCAACTCCCACCACCGGTCTCGTGGAATGTTCGGGACGAGCCAGAGGCTTGGAACGGTGAGTAGGCCATCCACCACATGCTCTCCTTCCTCCTCTCTCCATCTTTTAGTTTAGTGCTATTTAGGTTGGTGGTTTCAAAAGAGGAAGCACCAATTCATTTTGAGGGTCGCTAGTAGGCTTCAGTGTGAGGTGATATTTGGTCCTTTTTTTTTTAGTTTATATGTGGTTTTATAGTTCTAGAATAGGATTACTAGCTTTTCTAGATTATGGTTTGCTAATTTTAGACTAATATTTTTTGTTCTTCTAGATTTGTTTGATTCTAATCGGTGACCGGTGGTACTTTTTATCATAGCCATCATCTGCTAGAAGAATTATAATACATTAGTGAGAAGTACAATATGATTATGTGTTCCTGCCTTTATAAATACACATCTAGGCTTGATATCTCATTGCTATCAATTGAATAAACTATATTGTGCATAATGAGATCCAATTCATTTATTGTTCCTGATCGCTAGCATTTCCTATTGCTCCACCAATTTTCCTTGAAAGCTAAAGAGAAGTTGGCTACAGATCAAACAAAATCTACTCATCTGCTAGAGAATTGTTATATTTAATGAGAATTGTTTTTTGTTTTTCTATTCAAACATGCACCGAAATGTCTCAAAATCCCAGACCAAGAAGTTAACTCCAAAAAATAAGAGCAACAACTAGGCTTACTTGCCTCTGTCGTGTCTTTTGTTCACTACTATGTTGTTATGCGTGGTCCATTAAACCTATTACTTGCATGATGGAGGCTGATGTATGAACTAGACCTGTTGTCCCTATTAAATTCTAAAAATATCATCATATTCCTATATTGTGAAGCATGGGCCTATTTTGGACATGTCTCAAGAGCATGCCAATCTCTTATGTTTTCTCACGATTTTGTCATACTATGGTTAGTGCAGAAAAGTTAGTATCCGGAAGTGTTTTGTTGGCTGTAATTTCAGCATTCTGTTTCGAACATGGTAATTTTTAGGATTTATAAAGTTATCACAAATTTAAATATTTTTTAGCTGTAAATAACGAACTATAGAAATTTCTTTTCTTATTAATACTATAATGTTTCAGATTTATGCTTCTCGTGTTTCGCATACCATTGATGTTATTCCATATTATCAGGACCAAGGAACCGCATGTGGCACTGCCTTCTACTCGAAAGAGGCTTTTCGAAGCCACGTCTACAAAATAGGTCAACAATTTTGTCATCTTTTTCTTTGATGTTTCCATACTGATGAAACCACATTTAGCATGAAACATACCATGTTTAGGACCAAACAAACAAAAACAAATCCCCTCTATGTTATCAGCCTGCATATACATGCTGCACGTCCATTTGCATTCAACTGTTTTCCGTATGCCTTACTTACAGGAGAAGAAAAATGGACATCGTTCTCCGGACAATACCTTTTCCAGCGCTAAGGATAGTCCCGTTGGTTCTTCGGGAAAAATAGCACAAAAAATGTATATATCTTGATCGGATTAGCTAGCCCTGATTTATAGTCTCCTTGTCCTTGTGTGTTATCGCTTCTTACAGATTACACAAATGTTTTGCAACCCACTGCCTACATTAACTGATATCACGACCACCTCTACCCCTATGTCAGCTGATTCTAGCATCTCTCAAATACCTGATTACAGGGTGTACTACCAGCAATTGTTTTGTCAGTTATACCGATGATAAGGCCATTCCAATGGCAAAGTTTATTGCTTCCTGTAAGTATTATTGTTTCCTATAAGTTTTAAGTTTCTCTCCTATTTTGATGTTTAGGAATACCTTGTTAGTAACTTCAGTTTTGTTGGGGTGGGACCGTGGGTGCTTGGGCCTTGATGTGCTTGGTTTTGCATTTTGCTCAATTTTGCCTATTTTTCTGCTCATGTTTATTGTCTATTATCATTTGTCATAAGCATGAAGTATCTGTTTTCTATGAAACTGAATAACCACTATTTACCAATGTAACTAGTAAATATCTCTTGATGCTAAATTTCAAAAATTGGTGATTGCCTTTTCATTTTAGATTTCCATTGATTTATAACTGAACTTTTTTGTTTTGTTTTGGAGAATAGAAATTGGTAACTAAAATAAACAACTGCCGTGAACAAGGCATGGGCTTCATAGAGTTGGTTAGTAGGTGTGTTTTTTTCTTTGATATGCTTTACCATAAGGCAAAGTACCACTAATATTTTGTGAAAACAATGAAATTGTGAATAACGAAGCTTTCAATTTAGTGTAGGTGGCAGTTCACATGTTGACCAAATAAAGAAAAAGTCTGGCGGATTGTTTGTCTATTTACACATGTTGTCCAACCATAGACATGTGTTTTCCTGGAACATATATATTTCATGTTGAGACATAGTTTAAACTTTTAACTAAAAAAGTGTGATATCTGTAGCCTAATGTAGCCTAATACGTATGCAGATATGTTTCCCATTACTATTCTGTTTTGAGATACAAGCAAATGTCTTTTCAGGTTCTACCAAGAAAATTGGTTGATTTTAATGTACTCTGGTTCCATGTTTACCTCATTAAAATTGACATCTATAAATACAACGCGCCAAACGCGCCTTAGCACGCTCTCTTCCCCTAGTGTACGTAATACTAGTTGCATATGCTTTGTGTTGCTGACTCGTGGCCATAGACCAATACATGCCTATCAATAATGACACGAGTTGCTACATGTAACCCTTGAATAACAGAACAAACTTTCGTTAGTACCATTAATTATTAGTTGCAACATTACTGTACAAATTTGACAAAAATATAGATTTTGGTCAAACTTTTGCGATCAGCGACCTTGCACTTATCGGTTAGAAGTTGAAGATGCTACTCTAGGATTCTTCATTGTTGAAACACGCGCATATATAATTATATATAACCTCATTGGATGAAATGAAATTGGTCAGTGATGCATAACTCAAATCACTCCCTCTATTCTTGTTTACTTACTTCCTAGAATCTGTGCCGTCAAATTTTCTAAAGTTTAGCCAATAATAGATCTAAAACTATCTAGATTGGCTATATGAAAATAACTTTAGTAGATTTGTCATTAAAAATACTTTCGTAATATTATAATTTTAGTAATACATCTTAATGTAAAGTTAAAAAAATAATGATCAAAGTGGAATCTCATATACTGTGAAAAGTAACAAACGTCGAGCAAAAAAAGGAAGTATTTGGTAAGTCGGGGGGAGAACATGTAGCTAGGTGTGTGAGGAAGGTGGTGGCAGCAGCACGCAGTTGATTAGGCATGCTTGTGGTTACTGCAGTTGTGTGGGGCTTAGTTGTCTGCTTAATTCCATCTTCACAAGCCATGGCGTCTGATGTTGTGGAGTCCATGTGTAGTCTTAATCTTTATGTTGAATAATTGGCATCGGTATCGAGATGTTTAGGGAGAAACCCTTGGTTTAGAAAATTGTTAGATTTGCTTTAGAGTGCTAGAGGTTTGACCGACAGAGGCCAGACAGTCTGACCAGTCATGGGTGGCGGTTAGACCGGCGGTGTGAGCTCATGTGAGATTTTGAGGATTGCGCACTAAACACTTATGCGAAAGTGTTTGAGGGTGTGTTTACATCAAATGCAATTTAAAATGAACACTGGACGCGAAACTAGATAGAGTTTTGCTGAACAATCTAGGAAGGGAAGTTTTCGAGTTTGGGAAATGGTCTGACCGGCCGCTGGTTGATAGTCAGATCGTGAGCGGTCAGACTGGCGAGTTGGCGATATGGCCGGCCGGCGGTCGGAGGCTGGTGGTCTGACCGGTCATGGCAGCTTCAACACAATAAGGTGTGCTATTTTTGGGGTTTTGACCTAGGGTCATGGAAATGTTGCATATTGCATATTTGGACTAATGTTGGTCAATTTGCGAAGCACTTGTAACCGAAAATGGTTGCTTGGTCTATTATTGTGCAGGTGACTTGGAGTCAACTATGGTCAACGATGAGGAGAACCGTGACTTGATTAGAAGAACCAAGGTCCAGAACAGTCATATATGCCGGGTGAGATGGTTGAACTCAAGCAAGGTGTAAGATGAATAAGAACCATGGAAGGCAAAGTTTGAGCAAAGACATCTTGAGGTAAAGTGATGCTTTGGGAGTGGAGCTTTGAAGGTATGTGTTCGTCACTCATCAATTGTGTAAATTGATGATTTTGTATGTTATGCGGTGCTAGGTAACGGTTTGCTTGTTGGTGATGGTTATAGGATGCTATGTCATGGTGAGGTGGATGGGATCGGGACTAAGGTATGAGATCTTAGGTCTAGAATGATCAAGGTGCCGCCAAAAGATGACTGAGGCAGCAGGGAGGTTACAAGTCGAGAAGACATACAACCGGAGTGGAAGCTACTAGTGATGGACATGACAAGCAACGACAAGGTAGACCTAGACTAGGCTCAAGGAGGAGCTGAGGTCCAGAATGGTCAAGGAAGCCAGATGCGGTCATGGTGCATGGTGGGGTATGTGGTGCGCCTAGTGACTTGAGCCCATTTGCAAGCGAGGATGGTTCTGTGGGATCCAAACACATGAGAAGCTTGGCGGTAAGTCATTGGGGCTACATGTATGATGATGAAGCATGGGCGATGCTTCGATGTGAAGGAATTAGGAAAGGTTGGTAGAAGAGCATTTTGGTAAATTGCCTAATACCAGAAAAGTGATGGTGTGCGAAACCACGTTGGTGGCCTAAGTGGATTAGGTCAAGGATGCTCCATAGAGGGAAAAACATGATGGATTTGGCCTAATGGAAGTAAAGAAGAAGACGTCGCTTTGATAAGCTTACGTGAGTGAGACCCGTTTATTTGTAGGCTTAACAGGTGCCCGTTAGGGTTTTCTCTCTAGACCTAGCCTCCACTATATATGGGAGTGGTGTAGGATTTGCACACCTACATAAGACCCTAATATAAAATTTGGGAAAAGTGAAGAGAGAAGGCTAGGGTTTAAGAGAAGTATTGAGAGAAATGAGAGTATTTGTATGTGTGTTGCCCTAGTGACTTTGTCCTTCTAAGGGAGTGACTGTAAACATTCATCTCCAAGAAGAAATCAAATCTCTGAATTCGTCCAAGTCTTCCTCTCATATGCTCAAGTATTGATTTCTTGATTTAACTTGGTTTTTGGTGTTCCTTCATCCCCTCTTAATCTTGCTTTGTACTTAGGACGTGTAAGTGATGGATATATGTAACATCCCAATTTTCTGAGCTTGAAAAACCTTTTAAATAGTTAGTAGGGAGAAAAGTCACCATTTGGACTTATTTGAATTTAATTCAAAAGCTTAATATTGAACTTTATAATCAAAAGCATTTAATGTGAATAATCCCAACTTGAACAATAGCCAAAACTATTTTATTTGGGTTCTATGTGCTCAGATATATTTTCTAGATTTTTCTAGAATTTTTCTGAGTTCATTTGCTATTTTCTATTGCTATTTGGAATTTCTGCTATTTTCCAAAATAGAAAGCTATTTAAAATCTTAGAAAAAGCTTTGGGCCGAATTCTTTGAAGCCGGCCCAGTCCTATTCCCCTTTCCGGCCCAACCCCGCGTGCAGCCCAGCTCGCTCGCGCTGCTTCTCCGATCGACATGCAGGCCCCGCATGTCAGCCTCTTCTCTCTCTCCGAGCGCTCAGCTCATCCTCCACCGTTCGATCAAGAATGGATGGTCAGATGCGGCTGAGATGTCGGGGTCCGAACGTCACCTGTGCTTTGGACCGTTCGATCGTGAATGGACGGTCAGATCTTTGGAGTCCGTTCGCAGCCGCGCTGTTTCGCACGCATCCGCGTTCGAGCCCCACTCGCTGCCATGTGGGCCTCGTCTGCCACGTCAGCATCGTTCTCGACGCGGACTCCTCCTTCCTTCCGAGTTCTCCACCGCCGCGCCGTGTTCTTCGCGGACACGCCTCCCGGGGCTATTTAAGGCCCCGAGGACCCTCGTGAGGCTCACCTCGTGACTCGCCGCCCTCGAAACCCTAGCCGCCGCCATCGAAACGCCGCCAGAAGCCATAGTCGCCGCTTTTGTCTCCGACGCCGGCCGCAGGACCCTGTTGCCACCATTGCCATTCCAGTCTCCCTCGCCGCCACCGGACACCATCTTCGGGATCGTCGCGTCGCCCGCATCTCAGAGCCACCGTCGCCTTCGCCAGGGGACCTCTATAGCGTCGTCGCCGTCAAGCCCGAAGCTCCTCCGCCGCTCAACCCTCACCGCCGGTCACCCTCGTCCACCCCGAGCACCCGTGAGCACACCGTTGAGATCCCCGCGTCCCCCTCTACCTCCTGGTACCATCCGCCGCCTACGAGGAGCCGCCGTTCACCGGAACCCTGGGTTCCCGAGCCTCCGCTGCCGTTTAGCCGCCGCCGCGTCAGCGCCACCTCGGCACCGTGTCAACACCCTCGCCGACGTGTCGCGTGCGTGGCGTCTAGTCAGCATCCACGTGCACGCGTGTGTGGGCAGTCCACCGGCTCCAAATTTAATCTGCTCGGTAGACTTGGTCTACCGTGAGCCATCTCGTTGACATGTGGGTCCCACATGTTAGTGTTTTTTTTAATCTTATTTCCGAAATCCCTATGCTCACGTCATGTTGCGCAATAATCCAATTTTTCTGTTAAGAAATAATTCGGAAATTCCAGTAAATCCAAAATTAGGGTTTCTTTTAGATTGAAACTTTTAGAGCCCATAACTTTTGCATCCGAACTCCGATTAAGCCCATTCAAATTACTAAATTCATCTAAATTCGAGATATATTTATCTAAGATTTTTATTGAATTTTTGGAGTTTGTTTTGCCTCTGTTATTTATTTGTTTTGTTTATTTGTCTCGTTTGCGAGTAGACGTCGATACGTCGAGGAATTTTGGAGAAGAAGGAGCACCTCAAGATCAAGACCAGTACCTAGACATTTTCCAATGCAACTCATACATTTGATCATCTTGAACCCAGTTTTCAAATTACTTTCTTTCAAAGTATTGTATCCTACTTTAATTATGTATTTAAATGCTTTTAGGTATAGTTATTATCCAATTTGTTATCATACCTTAGCTTTGTATGTCATAACCCCTTGTCACCCTAGATTGGTTTATTAGTTGGTAATATTGTAGCACCAACGTGGGTTGATTATATGCGAGTACAATTGCTTAGCCATGCTACGAGTCTCACATCTCATTTGAGTTGCAAATATTAAATCTGACTAAGTGACTATGGAACTTTATGTAAAACTGTATGCTATGTGTTATTACTTCGTGATAGCATGTGTTGCACTAAAACCAACTGGGTGGTAAAGGATTTGGACCGAGGCAAGTGGTGGATACTGTGTGATATGGTAGACTGTGTGAATGGGAATGATAATCTTTGTAACATAGTTAAAAAATGGAAGTCTTGCCTTGGTAAATTAAGGACTTAATTTTGTGCGCCATTGAACTGAGCCTTACTGTACGACCACATGCCTGATGGGACGGGCCTAACATAGTAGGTTATGGATTCTCGGCATTGATGTTTAGGTGGATAGGTTAGGCTGTGTGACAGGGTGGAGGTGTGACTACATGGTAGTTACATCGCGGGACGGTTCGCCGCATCCCTGTCCAGCGGTGTGTGTCGGACTAGCATTCTTTGTGGGCTGGTCTGGCGGGAAAGCACATTGGGAATGCCAATGTTTGAGATAAAGTTTCTGAACTGTTTTGTTACAATTGGTGCTAGCTACACTAGTTGTATCTTATGGGTAAAGTGTACAAACTCTGTAGAGTGTAAAATCAATCTATTCGAATAGCCGCTTCCACGGTCATGGACATGCTCGGGGATTTCACACGAGGGGTAGTTTTCATAAAATGTTTGGGATGGGAGCTATGTGATCTAAGTCATGTGGTTATGTGAAATAATCTGTTTAGCTTTGTGTCTTTGTGAAAACAACTGTTAAATTAATATTGTCTATTTGTTTTGAATTACATTTCAATATATTAGTTGTATTCCGTTGCAAATTTGCTTTCATGCAAAAGAACCACAGAAGTCTTTTCTTTTGGAATAAGCCTGCATCTATAAATTACATTCTGTGGTATGATTTACGAGTACGGTTGTGTGCTCACGCTTGTTGTAAAACTTGCGCCCAAATCTACAGAAGAAGAGGAGTCTACGCCTGCTTTCGAGAAGGAGTTCGTCGAAGGTTGCTGATCGTTAAGGTCTGGATCCCAGTCGGTTACCTGTGGTGAATTGATGGGATCTACGCTGAAGTTATTTATGTTCCGCTGCTATTTTATTCTCTGTTAGCCCTGCGTGGCTCAATAAGTGTAAACTCGACCATAAGGTCAAAACCCTTATTTGTTATTCAAATTAATCGTTTACTTTATTTATCGCTTGTGTGGATCAATATTCACCTATGTTGACACTGTGTGCACTTGCGTGATCCTGGACTAGTGCATTATACACAAAGGGTCCAGAATCGTAATTTTTGGTCCCGACAATATATCACTTGTAGACCTGATCCCATTCATCAATGTACTTTATATTGCAAGTTCATGAGTTTGCCCGGTTTTGATGGAAGATTGGGTGATTTTGGGGGTTTAGCTCTTGAGGGATTTTGGCTTGTTTCTTGCTGTGATCGAGGGTGTTAGAACGTGTGGGAAACCACTCTTATCCGTCTTAGGTTGATTCCTCCCGCGAGCTCATCTCAATCATTATTTTCGTATTTGGCTTGGTCTCAGAGTAACCTTCACACAAATGGGAAGAAGTCAGAACTTTCGCAATGATCTTCAATATCTTTGATTGGAATAAGTTTCTGATATCCTAGAGAAGGTGTGTTTCAAGTTTCATGAAGTTTGGAGTTGCAAGTCAAAAGTTGGATGATTTTGTGAGTGGCATTGAGCTAGACTAGTGAGCTATTACGCTTTCTTCAAAGGATGGCTACTTCCAAGCCCACCTCCTGGAAATGATGCTGAAATTCAGTATCTGTGCTAATTTTACTGTTCATGGGTGTAACATCCCAATTTTCAGGTCTTTTTGAATTTTTCAAGATAAAAAGAACCAGTTGATTTTTTCTTGAATTAATTAAAGCTTAATTTGAAATTTCAAAAAAATAAACCAGTTTAATATGAATTAATCAAACTTAAATCAATTCAAAATTTGGTTTATTTGATTTTCTGGATTTTCTCCAAGTTCTTTTGTTATCTCTTGGAGTTTCAGTTTATTTTATTTCTTTTCTATTTTCCCAATAATTTCTTTTCTTTATTAAAAAAATTAATTTAAAATAATTATTTTAATAGTGTTGCATTTTCTTTTGAAGTTTCTGCAATTATTTAAATTCAAGTCTGAAATTCAAATTCAAGTTCCAATTCTCAATTCAAATCTCGTCGTCAAGTTCTAAAATTCAAATTTAGTAATTTGAATTTGTTTCTGCGATTTATTTTCAAGCTGTGCCCTTTTATTTTTTCCCTTTTCTTCCTTCCTTTCTTTCTTCCTTCCTTTCTTTTCCCTTCTTTCTTCTATGTTCTTTCTTCTCTGCTTTGCTCTGCTCTTCTTTACCAGCCGCACCGACCACACCGCCGGTGTCAGCCCTCGCCGCCGCACCTCCGGTCACCCCTCCCCTCGGCCCTGCGCAAGCCCCCCTCTTTCCCCTCGGCCGCGCTCCCACACCCGTGTGCCCAGCTACATCCGAGCCGTTGGCCGCCAACCGCTTCCCGTCGACGTTGGTCGAGCACGAGTCACCGTTTCCATTTCTGTGGGCACCATTATGACCCCACGCCCGTTGCCCACGACATGCCACAATAAATTGCACGCCACCATCCACTATCGCAATCAATTTTGTCGTTTCCCCATCGCTCTTCATTGTTAACTGAAACGGTCGCCTCTTTCCTGCGAGCGTTCCCCGTCTATTTGAGTACCATCTTCGTCTATATAAGTGTGCACCATGTGTTCCCTTGCCCCTCCTCATTTTGCCCCAAACCTCATAGCCTAAATCTTCTTCGTTTGCCCGGAACACCGACGTTAATCCACCTTCTCCCCGAAGAACGGCGACGACGCATTCGCATTGATCTTCTTCTCCGACAATCCTCCGACCAAACCAACCACGTCACTTTGTGTTTCCAGTATTCCTCTTCCCATCCCCCACCTCAATTTGGTTTTTCCCATCACCGGAGCATGCCGTTACCATCACTCCATCTTCCCAGCCTCCGGCCAACGTGGAGACACCTCCACGGAGCTCCCCAAGCCTCCTCGATTAGCCCATCCCCTTCCCCACCATCGGGCACAGCCTGTGCTCCCCTTCCCTCGCCAGTGCCACCGTCGGAGCATCACCGCCCCGTGCTGCCTCCGACCACTTCCTACCTCATCGCCACCTCCTACGGCCTCCACTCAAGGCCGGTGACCCATTTCTCCGATCGCCGCCGGCCGCCTCGTCTTCCCTCTCCGGTGCCGCCGCCCAAACCGAGCGCTTGTGTGCTTCCTCTGCTTCCTTTTTCTATTTCTTCCTTGTGCCACTTCCTAGTGGGGCCCCTGTGACAACATTTTCTTTTAATTCCTTAATTGCTGAAAAGAAATATTCTCTCGAATATTCCCTCCTTTTTCAATTTTCATCATTTCATATGAAAATCAAACTTCTGGATGTTCGTTCTCCTTCATACGAACTCCGATTATATCGATTCTTGCTCCTAAATTTGTCTAAATTCACAATATATTTGATATTACTAATTATATATTTTTTATATTTTGTTTGTATTTATTGTAATTTATTCGCCTCGTTTTGTGCGTATAGAATCTGGTGTTTCTGAAATCAGCTCGGATTAGTCTGCAGATTGCAACATTATCACCATTATTCAACGAAGGCAAGTCATAGATCTTTAATCATGTTGTACCTATTTTTATAAAATTATATCATTTTATATGAACATGCATGCTAATTTTATAATAATAGTTAAATACCTAATTGACATTATGCCTCCTTGATAACTTGTGAATGCCATGTATCTGTTGAAACCATAGAAAGGGATAATTCTAGTTTAGACATATTTTATTACCGACATGGGAATCATAAATATTCTTAGTCATGCTTTAGTTGTACGATGGGTTCCTTCACAATGATAATTATGAAAATTTGACTTAAAGATATACAGAATCGTGGTGAGGCCACTATGTAAAATTTGTTGTGCCATAGCAAGGGTTGCCATTTGGCCGGGTTAAACAAAAATGGTAATTTCATACTCAGGAGAATGATCGTGCAGTAAAGGAGATGGTTTTTTGGATATGGTTGTCTCGCTTGAGTAATCACTAAGGACTTCACTTGGTGTACCATTGATCTGGGTCTTACCGTACAACCACATGTCCAATATGGGATGAACCTGGCTAATTAATTCGCGATGCCTAGATTGTAGTTTTGTTTTGGTAGATGTGTGAACCCTGGGTTTTACATTCACACTGGCGCAAAAGGAGGCCAGGTGAAACTTTAGCGAGCAGAACTGGGTTAAGACAGAACTTTGTAAAGGCCTTGTGATAATCACTTAGTCGCACACCTACGGAAGTGTACGAAGCAGACATTAAAAGTTGATTATCTTTTGTGGGTAAAGCTGTACAACCTCTGTAGAGTGTTAAAACTGTTCGAATAGTTGTGTCCCTGGTTGTGGACAATGCTTGGCGATTTCACATTAGGGGTAGAGTTTTTCTTAAAATATTGGATGGATGGGTGGTTGGTTGTGAAGTGAGCGGGAGGTGCACCAGTTGTTCCAAAGTAATTGTCTATTTATTTATTATTATTTTAAATTACACTTTTTAATCTATTTAATCTATTTATTATCAATACCGCTTTATGAAAAATAGCTATAAAGCTACTCTTGTTCAAGTCTTGCATGAATACTATTTGTATACATTTTTCTACGACTTACTGTGTACTTTATGTACTCACAGCTTCATGTCATTGTTGATCAGTTGCTGAGGAAGAATCCAGGAATTCGGAATTCAATGAGGAGCATTTTGAATACTGTGCGAACTAGGATGCATTCCTCACTCGATTGCATGTGTGCATGTTGGATGGTCACCACAAGTTATCTTTTTCTGCTGCAAGAGTTTTATGGGTATTTCAAGCCCTATGTGGCGAACTATGTAAACTTTGACCTTAAGGTCCGCTGCGCTTCTATTTAATAATAATTTGCTTATTTCTTAGCTGTTTCGTTGTATGGATATAATGTCATCAATGTTACCATTGTGTGAATTAGCTACTGATCATGGGACGTTCAGAATACACAGAGGGTCCGAATTTGCATGTTCGGGTCTCAACAATCAGTCTGACCGGTCCAGTGGGGATTTGGCAAGTCTTGATTTTCTTGTTGTCTTGTTCTTGTTTGAATGATTCTCACTGATTTTTATAGCTCCACATAGCTATAGCTATTGGAGTGAAAGAACATTAAACTCCTTGAGGCAAAAGAATTCAAAGAGGTCCAACAGTTGCTGTTATGTCCTGTCTTTGTCTCGTATCCCAGATCTAACAACGTACAATAGCTCATCAGATCAACATCTGAAAAATCTACTTTTCTCTCTTTTATTTCCCCTCAATTACTGGAATCGCTTCAGGACTTCAGGTACACATGTGTTGCTGCTGGGAAATTTCCATATCAACACTACCGCGTCCCTATGAAGGGTGCAAAGGTCAAGCATGCGGTGGGCGATGATGGTTGATGGTAAGATAACTTGGGCGAAAAGCGATTTTGAACGACATGTTGATGCGAAGTAATATCAAACGTAAACAATTCTCATATAGGCGTAAACCAATGAAGATTAACACATCGATGTGAAGCAATATTGATCAATATCGAATTACATAGGGTAGAATGGATCTAATGGCTAAAACTAGATACTACACTTAAGATACAGGAAAAGTAAAGATACATAAAAGGTATAGAGGACCTGGTGTCGTATACGGTTGTACTCACAATAAGGTCGGTTCGACTCGGCTTCGTTTTCCCTTGTATCTATGTGGAAGCTGATAAGTAGCTAGATTGGCACGTTACGCTAAAGGGTGCAACCAATATAGACAAATCCATGAATAGCTGTGGCCGAAGCTAATTCATGGGGTTTTCCTCTTAAAAAAAGGAAAATTTGCACAGTAACTTTGCAATATGTATAAATAAAAAAATAGCATCCAATGTGAGGATGACAAGTGGATCATATGGCCACAAGTCAGTGACATATTGATGTTATTTTTCAACTTGCAGTGTCTGTGTAGTGTTAATGAGCAAATTGCCCCTAAAAAAATCCACCCCGTGAGATTCAAATACACGCAGGATCATAATTAGAGCCATCATATTTAGGAGCCATAGTTGAATTGATCAGATTAACCAACCAATTAAAGTTGGCCTCAGTCTTATGTATTGAACCGAGAAAAAAAAAACCTCCAGCTCTTTTAACAAATACTATCATTGGTGTAACCAGCAATTCATTAATTAGCTGCTGCTGACGCGGGCTCTATGTACGAGACTTGCGAAATTATTACGGAAGACAAATAGACGGTGTAGGGTATTTCTGTGGCGCAATGCTCTGATCAATGCATCGTCCAGCAGCAACTGTTCTTGGAGAGATCAGAGATGCATGCATGGCTCTCAGCAAAATTAATTGGGGGAATTGACTTGCAGTTCGTGACCATGAACTTATACAGTTAGCTAGAAGGCTAGGTTGCCCTAGCTCGTCCCATCTATTCCACCGCCGACAAAACGGTAGTACTAGCACTAGTTGTTGTCATGGGCTTCTCGTTGTGAAAGTTTCGATCTATACTACTAAAAAAATACTAATATTGGACGTCTCGTCACAGTCGATTGATCAAAACCGTCGATATTAAATACAATCACAGACGATTTTGGTTTAGCGACCGTTTGTGTTACTGGCTGCGTTAAAAAACGTCTGTGAAGATATATGTGAGGCCTTCCGGGATCGGATCCGTTTCAAGCTAAGTAATTATACTAAAAACGCAATACTTAACATGAGACGAAAACGATTCCAAGTGCCCGGATATGTGTCTCATGTTAGCTCCCAAGGATCAGTGGCTAACATGCATATATCCTAATACAACATTGCAATCACATCCATACACAATCGTATAAGAGAATAGAAACTTTGATACATCTTCAACATATAGAATCTTATGGTCCCAATTTTGCATAAGAAGGCCAATCGGCCAAATCTAAATAACAATAACATAAATAAATCGCAGCGGAAGATAAACTTAAAAGAAAAAGGGAATAACCGAGTTGGCATGCCCACAATCCCACAAGCAACCACTTGGAGTTAAAGCCATTGCGCCCGTCGTCCTTACCTGATCAAATAGACACTTTTCAAGTACAAAGTTGTACTCGCGAGACTTTTCAAGAAAAATAAGGATGCATGTAAGTATCAAACGAAGGCTACTACACTAGTTAATTTTCAGCATAAAGCAAGTTTTGCATAGAGATAAACAATATAGATTCAACTAGCTATTTGTAAAACATTTAGAAAATATTTTATGACAGTAAGTAATGATCAACAATGGTATAATCTCCAAATATAATCAACACACGAACATCTCATTCGTGGCACAATTCGTTCCTCAACAAAAATTAACGTGCGAACTACGCGTTCATGATAACATGTCAATTCTGATCAAGCTAACATAATGACGTAACATTTCCAACCATAACCCAAACTTAATTTCCCAAAAGCTAACTGTGTCTGCTTTCCCACAAGTGACGTCCATAACCTAGGACGAGGCTATTCGAATAGATTTAGTTACTCTGCAGAGTTGCATAACTTTACCCACACGATATGAATACCTTATACTGTCGCCATGCACTCTTCCGAAGGAGTGTGACTAAGATATCATAACGAGGCCGTTACAATGTCATGTCCTAACTATCAAACCACCCGAGGAACAGAATCACATATCAGACTAAGCGCCTCGCACCACAGGTGAACCCCGTTGTGTAAGTAAGTCCCTTAACAAACAAGAGACCCTTAAGGGCAAGTAAGGCAAAAATTTAACATGCCCCCACGAGATTGACAAAAGAACAATTAAATACATAACAATAACAATTGTCAATATCATTGTGTTTTGATAGCTAACACACAACAAATTATTAAGCCAAGCCTTCGCCATTATCCCGGCGTGTGGTTGCACGTAAGACATGGTTCATCACACCATAGACCGGTCCTTAATCACTCAGACGGGGCTATACAATTCCATAACAACAACAACAACAACAATAATTCATGATCACCCTACACCCGTCCAAGTTAAGAACATAAAACCCATGCCCAACACGTCCACAAACCCCAGATGCGAAGATCTGGATACATCCCTCAAATCCATCATAATCCAATCCATAAAATCCTCAAATTTCAATAAGATTCAATTTAATCCACCAGCCAATGGACTAGCTCCATCAACCAATTTCGACTACAACTACTAGCATGGCTAAGCATCGTTCTACAAATTAGGAAACAAACCCATATAACATATAACCCTAGTCATTCAAGGAAGAGGGGTAATCAACATTCCAAAGGAGGGCTAATGCAGCAATTAGGAGATTAACTACTTCTACCCATGAACATACATTTCAAAATAGCATGCAATTGCGATAATAAAACTCACACAAAACTTTTAAAAACCACTGGAAGCAATATGATCAAGAGGAGGGTGCTCGCACCTTTGCTGGTACCACTGGTTCAATCTCAGGTTATACTCATAATAATCTCACGAATATATCGTTATCGTCGAAAACTTAATGAAAGACGATAATGCAATAAATATCAAATAAAGCCAGAAATTCAACATGCTCAAAAATGCATCAATTTATACAGTAGGTAGATTATGATTTTATATGAATTAAGGTGAAATAATTATTCCATTTGGATTTAGTATGTGAAAGTTATAACAGTTTGAATTTTAGATTCCTAGAAAATCCAATATATCACTATTCACCTAATTTAATTATTTGGTCAAAATTTGTAGAATAGTAGAGGGAGAAAGGATTACATAGATAAATACAGGATAAAATTATAAGATCAAAATAATTGAGTTTATCACATTTGGAGTTTTTATGAATTAGTTACACATTTTTAAAGTTATCAGCCTTTTTCTATTGTAAAAATAATATAGTTAAGGACCATATTCCAAAAATATATTCTCTGCTACAAAGATAAGATTGAGACCTATTTTAGAAATAAGCTCACTTGAGATGAAAATTATCATAATTGATTCCACTGGATTTGAAATTAATATGAATTAGTTATGCATTTTAGAAGTTAATAGTCTTTTCTAGTTCAAAAATAATTCAGTTTTGGATCAAACTCCAAAATTAATATTTTCTATGACAATGAGGTGTTTGAAACCTAATTTAAAATAAATTTCATTAAACATGTAAATTATCAAAATTGGTTTCACTGTTTTTGGAGTTAAAATGCAATAGTTATAAAACTTTGAAGTTAAATGTATTTCTCAGCGTACAAATTAATGTAATCCAAAAATTCCAAAGCATTTAATACTTGCTTTACCGAGGTGTACGCTAGCCATAGTCTATGACAGGTGGGGCCAGCGTCAAGGGTTTGACCCAGTCAACACTGACTCGGTCTCGGCCAAACTAGGGTGAAGGCGTATTCTCAGTAATACGTCTTCTATTTTATAAAAACGTAAATTCCTTCTAAGTATACTATGAATACGTGTTTCCTAAAGAGAAAACATATTTTATGAACTACACCTCCACTTAACCGATCGCACGGGTCCACGTGTAAAAGACTCAAAGCTACACTTATACGTTACTAATGAATACTTTTCCTAATATGAAAATGGTTTAGCGCTAATGGCCTGCTACAGTGATTACCGAGGATCCGACAATAAAGCTACACGTCCGCGAGCTTTGCCAGCGGCTCGCCGACGTGGTGATCCCTGACAGCGCCGGCCAAGGCCAAGAATGGGTGCACAACAGCCGTGCGATCCTAGGGGTACCTTCAACCGGAGCTAGGACGGCCGGTAGCGGCGGCGCAACGCTGGTGAGCGGAGGCGGTCATACGGCTCAAGAGGCTAAGGCAACTCGTCGATGCACTGAGCAAAATAATGCGCGCACGAGTATTTACGAGGTCCAGTGATCTCACTAGAGTCCATACTGTGGTCGGGGAAAGGCCAGGGTTGGTCGGCGACAAAGAAGATGACCGCGGCGCAGTGGTTCCTCGTGGGGAGCTCGCCGTAGAGGAGGAAGAGCTTCGACGACACTTGGGGAAGCTCCGTGGTGCTCTCGGGATGCTTCTTGCGCTGGGGATTGAACTAAGCTCCACCGCAACGGAGACGGGGAAGACAAGCGTGCTCGCAGCCGAGAAAATATAAACTCCAAAATACTCGGGCCCCTGCGGAGGTTTGAACAAATTGATTGAGGGGAAAGATCACTCGTGGCCTGGGACGCAAGGTGACGCATATACGAGGACAAGGGGCTCACCGGACACGAAGATGACGAAGATAGACCCAGCGGTGAAGCTTTGGACGCGCTCTGGAGATAGTGAGAGCACGAGATTGCCCCGGGTCCTATAAGCAACAACAAAGGCTCAAACACGCGAAAATGGAGACGACATGCAAAGAGAAGACTAGGGGATGCCCTGGCCTCGAGAAGATAGCAAGAAAAGCTTCATTGCTTTGTTTAACCTTTCCTTTCTTGATTCGAAGACACTTCATGTAGAAGGAAAAAGTTCTGGATACTCGGTTCGCATTTGGTCTTCACGCTCCCAAGTTTCTTCATCTTCAGTATGGTTACTCCACTGAACCTTGATGAACTTGATGTTGCTATTCCTTGTCTTGCGCTCCATTTCTTCAAGAATGCAAATTGGGTGCTCCCGATAAGAAAGATCGGGTTACAAGTTGAGGTCTTCTAAATTGGTCGCTTCGGTAGGGACTCGAAGACACTTCTTCAGTTGAGAAACATGGAATACATTGTGCACATCTGAAAGTGATGGGGGTAGCTCTAACTGATAGGCTACCGATCCTCGCTTCGCTAGGATTCGGAAAGGACCGATGTAGCGAGGTGCCAACTTACCTTTGACTTGAAAGTGTTGCATTCCTTTTATTGGGGAGACTTTAAGGTAAAAATGATTGTCCACCTCAAAGCTCAAATCATGACGACGACGGTCGGCATAAGACTTTTGACGAGATTGAGCCGTCCGTAGTCTCTCCCGGATCATATGAACTTGCTCTTCGGCTTCATTTATCAAGTCCGGTCCAAAGAATTATCTCTCACCAGACTCGGACCAGTTGAGTGGTGTCCTACACCTTCTCCCATAAAGCACCTCAAAAGGTGACATTTGGAGGCTTGCTTGATACCTATTGTTATAAGAGAATTCCGCGAACAGCAAGCATTTATCCCATTTCTTGCCATAGGACAGCACAAAAGTTCTTAACATATCCTCCAAAATTTGATTCACCCTCTCGGTTTGACCCCCAGTTTGTGGGTGGTAAGCAGTGCTAAAGGATAGTTGAGTTCCCATTGCTTCATGGAGGCAATTCCAGAAATACGAGGTGAATTGAGTACCTCAATCTGAAACAATTATCTTAGGCACACCATGGAGGCATACAATTCTGCAGATGTACAACTCCGCCAATTGATTTCCCGAATAAGTGGTCTTGATGGGGAGAAAATGAGCAACTTTCGACAATCGATCGACAATCACCCATATGGCGTCATACCCTTGCCGAGTCTTAGGAAGTCCGGTGATGAAATCCATCCCAATTTCATCCCATTTCCATTGGGGAACGGGGAGGGGTTGAAGCATACCCGCTGGCCATTGGTGCTCGGCCTTCACCCGTTGACATACATCACACTCGGCAACAAAGCGTGCAATCTCCCGTTTCATCTGAGTCCACCACAATTTTTGCTTCAAATCTTGATACATTTTTGTGCTCCCCGGATGGATGGAGAAAAGAGATTCATGGGCTTCATGAAGGATTAATTCTTTAAGCTTCACGTCATTTGGCACAACCAAACGCTTTCTGAACCACAAAACACCTTGGTGGTCCTCGACAAAACACTTGGCTTTGCCGGCCTTCATTTCCTGCTTAATTCTCTCCATACCCTTGTCAATCTTCTGGGCCATCTTGATCTGGTTCTCAAGGGTATGTTTCACTTCTAAGGCAGCGAGAAACCCTTCGCTAACCATCTCCTAGTTGATTCGTTGAAATTCATTGCATAGAGCTTTCATTTCGGGTCGAACCGAAATACAGTTGCATTGCGATTTTTGGCTCAATGCATCGGCAACGACATTGGCTTTCCCTGGATGATAATGAAGTTCCAAATCATAGTCCTTGATCAATTCAAGCCATCCTCTTTGCCTTAGGTTTAGATCGGCTTGAGTGAAGATATACTTCAAACTCTTGTGATCAGTGTAGACTTCGCAGCGATTGCCGATAAGAAAATATCGCCATATCTTCAAAGCATGAACTACTGCTGCAAGCTCAAGGTCATGAGTGGGATAATTCACCTCATGAGGCCTCAATTGCCTCGATGCATACGCCACAACTCGGCCCTCTTGCATAAGAACACAACCAAGACCAAGGCGAGATGCATCGCAATAGATGTCGAAGTTTTTGAGGATATCCGGTAGAACTAACACCGGAGCAGAAGTTAGACGATCCTTCAACATCTGAAAGCTTGCTTCACAATCCGCTGACCATTCATACTTCTCTTCTTTCTTCAACAATTGGGTCATCGGTCTTGCTATCTTTGAGAAATTCTCGATGAAGCGGCGGTCATAGCCCGCCAGACCGAGGAAACTGCGGACTTCGGAGACGGACTTGGGCTGTCTCCAATTAAGCACATCTTGAACTTTTCTTGGATCCACATCAACCCCGCCTTCGGACAGCACATGACCCAAAAAGGTGACATCTTTTAGCCAAAACCCACATTTGCTGAATTTTGCATAGAGTCGATGTTTTCGGAGCTTGCCCAACACAAGCCGAAGGTGTTCTTCATGCTCACTTTCAGATTTAGAGTATATGAGAATGTCATCAATAAATACGACCACTGTCAACCCGAAGGACATGACGGTATACTCGTATAAGCCATAACGAGTTGAGAATGCCGTCTTGGGAATGTCTTCAGATCTGATCCTAACTTGATGATAGCCCAATCTCAAGTCAATTTTGGAGAATATCCGAGCACCGGTCATTTGGTCGAACAAATCATCAATCCATGGAAGCGGATACTTGTTCTTGATGGTGACCTCATTCAACGGACGGTAGTCAACACACATCCGCAGACTGTGGTCCTTCTTCTTCACAAATATAGCTGGGCATCCCCAAGGTGAGGAGCTCGTCCTAATGAAACCCTTCTCTTGAAGTTCTGCGAGTTGCTTCTTCAATTCAACCAACTCATTCGGCGTCATTCGATAAGCACGTTTTGATATTGGAGCAGTTCTGGGCTACAACTCGATCACAAATTCAATTTCTCGTGAGGGTGGCATGCCCAGTAGTTCCTAGGGAAATACATCTGGGAACTCACATACCACTGGAACTTCACTCAATTCTAGCAATTCTTCGCCGCTAAGGGCATAGAGATGAGGATGCTCCAATTTCGACATTATTTTGACTTGAAAACCAAGAGGACTTGTGAGAGTGATAACTTTGCAGGCACAATCAAGTTGACCATGGTTCTTGGACAGCCAATTCATCCCAAGAATAACATCAAGGCCCGCTGAATTTATCACAAAAAGATTGGCAAAAAACTTCACCCCTTTAATCTCAATTTCAACTTCCCGACATTCATGAATGCTTCTCATTTCTGAACCCGGCGATTGAATCATCATAGGTGCATGCATCAAGCTGAGTGAGATGTTGTGGAGGGTAGCAAAACCTCTGGATATGAAAGAATGAGATGCTCCAGAGTCGAACAACACGATCGCAGGAGTCGAATTGACTAGAAATGTGCCAAACACGACGTCGGGTGCTTCCTGCGCTTCCTCGGCGGTGACATAGTTGACATGAGCACGACCGGGGTTCTGAAAAGTGTCATCAGACCGCTGAACAAGGGAGTTTTCAAGGTCTTAGCGTTGATCGGGGTAGGCTTGGTGGTTCACTGTACAATGACTTGCAAAATGCCCTAGATTGCCACAAGTGAAACATGCAGCTAACAGGTTTCGTCTGTGTCGGCTTCTTAGCTTCTTTCTAGGTTGCCTTAGCTGGGTTTCTTGCTGAGGCAGTGGAAACACTTGCATAGGAGATATTGGAGATGCCAAGTCATGAAAATCAGGAGGAGAGGGCTGCCAAGCACACGGTTCTTGAAAACTGCAGCTTGTTGAAATTTGTGCAACCTTCTTACGCTTTCGCGATTCTGCAACCGCTTGCATCTTATTTTCCACTATGATAGCCTTGTCCACCAATTGTTGGAAGTTCCGGAAATCATGTACAGCGAGTGCCAGCTGCATCTCTTCCGATAGCCCATTCAAGAACTGGTCTTGCTTCCTTGCATCGATAGAGACATCGTCTGGAGCGTAACGAGCCAAACGATTGAACTCGCGGAGATACTCCAATACGGACTTGTTGTCTTGCTTCAGCGCGAGGAATTCATGCCTCTTGATACTCACGATGCTGGAGGGAACATGTGCCTCACGGAAAGCTATCCGGAACTTGTCCCATGATGGAACGTGACTAGCGGGCTGCATGGCGCAAAAATTATCCCACCATGCACTAGCTGCCCCTTCGAGTTGGTTGGAGGCGAAGAAGAACTTCTCATTGTTGGCACACTGAGTAATGATCAACTTTCGTTCAATACTCAGAAGCCAATTATCGGCATCGAGAGGATCCTCCGAACAAGAGAACACAGGAGGCTTCGTGCTCAGAAAATCAGCAAATCGGGAGTCATAAAGATCGGCTCCCCTTGCTGCCATTTGAGCACCTAGGACACTGGCGGTGTTCTGAGCAATTTGCTGCAAGATGAGAGTCTGGTCTTGCTGACTTTGTTCCATCTGGGCCAACACGTCGACCACAGATGGCTGAGGTGGAGTCACTTCTTCTTGTCGACCCACGTGCTGAAATTGCGGGTCGGGGTGCTTCGGATTATGCCGTTGAGGATTCGGGGGTTGAGCATCGGTGATTTGAGAACCCATAGGCTGTGAGTCCTCCATTACTTCCAACGTCAAACGAGTTTTAGGACCCGACATCTTGTTGCCATACAACTTGTTAGCAACTGGCAAAAAGGAATGAGGGAAAAGTATAAGGTAAGTAATTGGCTGCAGGGGTAACTTATCCTAGTATGAATGCACGATGAAAACACATTTATGCATCAAGAAATGGGGTGCTAGAGCCCAGGTGGACAACACAAGATACAAATGAAAACACGATTAGTTTTCAGACATAGTTGCGATACAACCCGTCCGTAGGCGATGCACAACTACTTGGAATGAAAGAGAGCAAATGATCTTTACAAAATCCAGCGTCTACAACCTACGTAGTATCCTTAGGGGTTATATAATCTAAGAATAAACTCTACTTTATTCCTAAAATTGCAGCAAGGTGTTATCTTTTCGTCCTTTCGCCGAAGCTCTTCACCGGTGACTATTTAACGTTTCTAGTGTTGGAATAGATACGAGCATTGGAGAAAATGATTTTGTACAAATCAAAAGAATAGTGAGGTAAGAATTAGATGCTAGGATGGGTAAGAAATAAAGGAATTATATTACTAACATTTTTGCCAAACTTTTGATAGTTTGAAAATATCCTTTGTAAATTAAAATCCTAATAACGTCCATTGCTACGGCTTTAACCTATAGTCAGTATGGCTCTGATAATATAATATCACAGATGATTCATATTGAAAACCGTTTGTGAAGTATCATAGACGGTTATTAACAAGAACCGTCTGTGATATTACTAAATATCACAGACGGTTTTTAAAAAAAAACATTCTGTGATACTTCACAGATGGTGTTTAGTACAAACCATCTGTGATAATTAACTCATCACAAATAGTTTGTATTAAAAACCGTTTGTGATATTTCGTCGCCCTCTTACATTCCTTTAGATTTGGCGCCCATTTTATTCAAACTTTCAAACTGAAGTGGTGTCACGACCTCTCAACTACTCTAGATCGGTTCTGCTACCCAAATCCCCTTATATATACTGCCTACACGCACCCAATTACTCCAGATCGATTTCACCGCTTCCTCGGCACCGCCTCCCCCAAACCGAAGCGGCGCCGCTTCCCCCAAACCGAAGCGGCACCGCTTCCCCCAAACCGATCGAAGTGCCCCGTCCCTCGACGACGCCGACTACCGCCGTAAGCTCCACCATCTCCGGTTGTAATGCCATGGTTCACTGTAAAAGGTACTCTTGTCATAAGAGTGTCTTGTGTAGTGTTACCATCGTGACACAACGGTGACGTTGTCGTCCCCTCTCCTTCATCACCGGTAATATCCCCCATCCGATCCCCTCCCCTTTCTTCCTTGATGCTTGAATCTGAAATTACGAAATTGTTGGATGGCTATGGTTTCAGCCATGTAAATCTTGATGCTTGTGCGTGTAAAAAATAATTGTTGATGCCTCTAGTTCTTGTGATGATTGATGAATGGCTAGAGTTTTGGCCATGCAAATCTTGATGCTTGTGTGTGTGAAAATTAATTGTTGATGCCTCTAGTTCTTATGATGATTGATGGATGGCTAGGGTTTTGGCCCTTGTTAAAATCCATGTTTTATTGCAAGATGAAGACACGACGCCAAAGTCTATTGCACGATGGTGATCTCATTCTCATAAATAGGCCTGCCTTGGTTCATTTGCATTCTTTGATTGCGCTGTTTCATAGCGCAATCATAGAATGTTGATGAAATGAAGGAGGCCTATTTATAAGAACGATATCATGCCATCACAAACGGTCCTTAACTAAAATCGTTTGTGATAATAGACTAGCACAGACGGTTCATAGTAAGAACCGCCTGTGATAAGTGTTATCACAGACAGTTCTTAACTTAGAACCGTTTGTGATAAGGGTTATCACAGACAGTTTAAAAAACCATCTGTAATGCCCTTAGGGTATTACTGACCCATAAGTACAGACGGTTCAGGAAACCGTCTGCGGTGACATTTCCGAACCGTCTGTGATGAGTTTTTCTGTAGTAGTGCTAGCTGTTGTCTTGGTCGGATTGGGATTTGCTGCATTTAAGTATTAGATATAGAGGATCTACAGAGCGGCATGATATTAGGAGCGATCTCCACCATCCGATCGAAAATCGAAGATGAGCTTTTCTGTAGTAGTGCTAGCTGTTGTCTTGGTCGGATTGGGATTTGCTGCATTTAAGTATTAGATACAGAGGATCTACAGAGCGGCATGATATTAGGAGCGATCGCCACCGTCCGATCGAAAATCGAAGATCCAGATCAAATGCTACAGTATTTTTGCTACAACACATATTCTATTGTTGCTAAGGGATGCGCTGCAGCACACTATGAAATACTGTTCATCTTCTCACAAAAACATTTACACAGCAGCCTTTGTAGTAATACATGGAATCGGGATCCGTCTTGGTCAATCGATGCGTAGATGGGCCAACCACGGCGACAAGAGCATGGACGAATCTTTGATTTAGGACAAAAACGAGACTAAAAACTAAAAATTTGTTGCATAGTACCTCAGTCGATTCCATCAGCAGGTCCGTAATCTTGCATACTTTTGCATGTCGGTTGACGCAAGGGAGTACGTACTTCCCTATTATGAATTCACTCAAGCTGCCAATGATATTGGAAATAAGAACAAAGTGTAATGGTTTGGCCAAGGAAATCTAGAAATTGCTTTCAGCTCCGATCTAGGGTTGACTAGGGCCGCCGACCTTAGCTCTACAAGGAACCGATGACAGGACGGTGAGGCGGGATATATTGGACCAGTGGTGGATCCAGAAAAAAAAATGATCGGATGTCCTTACTCCCTATATATATTTTGGGTTATGTTGAGCTGTGACTTAGAGTGTCCTCTTATCTTGGGTTAGAGATGTCCATACTATATATACACAACTATATATAAAGAAAAATGATTTTTTAACCCGGTGTCCTGTGCACCCCTGTAGCATACTGTAGATCCGCCCCTGCGGAGGGTGGTGGGCGGTAACACGGTAATCAGGTGTGTTTGGTTGTTTGTACCAAGTGGTATATGTATAGAATAGTTCTAGATGAAAGGTTACTCATGCGTTTAATTGTTTGAACTGAACCAACCCCATCCTAGATGGTGGATATAAGTTTGACGAATATTCTCTTTAGTTATTGAAACCATCCTGTTAGCCAAAAATGTTTGAACCATACGGTGGAGGGACTATCCTATCCTATTCAATCTCATTCGATCAACCAAACACACCAAGTCAATAAGATCGTTTGAGGTGGAACATAGAAGCCAGATCTACGGGGGACGTTTACCGAGGAGGTGGAGCCGGATCTATGCAGAGACAATTAAGCAATTTTCCGTCAGTTAAAACAATCCCCGACCCGAAATTATATTTTCCTCTAGGTTATTTGTCGAGCCGTCAGAAAATTATTTATTTTTTCTGATGGCATTATAAACCCGCCGGGAATATTAAAACTACCAATGGTTTGCTGCGGATCCGATAGGAGAAATGGTCACGAAACATCCAGAGCCTGGTAGCAGCGCCGGTACTTAATCTGTGCCGGAGAGAGATTGAGGGCGCAATCAATCACCGTATGTAATACTAGAGGCGATGTATGATCGGGCACGGCCGGGACGACGGAACCATTTCTACCTGTTGGCAATAGAGCTAGCCAGTGTATATTTGCGCAGCGATCGAGAGCATGATTAGCAACTTCTCAATAGCAACGGAGACGACCGCGTTGGCCCAAACCGAAGATGAATAAGTGCGAATACAAGATTGCAAAAAGAAAAATTTTATGTTGTCGGAATAACAATAATTTTTTGGATTTTCTTTTTCTCTTCTATTGCTCTTGTTCACAAAATCTAATTATAGGAATGCCTTTTTATTGAAAGCAAATGACTATTCGTATCCAGAAAGGATTCCACGTATCCTGAAAGGATACTACACAGACTCTAATATTCATAATTAATACTTCCTAAATACTGTAGAACTACGTAAACAAACTTTACGTAAAATATAGATATACCATATGCATAAAGATTACTAACAGACCGGTCTCGTCTGGTGTGTTTTTGTTACAACACATATTTCATTGTTGCTAAAGTATTCACTATAGTACACTGTAGAGCACTGCTCACAACCTCACAAAACACTGTTCACACAGCAGCCTCTGAGGTGATACATCGAACCGGGATCCGTCTAGGCAATCGATGCGTAGATGGGTCGATCACGGCGACGACGAAAGCATGGACAAAAATGAGACTGAAAACAAAAATTTATTGCATAGTACCTCGGTCGATTCATCAGTAGGTGCGTAATCTTGCATACTTTTGCATGTCCGTTGATGCAAAAGAGTACGTCCCTATTATGAATTCACTCAATCTGCCAATGATATTGGAAATAAGAACAAAGTGTAATGGTTTGGCAAGGAAATCTGGAATTGCTTTCAACTCCGATCTAGGGTTGATTAGGGCCGCCGACCTTACCTCTACAAGGAAACAATGACAGGACAGTGAGGCAGGATATATTGGGCCCGGAGGGTGGTGGGCGGTAACAGGGTAATCAGGTGTGTTTGGTTGCTTGTACGTATCAAGTGGTATATGTATGGAATAGTCATAGATGAAAGGTTATTTTTGTGTTTAGTTGTTTGAACTGAGCCAATCCCATCCTAGATGGTGGATATAAGTTTGATGAATATTCTCTTTAGTTGTTGAACTATCCTGTTGGCCAAAAATGTTTGAACCATACGGTGGAGGAACTATCCCATCTTATTCAACCTCATCCGACCAACCAAACACACCAAGTCAATAAGGTAGTTAGAGGTGGAGCATAGGAGCCAGATCTACGGGGGACGTGGACGGAGGTGGCGCCAAATCTATGCGGAGGCAATTAAGCAATTTCCTCGTCAGTTAAAACAATCCCCGACCCGAAATTATTTATTTATTTATTTCTGACGACATTATAAACCCGCCGAAAATATTTAAATTACCGACGGTTTGCTGCGGATCTGATAGGAGAAATGGTCATCGTCACGAAACATCTGGAGTCTGGTAGCAGCGACGGTACTTAATTTGTGCCGGAGAGAGATCAAGGGCGCAATCAATCACCGTATGTATAATACAAGAGGCGATGTATGATCGGGCTCGGCCGGGACGACGGAACCATTTCTACCTACTGGCAGTAGAGCTAGCCA
This sequence comes from Ampelocalamus luodianensis, assembly GCA_036346255.1. Classification (NCBI taxonomy): domain Eukaryota; kingdom Viridiplantae; phylum Streptophyta; class Magnoliopsida; order Poales; family Poaceae; genus Ampelocalamus; species Ampelocalamus luodianensis. The sequence continues at coordinate 35,729,534 of CM070622.1, forward strand.
GCGTAGATCTGCGCTGCGATCGAGTGCATGATTAGCAATCCTCGATAGCGGCAGAGATGACCGGACTCGACTGCTGCGTGAAGCGGTGCAAATCATTCCTCCCACGACCATACACACTGTTAATATATTATCCGAATTCTAAAGAGGCCAAGATCTAGAGACACGGAGCGTCGCGTCGACAGACCTGGTCCATACGGAGGACCGTGATGTAGCACGTCGACGGATTCTTTCTCTTTTTTGGATCTGTTTTCTTCTTTGACTCGAGTCAGTTTTATGCCACCATATGTACTTTTTGTAAGCCGCACGGAAAGAGTTGATGACTCATTAAAATTCCTGCGTTTTGTAAACACTTTTTATGATGTAGTGAAGATCGTCATCGTGCACCTGTGGTTTTTTTTTTCCTAAAAGGGTTTTTCCACGTAAAAATCAGTCTCTCTGTTCTTGATCTACTTTATTATTTGTCTATCGATTTCTAACAAGTGGTATCAGTGCCACAATCTTTGCCCGTTTTCAATCTAGGGTTTGTTCGACATGGTGTCACTGAAGTATGATCTTCCGCGGCTGGATCAGGACACGCAATTCTCTCTGTGGCCAGTCAAGATGCGGGCGTTATTAGCGTAATTTGATTTGGATGAGGCGTTGGATGGCTTCGGGAAGAAGGCAACCAATATTTGGTTCGATGAAGAGAAGAGAAAGGACCGTAAGTCAATGTCCCAAATTCAACTTCACCTACATAATAATATTATGCAAGAGGTGCTGAAAATCACGTCAGCTGGTGTTCTATAGCTGAAGCTGGAAGAGATATGCATGACAAAGGATCTCACCAGCAAGATGCATCTTAAGCAGAAATTGTTCTTACACATGTTGCAAGAGGGAGGTAATGTGTTGAATCATCTTTCAGAATTTAAAGAGATCATCTCTGACCTAGAGTCAATGGAGGTAAAATATGACGAGGAAGATTTGTGTTTAATTCTTTTGTGTTCTCTGCCAAGTTCATACTCAAATTTCAAAGATACTATATTGTATAGTCGTGATATACTGATCCTCAATGAGATTTATGCAGCCTTACATGCCAAGGAAAAAATAAAACAGATGATGTCTTCTTAAGGTTCAGGTTCACAAGCTGAAAGCTTGTCTATTCGTGGCAGTCAAAAGGAGAAGAACTCAAACAATGGATCTTGAGGCAAAAGTTCGAACAACTACAATGACCGGTTGAAATCCAGAGGCAAGTACAAGTCATGCAAATATTGCAAGAAAAATAGGCACGACATATGTGAATGCTACAAGTTGCAGAAAAATAAAGAGGAACGACAAATACAAATGAAAGGTAAAATAGAAGACGAAGGTACGACAAATATGGCTCATGATAGTAGTTCTGATGGTGAGATGCTTGTTGTTTCTGTTTCTGCTAGATGTGTTGAAACTAATGATGAATGGATTCTTGATACTGCCTGCACTTTTCATATGTGCCTTAATAGAGATTGGTTTACCGCTTATGAGCCAGTCAATAGTGTTGGTTCTGTTTTGATGGGTGATGACTCAGCATGTAAGGTAGCAGCCATTGGCTCTATTCGAATCAAGATGTTTGATGACACCATCAGAATGTTCGATACATTCCAGATATGAATAGAAATCTTATTTTGCTAAGTGCTCTTGATGATAAAAGTTACAAGTATTCAGGTGGAGAGTTCTTAAAGTCACCAAAGGTTCTCTTGTTGTAATGAAAGGTGACAGAAAGGCTTCCAATGACCTATATTATCTCCAAGGTACAACAGTTACTAGTAATTCAACCTTGAACTATTCAAAAAGTTTGGATTTCAACCCTAAACTATAAAACCGGACATCCTACACCCCCAACTATCAAAACCGTTCATTTTACCCCCCTCAACCCAAATAGGGGTGGTTGTGGGTGATGTGGCGTTGACATGTCAATGGTTTTGCTCACTATCATACGGGGCCCACTGTCATACACTCAAGCATCGATTCACAAAGATGGAGCTGAGGCAGAACAGGGGTAGTGGCAGAGCTTGGGCGGCGAGGGCGGCGTTGGCGGGAGGGTCAATGTAGGCATACGAGCATGGGCGAAATGGACTGGGGGTGGTCGAGGTAAGCTCGTGGGCAATGGAGGCACAACAAGCGTGGCAGGCTGGGGTGGGTCGCGACGGTCGACCATGGAGGCGATGCGGTGCGGCGGCGCCGGAGTGGGAGGGGGAGGTAAGTAGCGCACCCCTGAGCACCGGGAGAGCAAGGGGAGACCGTCGGGATGGTCACTGGTGGTGGAGGGGTGCTGAGCGGGTCTAGCGGCGAGGGCCGGCGGTGGTGCGATGGGAGCGCCGTGGGGGCGGCGCCACGGTGAGGGAGAGCCGGAGTGAGTTGTGGGGAGAGGAGAGGGTAGTCTGGGGATGCTCCATTGCGAGGGAATTGACCGGAGGATTACCGAGTGAGAAGAAGAGGTCGTGGCGGCGGGTTTGGCCGGGATCGGGGAAGAATGTTGGGCATGAGCAAAAGCTCCAAGGAGCAAAGCAATGGAGAGAGAGAGAGAGAGGGCGCTAGCGGCGGTGGCAGGGGAGCTGGGCTGAGTAGGAGCCGACGGCTTGGCACGAAGCCACCCTCGTTGCACCGGCCCTGGCCCCCTGCCCTTCTTTGTCTCCTCCTCCGAGGCCACGCCCGCACCAGCGATGGACCCCTCTCCATCTACCCCGTCGACGCGCGGCATTGTACGCGTGCGGGTTCGCGGTGATGGAGGGGAGTGAATGGAGCATCGTGCCCTCTACGGCTCCACCTCGCCTCCTGCACGGTGAGCACCGTGCCCTCCATGGCTCCACCTCGCCTCCTGCACGGTGAGCACCGCATCGTCCCGTCGCCTCCTCCGCGGCTCCGCCAACCTCCTCGCGACTCCCGCCTCGGCCTCGTTACCTCCCGCGGTCCCACCACCTCCTCCGCCTCCCACCACGGTTGCCCCATGCTCTGCCATGGCTGGGCCACTGGGAGTGGGTGGTGGAGCCATGGAGGTGGTAGTGGGGGGGCATGGAGAGGGAGGGAGGAGGAGCCGGCGGGGGCGGCTCGGGGGGGCATGGAGAGAGGGGCGGAGGAGGCAGCTCGGGTGGCATGGAGAGGGAGGGAGGAGGAGGCGGCGGGGGGCGACGCGGTGGAGAGGGAGACATGGAGGGAGGGGAGAGAGAGAAAAAGAGGAAGAAAGGAAAAGTAGGATGACATGTGGGCCCCACCATCATGTCAGCAAAAACCGCCTCCACATCAGCGCCACGTCATCCAAAACCACCATAGTTTGGGTTGAGGGGGGTAAAATGAAGGGTTTTGATAGTTAAGGGTGTAAGATGTCCAGTTTTAGAGTTGGAGGTTGATTTTTGGATTTTTTGAATAGTTCAAGGTTGAAAAGTAGACTTTTTCCTTATTGTTTCAAAAAGGTTACCAGATTCTGATACTACTAATCTTTGACATATGCGTCTTGGACATATGAGTGAACTTGGCTTGGCGGAATTAAGCAAGAGAGGACTTTTGGAAGGATATAGCATCAACGATCTGAAATTTTGTGAGCATTGCATCTTCGGCAAGCACAAGAGGGTGAAGTTCAATACTTCGGTTCATACTACAGAAGGTATTTTGGATTATGTGCATTCTGATGTATGGGGACCATCTCGCAAGCTATTGTTAGGAGGTGCTCGTTATATATTAACAATTATTCTTGGTTATAAATCTGGTGTTAAAGGATATAAGTTGTGGAATCTAGAAACAAATAAGGTTGTGATTAGCAGAAACATTATCTTTAATGAATCTGCTATGCTTCATAATAAACTGCCTACTAATGTTCCTGTTGAGAGTGAGCAGATTCAAGTGTTCTGGTGGAGCACTTTGTTAGTTTAGGTGACATGTCAGATAAGAAAAATATTGTTGTTCATGATGTACCTATTGTTGAGGATCCTCCTATTATTGAGCAGCCACCATAACGGTTCATTACAGTTGGCAGGCCTAGGAGGGAGATTAATCCACCCAAGAGGTTGATTGAAGAAGCTAATATTGTTGCTTATGCTTTGAGTGTGGCAAAAGAAATTGAAGGTAACACAGAACCTTCATCATACTCTGAGGTTATGAACTCCACTGATTGCAATAAGTGGATAACTGTTATGCATGATGAGATAGAGTCACTAGAAAAGAATGGCACTTGGGAATTAGTAAAATTGCCAAAAGAGAATAAATCCATCCATTGCAAGTGAGTTTTCAAGAGAAAAAAAGATATTTCTCCAAATGATGAGACAAGGTATAAAGTAAGTTTAGTTGCCAAAGGTTATAGCCAGATTTTAGGTATTGACTTTAATGAGATTTTTCCCCTGTTGTTAGACATAGCTCAATTCGTACTTTGCTCAGTATAGTTGCTATACATAATTATGAGCTTCAGCAGTTAGATGTTAAAATTGTATTTTTACATGGGGAGTTAGAAGAAGATATCTATATGGATCTTCCTGAAGGTTTCATTGTTCCTGGAAAAGAGAACCTTGTTTGTAAGTTAAAGAAGTCTCTTTATGGATTGAAACAATCTGCTAGACAGTGGTATAAGAGATTTGATACCTTCATGCTTTCTCAAGATTTTAATCGGATTGATTATGATAGCTGTATTTATTTGAAAATTATCAATGGTTCAGCTATATATTTGCTCCTATATGTTGATGACAAGCTGATTGCAGCAAAAGATAAAACAGAGATAGCAAAATTAAAGGTGCAATTGAGTGGTGAATTTGAGATGAAGGATTTAGGTGTAGCAAAGAAAATTCTTAGCATGGAGATATCCATAGGAAAGCCCTCTTGAAAATTATACTTATGTTAGAAATGGTATATTGATAAGGTCCTTTGTCACTTTAACATGCAAGAGGCTAAACTAGTGAGTACTCCATCAGCTCCACATTGCAGATTATCTTCAGTTTTTATGTCCACGGTCAGATGATGATGTTGAGTACATGTCTAGAGTTCCATATTCTAGTGCAGTTGGTTCTATTATATATGCCATGGTATGTTCTCGTCCTAATTTATCACATGCACTAAGTGTAGTTAGTAGATTCATGGCTAATCTTGGTAAAGAGCAATGGAAAACAACACAGTGGATTTTTAGATACTTGTGTGGTACATCTAATGCTTGTTTACAGTTTGGAAAATCTAGAGATGGACTTATTGGCTATGTGGATTTTGATTATGCTGGTGATTTGGACAAGAGTAGGTCACTTGCAGGTTATGTGTTCACCATTGGTGGTTGTGCTGTGAGTTAGAAAGCAAGTTTGCAGACCACTGTAGCTTTATCTACCACTAAAGCAGAGTATATGGCTATTTATGAAGCATGCAAAGAAGCTACACGGTTGAGAGGTTTATACATTGAGCTTTGAGGGAGATACTTCTTGCATTACTATGTTTTGCGATTGTCAAAGTGCTATATGCCTTACAAATGATCAGATGTTTCATGAAAGAACAAAACACATTGATGTGAGACATCATTATATTCGAGATGTCATTGCACAAGGTAGTGTTAAGGTATGCAAGATAAGTACTCATGATATTCCTACTGATATGATGACACATCCAGTTCCAGTTACTAATTTTGAGCTTTGCCCAAACTTGGTTGGTGTTAAAGTTTAGTCCAAGTGACTTTCGGCGCACGATGGTTATTTATTATTAGAGAAGTTTTTTTTTCATATGCTACAAGGAGGAAATTCATCTCAAGGCCATGCATGCGTAGGGGCAACCAACGCAAAGTACGTCGTTCAACCAACCTACACCTTCCAGTAGGTGCAACCGAAGGAGATGAGGTGGTGAGAATACACTCTCATCAAGCCCATCATCCACTTTCATTAACAGTATTATTTCAGCGGACTCGTGATCAACGAGCTAGCTAGACGCATGGTGGTAGCTAGTATAAATATATACAGGGTACTGAGATTCGGATAGAAGAAGAAATGCAGGAACAAGAAAAACATAGGAATTAAAATCACAAGAAAATTTAGGGATTTAAAATGCACAAGAAAAATTAGGAATACAAGTCATCAACCCGTGCATCTGCACGAACATGACACTTTTTTTAATATTATTTTCAGGGCTAACAATTTTTGTAACTTTTAGCTCCTAACTAATATGAATTTGACATATATTTTTTAGTTCAAAATTATCGCTCAAAATTCTAAAAGTTTTAAATTTATACAATTTAAAATTTTGTTTTTATATTTAAGTGACAAATATATATATTTTTGGTATAACATGTGCCTAATTTTTATTTCAAATTCATATCTATTTAGATACTAAATTTTGTTGGTATTTTTATTCTTAATTTATACATACGTGTCAACATCACTTTTTTACACATTAATTTACTTCAATTTAAACATGTTCTTCAAATATGACATACAAACTTTAAATTCGTATTTGTGTAAACTCTTATCAAGCCACTAAAATTATATATATATATATATATATATATATATATATAAGATACAACCTGACGAGGATCTAACAATCCTTATTTTATTATTTATTTATAATTCTTATTATGGGTAAATATACCGTCATACAGTTCTTAGATATACCTCTTATGACCTCAAGGGAGAAGCCAACTAGGTGGTTGTAAGTCCTTCTACGACATCCTCCTGGTTGTAAGTATTTCTACGACCAGTACCCAGTCGTAATGTTTTCTACAACTGCCTCATGATCGTAGGTTCTTCTACGATCACCACTGGTCGTAAGTTCTTCTACGACCAGCTTGGTTACGACCACCCCGTAATCAATAGAGCCTACAGACAAGTAGGCTCAATTGATTAGGGGATCTAAGCAGTTAATATATGTTGTTATTATCTGGGGTAACCGCACGTAATGCGCCATTATCTCTGACAAATAACTGCCAGGCGACGTGGAGGGGTTACTACTCCAGTGATTACTACCATTATTACATCCGTTATATGGAATAATGAGGCGCCTCTTGACCTGAAGGAACGACCATCTCTCCACGCATTATTTAAAGGTTTCAGTCAGAGACGATAGGGGCAGAGGACAATCGAGAGCACAAGTATTAGACTTTACCTTGATTGTAACTAGCATACACAATACAATACACATAGAAGTAGGGTTGTTATTCTCTCCGGAGAAGGCCTGGACCTGTATAAAAATCCTTGGGTCGTTCTCTCTACATGATCAATTATGGAGACCTCCCGAATCAAACAATCTTTACGTAAGATCGATTCTAAAACACCGACAGTTGGCGCTGACCATGGGGATCTCTCTGGTAATTCCTTGTCAACAGATTCTCTTTTTCTCTTAATACTTCCATGGCAGGAGAGTGGAACGAGGAGAATTTGTTCGACTTGGTCGATTACGCAGATATCAACATGGATGCCGGTTTCGATAATGAGCCGAGTAACTCGTTCAATGGTGATGCTGCCTTCGGAAATCCTTCATCAGATCCTAGAGACTATACCACCGATGGAGTTGAAGAGGGATCCTTATCCCCGCAACAATACGTCCAACTGAGGGACCAGTTTCCTCAGAGGGCAAAGGTTAATTCGACCACAACAAGGACTGCATCAAGGCAGACTCACAACATGACGAGAGTTTTCCCTCCGAGTGTTCAAGTCCACCTAAGGCAGTTTGACTTGGCGAGGCAAGTTCTGGAAGCCATCATTCCAGAGCTTCATCAGCACCTGGTGGTCCTTTCTCTCTGGTTAGCCCCTCAGAGGAGGGGATCAAGCATGCTTTTCCTGCGAGTTCGACCATCCCTTCGCATGGTCCACCTGCGGACGGAGATGGTTATGACCCAGAATTCCCCTTCCTGGAGGGTTTTACTCCAAGTTGCCAGATGGTGTCTCTCGACTACTACTCGAGCAAGGAGGCCTCGAGTGCAGGTGGAGATCATCAACGGGAGATCTTTGTCCTTCCCTCATATAATGATCTCTCTCCAAGAGACAGACTTGAGGATGCTCCCCGACGATCACACACTGTGCCCTCTCGTGGCAATGGTAAGAACACCTCCGGTGATGTACAGGGTCAACACTCTGATGAGCATGAGAGAAGTCCTCGACGTAATCGCACTCCATTGAAGAAAACTCAAGGGTTCGATGTGGGTGATCCTGAGAAGACCTGACCGAGAAGAATGGTAACCCAGAGAACTCTGCCTGGGCATGTTCAGTATTAGTCAGAAGAAGCCTGGGAACTTCAACAGATCAACGGCCTATTCGAGAACCCAACTCGAGAGCTTGCTCAAGCACCAGGTTATGACCTCTTCACCAAAGAGATCGCACGAGGGCTTCAAAGCACGATGTTCAGACTTGAGCATCCTCATTGACATCACTCTGGAAGTCATAGCAGTATGGCTCTGTCAGCTACTAGTCGTTCGAATGACTCACTACACGGAGACCGGTGTGACTACAGGTCATGTCGTTCCCCTGACTTTAACTCCAGTCAGAGAAAGGTTCCTCGAACGACTGACGATCGATAAACTCCCAGGGGAGGTGATCATTCACCACCTCAACCCAGAAATCTGCAACGACAGATGGAATACGAGGAGTATTTCCCTCGTAAGGGTGAGACCTACAATAGGTTGTGCCTACCCATGACCGGGTATCGTCGTGTACGATCACTTGGTGATGTCAACCCTTCTTTCCTGCAGAGAAGGCATCAGGAAGTCATTACTGGATGTTGGGCGTTTTCACCCGACCTCCGAGTAGTTAACCGGCCGCCCCAATTTTGACCAGTCAACATGGAGAAGTTTGATGGGTCGCAAAATCCTATCGAATTTGTCCAAATCTACACAACTGATGTCCGAGCAGCAGGAGGAGGAGAACGCGTCATGGTGAATTACCTTTCAACTGTGCTTGAAGGATCTGCTCGATCGTGGTTGCTAAACCAACCACTCGAGTCGATCTACTCGTGGCAACATCTCTGCGACCTTCTACTGACCAATTTTCATGGCACATACAATCACCCTGGAAAAGAGGATGGCCTGTATCAGATGAGGCAAACGACCACGAGACCTTACGCCAATTCATCAAGCATTTTAGTCAAGTTTGTAATTCAATTCCAAAGGTTTGTGACTCATGAGTTATTAGAGCCTTTAAGCGGAGAGTCCGCAGTAGAAGAATTACAGAGGACATCGCTTTAAACCCTCCTGCAACCGTTACTGAGCTCTTTGAGATGGCTGATCGATATGCGACTGCTGCCGAAGCAGTTGAGTAGAACAAAACCATCGATCAAGATGCCAAAATTCCTCAAGAGGCGAGCGACAATGGTAAGAAGAGGGATAAGATGGCCAAGAAATCCAAGAATAAGGCGAAGGGACAAAAAGCTCAAGCCAACAGTTCTAAGGAAGTCTTAGCCGTAATCAATAAGGAGCCATGAGGTTCAAAACCATACTCCGACCAAGGCAAAGGTAAGCGCTCGGATCGGACGAACAATAAGCCTAGGTGGTGCCCTTTCCATAAAAAGGAAGGATATGACCTTCGCAACTGCCAGGTTTTCCAACGAAAACTCAAGGACTATTACTCCGGCAAAGGGCCACTTCCTACTCTTGAGCAGGTAGGGAAAATGAGCGGTCGAAAGGAGTCGGACGACGATGAGGAAATGCCATTTCAAGATCCGCAGCACACCATCGAGCACATCTATGGGGTATCATTGGCATACGAGTCAAGGCGACATCTTAAGGTTGTAGAATGCGAGGTAAGCTCCATTGGCTCTCCTCTTGTCAATAAGATGCCGAAGTGGTCAGAAGTCACCATCTCTTTCGAGAAGGGTGACTGTTCGATCCTTTCGACTCGACTATGTCAATTTTCGATCGTGGTTGAACCCACCATCAACAACTATCGAGTAAATTGAGTGTTGGTTGATGGTGGTAGCTCGTTAAACATTCTGTTTACAAGTGCCCTGAATGAGATGTAGGTACCCAGGACTAAGGTAAGAATGATACTATACTCTTTTCATGGAATCGTACCAGGGTCTTCGGCCAAACCCGTTGACCAAGTTTCTCTTCCTTTAACATTTGGTTCGCCAAGTAATTTCAGGACAGAGAAGATCTCCTTTGATGTGGTCAATTTTAATACAGCATATAACGCCATACTCGGACGATCAACTTTGGCAAAATTCTTAATAGCTACTCATTATAGGTATCAATGTCTTAAGATGTTAGGTTCCAAAAGAGTAATCACAATTCACTGTGATAAAAAGATGGCGCACACCTGCGACCGTCGATCCCTCGAGATGGTTGGTCAGATACCAACACGGGAAGAAAACAAAGGGCAGCCTTCGACCAAGAAGTTAGAGCCTAAAGCTGCACCAAAGCCGAATGACCAAGTTAAAGAGGTTCCCCTAGACGTATAGGAACCCTCGAAGACTGTTCGCATCGGGGATACTTTCGACCCCAAATAGGAAGACGCCCTCATCACTTTTCTCTAAGCAAACACAGATATCTTCGTGTGGCAAGCATCCGACATGCCCGAGTCCCCAGGGAAGTGATCAAGCACAAGCTAGATTTACGACCTGACAAAGTACCCATAAAACAAAAATTACAGAGATTTGCCCCTGACCGACGAGATGCAATAAGATCATAATTGGACAAGCTACTTAAAACAGGCTTTATAAGACAAGTCGATCACCCAAAGTGGTTGGCTAACCCTGTCATGGTTAAGAAATCTAACGGTAAGTGGTGTATGTGTGTAGACTTCATCGACCTTAATAAAGCTTGTCCAAAAGATGATTTTCCTTTACCTCGTATTGATTAGTTGGTTGATTCTATTACTGGTTGTGAAGTATTAAGTTTTCTAGATGCATATTCTGGTTATCATCAGATCAATATGTGTCTAGACAATGAAGAAAAGACCGTATTTATTACACCATTTGGTATATTTTGCTATGTCAAAATGCATTTAGTCTAAAAAATGCTGGTGTTTCTTTTCAACACTTGATGCAATCGACTTTTTCATCCTAACTAGGCCAAAATTTGAAAACCTGTGTTGATGATCTAGTCATAAAAAGCATCAAGAAAATTAATCATATTTCGGACCTGCAAAAAACATTCAACAACCTCAAAAAGCACCGCTTGAAACTCAATCCTGAGAAGAGTGTGTTCGGAGTCTCTTCAGGCAAATTGCTTGGATTTCTTATGTCAGTTCGAGGAATCGAAGCAAATCCTGGAAAGAAAAAGGCCATCGTGCAAATGCGCCCTCTAACCACGAAGAAAGAAGTCCAAAAACTCACAGGGTGTATGGCGGCTTTTAGTCGTTTCATCGCACGACTGGGAGAAAAAGGACTACCTTTCTTCAAACTTCTAAGGAAGCACAAGGGTTTCGAATGATCAGAAGAGGTAAACGCTTCCTTTGAGGATGTCAAGAGGTATCTTACGAGTGCTCCTGTTCTAGTTTCTCTGAAACCAGAAGAGACGCTCTTAATTTATCTAGCTACCACGCCACAGGCAGTGAGCGCAGTACTGGTCGTAGAATGTGACAACGTGCAACGACCAGTTTACTACGTTAGTGAAGTTTTACACGAGCCTAAGGAGCGTTACCCTCAGATCCAAAAACTTCTATATGCCCTCCTCATGTCTTCGAGAAATTGCAGCATTATTTTCAGGTGCACAAGATAATTGTGCCGTCTGAGTTTCCCTTAGGAGTGGTCCTCCACAACAGGGAAGCAGTGGGACGCATAGCAAAATGGTCGGTAGAACTTGGGGAGTTCGACCTCTATTTCGTGTCCCAAACTGCCATTAAATCTCAGATCTTGATAGACTTTGTTGCCGAATGGACAAATCCTGAACCTGCTCAGGATCCCCAGTATGATTCCCACGACTAGTGAACGATGTACTTTGATGGATCACTTACTTTAAGTGGCTCGGGGGCTGGGGTGGTCCTGGAATCTCCTAACAGAGAGACCTTAAAGTATGCTATCCAATTAAACTTTCAGGCTACTAATAATGTGGCAGAATACGAAGGTTTGCTGGCTGGCATACGAGCTACGAAAGCTCTCGCGATTCCCCGACTACTCGTGAGAGAAGACCCTCAATTAGTCATGAATCAGGTCAGAAAAGAGTACTAGTGCTCTAACCTAACAATGTCTTGGTACTTATCGGAAGTTCGTAAGCTTAAAAAGCATTTTTTCGGCTTCGAGGTACAATTCATCCCTCGAAAGGATAATTTTCTCCCAGACCAGCTTGCTCGTAAAGCTTCTTCCCGATCGGAAGTACCAAAAGGAGTCTTCTTGGAACAACTCCAGAAGCTGTCTCTGGTCGAAACGTCAAAAACAGCTCCTATTGAGATAGCCTCTCTAGAGTACGAGGATATCTGGATGAATCCCATCTACGAGTATCTTCAGAAGGGTTCCGTACCTAATGATAATGTCGAGGCAGATCTCTTATCCCGTAAGGCCAAAATGTATACTTTGGTCGAAGGAGTCCTCTATAAACGAGGTACTCAAGGGGTACTTATGCGATGTATATCGAGGAAAGAAGGATTAAAACTCCTTCACGACATATACGAGGGTATCTGTGGAACTCATGCTTCCTACAGAACGCTGGCCGGTAAGGCCTTTCGACAAGGTTTCTTCTGGCCAACAGCCCTCTACGATGCCAGAGAGTTGGTTAAGAAGTGTGTACAATGCCGGTTTCATAGTAGACAGATACACCAACCAGCTCAAGTATTACAAATGATCCCTCTATCTTGGCCTTTTGTGATCTGGGGTCTCGATATCCTAAGATAGATCCCAAAAGCTCCAGGTGGTTTCGAGTTCCTTTTTTAGGCTTTCGATACATTCACAAAATGGATCGAAGCCGAGCCTGTGACTGGGATAACAATGGAAGGAACAAAATGGTTCATGATGTGATGCGTGATTACTTGGTTTGGAGTACCAAGTCGAATAATCACAGATAATGGTAGACAATTTTTAGCGCAAAATTTCAGGAATTTTGCGACAAGTTGGGTACCAAGTTATGTTATGCTTCTGTTGCCCACCCCAAAAGCAACGGGGCAGTCGAAAGAGTGAACGACCAAATAATGCAGGGAATCAAAACTCGAGTCTTCGACCAACTTGTCAAGCGCTCGAGGTCTTGGGTACAAGAATTACCCTAAGTATTATGGGCAGTTAGTACAACTGCTAGTCGGGCTACAGGTGAAACACCCTTTTTCCTAGTTTTGGTGCCAAAGCCATGCTTCCGCCAGAACTAAAGATCAGGTCGGCATGAGTCAAAAACTTCAACAACTCTACCCAGGAACAACTTCGAGCGGATGACATCAACCTGCTCGAAGAGAAGAGAAACAAAGCCTTAATCCATTCAGCGGTCTACCAATAAGCCCTACGCAACACTATGATCGTAAGGTCCAAACTCGCAGCCTTGCTGTAGGTGACTTGGTATTGTAGCTCATCCAATCCTAGTCTAATTAGAACAAACTTTCCCCCATGTGGGAAGATCCTTACACTGTGGTCGAAGTTACGCGACTAGGTTCGGTACAACTAGCAATGGAAGACGGCCGGGTTCTCTCAAACTCTTGGAACATCGACCAGTCATGCAAGTTTTATGTGTAACAAACCACCACGACAATAAAGTATCACGTTCCTTCTATCTTTATTGTCTTATATTGAGTAGTGCTTCTATAATCTTTCGATCATTTCTTATACGCTCAGTTTTTTGTTTACACTGGTCGAAGGAAGGTAACAACAACTAGTCGAAGCCTTTCCTCTCTACATGTGGTCCTTCCAACTAGAAGGAACTTCCTAGTGTCGCCTTGTTCCTAAATTTTGCTGCCAATACAAAGATGCCGAGTTCAAAAAAACATGGTCGAAAGATTTTAAGCCAACTCTTTTCACCTTAGTTTATTTCTTCATCGATTTTGAAAAATACTCTAAGAAGAGTACTTTTTAATTTGTTCGACTACTTTTGGTCAGCTCGGTTCGTTCTAACTGGTCAGAGGAAGACATAACACCTAGTCGAAGTCTTTCCTCTTTGCACATGGTCTTGCCCACTAGAAGGAACTTGCTAGCGTCGTTCTGTTTCCAACTCTTGCTACTAGGGCAAACCTATAGAGTTCACTGGAAATGGTCAAACGAATTTCTAAGGTACTTTAGATGTTTGTCTAACTCCAGTTGACATTCTTGGTTTGATTAATCTAGTCGGAAAGAGTAACATCACCTAGTCGAAGCCTTTCCTCTCTACACGTAGTCTTACCCACTAAAAGGAATTTCCTAGTGTCAATTCGTTTCTACTATTATGACCAGTGCATGATGACCGTGATCGACAACTATAATTAACCAAACTCTCTATTTTCAGAAACAATTTTTTACTATTTACTTAGTTTATCTACATAAACTGAGCAAATAGTCGGGAGCTAGGATAAAGTTATCAATATGACTTCGATTCTTAGTTTTGGTTTCTTTTTCATTCATTATCTTATGATTTACTAACCACTCGATAAGATGATTTGTAGGAAAAAGGGAAGGAAAAGGAAGGATTGCATATATCTAGTCTTAATCTCTTTTCCATTCATTATCTTATGAGTTACTAACTACTATATAAGATGATTTGCAGGAAAAAGAGAAGATTATATATATATCAACAAAAAACTTGTCTTTATAGGTTCCAATTACAAACTACTCTGATGAAAGAGATGCTATCTGCATATCCTCCACGACCTGCTCACTAACTGACTGCATGTCTTCAATCAACCGCTCTGCTTTTGCTTTAGTGCAGTCGAAGTCAGCTTCAATGGACTACGGATTAAGGTTGGGGTCACGAGCTTTAAGTTTTGCTAAGACTTAACTTACAACCCCCTTGACCGCTTTCTTTATCGAGTTAGTTTGATTGGCTTTCAGAGTAGCCACCAACTCTTGCAGAGTTCCGACTTGTACCCCAATGGCACTCGTATGGGCTGTTATCATATCTTCTAGAGGAGTGACCTCCTCAGCGTGCAGCCCACTGAGTACATTGTTTAAGAGTGAAATGTTGTCTCAAAGGTTGACCTTCGTTGACTTTATCTCATCTTGTGTACGAGTCGAAGCCTCTTGGAGGTGTTTTCTTTTGACCGCATGCTCTGAAAAGAGTGAAATCGGTCAAACAAAACAACCCTTAAAGAAGACTGGAAAACAAACTTGTCGTAGGTAAGAGAATTGCTTACCTACCAATTAAGAGTCTAGCCTCTCAATTTCAAGGTCTTTATCCTTAGCAATGCGGGAGATCTCGTGAGCAACCAAGGTCTTTTATGGACCTCGGTTTGGAGCTTTCCCACTTCGACTTCTTTTTCTGAAGAGAAACGGAAGTTAAGAAAAATAAAGACTAGAGTCATAAGTAGTCTTAAGTTCAGAACTTGCTGTTTATTTCTCCCTGCAATTGTTGAGTCGCAGAGTTTGCCTCCTAAAGCTTCTTAAGAAGGTCCTCTTTTTCTTCCCTTAGCTTTTTCGTCTCGGCTTTTTCATAGTCGAGCGAATCAGCCAGGGTCTTTTCCTCACTTTTAAACCTGCAGAGGTTAAGAGTAGACATGAGCACCAATCAAGTGATTGTAAGTTATTCTACGACCACTCACATAGTCGTAAGTTCTTCTACGATGGCATCCTAGTCATAAGTATTTCTATGACCAATATCTAGTCGTAAGCTTTTCTATGACCAATACCCAGTCGTAAGTTCTTCTACGACAACTATCTGATCATAAGTTCTTCTATGACCAGTTTCTGACCGTAAACTTTTCTACAACAATTCCTACGAGTGATACAAGCAGTGGAAATGTAAATGACTACAAGTTGTAGTGACTTACCATCTCTCTGTCTGCTCACAGAGTTTCACTTTTTCTTGTCATAGCTTCACAAGTTGGCAGTTGTACTCACCAACTGTTACAATTTGTTCTATAACTTTCTACAAAAAGAAAGACAATGAGAAGTGAGAAAAAACCACATACGCAAATATCTGGGATCATATGCTTACATTTAAACTCATCTGGGCGAACGAGGAGAATACTCTTGTGGGGTTCTTCAGTTCATCGATCTCTTGAACTCGGTCCCACCATACCTTCTCGAGACATTCATCATCGAAGATATTCCCCCTGTTTGGGATGTCTTTAGGGTGAGGAACCCGATCACAAGATCTGAATGCAAAAGATCCCACAACGGTTGCAGAGCTAAAAAATCCGAAGGGATGGTTGAAGAAGTCTAACTCTTCTTCCTATTCGGCCATGGCGACGTCGGAAACCTCTCTTTGAGGACTGGGTAGGACGTCCTTGGTGACTTCCTTCCCGGCCCGGTCGTCGGCTCCATCACCACCTTGTCCAGACACCTTCGCTATCTTTACCTCGCCCCCACGACCACCTCAGTGGTCGTAGTTGCTTCAGCCATAACAGCTTCTACCACCTCAGTGGACGTGGCAGCTCCGGCTGTAGCAACTTCTTCCTTCACTGGAGCAATGGTCGATTCCTCGACCACCCCCATTGTCGTTCCCTCAACTACAGAGGAAGAGGCAATGGGCCTCTCGACAGAAGCGTCCCTAGAAGTCAGAGAAGTTGGGCTAAAATTACAAAAAAGGAAAACGCATCAGGTTGTGGAAAGCAAAAGGTAAATGCTATTCTTACACTTTTGTCTCTTTACATACCTTAGTCTGCTGGACCTAACCCTGAATTGAGAAGAAACCTTCCCCAAAGAAGATTTCTTCAACTTCTTCATGACCACTCCTGGTCAGAACTCAAGAAGGGGAATGGGGTGAGCCACGACCACGCCTGGTCGTGGGTCTTGAACAGGAGTCACCCCTCCTTAAGCCTCCTGACTCCCTAGATGGCCGAGACCTGTCTCGACCACCTCAAGAGTGTTGCTCCCCTCAACCTCAGGCTCTACTAGAGTAGCAGTTTCCTTTACAAAAGATATGAAGCTTTTCTAGTTCTCCTTTTATAGCTGCTTAACAAAGCCACAAGAAGCAGAAACTGTGAAAGTCTTGTTGTCATAGTAGAAGGGTACCTTGGCCTTGGGGGCTTTGTATTTAAGAGCTACGACGACTTCAGTCACTCTTTCCTTCTCTGCAGCAGCCATGTCTGCAGTGAATTTCACAAAAGGCTTGCTCAGAACAGTAGGGCTCGAGCTCGTGTCGCCCTTGTCAGTGACTTTCACGAGCCGACGCTTTTTGGTCGAAGGAGCTTTGACTTGCTCCGTCTTCGCCATCACTCCGATAACCACCAATTCGATCTCGACATCATCTTGGCGGTTTTCTATGCCTACTTTCTATTAGAATCAGAAAAAGAAACATTACTAAGTGGTCGTAAGTCATTCTACAATCATCCTCTGGTCGTAAGTTCTTCTACGACCAGTTTATAGTCGTAAGTTCTTCTACGACAAAACTCCTAGTCGTAAGTATTCCCACGACAATAAAATCCTAAAGACGAAGTTGATTTTTGATTACCTTTAGGTGTTCCTTCTTTTCCTCTGCAGACAAAACCGCTAGGATTTGAGGAGCCCTCACATTTGGTAGAGCTTTCTCATAGATGAGCTTGACGCGAGCGTCAATCTCAGCTTGTGAAAGATATGTGCAAACAGATAAGATGATCAATAAACCAGTTTAAGATTAACCAAAATGAGAGCCAAAAGTAGAAATCTACTTACTATTCTCGTAATCCCTGGTCAAATCTTTAGCCCTCAAGTACCTCCACATGGGAGAAACTCGTTTCTTTAGAGGGCTAATGCGGCACGTGATGAAGTCCTTCACCACGTGCCATCCAGTGAGCCCCTCCTCCTTCAAGTCCTTGATGACCTAAATGTAGGGGGCGATCCGGCCAGTGTCTTGAGGAGTCGAATCCCATGAGGGAATGTTCTCGGCAGCACTCCCTACAAAAGAGAGGATATCTTTACGAGTAGTCTTCCAGTAGAACCATCTCTTCTTCCACCCCAGCCACGATGACCGAGTGAACATCAGAATGTACTCCCTCGACTTCCCATCGTGGAGCTTCAAATCGCAGCTTCCAGCGATTCCAGCTTGTCAGCCCATTCTGTAGTAATAACGGAAGAGTTCGAGGTCTACTGGAATCCCCAGGTACGCCTCACATAGGTACACAAATAAACTAAGCGTCATAATGGAATTGGGAACTAGATTCACCAATTCCACTCGAAGTGCTCAAGTACGAGTGTGAGGAAGGGATGGGCAGGCAATCGCAGGCCGCACTCGTAGTACGCCTGGAAGACAGGGATCTGCCCTTGCTCCCTCGACGGCCAATGCTGCCCCGCAGCTTCGATCCACTCCACCAGTACCTTCTCCAGGATCTTCTCTGCGGTGACCAGCGCTTGTATCTTCGCTGTATCTCTCTCCGATTCAGCCCACTAGGAAATGGTTCTGGCCATCTTTCTTAGGAGAGTGGGATTTTGATTCGGAAAAGTCTCAAGGAAGAGTACGAGTTGGTTGGCGGCGGAGAATGCAAGGAGCTCGATGAACAGTTAGAGCAATTGGGGAAAAGGTAAGAACCCTAAAATTACCCTTGCGGTGAGTTTTTATAGCTGCATAACTGAAACAAAACGCCGTGGATACTCAACAGTTGTCACTGCTTCGGGAATCGTCCCAATGAACAAATCTGTGTGAGTCGGTTGGAATTCTTGAATTTGTTTGTTCGAGAAAACCGAGTTTGTCTTCACACCTCAAGCGAAATTACCTTCTTGACCAAGTCTATTTCTGGTCAAATATAGCACGAAGTCGGAAAGGCTTTACTTCCGACAACCATACTATGACCACTTCGTGGTCGTAAGGTTTTCTACGACCACCTTGTAGTCGTAAGATTTCCAATAATCTTCTTGACCAAGTATATTTCTGGTTAAATGAAACACACGTCGAAGTGTTTTTCCTTCGATCGTCATCCTACGACCACCTCATGATCGTAAGATGATCTGCATCTCCTTTCCCAAGTAAGTTACTTTCACTTGAAGCTAGGGGGCTAGATGACGAGGATCTAACAATCCTCATTTTATTATTTATCTATAATTCTTATTATGGGTAAATATATCGTCATACAGTTCTTAGATATAAACCTTATGACCTTAAGGGAGAAGCCAACCAGGTGATCATAAGTCCTTCTACGATAGCCTCCTGGTCGTAAGTATTTCTACGGCCAGTACCCAATCGTAAGGTTTTCTACGACTGCCTCATGATCGTAGGTTCTTCTACGATCACCATTGGTCGTAAGTTCTTCTACGACCAGCTCAGTTATGACCACCCCGTAATCAATAGAGCCTACAGATAAGTGGGCCCAATTGATTAGGGGATCTAAGCAGTTAATATACACTGTTATTCTCTGGGGTAACTGCATGTAATGCGCCATTATCTCTGACAAATAAATGTCAGACGACGTGGAGGGGTTACATCCGTTATATGGAATAATGAGGCACCTCTTGACCTGAAGGAACGACCACCTCTCCGCACACTATTTAAAGGCTTTTGCTATTGTCAAAGTACTATATGCCCTACAAAAGATCAGATGTTTCATGAAAGAACAAAGCACATTGATGTGAGACATCATTATATTCGAGATGTCATTGCTCAAGGTAGTGTTAAGGTATGCAGGATAAGTACTCATGATATTCCTACTGATATGATGACAAAGCCAGTTCCAGTTACTAAGTTTGAGCTTTGATCAAACTTGGTTGGTGTTAAAGTTTAGTCCAAGTGACTTTCGGCACACGATGGTTATTTATTATTAGAGTTTTTTTTTTTCATATGCTATAAGGAGGAAATTCATCTCAAAGCCATGCATGCGTAGGGGCAACCAACGCAAAGTACGTCGTTCAACCAACCTACACCTTCAAGTAGGTGCAACCGAAGGAGATGAGGTGGTGAGAATGCACTCTCATCAAGCCCATAAGCCATTTTCATTAACAGTATTATTTCAGCGGACTCGTGATCAATGAGCTAGCTAGACGCATGGTGGTAGCTAGTATAAATATATACAGGCTGCTGAGATTCGGATAGAAGAAGAAATGCAGGAACGAGAAAAACTTAGGAATTAAAATCACAAGAAAATTTAGGGATTTAAAACGCACAAGAAAAATTAGGAATACAAGTCATCAACCCGTGCATCTGCACGAACATGACACTTTTTTTAATATTATTTTCAGGGCTAACGATTTTTGTAACTTTTAGCTCCTAACTAATCTGAATTTGACATATATTTTTTAGTTCAAAATTATCGCTCAAAATTCTAAAAGTTTTAAATTTATACAATTTAAAATTTTGTTTTTATATTTAAGTGACAATATATATATATATATATATATTTGGTATAACATGTGCCTAATTTTTATTTCAAATTCATATGTATTGAGATACTAAATTTTGTTGGTATTTTTATTCTTAATTTATACATACGTGTCAACATCACTTTTTTACACATTAATTTACTTCAATTTAAACATGTTCTTCAAATATGACATACAAACTTTAAATTCGTATTTGTGTAAACTCTTATCAAGCCATATATATATATATATATATATATATATATATGTGTGTGTGTGTGTGTGTGTGTGTGTGTGTGTGTGTGTGTGTGTGTGTTTGTGTGTGTGTGTGTTCTTAGATATACCCCTTATGATCTTAAGGGAGAAGCCAACTAGGTGGTTGTAAGTCCTTCTACGACAGCCTCCTGGTTATAAGTATTTATACAACCAGTACCCAGTCGTAAGGTTTTCTACGACTGCCTCATGATCGTAGATTCTTCTATGATCACCACTAGTCGTAAGTTTTTCTACGACCAGCTTAGTTACGACCATCCCATAATCAATAGAGCGTACAGACAAGTAGGCTCAATTGATTAGGGGATCTAAGCAGTTAATATATGCTATTATTCTCTGGGGTAACCGCACGTAATGCACCATTATCTCTGACAAATAACTGCCAGGCGACGTGGATGGGTTACTACTCCAGTGATTATTACCATTATTACATCCGTTATATGGAATAATGAGGCGCCTCTTTGACTTGGAGGAACGACCATCTCTCCGCGCAATATTTAAAGGTTTCAGTGAGAGCCGATAGGGGCAGAGGACAATCGGCAGTACAAGTATTAGACTTTACCTTGATTGTAACCAGCATACAATACAATACAATACACACAGGAGTAGGGTTGTTATTCTCTCCGGAGAAGGCCTGAACCTGTATAAAAATCTCTGTGTCGTTCTCTCTATGTGATCAATTGTGGAGACCTCCCGAATCAAAAAATCTTTACATAAGATCGGTTCTAAAACACTGACACATCGAATCCCTAGTTTATATTCTTTAATAATAAAGGGGCAATATTTATTATTTGTCATATTTTTTCCTAGATAGAAAAATGATCATGTTGATTCATGTACATCTCATATAAATTAATAAAATGAGATCTAGTCAATCAACTTCTGCGTAAGATGCATTTTTTTGTTTCTTTGTTGCACCGACCAGGAAGAGGCTGCCACTATTGTAATAGTTGTACAGTGTAGTATATATATACTCTGTAGTATGTATTTAGAGTATACACTGGTGTACCTTTTGTATTTCTATATTTCCTTGTCTTCTTTCCGTAAAGTAATAGTGGAGTTCAAGAAGACCTTAACAGGATCAGACCTAGTTGCAGCCGGACATGGATGTTACTATCTTAATGGCCGTGTGCATATATCCAAACTCAAATCAAATTCTCTTTTCCTTCTTTTGTACATAATCCTTCTTTTGTACATAATCCAACACGTGCATTATATCATGGGAAACCAAACGATGGTTTGAGATGCTTTCTTTTTTAGAATAACACGAGAATTTCTAGCCTTTTCGATTAATACGGTAATTTCTAGTCTAATTTTTCTAGAATTTACGTAGGGGGTTCAAGGAGTGCCTCCAATTAGTATAGATATAGATAGATGTGTCAGGATCAAATGCAGGAAAACACTTGGGACACTAAGAATTTGTAATATGTAAGAGCGAGAAAGAGGAGCATTAGGCTTTCAAAAGAATTGATATTACCTATTTTCTATTTCCCTCCAAAAAGTGTAGATAGGACAAAAGTTCCAAATGAAATGAATGAGCTAATTAATCCTCAATATATATAAAAAGTTAATTGAGAAAACTTTAAATTGCAAATCCTACACTTTTCCTTTGATTCAAACAGCAGGCCAATAATACCAAAACAAGGGAACAAAAAAGAAGACCGGAAAGCAATAGGACTAATGGACTATTTGAAAAAAATATTTTTAATTAGTAATTGTTTGTATATATTCATAATTGCATTCATTTAAAACCTTATCTGCATTATTCTCTTATCAGATTTTGTGCAAATGTTGTAAAAAAAACACATAACAAGAATATGTTTAATACAAATGGCATTGGCCTCATGAAAAATTAATGGAGGGGTGCATACATATGTAGTCTTGGTGTGTGTCTTTAGCTTAATTCCTTTTTACCTTTGAAATTGTAATATCCCGTTTAATGAAAATAATAGAAAAGAGATTAGAAGAAGTAACTAAGAGATTAATTTAGGAAATAAAGGGAAGGAGGAGGAGTTTGGGCCGATCTTGGTTCCCCAACCGAGTCCGAGTTGGACTCGGGGGGAGGCGAGGGGCGGCCACCCAATAAGAAGGAGAGGAGTGGAGGCAACCGCACCAACAAACCCTAGCCGCTGCCCATGTTGTTTTTCCCCAGCCGTCGCTCTCTATTTCTTCCCTGTGGCTGGCCTTGGTTTCCATCTGCCGCTACCTCTCGAAACTCATGCACGCATGCATGTATGGCTGCATGCTGCCGATGCTTGCTGCTAGATTTTTCCTCACATGAGCGTTTAGCTGCTACTGTGTACTTTGTTGTTGTTGCATGCATGCAAAGCTGCTGCCCCTGTAGCCGCCGTCGCCGTCATTCACTGCTGTCCGGCGCCCTCGCCGCTGTCCAGTGCTGCTACTGCCATCACTAGCTGCGCAGCCGCTGCGTGTGCTGCTGTTGTCGCTGCTATGCACGCATGCATGCATGGCTGCCGCTACTGCTGCGTGCTTGCTGCTCCTGCATGCCAAGCCAGAGAGAGCAATGAAAGCTACGGAAGAAGAAGAAGAAAGGAAAAGAGGAGGAAATTCATGGTGTTTCCGTGATCCGTTGCGTTCGTCAAGGGTAAACCCTGTTAATCCCTAGATTTGCCATGAATTAGTTGTCGTTATTTTTGTAGGTCATTTTGATTAGAGAAAAGTTAGTTTTCAATCTGCCCTAGTTCGTCAAGGTTAGGTGCAGAACCTTGTGGGGTGATTAGGGATATTTAGAATCGGATTAAGAGAATGGTCTAATTAGCGAAAAGTTATATAATCTCGTTAGCTTTCCAGGAACGTTTGGAACATTAGAATCAGAGTAGTGAACGAAAATATACGGTCTCAAGAAGATCGCTATCTAGATTTTGGACATAGCTGGCAGACGTCATGAAGAAAGGTCGGTTTCATATAATAGATGGTAAAATTAAATTATGGTGACAACTTGAATAATGTAGAAATTTTTGTGCAATTTTCAAAACTTGTGTAGTTCATATATTTTTAAGTTTTAGAATTAAAGATATAAAATTAGGAAATAGACTATTCTGATAGATTCTGGAGCGGTCTTCGAGTAAAGAAACGGGGTAGAAAACGATAGAATCATAGATTCATCATAACTAAGAAATTATAGGTTTTCTTGTGGGAATTACAGAAAGTCTTGGATGGTTGAATTTAATGTTCGGATGAATACGTTAGAGCTGTTTTACTATTGGGACAGCGGGTAGTGCGCACAGTAGTTTTGGGTTAAATGGATCGGTTTGGCGTAGAAAATGCGATGCCGATTAGAATAAAGTGTCGGTGCTGTGATATTATCATTTTGAGATGTGTTTTGAATTGTTTGTCTAGAGAGTGCGGTCTCTTGTGCTTTGTCGCTTTGCTATCCAACTTCACAGGGATAAAGAGGCAAGTGCATAGTAGACATGTTCATTGGTTGATCACTGTATTCTTTACCACTCATTTCCATTATATTGTTTGTTCTTTTACTTTATTTAATTGCAAGCAATATGAATGGTCATAATTTTATTCGTATTGATGGATATAAGAATGTTGGATAATGTTAATAATGATGAATTTATGAATAATTGTGCATTCATAAACATCATTGCATATTAGAAGGTGATCATGGTAATCACAACTCCACGGGAGTGGAGGAGGTCCCCGATCCTTGAGGAGGACGAGCTTAAGAGTGAACATTATCGCGAGTGTTCACTCACACTATACCGGTATACGCAAAAAAAGTGCATGTGGGCATGTAGCGTAGGGATGCATTGAATGGAAAGATAATTAGATGATTGAGTATGAGAATAAAGAAAAAAGAAACACTTGATGTTGATGATGATATTGTTTACATTTGATTAAGCATTGCTTATTGTTTATTATTGTGCTTACTGAGTCGTTGACTCACCTTTGCTCTATTGTTGTTTTTAGGTGACCGTTAAGGACGCTTCGCTTGGGAAGGGCCAGCGCACTTGAATCCACATCATACACATGTTTACTTGATCCATTAGATATGAGAACTCATTCTATAGTTTGATAATTTATAGTTAAGACATGATAGCATTGTTTTGTCTTAGAAGATAGGTTGGAGTTGATTATTCTTTTAATAGACCTGATTGGATTGGTTTTGCATCGATCTTTGTTTATTACCTTTCCTTGCTTCTTATGAATTAACTAGTAGTGTGCCCGTGCATTGCAACGAAACCTCAAAAGAGAGTGACACATAAAAATAGAAACATAAACCTGCTACTACTACTACCCGAAATTAAAATTTTGAGCTCATAGATTGTTTACCTTTGGAAGTTGATGTTGATGCCGACTTCCCTTCCCAATGTGCTGCTCATTTCATGAATAATCTAGTTGTTTTGAAAAGTGCATTTTCTTAATATGGAAAATTTTCAAATTCAAGCTTTCCCTGTTTAACGTGAAAAAAATGTCTACTATTAGTCTAAACATATGCATATAAAATAGCCAAGATTCAGCTCTATTCACGGATATAGATGTTTTGACAACAAGAGTAATATTGAAGGGAGTGTGAAACATCAGTACTCACAAAAATGGATATCTGGCCTAGCAACAGCTGTTGCATCAATAATGATTGTAACTTTCTCATAGCCCAGTGGTACAACATCATAGACCGTCTATCGAATGCAATTTGGTGTTTGAACCCCTGAAAAAAATCAACACATATATACACATAAGTAACATGATGTTGTACAATGTGGTATTGAACTCTCAAGCACAAAAGAAAGGAATCAATCTTTTTTTTTTTGTTGCAAAGGTTGCTGCACTGTGGGGGAAAAAAATCAAGAACTGCGTGTTAATTCCCTTTTGGGACCTTTTACCCTTCATATAAGAATGGTTATCACTTATTAGAATGTTGTTATTAAAGAACAAAGACACAAACATTACAACAATAAATTATCAAGCTAACAAAAAATTGTCGCTTACAAGTTACATATCAATCGATGTACATCAGTGCTTACCAACAATGACCAAGTTCCTTTTTCCTGAAGTTTTGAGGATAGAATCAACGTGCGTCGCAAAGAAATCACTGAATCTTGTCTTCACCAACTTATATTCCCCTTCTTTGATAACAAGCCCATCAGCCAGCTCTACACCTTTCAAACCTTTCACCGTCAGACCCTTTCCACCAGAATACAAGTGCTTGAGAAAAAGCTCAATATCTCTTCCAGAAGGGTCATGCTCTTGACCACCTACATTGTAGTTCATCATCAATCAATGCCTCAACACTCAGAGCTATGATAGTACCTGAAGATTCAAACAACTACCCTACTTTCTAAAGCATATTTCTTTGTGTAAAAAGGGAGAAACCGTAGGTTACTTAACAGATGTTTGCTTGCAAGTTGCAACAAGCATCCAATGAGTATCATAAAAGTATGTTTAGCAGAGTTAAGAATTACATGTAACATATACAACGAAGAAAAGGGTAAATGCACAAGTTGCACATACACCACTTATCATGCACAAATAGAGGCAGAAAACAATAGTGACAAGTAGGCCTGAAGTCTGAACTAAGTGACATTATAGATTGGTTGGTACAAGTAACACAAGTGTTAACATGTTATCGAGTAATGGACGCATGCCAGGCCTATTGCATGTTGACCAATGCTTAAGTTAGAATGGTTAGATATTCTGTTGGCATCACATTAAAATAGAGATTTGATATACTTAAGATAGAAATTTTAGATATTTTGTTAGCAACAAATTCAGTTAGCAATATGTCACTCTATTTAGAGATTTGATACTTTGTTAGGATATATTAGTATAATTGTCAGGTTCCTATATATAGGAGAGTTGGAGTTTGTTTTGTGATAAGGAAGAAATGAAGTACAAGTCCCCTAAAGCCTATCCTTCCCTTCTCTTCCACGCCGACGGCTTGACCAACACAACAGGATGAGGAGCATACCACCGGAGATCAGGGCGCATGTCCAAGTACCACCAGAGACTACAACTTTTACTCATCTACCAAGGAACATATTATAACCGAGCAATTCTTCGGAATGGTAGTATCAAATTATATAAAAAAAAGTTTATCATAATTCATTATGACACAACATTACAACACAGAACCAAAAGTTAATTTAGCATCTCGCTGTCTCTAGCGGTTCCATAGACCTGCAACCTTGAATCCAATCCAAAGGTTTACATTGTAATGAACATCAAATTACTTATGATAGGTTCGGGTGATCAGTTCTGAAGTGGCAGACACTATATCTCCCTAGCACCCCCTTTTCATTCTAGACTATCCCTGAACATGGACATTATCCTAAGTAATCGGCAGTAACAGGTGACACTACACAAAGTGCATCTAAGGATCACATCCACATCTCCATAACCAACCGGAAGAATATGAGACCTGGCTACGGGCAATCAAAAACAAATCAAAAATTGCCAGAGCAAATCTAGTCCTTGCAGCCAGACAGAGGTTATTAGTGTAGCATCCCAAATTTTGGCATGTGTTTCAAATGTAATAAAATGAGGGTAAATTAAAACTTTTCCTTCATCCTTTTACTTTTGAAACTTTTCTGAAATTCTTGTAAAAGAATTTTGGAAAATTAAAAATCAAAGGCCTCATTTATCAAGTCAACAACCTCCTTGGTCAAATCTTTTGTCAAACCCTCGGAAATAATTTTCCCTGGTTCTAGGGTGGCTTGGTAACACCTCTGAATTATTTCATAATTTTGGGAAATTATTTGAAATATTTTAGAGGCAAGTCAAACCTTGGTCAAACCTCTGTTTTAACCTTCTGGAATTTCTTGAGAAAATTCCAGTGCACAAAACCCTCTGGAAATTTTATGGAAGGTTAACCCCAAGGTAAGCAAGCTCCAGTTAAAATTTCATAAATTTTGGAGTTGATTTGATGCCTCAATTAAATCCTCAAAGTTTCAGTTCAAAAATCAAAACCTAACTGGTTTGCACTGTTCCTCGGGTGCGAGTCAGGCTCGGGCTCGAGCCAACCGACTCGGTCGAGTCAACTAACTGTACCGGCGCGATCGATCGGGCGCGCGCGCTCTGGACCGTTGGATCTCAATCGGACGGCTCGCGTTCGTGTATGCATTCGGACAACTCCGGTTGCCCTTTGATGCTCAACCGTTGGATTTCCATCGGACGGTGGACGTTTGTGCGCGGCCGTTTCAACGCGATCGCGTGATAGCCGTTGGATGCGAATCGGACGGCTGGCTGTCGTCGCCTTCCTCTCGCCTCGCGCGCAGGCGCAGAGCTCGCGCGGCAGCGCCATGGCGGGTGGTTGGAGCGCAGCCGGGTCACCTCGCAACGGTCTCGCGGTGCATTTAACGCGCGCGATGCACCGCCTCGCAAGTCCATGGCTCAATCGCTCCCGCCGCCGTCCACGACCGTGAGAGGCGCCGGCATCCGAGGCGCCAACGGTGCCTGCTTCCCCTCGACTACTTTAGCCCCCTTGCTCCCTCCTTGACCTCCCTTTCACCTTTGCGCAACTCGAGCTAGTACTCTGTGTGTGTTTGAGCTCTAAAACCCGAAACCGTTTGGCCGCCATTGCCGAGCTTCAAGCTCACGGTGAAGGCGGTATCACGATGGTTCTTTGGCTCCTTCTTGCTCCTCGCACCTTCCTCTCACCTCGGTGGTGCTTAACCCCACTCCATTTCAGGTTGCTTCAACGGAGCACCGGATTTTGATTTCCCAAATCGCCGCGAGCATCCTTCTTCGTCTCCAGCACGGTGAGTGCTCCTTTTCTAATTCCTTTCTCGTGGAGCTCGTGCTCTCTGGAACCCATCGTGATGACGCGGCGTGGTTGATTTTGCCGGCCGCCTTCCCGCGCCATCTTCCTCGTGTCCGTCGCGGAGCTTCGTCGCCGGAGCTGCTCCGACCGCCTCTGCACCTCCGCGTCGTGCGGTAGCTCCTGGTAGCCCCTAGATGCTCGTGCACCGCTTGAATGGTCCGCCGCGAGCTATTTGCCGCTTGTCGCCGTTGTCATTTTTCCCGTGCCGCTCCTCGCCGTCGCGCCGCCGCTCTGGTCCACCACCGTCGGTGTGAGTGGTACCAGAGGGTGCGCAATGCTATTGCGCACCCGTTCCTGGCGTTCACTCGCGCCGCCGTGCCTTTGGTCGCCGGCGTCTCGCCGGTGAAGCCTTCGGCCGCGTTGTCGGACGACAACGTTGCGGGAGCGACGTGGCTGGTCTTCGGCCGTTGGATCCGAGATCAACGACCGGAGCCTCCACGCCGCCCCTCATACGCGCGCGAGAAGTGTTTGGTCTGGTTCAATGTCGTCCGTTGGATCTCGAGATCGACGGCTCACTCGCCACGCCTCGGATGATAAAAGGTCCCGAGAGTGCTAAGTCCGAAATCAGATCACATTAGGGTCTTGTCATTTTCATATCTTTGTCATCTTAGTTCCAAAGTAGATGATTCCAATTTTGTTAGTTTCTTATACCTTGAACTTAAATATAAAAATAATTGTAGACCACTATCAAACCTGGAAAACCTTTTTCAAAAATAGTAAACAAGTGAACTTAATACTGTTTTTCAGAACTTTAGCAAACTTGTAAAATGCATAACTTTTAATCCATAGATCATTTTTGTATGAATCCAATTGGATTAGCTTCCACTGATAGTGTATTTGCTAGGAAAATTGGTTTCACAAATTTCACTTTTTTTTTTATATAAATCATAAGGATCATAGTTTGATTTAATACCCTAAACAATTTAGAAAAATCATAACTCTTTCAATAGCACTCCAAATGACCTGAAATTTTATATGGGTTATCACTATACCAGTAGGTAGCTACCATAAAAATTTCAGCTCCAAAATCTTTCTAGAAAATATTTTTGCTACAGTGCTAATTATGGCCGAAAATAAGGTTTTTAGAGAATATCTTTTGCACCACAAATCCAAATTAGGTTTTTCCAATTCCTATGTCTAGGTATATTCGTATTCTACCTTGTGTGTAAATTTCGTCGCATTTGGATAATTGTTGCTTGCTATTTCCATTTAAGTGTTGCTCGCCTTATTGGTTGTTTTCGCTCTTTCGCTTAGGATTCGATATTTGCGGTAACCCCGAGAACGACCCTCCGCAACAATTTGAGCCACAACAAGCAGGCAAGCAGTTTGATCATTTCCCATTGATCCCATTACTTTTAAAGTCTAATATTTTGTTTAACTTCTATGTATGCATTGCTATTTTGTTGTTAAATTGATTAGTTAGACCTCTAGTTGCATAATCAGTAGGTAAATGGTTATCCTCTACTACCGAGCCTAGGTTATTTTTGTGGTTAGAGTTCGATGGATGAACTCTTATCACTTAGTAGATTACGAATGAATATTGCTTAGCCATGCCTAGTTATCGGTAGTATTGGGCGATCATCGACTTAGTCGGTGATCTTGATCACACAACTACTTATACTACTCCATTATGTCCAACCCTTGTGTTTTATTGATTTACAAATCAAAACTGAAAACAAAACTATATCTTGACTTGGGCACAATGGTATGTTGATGTGATCTGTTGGGTGTGTGGAATGGTGCCTAAGTCCCAAAGGACCGAGTTACTTGTGTCACTAAGCCAGCGCTTATTGCGTGCTAACCACACGAGGGGATATGGAACCTCTCTTGACTAAGTACTTTGGAAGGTGTTAATTATGAGCTGGTCGGTGGGTGTGTTCTTGTGTGTGTTTTTCGAGGGGAGCATTAGCGGACCGGTTAGGGCTGTCTAATGTGTCTTTCTCCGTGGGTTGCGGCTCTTAATTAGCATCGTCCATTGGAAAGCGTCTTGTTAGACTTAGCCATGCCTGGCATACCAAAGGAAGTGTGCTAACTGTGGCTGGTGGAAAGGCGGTCTATCGTGTGGGTACATTGGTACACCCCTGCAGGGTTAAAACTATTCGAATAGCCTCGTCCTAGGTTATGGACATGCTTGGTAAGGTCGTGCAAGAACTAGACTACAACCTTTTAAAAACTTAAACTTGACATGGGTGGTATGAAGGGGTACTTCATGCTATTGTTGTGGTGACTATGGGTTAGTCACTTCTAGGTTGGTATTGTTCCCTATCTATTGATGTTATTGTCTCTCTTTATTTGAACCATAAAGTTAATTGCAAACTTGCTTTGAATCTATTACCTTATTGCAAATGAAAACTTGCTTTATCTGAAAATAAGTCCAGAGCCTCATCCACTTAAATAAAGCTTGCATGTAGTTAATTATAGTTTCGTTATCTCACACGTCAGTCTTGCAGTACAAAAACAAGTTTTGTACTCACCGCTTGCTTAATAATAATTGTTGCAGAGGAAGAAGGTGAGCCCCAAGGGCCTCACTTTTGTGAGTTGTGTTGCGGCGCCGTGCAGACGCATTAGCTTGGCGGTCGGTTGGTTGCCTTGTGGGTAAAGGCACACCGATTGGCTTTTGTTTATCGCCATCTTATGGCCATTTGCTTCCATTGTGTATTTACTTAATTGTATGTCTTTTGGGCAGTCGGCCTCTCTTTTGTAATAACTCTCTTTATTTTATCTATGTCTTTCATTGTTGCTTTTGCTTCGCTCTATGTGTATGAATGGAAATGATGCATGATTTTGTAACGGTGTGTATACTGCACTGCAGGAAGTATACATATCTCGAGGCTTGGTTTATTTGATTGGTACTGTTAGGACCAAGTGGATGGTTAAACAGTACAAGCCGGATAAACCGGGGTCCTCACAAAGTTTGGTATCAGAGCCATTCCGACCGTAGTAACCCAAGCTTGGTCGTCCTTAGGATATTTTGGAAACCTTATTTTCAAAGTATCAAATGAGTTATGAAAGCTTAAGTAAGTTCTCAGATTTTATTCCTTACCTATCTTAGCTTTCTATCTCATCTTGCTCTAATTTGAGTTTTAAAAGTTGTTCTCCTTTCCTTCTCTCAAAAGATAGTCATTATCGTTTCAATGGGGTTTTGGGAACCAATGAGTTTGGCAAATTGAAGTGTTAGCCGCCTCTACAAGATTTTGAAGCTTCCGGTTGAAGATTTTGGCTAGGAGGCTTGGATGCGAAATCTGGACAGCGAGCATTCAATTTCCGGACAGCA
Source organism: Ampelocalamus luodianensis (assembly GCA_036346255.1). Taxonomy (NCBI): domain Eukaryota; kingdom Viridiplantae; phylum Streptophyta; class Magnoliopsida; order Poales; family Poaceae; genus Ampelocalamus; species Ampelocalamus luodianensis. The sequence goes on from CM070622.1 coordinate 35,761,078, forward strand.
GGCTCAAAGGTTCTAAATAGGGTAGAAAACGAGAGGTTAATCAACTAAAACTTGTGGGAATAAAAGGGTAAGATGTGATACTAGTTAGCTAAGTATCTAACGTATGTTTATCGCTTTAACCTTGCTCATGAGTACTGTTAAACTTGTTGTAGTGCGCTGAAATTTTTATCTTCTCACCCTATTACTCGTTCATTCAATACGGGTTAATGGCATTGAGAAGTTGAGCTTGGTTTGGAGTTTCCTTGCTGTTTTGGAGCTTCTTTGGAAATATTTAAAGTTTGTTTACCTGCTGCTTTTGGCTTTCGGTTAGGGTGGTATCTCATTCCCCTAATCGTTAGCTTTTCGCTTTCATCAACTTCTAGTATTAGTGCTTTGGTTTCTAACCTAAATTTCTTGAATCAGGATGGCTGGAGGTACTCGTAGCGGCCGTGGTCAGCAGCCTGGTTTGGATGAGGAGCTCCCGCCTCCTCCGACCATGGCTGAGGTCCTCCTTCAGATCGAGCGCAACCATTCAGAGGACAGGAGGGTCCTGCTGGATGTTATTGCGCGCAACACCTCCGCTCGCCGGTGCCTCGGGATCAGGCGGCGGGTGGACATCGGGCCTCGTGGGGTTTGGTGAGTTTCTTCGCACTCAGCACCCCACGTTCTCCAGGTCTGAGGACCCTTTGGACGCAGATGACTGGCTGCGTCAGGTTGAGCGTAAGCTCGACGTTGCTCGATCTCGACCAGACAGGCACTCTTTGCCTCCCATCGCCTTCAGGGGCACTCTCCGGTGGGAGAACTTCTTGGCCATGCAGCCCGCCGCCACACCGCTCTTGGGATGAGTTCGGACGGCGTTCGCCGAGCTCACATCCTCGCGGCTTGATGAAGTCAAGAAGAAGGAGTTTCGCGCTCAAGCAGGGCGTAAGTCGCTGATGGAGTACATGCGAGTTCAACCACTTGGCTCGTTATGCTCCATCCGAGGTGGCCACCGATGAGGCCAAGCAGAGAAGTTCATGGAGGGTTTGTCCGAGGAGCTGCAAGACAGCTCTCCATTGTGGACTTTGTCGACTTTCGGACCTTGGTGGACAAGGCCATTGTTGCCGAGCACAAGGCGAAGGCTGGCGAGTCCCGCAGCGCAAGTGGGAGGCCCAATGTCCGCACAGCCGGCCTCTCCCCCCGTGTCGGGCCTGCCCGAGGCCCGCTCGTGGCTTCACTACCACCGAGGCTGCGGCACGGTCCCTCGCCCTCGCAGCCGTGCCTCGCCACGTGCGCTGCAACCGCCAGGTGGCCCCGCAATCCGGCTGCCGGGTCACTTGCTTTTCGTGCAACGGAAGGGGCATTATGCCAATAGTTGCCTTAACAGATCGAGCGCCCTCGTCCCAATGGAGGACGCGCGTGGAGGTGGTTCTCCCGTGATCGAAGGTTGTCCCGCTACCCAAGGCGTGGGTAGTGGCGCGTCAACCTCATCTCCGCGAGGAGGCACAGGGAGGCACCGACGCCGTGTTGGGTACCCTTCGGCTAACTCTTTCCCTGCTACTGCTTTGTTTGATTCAGCGCATCTCATTCGCTTGTTTCGAGTCTTTGTCTTGTGGGGTCTCCTTTTACTCCATTGTTAGTCCCGCTGCTCATTCGCTCCCGGTTCGAGTTGAGAGCCGAGTCCGAGTGTAGGGATGTCCCTGTTGAGATAGAAGGGTAGGATTCTTGGCAAACCTTATCCTCCTTCGATCGGTGAGCTTAGATGTAATCCTAGGCATGGATTGGTTGTCTCAAAGACATGGGACAAATTGATTGCGCTAGGAGGCTAATCTACCTCACCGATCCGTCCGGCGAGCAGTTCGCCGCTGGCTGCAGGTCCGCATCTCTTCGCGCCGGCGAAGCAGCTCTAGATATTCGTGAAGTCCGGTGGTATGTGACTTTGTTGATGTCTTCCCGACGACCTTCCAGGATGCCACCAGTTCGAGACCTTGAGTTTGTCATTGAGTTGGTTCCTGCATCGCCCGATCTCAAGAGGCCTTACCGGATGGACCCAATCGAGTTGGTGGAGTTGAAGAAGCGGTGGGTGAGCTTCAAGAGAAGGGTTTCATCCGCCCTAGCTCATCTCTCGGGATGCTCGGCAATCTTTGTCCCAAGAAGGACAAGACGTGCAAGATGTGCGTTGATTACCGCCCACTTAATGAAGTAACGGTAAACAACAAGTACCCTTTGCCCGATCGATGACCTCTTCGATCAATTAACGGAGCTCGAGTTTTCCAAGATTGATCCGAGAGGGATATCATCGTTCGGATTCGACCGAGGATATTCCAAAGACGGCTTTTTCTACTCGTTATGGCTTGTACGAGTATACCGTCATGTCATTCGCTTAACCAATGCTCCGCCTTGTTCATGAACCTCATGAATTCGGTATTCATGGAGTATTTGGATAGGTTTGTTGTGGTCTTCATCGATGATATCCTTATCTACTCTAAGAGCGATGAGGAACACACCGAGCATTTGAGGCTTGTGTTGGGCAAGCCGTGAGCACCACCGTATGCGAAGTTCAGCAAGCGCTGCTCGTTGAAGGAAGTAGCATTCTTAGGCCATATTCTTTCGGCAGAGGCGAGCGTGGATCCTGGCAAGATCGCGACGTGCTTTCCGAGTCACCCACTTGGTCACCGGTTCGGAGTTTTCTTGGTTTAGCGGGATATTATCGCCGCTTTATCGAGAACTTCTCCAAGATAGCGGCCGGCGACGGAGTTGCTCAAGAAGGACAAGAAGTTCTCGTGGTCCGCCGATTGCAGAGAAAGTTTCCAAGCGCTTAAGAGGTGATTGACCACCGCTCCCGCTCTTGTTCTCCCGATGTCCGTCAAGCTTCGATATCTTTTGTGATGCTCTCGCCGAGGCCTCGGTTGTGTCCTTATGCAAGAAGGCGAGGTAGTGGCCTATGCATCAAGGCAATTGAGACCTCATGAACTCAACTACCCTACCCATGACTTGGAGTTGGCCGTGATTCATGCACTTAAGATTCGCGACATTACCTAATCAGAATCGTTGTGAAGTGTATTCGGATCACAAAAGCTTAAAGTATTTGTTCACCCAACCAGATCTGAACCTCCGGCAAAGGAGATGGTTGGAGTTGATCAAGGACTATGACATGGGTATTCACTACCATCCGGGCAAGGCCAATGTCGTTGCGGATGCGCTTAGTCGCAAAGCGCATTGCAATGCATTGTTGCTTCAAGAGCCTCAGCCCACCCTTCGGAGGAGTTTCGTCCCAACTTGGGTTTGGTTGAGCATGGTTCCCTCGCTGCCTTGGTTGTACAGCCAACCTTGGTGGATCGGATCAAGTCTGCTCAGCAGTCAGATGTTGGAGTGAACCGCATCAAGGAAAATGTCAAGAATGGAACAACCAAGTGCTTCTCCGTAGATGAGCTTGGTGTCGTGAGGTTCGGGCAACGCCTCGTGGTTCCAAAGGACATGGAGTTGCGGACTTGATCCTCCGCAAGCCCATGATTCCCATTATCCATTCATCCCGGGCCACGAAGATGTATCATGATCTTCGCCGAGATTTTGGTGGACCCGAATGAAGAGGAGATCGCAAGGTTCGTTGTCGAGCGCGACGTGTGTCGTCGTGTCAAGGCCGAGCATCGCCCGGCAGATCGCCACCCTTACCAACCCGGAGTGGAAGTGGGATTCGGTCGGGATGGACTTTATCACTGGTCTACCCGGTCTCCAAAGAAGAATGATGCCATCCGGGTCGCCATCGATCGATTGACTAAGGTGGCTCATTTTCTTCTGTCAAGACCGACCTTCGAGTAGGTCTTCGCGTAACTCTACATAGCCCGCATCGTGAGTTTGCATGGTGTGCGAAGACGATTGTGTCGATCGTGGTTCATTGCTCACGTCTCGATTTTGGCATAGCTCGCAAGAGGCCATGGAACTCACCTTTCTTCAAGATGACTTTTCACCCCAAGCAGATGGTCGGACCGAAAGGGTCAACCAAGTTTTGGAGGACATGTCGCGAGCTTGTGTCCTTTCCTATGGGAAGCATTGGGAGAAGTGCTTGCCATTCGCCGAGTTTTCTTATAACAACAGCTTCCAAGCCAGTCTCGGCATGGCACCATTTGAGGCCTTATACGGAGAAAGTGTAGAACCCGTTGAACTAGTCTCGAGACCGGTGAGAGACCTTTCTTTGACCCGACTCGATTAATGAGGCCGAGGGTCAAGTCCACTCATTCGTGATCGCCACACGCGACTCAATCCAGGCGTAAGAGCTGTGCGGATCGTCGTCGTCGTGAGTTGAGCTTTGAGCCCAATGACTTCGTTTACCTCAAGGTTTCTCCTCTAAAGGGTCACCAGCGTTTTGGTGTCAAGGGCAAGTTAGCTCCTCGATATGTCGGTCCATACCGTATTATCGAGAAGAAGGGAGCTGTTGCCTACAAGTTGGAGTTGCCTGCTGCACTTGCAGGGGTACATGATGTGTTCCATGTGTCCCAGCTTAAGAAGTGCCTCCGTGTTCCAACAGAGGAAGCTCCGTTGGAGACTCTTGATGTTCAGGAGGATTTGACCTATCGCGAGCACCCTATTCGCATACTCGAGGAGCCTGAGCGAAGAACAAGGAACAAGACCATCAAGTTCCTTAAAGTTCAGTGGTCGAACCATTCCGAGGATGAGGCTACTTGGGAGCGAGAAGATCGTCTCCGTGCAGACTACCCCTCTTTCTTTTCCGAGTAAACCAAATCTCGGGACGAGATTTTTGTAAGGGGGGGAGGTTTGTAGCATCCCAAATTTTGGCTTGTGTTTCAAATGTAATAAAATGAGGGTAAATTAAAACTTTTCCTTCATCCTTTTACTTTTGAAACTTTTCTGAAATTCTTGTAAAAGAATTTTGGAAAATTAAAAATCAAAGGCCTCATTTATCAAGTCAACAACCTCCTTGGTCAAATCTTTTGTCAAACCCTCGGAAATAATTTTCCCTGGTTCTAGGGTGGCTTGGTAACACCTCTGAATTATTTCATAATTTTGGGAAATTATTTGAAATATTTTAGAGGCAAGTCAAACCTCTGTTTTAACCTTCTGGAATTTCTTGAGAAAATTCCAGTGCACAAAACCCTCTGGAAATTTTATGGAAGGTTAACCCCAAGGTAAGCAAGCTCCAGTTAAAATTTCATAAATTTTGGAGTTGATTTGATGCCTCAATTAAATCCTCAAAGTTTCAGTTCAAAAATCAAAACCTAAGCTGGTTTGCATCTTGTTTCTCAGTGCGAGTCGGGCTCGGGCTCGAGCCAACCGACTCGGTCGAGTCAACTAAGCATCTGGCGCGCGATCGATCGGCGCGCGCGCACTGGACCGTTGGATCTCAATCGGACGGCTCGCGTTCGTGTATGCATTCGGACAACTCCGGTTCTTTGATGCTCAACCGTTGGATTTCCATCGGACGGTGGACGCCAGCGCGGCCGTTTCAACGCGATCGCGTGATAGCCGTTGGATGCGAATCGGACGGTGGCCGTCGCCGCCTTCCTCGCGCGCATGGCGCAGCGCGAGCTCGCGTCGCCAGCGCCATGGCGGTGGGGTGGTTGGAGCGCAGCTACCGGGTCACCTCGCAACGGGTCTCGCAGTGCATTTAATGCGCGCCGATGCACCGCCTCGCAAGTCCATGGCTCAATCGCTCCCGCCGCCGTCACGACCGTGAGAGACGCCGCATCCGAGGCGCCAACGGTGCCTTGCTCCTCGACTACTTTAGCCCCCTTGCTCCCTCCTTGACCTCCCTTTCACCTTTGCGCAACTCGAGCTAGTACTCTGTGTGTGTTTGAGCTCTAAAACCCGAAACCGCTTTCGCCGCCATTGCCGAGCTTCAAGCTCACGGTGAAGGCGGTATCACGCTGGTTCTTTGGCCCTTCTTGCTCCTCGCACCTTCCTCTCACCTCGGTGGTGCTTAACCCCACTCCATTTCAGTTGCTTCAACGGAGCACCGGATTTTGATTTCCCAAATCGGCGCGAGCATCCTTCTTCGTCTCGGCGCGGTGAGTGCTCCTTTTCTAATTCCTTTCTCGGGAGCTTCTCGTGCTCTCGAACCCATCGTGATGACGGCGTGGTTGATTTTGCCCAGCCGCCTTTCCCGCCATCTTCCTCGTGTCCGTCGCGAGCTTCGTCGCCGAGTCGCCCGACCGCCTCGCACCTCCGCGTCGGCGGTAGCTCCTGGTAGCCCCTAGATGCTCGTGCACCGCTTGAATGGTCCGCCGCGAGCTATTTGTCGCTTGTCGTCGTTGTCATTTTTCCCGCGCTCCTCGCCGCGCGCCGCTCGTCCACCACCGTCGGTGTGAGTGGTACGCAGGGTGCGCAATGCTATTGCGCACCGTTCTCGGCGTTCACTCGCGCCGCCGCGTTTTGGTCGTCGGCGTCTCGCCGGTGAAGTTTCTCGCGCGTTGTCGGACGACAACGTTGCGGAGCGACGTGGTGGTCTTCGGCCGTTGGATCCGCAGATCAACGACCTCGAGTCTCCACGCCGCCCTCTGTTACGCGCGCGTGAGAAGTGTTTGGTCTGGTTCAATGTCGTCCGTTGGATCTGAGATCGACGGCTCTCACTCGCCCACGTCTCCGGATGATAAAAAGGTCCCGAGAGTGCTAAGTCCGGAAATCAGGATCACATTAGGGTCTTGTCATTTTCATATCTTTGTCATCTTAGTTCCAAAGTAGATGATTCCAATTTTGTTAGTTTCCTTATACCTTGAACTTAAATATAAAAATAATTGTAGACCACTATCAAACCTGGAAAACCTTTTTCAAAAATAGTAAACAAGTGAACTTAATACTGTTTTTCAGAACTTTAGCAAACTTGTAAAATGCATAACTTTTAATCCATAGATCATTTTTGTATGAATCCAATTGGATTAGCTTCCACTGATAGTGTATTTGCTAGGAAAATTGGTTTCACAAATTTCACTTTTTTTATAAATCATAAGGATCATAGTTTGATTTAATACCCTAAACAATTTAGAAAAATCATAACTCTTTCAATAGCACTCCAAATGACCTGAAATTTTATATGGGTTATCACTATACCATTAGGTAGCTACCATAAAAATTTCAGCTCCAAAATCTTTCTAGAAAATATTTTGCTACAGTGCTAATTATGGTAGAAAATAAGGTTTTTAGAGAATATCTTTGCACCACAAATCCAAATTAGGTTTTTCCAATTCCTATGTCTAGGTATATTCGTATTCTACCTTGTGTGTAAATTTCGTCGCATTTGGATAATTGTTGCTTGCTATTTCCATTTAAGTGTTGCTCGCCTTATTGGTTGTTTTCGCTCTTTCGCTTAGGATTCGATATTTGCGGTAACCCCGAGAACGACCCTCCGCAACAATTTGAGCCACAACAAGCAGGCAAGCAGTTTGATCATTTCCCATTGATCCCATTACTTTTAAAGTCTAATATTTTGTTTAACTTCTATGTATGCATTGCTATTTTGTTGTTAAATTGATTAGTTAGACCTCTAGTTGCATAATCTGTAGGTAAATGGTTATCCTCTACTACCTGAGCCTAGGTTATTTGCTGTGGTTAGAGTTCGATGGATGAACTCTTATCACTTAGTAAGATTACGAATGAATATTGCTTAGCCATGCCTAGTTATCGGTAGTATTGGGCGATCATCGACTTAGTCGGTGATCTTGATCACACAACTACTTATACTACTCCATTATGTCCAACCCTTGTGTTTTATTGATTTACAAATCAAAACTGAAAACAAAACTATATCTTGACTTGGGCACAATGGTATGTTGATGTGATCTGTTGGGTGTGTGGAATGGTGCCTAAGTCCCAAAGGACCGAGTTACTTGTGTCACTAAGCCAGCGCTTATTGCGTACTAACCACACGAGGGGATATGGAACCTCTCTTGACTAAGTACTTTGGAAGGTGTTAATTATGAGCTGGTCGGTGGGTGTGTTCTTGTGTGTGTGTTTCGAGGGGAGCATTAGCGCACAGGTTAGGTCAGTCTAATGTGTCTTTCTCCGTGGGTTGCGGCTCTTAATTAGCATCGCCCATTGGAAAGCGCCTTGTTAGACTTAGCCATGCCCGCATACCAAAGGAAGTGTGCTAACCGTGGTGGTGGAAAGGCGGTCTATCGTGTGGGTACATTGGTACACCCCCGCAGGTTAAAACTATTCGAATAGCCTCGTCCTAGGTTATGGACATGCTTGGTAAGGTCGTGCAAGAACTAGACTACAACCTTTTAAAAACTTAAACTTGACATGGGTGGTATGAAGGGGTACTTCATGCTATTGTTGTGGTGACTATGGGTTAGTCACTTCTAGGTTGGTATTGTTCCCTATCTATTGTTGTTATTGTCTCTCTTTATTTGAACCATAAAAGTTAATTGCAAACTTGCTTTGAATCTATTACCTTATTGCAAATGAAAACTTGCTTTATGCTGAAAATAAGTCCAGAGCCTCATCCACTTAAATAAAGCTTGCATGTAGTTAATTATAGTTCTGTTATCTCACACGTCAGTCTTGCGAGTACAAAAACAAGTTTTGTACTCACCTGCTTTGCTTAATAATAATTGTTGCAGAGGAAGAAGGTGAGCCCCAAGGGCCTCACTTTTGTGAGTTGTGTTGCGGCGCCGTCTGGGACGATTAGCTTGGCGGTCCGGTTGGTTGCCTTGTGGGTAAAGGCACACCGATTGGCTTTTGTTTATCGCCATCTTATGGCCATTTTGCTTCCGCTGTGTATTTACTTAATTGTATGTCTTTTGGGCCGGTCGGCCTCTCTTTTGTAATAACTCTCTTTATTTTATCTATGTCTTTCAGTTGTTGCTTTTGCTTCGGCTCTATGTGTATGAATGGAAATGATGCATGATTTTGTAACGGGGTGTGTATACTGCAATTCTGGGAAGTATACATATCTCGAGGCTTGGTTTATTTGATTGGTACTGTTAGGACCAAGTGGATGGTTAAACAGTACAAGCCGGATAAACCGGGGTCCTCACAATTAGCTCAAACTCTTCACAGATTATTCTGAATCCATGCTTCAAGGCAATCTTATGGAGGCACTAATTGTGCCCATAAGAAATTGTTAAGCTGCTAACCTCCATTTTTTTATAACTGATATACGAGATCACATCGGAGAGTAAACATAGCAAGGTGTCATCTAGTTTTGACTTAACCAACTTAATTATTTTTCAAACTTTCTAGCAACCATTAGCACATTTTCTATTCACAATTCCAGTATCACAGGGTCTGACAAAATTTGTCAAATAACCTTAGAAGCTCGCAAATCCACACCTAACCCGAAGAGCTCCCAAGATCTTGCAAGACAACATGAAACACAATGTCATCTCCCACATTACAGTCCTCTAACCAATCCTAACAGCACATCAATGAATGGGACACATTTGGTCAAACGCACCAAGTTAAATATTGTGTTACTAAATAGTAGTAACATTTCAAAGTACTCTATAGAGAGCACATCATCAACCCTGCCAGGCTCCATCTACAAACAACAATCTACATTCCAGGATCCATTGTTTCTAAATAAACCACAGGAGAAACAAGTCCTCGCCTGTGATTCGTTCTTTCTAAATTCTAACTAAACAATATTCTAAGCAATCCTAGCAACCACGATTACATGCAACAATATGCATTACAGGATCCATTCTTTATAACTAAGCCACAAGAGCAACAAGCATTCACAGTGCTCAACAAGCTCTCACCTGCGATGAACCGGGGGCACTGCAGCGACGTGTCGAACACTTAGGGGCTGTAGTTGTTGCGGTCGTAGCAGTACCACATGACCACCCGCTTGAGGAAGCTGTAGTAGAGCGGCGAGACCTCGAGGTCGTCCTTGACGACGAAGGCAAACTCATCGTCGGAGCTGGGCCACCACGCCTCGATCCACTTCGCCTGGAGCCCCGCGTTGGTGGGGCGGTAGAAAATTGTCAAATAACCTTAGAAGCTCGCAAATCCACACCTAACTCGAAGAGCTCCCAGGATCTTGCAAGACAACATGAAACACAATGTCATCTCCCACATTACAGTCCTCTAACCAATCCTAACAGCACATCAATGAATGGGAAACATTTGGTCAAATGCACTAAGTTAAATATTGTGTTACCAAATAGTAGTAACACTTCAAAGTACTCTATAGAGAGCACATCATCAACCCCGCCAGGCTCCATCTACAAACAACAATCTACATTCCAGGATCCATTGTTTCTAAATAAACCACATGAGAAACAAGTCCTCACCTGTGATTCATTCTTTCTAAATTCTAACTAAACGATATTCTAAGCAATCCTAGCAACCATGATTACATACAACTATATGCATTACAGGATCCATTCTTTATAACTAAGCCACAAGAGCAACAAGCATTCACAGTGCTCAACAAGCTCTCACCTGTGACAAACCGGGGGCGCTGCAGCGACGCGTCGAACACTTAGGGGTTGTAGTTGTCGTGGTCGTAGTAGTACCACATGACCACCCGCTTGAGGAAGCTGTAGTAGAGCAGCGATACCTCGAGGTCGTCCTCAACGACGAAGGCAAACTCGTCGTCAGAGCCGGACCACCACGCCTGGAGCCCCGCGTTGGCGGGACGGTAGAAAATTGTCAAATAACCTTAGAAGCTCGCAAATCCACACCTAACCCGAAGAGCTCCCAGGATCTTGCAAGACAACATGAAACACAATGTCATCTCCCACATTACAGTCCTCTAACCAATCCTAACAGCACATCAATGAATGAGACACATTTGGTCAAATGCACTAAGTTAAATATTGTGTTACCAAATAGTAGTAACATTTCAAAGTACTCTATAGAGAGCACATCATCAACCCCGCCAGGCTCCATCTACAAACAACAATCTACATTCCAGGATCCATTGTATCTAAATAAACCACAAAAGAAACAAGTGATCACATGTGATTCATTCTTTCTAAATTCTAACTAAACGATATTCTAAGCAATCCTAGCAACCACGATTACATGCAACAATATGCATTACAGGATCCATTCTTTATAACTAAGCCACAAGAGCAACAAGCATTCACAGTGCTCAACAAGCTCACACCTGCAACGAACCTGGGGCGCTGCAGCGATGCGCCGAACACTTAGGGGCTGTAGTTGTCGCGGTCGTAGTAGTACCACATGACCACCCGCTTGAGGAAGTTGTAGTAGAGCGGCGAGACCTCGAGGTCGTCCTCAACGACGAAGGCAAACTCGTCGTCGAAGCCGGGCCACCACGCCTCGATCCACTGCGCCTGGAGCCCCGCGTTGGCGGTGCGGTAGTGGACGTACTTCTCCCCATGCGGCTAGTGGAAGGTGTCGATCGCTGCGAGGATCTCGTGGGACGCGGCGAGGAGGGGGCCGGACGAGTTGGGCGGGCGGTGGTCGAGGAGGATGTGGAGAGCGACGTGGTCCCCGGCGTAGTCGGCGACCGTGAGGGAGCAGAGGCAGCGACGGAGCGGAGGCAGCGGCGAAGTGTGGGTGCAGCGGTTGCACTAGAAGTGGGGGCACAACGGTTGCGCGAGGAGGAAGAAGGCGCGCCTGTGACCATGAGCCGCTAGACGGGGGAGAAATGATGGGAGGAGAGGGGCGGCGGGGAGGTGTCGGCGAGGTCGGGCAACCCGATCCGGCCCGGGCGTAGAGAGAGAGGGAGGTGGGCGGCGCGAGTACGAGAGGTTGCGCGAGATGTGGGACGAGGGAGCGTGAGAGAGAGGAGAGGGGAGGGAAGTGGGCGTGGGCACAACGCAGGCTCTAGCTTTGTAGCCTTGTGGCGCGACCTAGGCATCACTCGCCATCCAACGGACCAAGAGCGCCACTGATGGTATCTCCACCATTGAGGGAGGACGGACCGCCACCAACTCGTATTTTTAAGTAGTAGTGATTATTCATGGTTGTTTTATTGTTATGCTTGCGTTATTGTTGACCTGTGGACGAGTTTTATCTTTGATGTGTTTGCTGTAATTTAGTGTTAATGGTTGTTAAAATTAATAGTTAATATAGTTTAGTGGCATTCTGGCTCCATGTCTTGCTGGAGTGTTACAGAAATCTCTCAGCTAAAGGTATGACGTTTGTTAGTGTCACATTAACGCAATCAGTTCGATGGTCGCAATCAACTTTTTTGATACACAAGTTTACTTTGCCCTTTTCTTACCGTGGTTTACATTGAGGTAGAGATCAAGCGCAAGAAAAAAATGGTAAATTACTGAATGCTACATGGAGCCTCCGCACTGACATCAACAACCGTTGGATGCACATGTATGATTGATGTGAAATTGGAAGTTTGGGTATGGAATGTTACATAGAATTTTTTTTAAAAAAATTATTTTAAAGTTAACTCATCGCGAACTTTATTTCCAATTCTGACCTCTTTGGTCACGTCACCACCCGTGGCGTGACAAAATAACACTGTCACGCCAGCCTATTTCTGGTCAAAGTTTTGGTCATGCCACCACCAATGGCGTGACAAAAAGTACGATTTTGGGGATTTATCCTGTGGCGTGACAGTGTTGTTTTGTCACATCACGGGTGATGGCATGACCAAAGAGATCAGAATTGGAAATAAAGTTTGCAAGGTGTTAAATTTAAAATAAAATTAAATAAATATTAAATAAAAAAAAATTCTGTTACATACCCTTGATATAATTATGATAAGTGACTTTTGAACTCACTTCGAACTCATTTGATCTAATTATGTAATTAATGCCACGACAGTGCTTATTGATGATGAAACTAACTCAAACAAGTTCAAATCAAGATGAATTCAATATTTTTTTAGTTTGATATCTCAAATACAATTTTTTATGGATATAAAGAGATAACCACATCAAACGTCACGAATCTCGATGCACACCAACAAGTATTGATTAAGATGCCTAGACGTGTCCTATATAAATGCTATATATGTTCAGTACTGATAATAACATTTTTTGTTAGGCCCCCACCCGCGGGATTTAAAAGCTTTTGCCCTAAAAATCTTTTAGGTAAGTACATTGGGTACCGATATGCTTGAATTGCAACATTTTATAATTAGTTATGTTTAAGATGATGTAAAATGTCAACCAGCAACATTTAGGAGTTCATTTCTGTTTATTTTAACTATTTTGTGCATAGTTCGGTTATGAAAAAAAAAAAAAAAAACTAGTCACTAGTCCTTGCTTGTTATGAAGGAATCTAGCCAGTAGACCTTGTTGTAATTAAAACTAGTAAGGTACACCATAAATATCATGAATGCACACCCAAAAAACATTTATTCAATCAGAAAACCATAAAAAGGATTTGAAATAGAATTACATAAATTTATTTTTTTCCCAGCTGTCATGCATTACTAAAGTCTCCTTGTATCGTGTAGTACTAACATTTTATTCAGAAATATATAAACTTTGCAAGTATCATGCCAGCTCAGAAACCCCTACCTATAATTTACAAATGATAAATGACATGTCAATGTATGGTATTTGCTGTAACGTGCAATCAATTTTTGGGCCGTAGATTCACACTTGATAGCTAGTTGCCGGACGTAAAGCCCGTACGTAGGGCACACTTTTGTTGACTAGTCAGTTAAGTACAGAACAGTATGTTCCAAACAAATAAAAAAATCCCCCCCTTTAAAAAAAACAAATAAAATCTTTCAAAGATAAAAGTATAGAGGAAAATTTTCTTCCAAAAAGCTAGGATACAGAGGCGGCTAAACCTAATAATAAGGAATTTTTTTATTATTTAATCTTTTTTTTAATTTAATTTTAAAGTTAACCCCTCGCAAACTTGATTTCCAATTCTGACCCCTTTGGTCACGCCACGGGTGGTGGCGTGACCAAACAACACTGTCACGCCAGCCCATTTCTGATCAAAGTCTTGTCACGCCACTGGTAGTGGCGTGACAGTATTGTTTGGTCACGCCACCACCAGTGGCGTGATAAAAAATACGATTTTGGGGACTTATCCTGTGGCGTGACAGTGTTGTTTGGTCACGCCACGGGTGGTGGCGTGACCAAAGGGGTCAGAATTGGAAATAAAGTTTGCGAGAGGTTAACTTTAAAATTAATTTTTAAAAAGGATTAAATAATAAAAAAAAAGTTCAATAATAAGCTAGCTAGGTGTTACACTTATTACACTGCTGCTGTGCTGCAAAGCGGCCAATAGTGGGAGAGAGAGAGGCATCCAAGCTAATTTAGCTATAGGTACTACTACTCTCACCGTCCCAATCATGCTTGCCCCATCACCCTCTATGAGTACTTATGATCGATCTCTCCCCAAGTATGACATGGCTGATTTTCTACATGCGTAGAAACACGCATTTTCTATTTTAATTATGCACAGTTTGATAATTAATTAATTAGCTACAAAAGTGGTTATGTACAAGTTAAAAGGAGTTAATATTGGTAGTAATTGAGCAGGGAAATCATCTTGTCCTCAGCATGATAGAATGTTGTCGTCATGTGAACGTAAATATAGGTGAATATCAGTTCGAATTTGTGTGTCTATTTCACCAAATCACAGTGGCGGATGCATGTAAAATCTGCGGGTCAATTGATCTTACAATTATTTGCATAAAAGCTCCCAACTATGATATCCTAGATCCGCCGTTACAAATTAATCAGCAGATGTATGATAGATATCAATAACTAGTTAGATCGGCAAAATCTGTCGGACCCGGAAATATTTAAATTTCCAAATCATATGTGTTTTTCATGCACTACTACAGAAAAAGTTTTCACAGACAGTTCAAAAACTACGGTTTTGTAAGCCATCTGAGTTTAAGGGTTAGTAACGACATGAGGTCATCACTGACGGTTTTGAACCATCCGTGAAAAAAGCTACCACAGACGGTTCTGAACAACCGTATGTAATAGTTTTTTCTATTGAAAAAAAAATCAAATTTTGAGCCAAACCAATCAATTGCTGGACAGTAGTTTCCATATACAACCTCTAGCAAGATAACTAAAATATAATTAAAATTCTGATGGCAAACACATTGTAGGAGAGACCTATCTAGCAAAAGGAAAACCAAACGGTTTCACAACGTCCCCTCCGAATGAGAAAAATAAAATAAAATTACAAAGTTAAACTAGCTAGAAACCATCTGTGCCTCTAAGCTCCGGAAGAACTCATCGGCTTCTTGGATTGATCTTGTGAGCTCCTCTATGTACCCCACCAGCATATCAACACTATTTTTGCCTGTTGTCCGAATTCGACTCAAGCTCGTCGGCAAGGAAAAGGAGAGACGATCGAAAACCTCCGACGGCGCTCCAACATTAGGTACAAATAAAATAAGAACCATCAAACAACCAACAAATTGTGTATGTTTTGGGGATATACACATACCTTCCGGCAGTTTACCTCCTGCGGCAAACATGGAGCTCCTACACGTATCCTCCTCCTCCTCGTCGGCTGCTTCTCCTCGCCGAACCGCGCCGGGGAATCGAGGGCGGTCGTCGGAGCTCGACGTGAGGAGGGGAGAGGGAGAGACTGATGGAAGACAAGACAGGGTGGGTATAATATATATAAGGATAGCGCTAAAACATTTCACCTCCCACACAAGCATTAAAAAAATTTTGCGAATCACAGACAGTTTCAAACAAAAACTGTTTGTGATGAGCTAGTAACACAGACAGTTCATATTAACACTCTAATTTTACCATGGCTTGGAATTAACACTATGATTTTATCATGACTTGAAATGCCTATCTCCCTGATTTTACCAATACTTATCACAGACTCTCTGATTTTAAGCTATGGTAAAATCAGAGATATTATCACAGCGGTTTTTAATACAAACCGTCTGTGATGAGGACAGGAAGTCACAGACGATTCGTGTTGAAAACCATCTGTGAAATATCACAGACGGTTAATATCACAGACGGTTTTCAACACGAACCGTCTGTGATATTACTTCTTCACAAACTGTTTTTAGCGCAACTAGTAACACAGACGGTCGTTAAACCAAAATCGTCTGTGATTGTATTTAATACAGACGGTTTTGGTCAACTGTCTGTGATGAGACGTCCAGTATTAGTCTTTTTGTAGTAGTGGTGCTAGTTCCATGATCAGTGGCTAACATACACATTTAACAATATTCGTAACACATCTATACGCACGTAAATAAAATAGAGTAACATGATATAATTAAACAACTGAAATTAAGTCATACAGGACCAAGTTTACAACGTATGGGCTGACCAGCCAAATGGTTCACATATCAGAAAGTTTACATTGGAATTAATGATAAATAGGCATAAAAACTAGCAAGTATGCCTCAGCCTAACCACATGCAACTAACTTGATTAAACCCTAGAAACCAGCATCATCATCACCGAAACCCGAAGCGTAAAAGTATCTGATCGACGGGTCGTCATTCACATCCTCTGAATATGTTCAACAAGCAATCGTGAGTACAAAATTGTACTCTGCAATACTTTATAACAAATGTTATATAGTATGCAAGGTTATGTCAAGAAAGGTGGCTATCATTCTAAGTTTGACCATTTTGCATAAAGCAAGCTTTCATTGCAATAATGAGTAATAGATTTGCAATCGAAAGTTGTAAAAGTACTTGACATTTAATAAGAGATAAATAATATGGTATAAATAGCATAAATAAACAAATAGATTGATGTCATAACGTCAAAACAGCAACAAAGTCCCTTTACCGACCAACCAGGGGTGAACATAGCAATAGGGCGAGCCTGGGTGGCCGCCCGAGGTATGCCGCCGGTGGGACCCCCAACCCACCCAACCCAACATCTTCTATGAGTGAGCTCTGCTCGACGTTGATAAGTGGAAGAACAAGCAAGGTGAGCAGTCGATGAGGGAGAGTATTGGGCCGCATGACGAGGAACTAAGTATGGTCCAGCCTAGTATCCACTAGTCACATCGTCAAAGTTCCCTCCTGTACTCTGGAGGAGGAAAGCTCGAGTAGCCCAGTCAAGGCGTCGAGCTAGCCCTAGTAGCTGCCAGCTAGCATGCAAGGCAGGCCTGAACGAGTGCGCGGCCAATGGTGCTTGAGGAAAATAGTGGAAAATAGAATGAATTAGGATTTGAGATTAGTTGAATGTTTGATTTGCTAGATTTGAATAGCTATTTTAGAATTGTATTGCGTGGGTGCAAATACCGGTGCAAGCGAAAACATGGCAGCTACCTTGCCCAACCTAAAATTTATTCCTAGGTCCACCACTACGACCAACTACGCATGGATTTCCTATCCATACGTCACCCAAACCATTTTGCAAATCATAAAACTACTTATTGTGGGATATAACCAAGTGATGTCCATAACTGAGGACATGGTTGTTCAAATAGGTTTACACTCTGCAGAGGTTGTACAATTTTACTCACTTGACATAAACATCCCACTATGTCATCAATGTCACGTGACACCAAAGGTACCCGATTTGAGAGTTCATGACAAAGCTTTTACATTATTGGCCCTAGCAACAATCGCACTATGATACATTCTTAGGATTTGGAGAGCTCTCAAAATCCTAAGACTCATATGTTGTGTTGGTAAACATTGCGTTCCTCGCAAAGTCCCTACAAACTTGGAGATTCTCCACCATGCCCACACTATCCCAATCGCATACTGCAATTTGCCACCTGCGTTTGATTTGCTAGAACCCAATAACTTATTATGCTAGGGCCTCCCATAAGACACGTGTGTTGTATACGGATGTACTTGGGTCTATGACACAATAGATCAGTCCTTAGTGACTCGGGCTAAACAACCACAAACTACAATCTCGTGCAACTACACCGGTCTCATCACACACTCGCCCAAATCTAAAATAAGTTTTTAGTTTTCATTTGATAGACTAAAATAACAGAGATATCACCTCTGAGCACATATACAAGTGTTTCCTATGGTTGAATAACTTGCCAAACTTTCCCAACCTAGCAAAAATTAATATCCTTAAGCCTAACTAAGCATCAACTAATTTGTTCCAACTTAAACTCCGCAATAATAATACAAATAGTGGATAGAATTACTAAGGTGACAACAGAGAGGATATTAATTTATCAAGGTATGGTCAATGCATCAATTGGGTATAACTACCAACCTTACCAATAGAGCAATTTTTACTAAAATTACGAGCTTGCATAATAATTTTGAACACAACATACATAACAGTGAAAATATGGGATCAACATGGTCAAAGGAGGGTGCTTGCCTTGCTCATTGAACGCTTGATCTTGCTCCGATCAACTTCAAGATTTGCAAGACGCTGGCATCTAATCGGTAAAAACCAAATAACACCAATAAGAGCCAAATAAATTCCAACTGAGATAAAAGTGAAATATTTTTGCCTATTTTGAAAGTTAATGATTTTAGAAACAAATTTTAATTAATTTGGAGTTCATATGCAAAAGTTATTAGCAAAACAATTTGGTTTGGTTGGAAAATCCAGAAAAAGAAAAGAGGAATTACTGTGCTAATAGGGTTTCGGATCTTCAAATTTAATTTCTATTTTTCTTTCTATAGGAAAATCCTGATTTATTGCATCGTTAGATTGATAGGTGGGGTTGGGTCTACAGTGAAATGAGTTCACGAACGCATGTACCGGTCAATACGACCCACATGTAGTGACTCATATTTTAAATCTATGTTAAATTAAGATTTTTATTAATTAATCAGCTGGTCCCACATGTTAGTGACTAATTATCACTAACTGAAGCCACTAATGTTAACTAAACCATGCTCGAGTGGGGCCCGCTGGTCACGAAAGGAAACAGAGAAGAGTAGGGGAGGCCATGGCCGAGAGCTTGGCGAGCTCACCAGCGGCAAGATGGCGATGGTGAGGGTATAGAAACTAGCAAAATGGTGACGGCAGCCGGAGAGGTGGACAACGCTAAGCGGTGGGTAGGCTCGGTCGTGCGATAGCTTCCATGACAAGAATAGTTTCTCACTCAGTGGCTTGGCTCACTGGGTTCGGGAGACTAACACAGCACTAACAGGCTTGGCACGGGGACCCAAGGTCATTGGAGTCACATTAGCGACATGTAGTCGTGGCGGCACCACGGCTGGCTATGGTGATGTATAAGCAAACGACTAAACTCAACTCTAAATAGCGCATTAGCACTAGGAGGCTACCAAAGGCACACCACGGTGGTCGGTGGCGATGGAGACGACTAGAGGTGATGGGGCAATAATGAACACGGGCGGTAGTCAAAGCTTCACGGTGGCGATGAGCTATGGTAGAGAAGGAGCTACAAGAAGATGTGGGTCAGCTTGCATGCAAGCAGAAAAAGGTCAAAATAGAAGGGATCGACCGGAGACTCACCGGGATGGCGAAATCGAAGTAAATGGTGGCGGCGACCAAAAACATGGAAAATGCATGGTCTCGGTGACTTGCTGTGGAAACAAGAACATTGAGTGAGGGATCAGCACAACTAGGGGAGGGAAAACGAAGTGATGCAAGTGGCTCAAGGTCAAACTCACCGGAGAGGAGGAAACACGATGTTTTGGAATAGGTGCACTTGCCGAAGTCGAAGAAGACGATGGTGACGCAATTCCCCATGACTTCAACTGCAAGAACAAGCACGAGAAAGGATTCAGTGATGCTCCAAAAGAAAAAGGACGCACATGGTGAGCAAGGAATCTCACCACAGCGGCAATGGCGCGATGGCGTGCTCGTCGGCGCTGAGGAAGATAGTGTCGCTCCCAACTAACCACAAGACCAGAAGCTCTAGCTCTTTGTTAAGTGGCTAGAAATGGCGAGCTAGAGAGGATGACAGGTCAGCTCGGCTTAAGAAGGAAGGAGAAAAGAGGGATGAGATTGCAAGATTTTGCGAGCGCGGTGAGAAGTGAAGCTCTCACTTCTTATCTCCACCGAACGAGATAAACGAAGACGACAAGGCTGCGTGATGGAGTCTACAGCGATGGGACGGGTGACAGTGACGTGGAGGTGACGACTTGCCAGACGGTGCAAAACGGAGGGCGGTGGTCGCAACCCGTGGACATGTGTGCGGGAGCTGGTGCGGTTGGGATGACAACAACATAGTGCAGCACTTACCCGCACGTGGATTGGCGGCGACGGCGATGGTGATAGCCGGGCCCACTAGTGGCAACAGAGGGAGGCAAACGCGACAAGTGTTAGGTGGAAAACAACTTCCAACAAGTGGAACTTGGGCCCACCAGTCAGCGGCAGCGAAGCAATGGAGAGAAGGCACACTCGGCAAAAACATGCTTTCGCAAGAAGGGAAAAGGGAAAAGAATGGAAGAAAGCGGCTTCGACCGTGGATGGTGCGGGGGCCATAGCTGGGCCAAAAACAACGATGGGCTAGGTTGAAGCTACTATTACGGTCCACGAAAGGATTCCAAATTTTAATTCTTTTCCTAATTGATTTTATTTAGGAAACTAGTTTCAAAATTTGAAAATTAGCAAACCAACTCCAAAAATTATAAAAAAAAAATTGGAGAGGCTCCTTACACCAACAAGCACTTAGAAAAATTATTTCCAGGCCTTTTCCAGCTTTGAAAGTTTCATGATAATTATTTTGTTGCTGACTTTAATGGGAAAGATTTAAATAAAAAGCCAAAAAATATGGCATACATAATCCATGTGGCAAATATTATTACATCCACAAAAATAACTATCTTCCCTTTGTTGATGTTTAGTATCAATCTTACGAAATAATATCATGGACTTTCCTTGAGTTAGACCACACAGAAAAAGACAAAGGGATTCTATACAGGTTCAGCCTTCTTCTGAGAGAATAATAACCCTACTCTTATATTGATGTATTGACTATACTTTATAAGGAAGAAATCACTACAACTATGACTTAATGACTTTTGTCTGTTGATTGTGTCTCTGTTGTTATTTCTTTGCTTGATCCACCCTCTGTCCACTGGCTTTACTCCTTATATAGCGTGTGAAGGAGTGGCAGTTGTCTCGTATCAAGAGGTGTCTCACCATTTGATGAAATGCACACATTCTGTGACAATTATTGTCAAAGACTAACCTTCCCACATCACCTTGCAGTTATGTCAGAGACAGAGGCTTAATATGTGCAGTTATCCTAGAAAATAACAACACATATTAACTACACTGTGTATTAAATACAGCGCATAAATGTCCCTAGTCGATTGGGCTCATATGTCTATATGCTTTGTTGACTATAGAGTGGTTGTAGTTGACTCGATCATAGTAAAGCTTACGACCATGAAATAATCGAAGTAAGGCTTACAATCATGAGGTGGTCGTAGAAAATCTTACAACCACTAAGTGGTCGTAGAAGCACTTACGACCATATAGGTTGGTTGTAAAATGATTTACGACCACTCAGCTAAGTTTGTCTCTTATTAATGATAAGGGACATCCTTACGAATAACATGAAGATGTTGCTATCTATAATAACAATTACAAATAAACAATTTAATTAATTGAGGATTATTAGATCCTCGTCATCTAGCCCCTCAACTTCAAGTGAAAATAATTTACTTGGAAAGGAGGTCGTAGAATAGTGATCAAAAGCATAGTCTTTCCGACTGATATTTGACCGTGAGTAGAAATTGGCTTGGTCAAGAAGGAAATTTTACTTGAGTTAAAAAACAAAACTGCTTTTCCTGAATGAACAGATTAAAGAATGCAAACCGACTCTCACAAATGTGTCCATCGAGGTGGTTTTTGAAGGGGTGGGAACTACTGAGTTCCCACGATCTTTAACTTAGACCCACAGCTAAAAAAATCTTCCAAGGGCGTGACTTAGGGTTTTTTACTTTCCCCATTTGCTTCAACTGCTCTCGAGCTCTCGTTCTCTCCACGCCAACCAAGTTTGCAATTCTTCTCCAAATTCTTCCAAATCCAAATCAAACTCACTCAAAAGAGAATGGTCGGGACCATTTCCAAGTGGGAGAAATCCGATATGGATGTGGATAAGATGACTGCTTTTGTAACAACCCTAGTTTTAATAAACAGTAATAAGATGCTTTATGAACAGTAATGAGATGTTGTTCATAACATCACTGCTCATTTTTGAAATTTGGATGTGTTGTTACAATCTAAAACCTTCCTTTTCTAGCCAAAATCCAAAAACTTGTTGAAGCTTCAAAAGAAAATACCAATCAATGTTGGTATTATGACTGGGAAGTTTTTTTATTAAAAACTAGAGGAATTATCTTGGCCAAAAATAATTTTTGTTGAATTTTTAGAAATTATTTTGATCTTGAGAAAAATATTTGTCTTTAAATAAACCTATTCGGGTTAATTGAATTATTTATGTATTTTAAAATGTGAAACAGTGTATTTTAAATTTTATTTGGGACATATATGATCCCAGTAACATCTTTGCAAAATTCATATTTTTACAAATTTATTTGCTATTTTTAAAGCCTGGTCAAACTTTTGAAGATTTGAAATTGGGCTGGTCAACTCTCCTGGCCTAAACCTAGCCGGTTTGCACTATAGCGACCGAGCCAAGTGAGTTAGGTTCGAACCGGCCGCACCCGACACGTTCGCACGTGTGCCACGCTTCCTAGTGAACACAAGCCGTCGATTCCTAGATGATCGGTCGAGATTCGCAGAGCCGTGCGGGTCATCCATGCACTTGATGCAATTCTGACCATCGGATCTTCATCCTACCGCATCCAGCCTTGGTTTCAAAACCCTATCGTGCCTCCAAATCTCAGCCGTTAGATCTCAACGAACGGTCCAGATTCATTGGGCCATTCGGGCCATCCCGATGAGCCATGCGATATTGGTCGTACGATCTAAATCGTGCGGTGCGCCATTTTCGAGAAATGCCATTTTAAAATGGTAAAAGTTGAAATGCGCACGAGCCGTTGGATTCTCAATAAACGGGCCAGATCTAGTGGGTCGTTCGGGTCACCCGAAAGCGCCATTCAATCTCCACCATTGGATCTTGATCGAATGGACCACGTTGGAAGGTCGTTCGGACCACCCGGACTCTAATTTGATCTCCACCGTTGATCTTAAATCCAACCGCGCTGCCCTTTTCATTTTGAACTTAAAGGCGCGCAAATGTTGGTGACCGTCGGATTTCAATCCTATGGTACCCCTTCAAATCGCATGAGTATAGGGCCGGATCTTGATGTGGCCGTTGGATCCACATCGCACGCCCACATAAAATATAACGGTTCGATCATTTAATGCCCAAATCAATCGCGGTCATCCAATTCTAATCGGACGACTGATATCCTGTCAAACTATATTGTCGTATTGATACGGCTGACAACGAAGCCCCACCGGTCAGCGGCACATATCTCTTCCTCCTCGCGCCTGTACATCGCCGCCGACCCGAGCGCCGGAGTGGTGGCGCTGCACAGTGATTATGCGACTATTCTTCTGATATTTATCACCAAATGGACACCTCATCAGCTCTGGATACTTCTCGTTTGCTCTGGTGGTTCAAACTCTATATAAACCCTAGCTCATCCTTATCTGCCATTGTTGACCGAGAGAACTCTCTTCACTTCCTTTCTTCCTTCCCAGTGAAGCTTTCTTGCTCTCACTCCTTGTTCATCTATAACTATGCCTAATTTCCATTGGTAATATGAATTTTGGGCATCGTTTGTAGGTTTAACCCGTGAGCTGCTCTCTGTTGAACCGAGCCGGCTAGAGCATCACCTTGGTGATTTCTTGCTCTGATGAGGTATGCTTCATTCTCTCATGTAAAGATCATGTATGATGATCCATATAGCTCAAGTCTTCCATTCTTTTCGTTCTTGGTCAAGCGGGTGAAGTAGATATTGCATCTTTTCTATTTCAGCCGAAAAAGTGACTTCATCTTCTCCAGCTCCGGTAAGTGATCCCTGATCCTGTTTTCTTCTATCTTGAGCTTCTGTAGAACCTTCATAATTGATCTGAAGCACTCACTTGTGCATGTCATACTCAAATCATCTCTAAACTGAAAAGTTACTTTTATAACTTTTCGGTCTTTCATATCGTTTTCAAGGTTTAGGGTTTCTCTTGTCATCTTTTCAGCTTAAATAGGTCTTTACTAAACCCTAGTATCATAAGCAACAATTCCTTTTACTTATGATGCTTCCAAATCAGCTAAATGGCAAAATCCATTTCTCTGTTGTGCGGTTGTCGGGCAAACCGACAAGAACTGTAGCTTTAAGTCAAACCCTAATCTGGATAATTAGTATCATTAGGTATTAAATATGGGGTATTGTCTTTAATTAAGTTAGATATAACTTAAACATGTTGTAAGTATGCATTAAGACATTGATCATGCATTCTTTTTTTCTATATTTTGCTCTCTGTCTTTTTCTTGTTGTTCATTGGATTTTTATTTGCTTCTTTTAGATTCTGGTTCTTCTGAAGTGATTGAATCTGTGATTGGGCAAGAAGAACCTGAACAAGAAGTGTATTATTACCAAGGCAAGCATCCTCTCTGCACCATGTTGATCCCAAACTTTTGTACTGTAGTTTTCCAAAATACAATGATACTGCTGCATGCTAATCCCTCAAAAATTATTTGTGATCTGTCCATAGATAGTTATAACCTGACACTTGTGGCTTACCTTAAATCTGATCATACACTCAAAACCTAAGGTATTGTTTTATATTAAAATACTTAGTTTCAAACTTTGCTTAGCCATGCAGTCCATAGAACGATAGTGTTTGGCAAGCTGATCTTGTCAAACATGGGAGCAACAAATGAGTTTCATTTATTTTAATTCTTTGTTCAGTCTATTTAAATCAGAAATGAATTTAAATTTTGTTTGACAAACTGATTTTAGATCTGGACAAGTGGATGCTAGTGATGGTGCCTTAGTGCACGAGATTTGGGAAATGTGGTTGTCTTGTCTGGATTGATTAAGGACTGAACAAATTGACTTGAAGATTCAAGCCCCAACGTACTTCCACATGCGGTGTATGAGCGCTGTTTAGTTAAGTAAAAGGTTAATGCTATTGAGTTGGAAAACAGGAGAGTAAGGACAGATGTATTGATCTCATATGACATATATGCTTAAGTCTTCGGGCCGTATCATATGTCATATGTGTTTTATATCAGTATCATGTGTTCTTAGGAGGGTGAGGCCATACATGCGTTCCATCACATATATGTACCTTAAGGGAATCCGATTGCAATTATATATGTGCAAGGGAGCACAACACTACTTTCTGTCAATTGGGTCAGCATTCCCGACACAACTTGCGTGCCTCGCTTAGTAGGTGCTATCAGACACTTGTACTGAGCGGGATCAGTCACACATGTGTAGTCCAACTCAATAATGTCAACTTGTTGAAAAATACCAAATCTTAGTTTCCCCGGTCGGCATACCAAAGGAAGTGTGTCATCATTCGGAGGCATCCAAAGGCAACGGGCTGACTAAGTCGTGTGGGTAAAGATGTACACCCCTGCAGGGTTGAAACTATTCGAATAGACGTGTCCACGGTCATGGACGACACTTGAGTTGATGTCACCTGTATAGGCTTTGGTTTAAACCTATGTTTTGGGTTCTGGTTCGGCATGAAGGGTATTCATGCAATATCTTTATTGTGGTGGATAGCCACTTTGTTACTGTTGTGGTTTATAATTACATGTTATGTTACTTACTGTTTTTAGTCCAAATTGGTTTATAAAATAGCTTTGTTAAAATCTAGCATATGTAGGTTAAGATGTATTGCTTTATGCAAAATTAATGCCATTATAACCTTACTGTTGACAACCTTATGCATATTAACCTCTATTCCTTTGCTTAGGCCCTACTAAACACATTCTTTTGGTAGTTTTGTGTAAGTCTTGCGAGTACCTTCTGTACTCAGGTGCTTTCACCACTTGTTGCAGGTGCAAATGGTTATTTATATGAGGTACCCGTTAGCACCGATCAGGGTGACGCTAACGATTGAAGCTATTTCTAATCTCCACGCAATAGCCTGCGGGTGATGGGGCCATTGGTGGTTTTTGCTGTTTAGTTTTGTTTCCGCTGCTAAATCTTTGTTGTGACCAAAGTCACTTATATTGTAGAATGAAACCGAGTTGTATCATCCTATGTTTAATTATGTAAATGTATGCCTTGTATGTGTGATGCAATGTTGTTTAAGGATATATGTGCAATGGTCACTGATCCTGGGAACCATTGCAAGACATATATCCGAGAACCTGAATATTGGATTTATACCTTGTTAAAAGTTATGCTTCTAGTATGATTTTTAATTAAGGACTGAAATGTTCTTAATTATTAATTATGCTTTTAGTGTAATTTTTAATTTGGCATAAATTCCAATATTCCGGGGTCCTCACAGCTTTGGTCGTAGCAGAGAAGATTTCAAGGCACGCTTTGGTGAAGTTGACCAATACTGAGGGTCAACATTGGCGCTTGGGTGAGAAGGACACCATTCCAGTATCTAGGCGTACTATGAATTGGTGAACTTGGTTCCTAATTCTATCACAGTGCTGAGTGTATATATTTGTTTACCTATGCGAAGCCTATATGGGAATTCTTCCAGGCTTGGATCTCTTCCGGTACTACTACGGGATGAGCAAGCATAGTGGAATCACAGGCAGCTACAGTCTGAAGCTTCACGACAGGAAGTTGATGGAGTACATTCAGATGTTCACCCGGTCATCGTGGCCAGGGTGGAATAAGAGATGGTTCTATTAGACCTTTTCTAAGGACGATAACTTTTTCTATTGGAAGAAGAGTTCTTATTGGGACTCGGCTCCAAGCGAGCTCGACCGGATCACTCCCTACATCCAAGCCATCGAGGATTTGAGGGAAGAGGGGCTGACTGGATGGCACATGGTGAAAGACACTCCATGTGGAAGTACTCGGGGACTACTGACTCAACTAGAGATTATGTAGGAGGTAAAGTAATAATCAACTTAGCTTTTTTTGTTAATTTAAGCATGATTGTTGATTATATCTTCGTAATCATAGATCTTTCACAAAAAGAAATTGACGCTCGAGTCAAGTTCATTTGTGAGAAGGCTCCTACGACCACAGCAGGAGCTCCTTGAATCCTAGCGGTTATAACCGAAGAAGAAAGGAGAAAATGCCTAAAGGTAATCAAAAGTTGATTTCATCTTTAGAGTTCAGTAGTCGTAAAACTCGACCATTTGATAATATTCATTTTCTGACTTTTGCAGAAAGTAGGCATGGCAGACTGTCAAGATGACCAAGAGGTCAAATTAAAGGCTGTCGAAGATGAGTCAGAGGAAGACAGAGTTCCTCTGACCAAAAGGTGTCGCCTTGTGAAGGGCGCCAGAAGGAGGAGGATGGAAGTTCGAGTTCCACCTTTCCTTCGATCACCCCCATCAGATAGCTCTTTACAGACGTGATCGTTGTAGAGAAAAGGAGTGTGGTCGAAGAACTTAAGCATAAAGCCCCCAAGACCAAGGTACCCTTCTACTATGACAACAAAGCATTTTTAGTTTCTCCTTCTCATGACTTTGTCAAGAAAATAGAAAAGGAGTACTGAAAAAGTTGTATGTCTTTTGTGAAGGCTACGTCTGCAACAGCAAAGCCTGTGGTCGAGGCGAGCACTGTCCCTCAGGTGGTCGAAGCCGGTTCTGACCATGAAGAGGGGCAGGTAGCTAAGGGAGCTCTAGCTCTCGCTCAAGACCTACAACCAGCGTGGTCGTAGTGGTCCCAACTCTTCATCAAGACACTCAATAAAACGTGGTCGAGGAAGTCCCAGCCTCTCAAGCTCATGACACTGGAAGCTTTCAGAGGCTGAAGGTGTCACAAAAATTGAGGCGGCCGAAGAAGAGAAGAAGAAGAAGAAGTCTTCCTTGGGGAAGGTTTCTTCTGGATTCAAGATCGTATCTAGAAAACCAAGGTATGTAAAATTAAAGGCTTAGAAATTGCATTTACCTTTTAATTCCACAGTTTGATATGTCTTCCCCTTTTCTTGTTGTTTTAGTCCTGCTTCTCCAGCCTCCGGGGTGCTTTTGTTGAGAGGCCCGCCGTTGTTTTGTCTACAGCCATGGGAGTATTGGTTTCTCCTGCGATTATAGAGACAACAATGTAGATGGTCGAAGGTTCGAGCACTATCCCTAATGTGGTGATGGAGTAGGTTACTGCCGCCGAGCTAGCCATGATGACCGAGGTGGTCGTAGAGGAGGTGTAAGATCAAGGAGGCCGACTAGACAGGGGTGAATAGGTAGTTTTAAAAATCTTTTGGCTAAAACCGAGTTTTTTATGGAATTGTAAATCAATTTGGTTTTGCCCAATTAAAACCTAAATCAACTAATCTTGACTAAGTGCACCAACAATATAAGACTATAAATAATATTAGCAATCAAACAAAGATATGTAAGCAATTTAATTCTAGGAATGTAAATTGCAATAGAGTAAAGCACAAGGAGGCAAACCACAATGACACAATGATGTTTTACCGTGGTATTTGAAGACTTGCCGATCTCCCCTAATCCACGTTGAGGTAAGCCCAACCAAATTGGACCGGCTCCACAAATTGAGCCAACATCTCCGAGGTAAGTCCAACCACTTGGACCGGCTCACAACTCGAACCAACACCTCAATCCACTTGGGGCTTCCCTTCCTCTACTCCACAGATGGCGAGCACCAAACCATTTACAATCGCCTGGGTCTTCTCATAACCTTGTTTGAGACGATCACCGGCTCAACTCCTCTAATTCGTCTAGGTGTCGGCAAACACCAAGAGTAATAAGTCGGAGATGCTCACTTGAACGGATCAAGTGTCTAAGCTCTATGGATACACAATCCACTACCTAATGCAACACATATATTTGGGTTTGTTTTTTCTTTTCTCATGTATTTCAATGTTCAGAGAGCTCTCGAGAAAGTCGCTACTGTTGATGAATGCCACGGGCAACTGATGTTACTGAGAAAGCAGAAGGCTGAACTCTATGAACAAGCAGTGAGATAGTATGTTATTGTTATGAGTAGTCTTTTTTGTTTCAACCACTCATTCAGTACTCATGTCTACTTTAACCTTTGTAAGTCTAAAAACGACGAAATATCCTTGGTCGATGCACTCGACTATGCAAAAAACCGAGGCGCAAAGGTTACACGATGAAAAGGAAGACCTGTTGAAGAACCTTTCAGAGGCAATTCTACAGCTTTCGAGCGGCAGAATGAAATAAACAATAAGTATTTCACTTAACATTGTTCATTTTAATAACCTTCGATTCTTTCTCTAACTCCTTTTCTTCTTTAGAAAAAGAGGTCAATATGGGTAAGCTTCAAACCGACGTCAATTTGAAGATCTTGGTGATCAATGAGCTTACCCGTATCTCCAAAGAAAAAGATAAGAGTATAAAGGCATGGGAGGAGCAATGCGCAAAGGATGCTGCCTCCCACGATGACAAAGTCAAGAAGCATAACTCTCGCTTAATAGATAAGAATTCTTTACCTACGACCAGTTTTATTTACAAGTTTTTAAAAGTATTTTTCTAACTAGTTGTACTCTATTTTTAGAGCAAGCAGTCGTAATAAAATGACTTCAGGAAATTTTGACTCACAGTCGGGACAAAATGAAGGCTACGAAGATCGACCTTCAAGACAACATTTCTCTCCTTAACAATGTGCTCGGTGGACTCGGTGCTAAGGAGGTCACTCCTCTTGAAGACACCGTGGTCCTCCAAAAACTTTGAAATTTTCCAGATATTAACTATGGACTACTTAAAATGTTACCCAAAAGAATTTTTGGAAAATGAGTTTTATTTCAAAAGATATGGCAAAAGGTGCTTTGTAGGCAAGGAAAGATAATGATTTTTGCATTGAAGATTCAAAATGCAAACCAATTTGAATGTATTTCTAGCAACCACATGACAATAGAGAAAAACTCCCCCTAAACATATGCATATAAGATTTCAAGGATATTCATGCACAAGAGATTTTAATAAATTTTGACAGAGTTTCTTCTATATAAAGGATCTAAGGAGGCATAATACAACAATGATAATCAAGACTTTAAATGTGCATGCAACATTCATAAGGATCCAATATGAACATATCTTGGACAAGGATACATAAGAAAGCACAATTCATATCATAAGCATTCAATTGTCCAACATAAGTCTAATAGCAATTAAGACTAAAAAGCATCCAAGGTTCAATAAGCTTACACAAGATAATACCAGAGTGAAAATAAGCTTATCCTTACAAAACAAGGTCTATAGACCTAAATATGAAAGATACTATATCTAGGAAGGAGGAGCCTCTAACGAAGATGGATGATCACCACGCTGAGTAAAGGAAGGAGGACGACGACCATGCCCAATGGCACTCGTTGCTGCTGATACTCAGTGAGCCTCTCATCCAAGTGTGTGACCTTTGAGTCCATTCCATCAAATCTCATGTTCAATCCTTCTACCATGGCTCTGGTCTCAACCTGAACTTCATGCATTTGATTAAACCTTGTATCCATGCGGTCGACGCTCGACTGAAGACGAGAAATAGCTACCAAGATAGGATCTTGCTCCTGAGGAGCCTACTACCCTGGATGTTTATGAGAAGACGATCCTTGCCCTTGAGGCTGAAGAGGAGTTGGAGGAGGCACCTGAGGAGGAGCATCTCTAGGTCTGTACTCTTTGTGCTCCATATCACAAGGATTGTCAAAGTCAATCTTACTCTGGATGAGCTTCATTATGTAGGGAGAAAAATATATACTCTTGGCTTTATCTCCTTTGGATTGGGCAATCTCTCTTATGATCAAATCCATCACATCAATCTTAGTGCCATCCATAATGTACTTCACCACATACTAGGCACATCAATCTTCCTGCATAATTTAACCATTCGCCCTTTTGACTGCCCCATTGCTTGTGGATGGGCGACAGAGGCATAACATAGCTTGGTACCCAATTCTTCATAAAATTCTTGGAATTTTGTGCTCGAAAATTATGTACCATTATCTGCAATAATTCGACTTGGAACCCCAAATCGAGTGATCGCGTTTTTCATCATAAATTTCTTGGCAGCTTCAGTTGTTATCCCGGTCACAGGTTCGACTTTAATCCATTTTGTGAACGTATCAATAGCCACAAAAAGGAACTTGAAACCCCTGGTGCTTTTGGGAATGGTCCTAGTTGTAACACTCCAAATATTTATTTAAATGAGAAGAAAGATTGTAGGGAGGAGAATTGAATAGAGGGAGTGGTTTTAATGAAGTTCGTGAGGGATTTTTATGCACTGAAAACTTGGGTGTGGCTGAAAGCCCACAACACCTGGCCCATTAGGGCAACCATCCAAGTAGAGGGGGCAGCCATGCTACTGTAGCACGCACTGTAGCGCCGCCACTGTAGCAGCCCCTCCCCTCCCCATTGCATCTCCACCTCTTTTCCCCTCCCCTTGCGTCTCTACCTCCCCTACCCTTGGTGGCCGGCCAAGAAGAAGGAAGAAGAAGAAGAGAGAAGGGAGAGGAAGAGGGGTCACGTGGTGTTCATCACGTTCGTCGGCGGTTCTTCAAGGGTAAGACCCGATCCCCTTTCAATTGGTGGGTTAATTGATCTTTAGCAATGTCGGTATTTAGGTCTGACTAGAGCAGATCGGGTTGGGCGACGTTTTTGAGTTATTTAATGGCAGAATCTGATCAGGATACCTCCTAGAGAATTGTAGGCGATGTCGATACCTTTCTTTATAGTACAAGATCGCATCGTTTGGATGAGCGGTTCCAAAGTTATGAATTTCGTAGCGCTGCTGTTCCGCAAATCTGTTGGTATTCTAACAGGTTTTAGTAATCTGACTTTAAAGATCAGTAAAAGGGAAAATTAGAGGATCTCAGTATAACGAAAGTTGTATATAATTGTTGTAGCTTTAAGGGAAGCCCAAGAACGCGAAATTTGGACAAATGAGCTGAAAGTTATGATAGTTTTAGTGTATTGTCCAGACAACTTGACCTGAAATCGATGTTCTGTTAATTAGTATGATAGGGGTATTAGATGGCCGAATCAGGAAGGCCCACCAACTAGGTTTAGTTGGGGAAATTTATAAACTTTCAATGAAGTCTAAGAACACCTCATTTGGACTCTTGTACAAAAATATATGAATTTTAGATTATGGCTGCCCACAGAGGGGACAGATCGAACTTTAGGAGTTGGAA
Organism: Ampelocalamus luodianensis; assembly: GCA_036346255.1. NCBI lineage: Eukaryota > Viridiplantae > Streptophyta > Magnoliopsida > Poales > Poaceae > Ampelocalamus > Ampelocalamus luodianensis. The sequence goes on from CM070622.1 coordinate 35,793,033, forward strand.
TTGGGAATGCGCTTGAGAGTGTAGCGAGTGCGGTTGTGCTTTTGGCTAAGTTTTGGTTCAGTATGGTTGTCTTAGCATGCTTTATATTTATATTCAGGTGAGGATTGGTTCCGGGGCAGCGCCCTCTCTGCGCTTTCGTCCCCGCACGATTAAGGCAAGTACTTGTTTGCTAGTATTATGAATAAATGTGATATCTATGGATGCTAGAGTGTTATAGATGTTGTTGAACATGATTATTAATGTTGTGAAAATATGTATTATGGATGGTTGCTTGAGTGTATAAATGTCTATGAACATGAATGATAGAAGTATGAATGAGTTAAATTCATAAGTGATGTTCCGAGGAGGTATGATTATGATGATTCAAGATTTGTGCATATGCATCATGTTGACATAATGAAAACTTGGTCACGTGGTGACTAAGCATTTGTTGAGATCCCCGTCATGTATATGACGGCTTGAGGTCCCCACACTTGTGGAGTGTGGGCTTGAGGTCCCTTTACTTATGGAGTATTGGGCATTGGTCCTCGTGCTTGAGAGCACGGGCATGGTATGGCGGCGGTCGATATCTCGTGACACGGTGAAATGCGAAAAAGTGGAAGAGAAAGAAAAGATGCATTGCATATTTGCATTCATACATCATGTGATATGTTTTTCAAGTAAAGCTTTGGAATGAAGTGTTGATGTTGTAATTGCGAGTTTAATGTTTCATTATTGGTACTTGCTGAGTCTTTGGGCTCACCCTTGCTTTTATTGTGTTTTAGGTACTTTTTGCAAGAACGGCATGCATGGGAGGGAGTAGACTTGAGTTGGAGTCACACACTGTCATGCTTCTTTAAAGTTGATTAATCTTCTTAGTGTGTCCATTAATAATTAAGCGAACTGCTTAAGAAATGATTGTGGTTAGGCCTCATGCATCGAGGTTATTTGTAATAATGATGAGTAACGTACTTTGATTAACTTTGAATATGTTCTAGCTGAGTAGCATGTTTTTAATGCTTAGTGATGATATTGGATGTTAGAAATATTTAGTTATGATTTACTTTCTATCTTTTGGGAACCTCCGTATAGTAACTATACAAAAGAGGTTCTGCCGGAATTTGGTAGACTGTCCTAGTTTAGCTTTGTTAATGTTGCCTTCAGTAGCATTCCAGGCTCATGTTGGGCTGGGGTGTTACACTAGTATATCGAGACCCCAGATTGGAAAAAACCAAAAAGAGGTATGGTTTGTAATGCTTGAGTCGGTTGGTGTATTTGCCTGCGATGAAACTGATATTGTACATATTTCTTAACAAACTCTTTAGCATCATGGAGGGCTGTTACCTAGTAGAAACCTTGTCGAAAGGATGTTCCGACTAGCGTTCTGTAAGAAGTGTGAGTTTCACAGATACCTCCATGTATTTTTTGAAGGAGATTTAATCCTTCTTTGTGCAATATGCATCGCATGAGAGCCGCTTGAGTACCTTGCTTATAGAGGAATCTTTCGACTAAAGTATACATTTTGGCCTTACGGGATAAATGATCACCCTCAAGATCGTCATCGGGTACTATGCCCTTCTGAAGATAGTCGTAGATTGGACTCATCCAGGTATCCTCATATTCTAGGGAGGCTGTCTCAATAGGAGATGTCCCTGGTGTTTCGACCAAGAACGGCTTCTGGAGCTATTCCAAGAAGACTCCTCGTGGTACTGGTGATCGGGAAGAAGCCATTCGAGCTAACATGTTAGTGAGGAAATTATCCTTTCGAGTGATATATTGTACCTCGAAATCTAAAAAAATGATTTTCAAGCTTCCTGACTTCGATAAGTATGGAGACATGGTCGTATTAGAGCATTGGTACTCTTTTCCTACCTGATCCACAACCAGTTGAGAGTCTCATCTTATGAGTAGTCATCGAATCTTGAGCGCTTTTATTGCTCGTATACCAGCCAATAAGCCTTCGTATTTCTGCCACATTGTTAGTATCAGGAAAGTTCAATTGAATAACACACTTTAAAGTTTCTCTTGTAGAAGATACCAAGACCACCCCAGCCCCCAAGCCACTTAGCGTAAGTGACCCATCAAAGTATATTGTCCACTAGTTGTGGGATTCGTACTGGGTTCCTGAACAGGTTCAGGATTTATCCATTCGGCGACAAAGTCTGCCAAGATCTAGGATTTAATAGTCGTTCGGGACACGAAATGGAGGTCGAACTCCCCAAGTTCAACTGACCATTTTGCCATGTGCCCCGCAGCTTCCTTGTTCTGGAGGACCTCTCATAAGGGAAACTTAGCTGACACGATTAACTTGTGAGCCTACAAATAATCCCTTAGTTTCCTCGAAGACATGAGGAGGGAATATAGAAGCTTTTAGACCTTAGGTTAACGCTCCTTAGGCCCATGTAGAACTTCACTAATGTAGTAAACTGATCGTTAAACATTTTCACGTTCTACGACCAACACTGCGCTCACTGCTTGTGACGTAACAACTAGATATATTAAGAGTGTCTCTTTTGGTTTCAGAGAAACCAGAATAGAAAAACTCGTAAGATACCTCATGACATCCTCAAAGGCTTTATTTGCCTCCTCTAACCTCTCAAAACCCTTGTGTTTCCTCAGAAGTTTAAAGAAAGGAAATCCTTTTTCTCCCAATCGTGCGATGAAACGACTTAAACCCGCCATGCATCCTGTGAGTTTTTGTACTTCTTTCTTTGTGGTCGGAGGATGCATTTGTTCCATTGATTTTATCTTTTTAGGTTTTGCTTTGATTCATCGTGTAGAGAAAAGGAATCCAATCAACTTTCCTAAAGATACTCTGAACACACATTTCTTAGGATTGAGTTTCAACCGGTGTTTTCTGAGATTGTCGAATGTTTCTTGCAAGTCAGAAATATGATTAAGCTGCTTGATGCTTTTGACGACTAGATCATCAACATAGGCTTAAAATTTTTGTCCTAGTTGAGGAAAGAAGGTCTTTTGCATTAAGCGTTAACAAGAAGCGCCATCATTTTCTAGACCAAATGGCATTATGATATAGCAAAATATTCCAAATGGGGTAACAAATGTGATCTTTCTTCATCATCTAGGCACATACTTATCTGATGATAACCAGAATATGCATTTAGAAAACTTAATATTTCACAACCAGTAGTAGAATCAACCAACTGATCATTACGAGGAAGGGGAAAATCGTCCTTCGGACAAGCTTTATTAAGATCAGTAAAGTCTACACATATACGCCATTTACCATTAGACTTTCTAACCATTAAAGGCTTAGCCAATCACTCTGGGTGGTCAACTTCTCTTATGAAGCCTGCTTTAAGTAGCTTGTCCAATTCAGATCTGATGTCATCTCGTCGAACAGGTGCGAATCTCCGTAACTTTTGTTTTACGGGTTTCTTATCAGGTCATAGAGCTAGCCTGTGCTCAATGTCCTCCCTAAGGGTTCCGAGCATATCAGATGCTTGCCACACCAAGACATTTGCGTTTGCTCGGAGGAAGACGACGAGGGCGTCTTCCTATGCAGGGTCGGAAGTGACTCCGATGCGAACGGTCTTCGAAGGCTCCCCTGTATTCAGTGGAACTTATTTGACTTGGTCGTTTAGCTTTGGTGCAACTTTAGGCTTCAACTCCTTGATCGAAGGTTGCCCTTTGCTTGCTTCTCGAGTGGGTATTTGACCAACCATCTCGAGGGATTTGCGATCGCATGTACGCACCATCTTTTTATCACAGCGGACTATGATTACTCCTTTGAGACTTAGCATCTTAAGACATTGATAACTGTAATGAGCAACCATTAGGAATTGTGCTAGAGTTGGTCGACCGAGTATGGCATTATATGTCGTGTCGAAATCGACCACATCAAAAGAGATTTTCTATATCCTGAAATTATTTGGTGAACCAAACGTTACAGGAAGAGAAACATCACCAATGGGTTTGGCCGAAGACCCCAGTACGATTCCATAAAATGAGTATCGTGTAGGCTTGATCTTTATCCTGGGAACTTGCATCTCATCCAGAGAACTCGTAAAGAGTATATTTAATGAACTCCCACCATCAACTAACACACGATTGACTCGGCAGTTCTTAATGGAGGACTCGACCACGATCGGAAAATGACCAGGTTGAGTAGAAGGGATCGGACAGTCACCTTTCTCAAAAGAGATGGTGATTTTTGACCACATCGGTACTTTATTGACAAGAGGAGGGTCGATAGAATTTACCTCACGTTCGATAGCTTTGAGCTATCATTTCGACTCGTACATCGAAGATCCTCCATAGATGGCATTGATGGTGTGTTCTGGATCTTAAAACAACCTCTCCTCATCATCATCCTAATGTTTTCGACCACTCGTCTACCCCACCTCTTCAAGTGTAGGAAGCGGCCCTTTTGCTAGTGTGGTAATCCTCGAGTTTCCGCTGAAAAACTCGGCAATTGCGAAAGTTGTGTCCTTCCTTTTTGTGGAAAGGACACCACCTAGGCTTGTCGTTCTTTCGTACGGGATGTCTGCCTTTGCCCCGATCGGGATATGGTTTGGAACTCTGGGGCTCCTTGTCGCTCACGGCTAACACCTCCTTAGAGCTTTTGACTTGAAGCTTTTGGCCTTTAGTTTTGCTCTTGGATTTCCTAGCATTTTTATCATTTTTCCTGCTGCCTTCGCCCGCTCCTCAAGTGTCCTTATCATCACGATCAACTGTGCGATTCCATTCGACCACTTCTGCAGCAGCAATTGCATAATGGCCAGCCATTTCAAAGAGCTCGGTGATGGTAGTAGGAAGATTTAGAGCGATATCCTCTGTGTTCCTTCGTTTGCGGACTCCCTACTTGAATGCTCTGATGACAAAAGAGTCAGAAAATTTAGGAATTGAATTGCAAACCTGACTGAAATGCCTGATAAATTGGCGCAAGGTCTCGTGATAATTTTCTCGCATCCTATGCTGGTCATCCTCCTTTCCTAGGTGGTTATAAATGCCCTGAAAGTTGGCTAGTAGTAGGTCACATAGGTGCTGCCACGAGTAAATCGACTCTTGTGGTTGATTTAACAGCCACGACCAAGCAGATCCTTCGAGCATAGTAGGAAGGTAGTTGGCCATGACATGCTCTCCTCCTCTTTCTGCTCGAACAGCGGTGGTATAGATTTGAACAAACTTGTCGAACCCGGGAGCGAAGGATCCCGAATTCTCTGTGTTCAAACACCAGTCCAGGATTTCCAGTGTACACAGTTTCACAAAAATGAATATCACATTCATATCACGAAACGTAAATGGCATTAAATAAATAACATTTAATACAAAAGAGTCCGAATAATAATATCAAATGTCAAATGATAAACACAATGAAATAACATAATAGTGGGAGCTACACGATGCGCCACGAGCAATCGCCCTGGTCGAAGGCCTACTCGTCCGGTCATCACCGTCAAGACAAGATCTTCTCCGAATAAGATTTATTCAAAGAAGAGTGAGCACTACTACCGTGCTCGCAAGTCACACCCAATATTGAATTTAAATGCATGCATGAGGAAACAAGTGAGTATGGCAGGGTTGTTTTGCATAAACAAAGATTTTCGCTTGGATAAGTATAGTAGTTTCTAAGGCAATTTTATACTATGGATAAAATCATATTTTGAAATGACCATGATATAGTGTGGATAACCTCCAAGGATAAAGTGAAGGATCCTCCTAACACTTGGCTTCCGCTTAAATTTTCATAAGGATTAGCCATCCTCAACGTTTAATAAAGCATTTTAAAACCAAAACAATTTAACTTTAAGTGGCCCCGCTAGCATGTCCATGACCATGACGCGCTATTCGAATAGTTTCTACTCTGCAGAGTTGGTACACCTTTACCCACACGAGGTGACATGCTCGTTATGTCGGCCAATTCACGCTTCCGTAGGCGTGTGACTGAGCAATTACCATGAGGCCTTTACAATGTTTTATCCTAGTACATTCATGCCCGCTAAGGTTTCGCTCCTTTGAACTGACCGTCCTTCGGAAGCCCCCTCTTGCGCCAAGTGGGAATAAAACGTCTAACCGACACCCACAAAATCACATAACATAAATATACTAGGACATCACAAATTAGTTAGCCAAATCCTGCCCATACAGACATGTGGTGGTACGTTATGGCATAGCAATAAGCGGCTCAAAGACCGGTCCTCAATTGACTTGGGCGCCATTCCTACAACCCATGGGCCTTGATCTTAACCAGATCAAACCCGTGCATAAACCTGCACCCACCATTCCGACCATTTCGCCCAAGTCCAAACCCATTTTGATTTTATTTTGAATAAAAACTTCATTTATAAACTCATGTGGTAAAACAATACCACAATAACAAGTTTGAAAACAATTTGTAGAAATCTGGTGTAAACCCTCCCAAATTCTGTAAATGTGGACTAAGCTTGGCTAAGCATATATTTGAATTTTGGTAATATCTTGCCTATGGTATCAAGGTAGTCAGATACAACATTCAAATTTGGCCATACAATAACATATGGAATTAACTATACGTAAAACAGGATATTAAAATATTTATAACAACATATGCATGCAATAAGGAATTTAAAAAAAACTAAAAATAACTTAAAATAATAGGGGCAATATGGTCAATGGTGTAACTTGCCTTGGTCGATGTCTTGAAATTCTAAATCTTCAGATTGATCGAACTCTCCGGAGTCGTCGAATTCTATCTGTAAAATACGACAAATTCAATATGCAAATTCAAATAAATTCAAAAACATAGCTCAAATTAACTCCAAACTGAAATATTTTTGTTTAGATAGGTAGATTATAATTTTATATAAATTTTGCAATTTGAATCACTCAATTTGGAGTTCATATGCAAAAGTTATGAATTTTTGAAGTTTATACCTAAATCTGAAATTTTATTGAATTTCCAAAATTATTTTCCTACTGAAAATCCATTTATTGCGCAATGATTGCATCAGCTACAGTATTTCGGAAAATAAAAGATTTACAAAGTATTCTGACAGGTGGGCCCCATGAGTCAGTGACTCGGCCCATGTGGACCAAGTCCACTGAACCTTGGAAGGGCTGACACGTGGGCTGTGCCGCGTGTGCGTGCGCGTGGCTGCTGACTTGGCGCCACATGGGTTGTGCTGCCGAGATGACGCCCAGATGGCACCACGGTAGCGGCCACGTCGGCTTGACGACGGCAACCGTGTCGCGCGCCGACAACGGCGCGATCGCGCTCTCGCGAGGGTGGGTGGTCGCAAAATGTAGGGGGAAGTAATGCGATCACGATGGTACCGTTTTGGACGTGAATGGTCGTCGGAGTTGACCGGCGGCGAGCTTTTGGCGGTGGAGGGTTTCGGGTGTTGACGACAACGGAGTTCCGGTGGCGCTCCGGAACGACGAAGGGGTCCCTGAGGTAGCTCCGGTGATGGTGATGACGATGGCGCAGTCCACGACGGCTCGGCGACGTTGTCGGCGGCGAAATCACCGGAAACAGCAACGGCGGCGGAAAACCTAGAACTCGGATTACGACGGCGCTATAGCTCTGGAGGGGGCGAGAGTTGGGGAGATGAGATGAGGGCGAAGATGCGATCCCGGAGGTGCCTTTTATAGGGGCTAGGGGGCTCTGAGGCGGCGTGGAGGTGGTGGAGATCTTGCGGCGGCGGTTGCGGCGTCGTGGGAGAAACTGACGCGGAGAAGAGGGGAGACGTGGGGGAAAAAGTGGCGGAGGTGGATGTGATCTCGCGCGCGCACGCCGCGGGAAGTCGGGCGCGCGAGAGACCGTTATGGCTTCGGTGCGCGCGGAATGGCGGGCCGTTGCGCGCGAGGAAGAAGAAGACGAGGAAGACGATGGTCGCGGGCCGTCCGATTTTCAACGTCACGGCCGAGATTAGATCCGCGGCGCGTAAGTGAATCTCGGGGCATTGTTGGATTAAGATCGCACGGTGGGATTTGACCGAAGCGGCGGTAAGTGAAAATTTGGCGCGGCCGTTGGATTAAGATCGCACGGCTCACATCGCTTATAACATTCGGACCGTCGCGGTGATTGTATAAGATCGACCGTCTTGCACGATCGAGCGGTGAGATCGGAAGGGTGCGTGTGTGCGTTCGTGCGTTGGATTAAGATCCAACGGCGGATGAGGAGGTGAGAGAGAGGTGCGATGGCTGGGGTGTATGCGGGCGCTGGGGTGAGTTTGGGCGAGCCTTTGGTTTCGGCCCAAACCTGCTTAGAGATTTTCTTTGCTTTTCTATTTGTTTTAATTCGATAAATCATAATAGCTTTAGAAAATAGCAAAATACTTCCAAAATTATGGAAAATTCACGAAATTCCCACACTCATTCTCGACTTAATAAAATTATTTCCAACTATTTGTTGGCTTTTAATTTTGCAAGTAAATTTGTTTTAGCTTTAAAATATTTATAAAAGCTTTTGAAAATTCAGGAAAACCACAAACATAAATAAACTTTTAAATTTTCTTGAAATTGAAATTTGGTATTCTATGCACCTACCTCTTAAGGAATCTCGACCGAGATTCAGGACTGGTCAAGAAAGAGATCGGGATAGTTGGTCTTGAGGTCTTCTTCTTTTCCCAAGTGGCTTCACTCTGGGTGGTGACTCCACTTGCACCTTGTATGATCCGATGAGTGCGCTTCTAGTGACTCTCTCGCGACATCCGTAATCTTGATTGGTCGCTTCACGTAGGTGAGATCTTCTCGAAGATCGAAACTTTCCAAGAAGGTATGGTCTTCTAGCGCTTGCAAGCATTTCTCAAGCGGGATACATGGAAGACATCGTGCACGGTGACAAGGTTTCGTAGCTCAGCCGATATGCCACTTCACCTCTTTTGGCTAGAATTTTGTATGGCCCCACAAATGCAGGTGCGAGTTTTCCTTTGTTCGAATCTTCTTACTCCTCCGAGTGGAGTGACCCGAGATAGACCAAGTCTCCTACCTCAAAGTTTAGATCCCTCCGACGGTTATCGGCATAACTCTTTTGTCGGGTTTGTGCCACTTTCAGATGTTCCTTATAGCTTTGACCTTACTTTACGCCTCTTTGATTATCTCAGTCCAAAGAGTTGATGCTCTCCTACTTCATCCCACGTAGTGGAGTTCGCATTTTCGCCATACAATGCTTCAAAAGGAGCCATTTGCAAACTAGCTTGATGGCTATTGTTATCGAGAATTTGCATACGGCAAATTCTTGTCTCAACTTTGTCCAAATTCCAAGGCACGTGCTCGGAGCATATCTTCGAGGACTTGATTGGTGCGTTCGTCGACCATCTGTTTGAGGATGATAGGCTGTACTGAAGTTGAGTCTGGTGCCTAAGGCTTCATGCAGACTCTGCCAGAATCTTGATGTAAACTGAGAACCTCTGTCGGACATGATTTTCTTGGGTACCCCGTGTAGACAAACAATCCTAGCCACATATAACTCTGCCAATTGACTTCTTCTGTATGTAGTCTTAACGGGAATGAAGTGAGCTACTTTGGTCAACCGATCAACTATCACCCAGATAGAATCATATCCTGATTGGGTCCTAGAAGTCCGGTGATGAAGTCCATGCCAATCTCTTCCCACTTCCATTCTCGAATTGGTAGTGGTCGCAATGATCCGGTGGTCTCGATGTTCGCCTTAACTCGCGACACACATCACGGCGCGCATTTAACTCGGCAATTTCTCGCTTCATGTCGACCCACCCGATTTCTCCTTGGATCCTGGTACATCTTGGTGCTTCCGGTGAATGGAGTAAGGCGTTTCATGAGCCTCCTTCGAATTGATTGTTTTAACTCCTCACGGTTAGGTACACAAATGCGGTTCCCAAACCACACAGTTCCTTGTTCATCTTCAAATAATCCTAGGGCCTTGCCTCTTCGCATATTCTTCTTGATCTCCTTGATGTCATCATCTTCTAGTTGTTTTTCTCGATCGACTTTGAAGAGTCGGTTGTACTTCCAAAGCATTCACACAACCTTGACTGACAATCTCCAAGTTTAGACGCTTCAATTCTTCATGTAGTTCGTTGTTCTTCCGCACCATCATGGTATTGCAATAGGTCTTTCTCGCTCGTGGCATCTGCAACTACATTTGCTTTGCTCGGTGATAATGGATTCCAAGATCATAATCTTTTATCAACTCTAACCATCTTCTCTCGCCAAGGTTTAATTACGCTGTGTGAATATATACTTCAAACTCTTGTGATCCGTGAAAATCTCACAATGTTACCAATGAGATAATGCCGCCAGATCTTCAAGGCATGCACAATCGCTAACTCGGATCATGGGTTGGATAATTCCCTTCATGTGGCCTCAATCGCCTCGATGCATACGCTACTACCTTGCCTTCCGCATCAATACGCATCCGAGACCTTGACAGATGCGCCGCAGAAGATCTCAAATCTTTATGGATATTAGGTAAAACTAACACAGTTTGAGACCAATCTCCTCTTGTGTCTTGAAAACTTTCTTCACAGGCATCTGTCCAATCAAACTTCTTCTCCTTCTTCAGAAGTTGAGTCATGGGTCTTGCAATCTTAGAGAAATTTTCAATGAACCTGCGGTAATAACCCGCTAGTCCAAGGAAACTTCTCACTTGGTGGTATCCCGGTTGCTTCCAATCGACATCGCTTCAACCTTGGCGGGATCTACCGCAATTCCTCCTCGCGACACAATATGTCCAAGGAATGCCACTTGACTTAGCCAAAATTCACTTTTGCTGAATTTAGCATAAAGTCGATGTTCTCTGAGCTTGTCCAAGATCATCCGATATGCTTCTCGTGTTCCTCTTCATCCTTCGAGTAGATGAGAATGTCATCGATGAAAACAACCACAAACTTATCCAGAATTCCATGAACACTTTGTTCATCATATTCATGAAATAAGCGTAGGCGTTCGTCAAACCGAATGACATCATCAGAACTCGCATACCCATATCCGTGGTGAAATCTGTCTTCGAATATCTTACGTCCGATCTTGATTGGTGATAGCTCGATCTCAAATCAATCTTCGAGAAGACACTTGCTCCTTTCGGTGATCGAATGATCATCTATCCCGGTAAAGGATATTTGTTCTTGATCGCCACCTCATTGAGTGATCTGTAATCAACACACATTCTCATGCTATTGTCCTTTTCTTGACGAACAAAGACCGGTGCTCCCAAGGTGATGAACGGGTCGGATGTAACCTCGCTCGCAGCTTCTTCAATCTGTTTCTTCAATTCCGCTAACTCATTAGCCGGCATTCTATAGGTCGCCGATATTGGAGTTGTCCCCGTGACTAAGTCAATTAAGAACATGACGCCCCGATCCGGTGGCATGCCGTAATTCATCGGGAAAGACATCGGCATATTCTCGGACTACAAGTATGTCTTCAAGTTTCACTTCCTTCATGCCGTGAGGATCGAACTTCCATTGGTGCGAGTCTTGGGTTTGAACTCAATCAAATTCCCTCTCCATTTGTGAGAGTGATAGACCTATTGGCTGATCTATTTGTCCATGATTCTTGGCTAACGGTCCATTCCAAGAATAACGCCCGCACCTTGGGAATGCAAGACTATCAAGTGCGCTAGGAAGGATACTCGGATATTTCAAGGGTGAGGTTCGGGCATAGAGAACTAGTTCTCATTTACGAGCCGGGAATGGATTATCATGGGATTTGCTAAGGAAGATCTCTGTAACCCATTTTTGCCCACAAATTTATTTGACACGAAAGAATGCGGCTCAAATCAAATAATCAAGGCGGTATTGAATTGACAAGAAACATACCAAACACAACATCCGGTCTTTGCTTGGGCTTCCTCGGTCGTGACATGGTTCACACGCCCTTGATGAAGCGCTCGACGGCTGCGAAGCCGCCGATGGTGTGACTCTGTGCTTGGCTTGAAGACGCCACGCTCGCTTCTTGGGGCATCTGTTGGCATAGTGGCCTGTTTCATTGCAGTGGAAACAGGTCACTCCTGCACCGAGGGGCGGAGCTCTTCTGCCAAATTGTCCTCGGTTGATGCGCCGCGGAAGTTGGAGGTGTTGGGCGCCGATCTCGCACGGGGCTCGGATGTGGAAGATCGAACTTCCCGCTGCGGTGGTTGCGGCTGAATGAAACGAGGCTTGGGAAAGCCTCCTGCGTTGAACTTCTGGGCGGCCATCCTCCGCTTGCGGTTCTCCATCTCGTGATGCTTGGCCTCCTGGCGGATCGCCTTGTCCACCAACTGTTGGAAGTCGGTGAAGTTCTGGGAGATGAGTTGGACAGAGATATCGTCGTTGAGTCCCTCCAGGAACCTTTCTTGCCGTTCTTCATCTCGGGCCACATCAGCCGGGGCATAGCGAGCTAGCTGGTTGAAACGGTGGAGATACTCGCTCACCGAGCGATTGCCTTGGCGGAGTGCATGAAACTCCTTCTTCTTCAGTGTCATCATGCCGGCAGGGATGTGGGCATGACGGAAGGCTCTCACAAACTCGTCCCACGAGATGGCCTGGGCATTGGCGTGGGAGATGCAGAAATTGTCCCACCATTCTGAGGCTGGTCCGTTGAGCTGATGAGTGGCGAACAGGACCCTCTCGCGATCTGTGCATTGTGCGATGTCCAGTTTCTTTCCGATGGCACGAAGCCAATCGTCAGCATCCATCGGCTCGGTGCTGCTGGAGAATGTCGGAGGACGCATACGCATGAACTCCGACATGGTCACGCGCTGAGAAAGGTGTGCCGTGCTCGAGTTGCGCGGTAGCGCTCTTTGTTCGGTTGTTACGGCGTTGTTGAGCGATCGAGCCAACAATTCAATAAGGTGAGTTTGATTGGCCATCATCCGCTGCCAATCCGGTCCCCTTCTTTGGTGGTGGGGAGGTTCTTGAACATGCCGCTCCCGATGGTCGGTATTTCCGTTGTTCGACCTCGGATGTCGCCATTTCTGTAAGGTGTTCACCATCCGCTTGAATTTTCCAAGGACTTAGGAAAGAGAAGAAAAGGTTGCACTAAGGGAAGTAAATTTATATTAGCCCAAAAGCACACCAAAACAAGACAAAGAATCCAAATTTCTTTTTCAAAGTATTTCTTTATTTTATTCATTTGATTATGGCTACCACAAAGGTTAGTAGCTCATAATTCGCACTAATCGAATAACTAGGGAAAGCAAACATCTAAAATGGTGGAAGTAAAACATCTATGGGGTGGATGCGGTGTAGTCGGGAGTTGCGAGATCTTGCCTTGGCCCTTTTGTACAGAGCCAATTCAAACCTGCGCCTTCACCTCTCCTCTGCAGCTTCTAGCCTCCCGAACGAGATCTGGCTCGTCGGTGTTGCCATAGGCGTAATCCATCGCCTTGGCTAACTCCACTGTGGGTGATCTCCAGCATATCCTCATTCTCGATCGAAATAAGACACCGCCTAGTCGAGTGGGGATGTGCATGGGATAGTTGGAATGCATATCCGAAAATGGGCGTCGAGGTGTAGCGAAGTCGGCAGACGGCTTCTCTTGCCGCATCTTGGATGCCGCCTCGAAAGTCTCTCGACGCATTGGGGCGTCGAAGATGTGGAAGGATGTATCCGCGCTAAGTTAGAGAGAGGATAACCTCCACTCTCCAGCGCTCCCGCTGTCCCACGATATACTTGTATCCTTGGTATGTGGGTCTCTTCGTGAAACTCGTGATCTCGCATCATCTTCCATAGGATATCCGCCCATTCTCCAGCGTAGACTCCATGGGAGATACGGGTCGGTCTCTCGGCCATCTACAATTTTTAGAAAGGACAAGAGTTTAGAAATCTTTTTAATAGAGAAAGGAAGAGTAAGACTCTGGAAGACAGGTAAATAGTTTGTAAATTTTTGAAAAATAGTCCTTAATGGTTTTACCAATTCTACCGTGGGCCCATAACCCACAGGTCCCAGGATCGAAACCTGGCTCTGATACCACTTTTGTCGAACCCGGGAGCGAAGGATCCCGAATTCTCTGTGTTCAAACACGGTCCAGATTTCGGTGTACGGTTTCACAAAAATGAATATCACATTCATATCACGAAAACGTAAATGGCATTAAATAAATAACTGTTTAATACAAAAGAGTCTGAATAATAATATCAAATGTCAAATGATAAACACAGCGGAAATAACATAATAGTGGGAGCCACACGATGCGCCACAGGCAATCGTCTGGGTCAGAAGGCCTACTCGTCCGGGTCATCACCGTCAAGACAGCAGTCTTCTCCTGAATAAGATTTATTCAGCAAGAGTGAGCACTACTACCGTGCTCGCAAGTCACACCCAATATTGAATTTAAATGCATGCATGAGGAAACAAGTGAGTATGGCAGGGGTTGTTTTGCATAAACAGCATTTTCAGTTTGGATAAGTATAGTAGTTTCTAAGGCAATTTTATACTATGGATAAAATCATATTTTGAAATGACCATGATATAGTGTGGATAACCTCCAAGGATAAAGTGAAGGATCCCCTCCTAACACTTGGCTTCCCGCCCAAATTTTCATAAGGATTAGCCATCCTCAACGTTTAATAAAGCATTTTAAAACCAAAAACAATTTAACTTTAAGTGGCCCCGCTAGCATGTCCATGACCATGACGCGCTATTCGAATAGTTTCTACTCGCAGAGTTGGTACACCTTTACCCACACGAGGTGACATGCTCGTTATGTCGCCAATTCACGCTTCGTAGGCGTGTGGTGAGCAATTACCATGAGGCCTTTACAATGTTTTATCCTAGTACATTCATGCCCGCTAAGGTTTCGCTCCTTTGAACCGACCGCCTTCCGAAGCCCTCTGCGCCAAGTGGAATAAAACGCCTAACCGACACCCACAAAATCACATAACATAAATATACTAGGACATCACAAATTAGTTAGCCAAATCCCGCCCATACAGACATGTGGTGGTACGTTATGGCATAGCAATAAGCTGCTCAAAGACCGGTCCTCAATTGACTTGGGCGTCATTCCTACAACCCATGGGCCTTGATCTTAACAGATCAAACCTGCATAAACTCGCACCCACCATTCCGACCATTTCGCCCAAGTCCAAACCCATTTTGATTTTATTTTGAATAAAAACTTCATTTATAAACTCATGTGGTAAAACAATACCACAATAACAAGTTTGAAAACAATTTGTAGAAATCGTGTAAACCCTCCCAAATTCGTAAATGTGGACTAAGCTTGGCTAAGCATATATTTGAATTTTGGTAATATCTTGCCTATGGTATCAAGGTAGTCGATACAACATTCAAATTTGGCCATACAATAACATATGGAATTAACTATACGTGAAACAGATATTAAAATATTTATAACAACATATGCATGCAATAAGGAATTTAAAAACTAAAAATAACTTAAAATAATAGGGCAATATGGTCAATGGTGTAACTTGCCTTGGTCGATGTCTTGAAATTCTAAATCTTGATTGATCGAACTCTCCTGAGTCGTCGAATTCTATCTAAAATACGACAAATTCAATATGCAAATTCAAATAAATTCAAAACATAGCTCAAATTAACTCCAAACTGAAATATTTTGGTTTAGATAGCTAGATTATAATTTTATATAAATTTTGCAATTTGAATCACTCAATTTGGAGTTCATATGCAAAAGTTATGAATTTTGAAGTTTATACCTAAATCTGAAATTTTATTGAATTTCGAATTATTTTCCCACGAAAATCCATTTATTGCGCAATGATTGCATCAGCTACATGATTTCGGAAAATAAAATATTTACAAAGTATTCTGACAGGTGGGCCCCATGAGTCAGTGACTCGGCCCATGTGGACCAAGTCCACTGAACCTTGGAAGGGCTGACACGTGGGCTGTGCCGCGTGTGCGTGCGCGTGGCTGCTGACTTGGCGCCACATGGGCTGTGCTGCCGAGATGACGCCCGATGGCACCACGTAGCGCCACGCCGTCGGCTTGACGACGGCAACCGCAGCCGCGCGCGGCCGACAACGGCGATCGCGCTCCGGCGAGGGTGGGTGGTCGCAAAATGTAGGGGAAGTGTCGCGATCACGATGGTACCGTTTTGGGACGTGAATGGTCGTCGAGTTGACCGGCGCAGCTTTGGCGGTGGAGGGTTTGGTGTTGACGACAACGAGTTCGGTGGCGCCCGAACGCACGAAGGGGTCCCTGAGGTAGCTCCGGTGATGGTGATGACGATGGCGCAGTCCACTACGGCTCGGCGACGTTGTCGGCGGCGAAATCACCGGAAACAGCAACGGCGGCGGAAAACCTAGAACTCGGATTACGACGGCGCTATAGCTCAGGAGGGGGCGAGAGTTGGGGAGATGAGATGAGGGCGAAGATGCGATCCCGGAGGTGCCTTTTATAGGGGCTAGGGGGCTTTGAGGCGGCGTGGAGGTGGTGGAGATCGTGCGGCGGCGCTTGCGGCGTCGTGGGAGAAAATGACGCGGAGAAGAGGGGAGACGTGGGGGAAAAAGTGGCGGAGGTGGATGTGATCTCGTGCGCACGTCGCGGGGAAGTCGGGGGCGTGCGAGGAGACCGTTAGCGAAGCTCGGGTGCGCGCGGGAATGGCGGGCGGCTGTTGCGGCGCGAGGAAGAAGAAGGCGAGAAGACGATGGTCGCGGTCGTCCGATTTTCAACGCATCGATCGAGATTAGATCCGCGGCGTAAGTGAATCTCGTGGCGTTTGTTGATTAAGATCGCACGGCCGGGATTTGACCGAGCCGGCGGTAAGTGAAAATTTGGCGCCGTTGGATTAAGATCGCACGGCTCACATCGCTTATAACATTCGGACCGCGCGGTGATTGTATAAGATCCCGACCGTCGGTGCACGATCGAGCGGTGGAGATCGGAAGGTGCGTGTGTGCGTTGCGTGCGTTGGATTAAGATCCAACGGCGGATGAGGAGTTGAGAGAGAGGTGCGATGGTGGCTGTATGCGCACATGGGTGAGTTTGGGCTGAGCCTTTGGGTTTCGCCCAAACATGTTTAGAGATTTTCTTTGCTTTTCTATTTGTTTTAATTTCGATAAATCATAATAGCTTTAAAAATAGCAAAATACTTCCAAAAATTATGGAAAAATTCACAGAAATTCCCACACTCATTCTGGACTTAATAAAATTATTTCCAACTATTTGTTGGCTTTTAATTTTGCAAGTAAATTTGTTTTAGCTTTAAAATATTTATAAAAAGCTTTTGAAAATTCAGGAAAAACCACAAACATAAATAAACTTTTAAATTTTTACTGAAAGTGAAATTTGGGTTGTTACAAAACTCAACAGGATTTTGTAACCCATCAAACTTCTCTATGATCACTGGTCGGAACCGTGGTGACCAGCGAACTTCTCGAAGGTTAGGCGAAAACACCCGACATCCAGTAATAATATCGTAACACCTTCTTTGCGGGAAAGAAGGGTTGATGTCACCAGGAGATCGTACTCGACGATACCCAGTGGTAAGTGGACCTGACCTATCATAGATCTCAGCCCTACGAGGGTAATACTGAAGGGATACGGGTAAGCTATGCTAGCAGCAAATCAAAAATTCTACCACGTAAACCAGGAAACCAAGCAAGTAGATGATCACATATCGTTACCACTAGACGCGTAGTGCAGCAAAAGGAGAGTTGGAGTAGCCTGATCCAATGAAGAGCGCGTCGATGAAGTGGTCGTAGTCGATCGTCTCCTCCAGCAACCTCCAATGTTCCTTGTGAAGATCGCGGATCGTCCTCAAGTGCAACAGCAGTAGCGCCTCTACAGTATCCACACATCTAGGGAAGGAACAACCGTGCACCGGTGTGCTAGTACCAAGTCGCACGGCAAGACTCTTAGGAAGATGGCGGCTAGGGTTTCGGTGGAACAACTCACGTGTCTCGCATCTCTCCCAATAGCCTCAAGCATCTCCTTATATAGTGCCTATGACGGATCCTATCTGAACACGTTTTACAAATCGTATTTGTACTGGTTTGTTTCAACCCGTTAAGTGTGTGACATGTTAGGTTTATGCGTAATCGGTTGTGACTCCCCTTTTCGACCACGAGTCGTTAGCAGTTCCTAGCAGGACATAACGATTCCCGAATACACACAAAATATATCGAACGAACCTTAATGCAATATGATCTACGACTAGTTCGTATTTGGTCACAACCAGTTCATAACACCTTACGACCAGGTTTCGACTACTCTGTGATTACGTTCGACCAGTCTACGACCAGCTCGTATCTTCATACGACCAGTCTGTAACTGTTTGAACTAAGCGACCTACTAGTGTATTCTCGCTTTGCCTCACGATATCTGGTTGAACTCCAGGTGAGATATTATGTCATCCATGGTCTGTTCAATACTTTCTCGATTGAGTGTCGGATAACCTTATGTGGTCAAACTCTTCGACCACTAATGGCATAACCATGCACTTTCTTTATCCGACCACTTCGAGGGGCCTAGAGATATCTCTCCTGTTATGTTAGGAGGGGAAAATTCCATATCCGACCAGTCACATCCCTCTGCATGTTTCATAGCATACTCGAAAGCTACCTTTATAACTATCTAGTTACGAGTAGCGTTTGGCAACCCCTAAGAGTACTATTACACATGTAGGGAACCATGCTGATCTCAGGTCTAAGGATTATACATCATCATTGCTTGAGACCAACTAATGATACATATAATCATAACAATCTCAATAGTGTCTCAAGGTGGGTCTATCCAACCCCATGTTATCTAACATGCGTTCACATTATTGATTCGATATCCCCATATCTATGACCGGTGAAACATGGTCATCAATCAATACATGTGCTGGTCGTAGAGTCACTGGTGTTCCGACTAGTGACATCCGACCAGGGATACTTTTAGAATGACATCATATAAGTTAAAGAGTTTCGCCAACAAGTCACATACTCGTTGATCTATATAACTAATGATTCATTTAAGGAACATAATAACATTTATTCAATAACTTATAAATATAGACGTGGTATAATCATGTTTATGTTTGTCTCTAGGGCATATCACCAACATATACTCCTCGTACTCCATTTGTTGTTGCAGATTTCTCGGAAGAAGTGGTGAACAGCCACTTCCCTTAGGAGTTTGTTGATCACTAGTTGTTCGAGGGACTCTTCTCCAACTAGAGTCGTGGTTAGAAGACTGACCAGACCTGTTGTCTTGTCGTTCTCCATGAGGAGAGTTATCTGAATGACTAGTGTTCGATGAAGTTGTCCCGGTACGACTACTAGAATGGTGTCGTTGAGTCCGCTCAAGCCTGGCCATCGTGTCCTGAAGTCTTCATGCAATCTCTTGAGCAAAGAGGTCGTAGCCTGGCGCTTGTCCAATCTCTTGAGTAGGGTTTTCGATTAGGTCATTGATTCGTTGAAGTTCTTGAGCTTCCTCTGACCGGTATTGGATGCGCCCAGGTAAAGTCCTCTGGGTAGCAATTCTTCTTCTCCGAATGGTTTCAGGATCATTAACATCCGAGTCAGCAGGAGCATACCTCAGTGGAGAGCGATCATTTCTAGGATTTTAGCTACGCTCACAAAGGTGGAGATCTTGTTCATCACTAGAGGCGTTCTCGCCATCACCACGAGAGCCCGAAGTGAGTGTACGATGGGAAGCATCCCTAGCCCTACCTCTTGGAGAGAGATTGGGATCTAAGGGGAGGAGGACAAAGACATCCTGGATGCTATTATCTCCATTTGCATCTGAGTCCTCCTGACTGGAGGAGTAGTCGAAAGATAATGCCTCGCGACTTGGAGCAATCCCCTCCAGAAAGGGGATTTCGGGTTATAATCGTCTCCAACTGAAGGTGAACCCTACGGGGGGTGTGATCGAATCCGCAGGTGAAATGGGCTCGATAATACACCTCGTGGGGGTAACCGAAGGGTAACGGTTATCAGGTGTTGGTTGAGTCCTATAATCATAGATTCCAGGACTTGTTATGCTAGATCGGACGGTCTCAAACAGACTTGAATATTTGGAGGGGGAACCCTCGCTGTGGCGCAATCCTGACCCTGGTCGGATGGATCCTTGCTCTTTGAGGAGTCTAGTTCCTCATCTAGGTATTGTTGTGGGGGAGAAAGATCCCTCATCAACCTTGTCTGCGGCATGGTGTCTGGGTCTGGTGAAAGATCCCTGGAAACGGCCTTGCCATCGGACGAAATGATGCTCTGCCCGTACTCGTAGCAGGCATCCATGTCCAGTTCTGCGTAGTCTGCCAAATCGAACCAATTCTCCTCATTCCACTCTCCTGCCATGAAAGCATCAGAGTTGAAAAAAAGATAATTTGTCGAAAAGGAAAAAAATCGAAAGATCCCCACAGACAGCTCCAACTGTCGATGGTTTAGTATTGATCTTACGAATGAATACTAGGGACTTTCATTAAGTTAGACCACATAGAAAAAGGCATAGTAATTTTATACAGGTTCGAGCCTTCTCCTGAGAGAATAATAACTCTACTCCTGTGTTGTTGTATTGACTATACTTTACAATAGGAAAGAAATCACTAGAACTAGGACTTAATGACTATGTATGTTGATCGTGTCTCTGTTGTTGTTACTTTGCTTGAATCGCCCTCTGTCCACCGGTTTTACTCCCTATATAGCGTGTGAAGGGGTGGTAGTTGTCCCGTATCAAGAGGCGTCTCACCGTTTGATGAAATGCGCGAGCACGTTCTGTGACAGTTATTGTCAGAGACTAACGTTCCCACGTCGTCTTGCAGTTATGTCAAAGACAGAGGCTTAATACATGCAGTTATCCCAGAGAATAACAGCACATATTAACTACGTTGTATATTAAACACAGCGCATAAATGTCTCTAGTCGATTGGGCCAAAATGTCTGTATGATCATGAAATGATCGTAGTAAAGCTTACGATCATGAGGGGATCGTAGTAAATCTTACAACCACTAAGTGGTCGTAGAAGCACTTACGACCATATAGGGTGATCGTAAAATGGTTTACGACCATTCAGCTAAGCTTCTCCTTATTAATGATAAGTGGTTACAAATAACATGAAGATGTTGTTATCTATAATAACAATTACAGATAGATAATTTAATTAATCGAATATTATTAAATCCTCATCACCCTTAATAATGGAAAGACTGTTTACCACTACACTACTTTTTATCTCCCAAAATTCACCACAAACAACTTAGAAAAAGAGCGAAGAAAAGTATATGGAAGAGAAGGAAAAAGAAAAGTTGGCAGCTTCTTCCCCTCACCACCACTCCCCGTATTTCCAGTCCTCGTCAATCTTCTCTCTCGCTCTCCTTATTGTTCATCAGCCCATATCACCAATCCACCCATATCAAGATCTCCATATCCCTCTCTCTACAGCTTCCACACCAAACCCTATCTATCCATCCGTCCATTGCACCTCTTGTTCTTCTTCCTCCCCCCCTAACCTCCATCGAGACTTCCATATCGATCCATGGCGTCCACCACCAGCGACAGCCTCCCTTCCTCTCCCTCCCTCCCCGCCATCGCCGCCCTCGACGCCGCCGCCGACCAAGAATTCTCTTCCCACCACCACCACCACAGCCTCTTCCTCCCCTCCTCCTCCTCCGCCGCCAGCTTATATCTCGACTCCTCCTTCCATGGCCTCCTCCCCGCATCCTCCTCCACCCCATGTCCCCCTCCCATCAGGCGGCGCCGCTCCCTCCCCCGCTGGCTCCGTCCAAACCGCCCAAGAAGCGCCCGAGAGCCTCCCGCTGGCCGCCCACCACCGTACTCACCACCGACACCTCCAACTTCCGCGCCATGGTGCAGGAGTTCACCGGCTTCCCGGCGTCACCCTTCGCCGCCGCTCCTCCCCCCACCGACCGCCCGCACCTCCTCGGCGGCGCCTCCGCCATCGGCCCGCCCTTCTTGCTGCGCCCATCTCCCCTCAAGTACCCGCAGAACCCTGTACTGCTACCCCCCACTTGTACCACTACCACCACCACCCTAGCCAATACCACCACTACTAGCAGCAATAATATTACCAGTACTAGCTCCCTAGTGGACGCGCTTGCGCTGTTCGCGAAGAGCAACGTGATGCCAAGCACTGCTGCTGCTGCGGCGGCCGGTGGATCGAGTGCTGATCACTACGGCCACGGCATGGGAGGGTTCAACCCAATTGATGATTTCGAGGCAGCGGCGGCGGCGGAAGTTGAGAAGGCCAACACCGCCGGCTATGGCTTCTTCTCTTCCTTGGGCGGCGCCGGGGATAAGTATGACCGGCACTAGCTAGCACGTACGCACGTAACGTATCTCTCTCGATCTGCGCGTGAGTGCGTGCGGTTTGTGTGGAGAGATGGAGGAGAAGCTAAGTGTGGCTACCTTCTGCTACTTGGCCACTACTACACACTGTTGGCATCTGGCAAGCTACTTGATTGGCAATTGTGAGTTCTTGTTGGTTTTGGTATGATGCATGTACAAAAATTTGGGCCTTTTTGACCTTTTGGGTTCTTTCTTTCTCATGTTGAATTCTTGGTGCAAATGGAAGGAATGCATGCATTGCCCTGGTCGATGATGATTTCGTAGAATATGTATACATGTAAAGGCGGGTGTGTCCATTTTGTTCGCGGTTTCCATCGCTAGCTAGCTAGCCAGCAAGTGTCCTTGTCGAGATGAGACGAATGATCCAACTCCTCTTGTTTTCCCTTCCCTTTCGGTTTTGGATCTATATATGCCGCACTGTGTGAAAGATATGGTTGCTTTAAAAAATTTTGTGTCTTTGCTATTTGGATCTCAAGGTTGGCTCAACTCATGTATAAACTGTTGGTGCAAGTGAGATCGATGCTTATGAGTTGTTTCTCTTCTTAATTTGGTAAACATGATACTTGTGGATCAATATGAATGCATGCTTGATCTTACCTCTGTTTAATTGCAATTTTTAGTCTTGTGTGCTGTGTATCTTTAATTTTAGAAATGCAATGCCCTTAATATTGATGGAGGAGTTCCTTTTTAGAAAAATATTGATGGAGGAGTTCACAACTAATATCGACAAGTGAACAACATATATATGTAGAGAACCAAACCTTGCTTGGGTGGCTAGTGGACGTGGTTGTACCCTAGTCCACCAGGGTTTAAACCCAGGTTTTGCCCTGCGTGTCTCATTTAGGAGGATTTTCTTTAAGTGGGAGGCGACGTGCCCGTCGCAAACGAGACGTCAGTGGTGACTTCATCATTTCTTCATCAAGCTCCGCTCGTTCAGTCTTCCGTAGGCGTCGTGTGTGTGAGTACGTGAGTGTGGTGGTGTGTGTGTGGACGTCTATGTATTATATCGGATGATTCGTAAAAATATATATATATATATATATGTAAATATTTTTTTACAAACATATATTTGTCTTGTTCTTATCCAATGGGACACATGATTGATTAGTATGCAGAGCCAATTATTAAACCATTAAAACCAAGCACATTTCGAAGTTGGATTTTCTTGATAATTAAGTTGACAAATATACTTCCGCTAGCTTTTATAGATTCAGTTTCTTTGATCCTAGATCAAGTGTAAAGGTATCACAGTTTATCAACGCAAGTTGTTCCATGCATGCATCCAATACTATGATTAATATTTTTCTCAGCCTTGATGATTTTTTTTCTAATTATTTAGCACTTATATATTTCATGGATAATTACAAGCTAATTAATAGTATTTCGCACGAATTCCATTTGTACCATATAATTCCTGACTGTTTTGCATTAATTACACCTTGAAGCTGTTTTGTTACTTCAATAGTACACAAATCAACATTCATTTGTGAGATGTTAGGAGTAGCTACTACTAGCTAGCTCTAGCTATCCATTCTTCTTTTTCTTTGGCACTGGCTTGAACCATTATGTCTTAACCATTGATGCAATCCAACCAATAATTATTGCTCAATCTCTATGAGTGTACTCCAGACTCCGGATCAACTTTACAAATTCCCTTCGAAAGGCAAGTAGAATAGTAGATCACGATTAAAAATTCTCTCTGAAAGTATTAGTAGTACTTAAAGCACATTTACCCAAGAAAGTATTGTGATGGTAGACAGATATTTAATGATAATCGTTTTACTTTGTACATGAAAGATCTTAAATTTTGACATACTGTTTGCCCATTGAAATATTTGCTACTGCGTACTTGTTCCATCACGTGTGCATACGTAAGATTATTTAAGAGTTGGTGTGACACGTACATAGTACTAGCCTTTTCTTTTTTTCTCTTTCTTTTTTATCACATATACGTACATGATACTCCTAGGTAGAAATCAAAAGGTCTATGTAAGACGAAGGTATCAAAATGATTCTCTCTCTTTTTTATATTAGAGAGTCTGGTATAAAAATTAATTTTGATATACATATATATTTTGAACTTTCTACACAACATATCTTTAGTTTCGTATATAGTTTATAAAGCTGATCGGATCATATATCGTACTACTTCACTGCGTGCGTTGCAACGAGCCAAATGGATGAAATGATATATCTTTGTACTCTGAAATGATGAAACTGTTGTCTTCTTCAGAACAATTGGAGAGCACAAGGGCCAATTGCAAGCGGATGATTTGCCCACATTTTTCACATAGAAAAATTAATACATATGTATGAACAATTCATGCATGCATGTCTGATAAAAATGAATATTAGTGCACGGTCAAATTGGTGTTATAAAAGCATATTCTTACACAAGCATGCAAGTTCCAAAGTTAAATTGACATGATTTCTTAGCTTCGCTTGAAACATTTGCTTAACTGTCATTTCAACTTGCATCCAATATTGACTTAATTTAGAATAGACTGGAGTACACCGGCCGGGCAGTAACTCGGCGTTTAAGACCTGTAGGGAGGTTATATTTTGATCCTTGACATGGTGTAATATTGGTTTTGAATGCGTCTAAAATAATATTGGTTTATATGGTTTTGAAAAAGAGCTAACTTGTCTTACTCAAATTTCTAAATAAAAACAGCTACAAAGAGGCCATCCATATTGATATCACTAGAGCAATAAGGCAAACTTCGCCAATAAATTAACTTAGAGATAAATCATACATCCCTATGAACAGAGTATAACCATAGAAATGTGACTAATGAGGCATGGTTTTAGCTTTTCGACAGCATTTCTTCGTTACCCTGTCATTTTCTTATAACATATCCTAATCCATGGTTATGAGCAAGCTAATATCTTGTGCTGTACATTTACCTCTCTTTGCTTAGCTCTAATCAGCTAGCTTCTCCTGAGTTATCACACACGCATATATTGTCATGGAACTGTAAGTCTGGAAAGTTGTCATCTATACCAAAGATATGGATGATTCATCTAGCATTGTTTGCCATACACAATTGTCTGCTATGGTCTTCCCTACCCTGATCTACTCAAAGTGAAAAGGGATCCCCGAGGCCCGAAATATTGGTGGAGTTTTGACGTACTGATGACACTTAATTAAATAGTTGAATTTCACCCACCACAGAAGGATCGATGTTACAAGGATTTTCACACCAAACCAGATTAAACATATAAAAAATTAAGCTGCAACAACATATATCATGCTATATATGATAAAAGAAGAATTTTTCAAGTACACATATGCCATGCATCCTGAAGGGGGAAGGAACTGTACATGAGAACTGTTATTATTAACAAAAGTTGCTAGCCAGGGGTGGACCCAACTGTGGGTCAGCGAAACTAGAGCCCACTCTATCGTTGGCCGGATAGTGGATACCCCCTCGAGCACCTGCATCTATCTACAGATAAAATGGGTCATCAAATCTGAAGGTAGAAGAAGGCTAGTCCAATAATCACCTCTTCTATTTTAGTCCTGAGTCCACTACTTTGCTAGCAACTCCAAGTCTACAGCTATAGACACAAACTAGCCTTCAAAGCAATTACTGGTAGGATGATCAATGTATGAAACTATATTTGTATGATCATGCATGCAAGACATCCTCCTCGCCTCACTTAAAACCCTAGCTAATTAATAAACTTCCAAGTTCCGGTACTATCCCTGAGAGATACAGTGATCAATGTAGAAGTTTAACACGAACCCTAATGTCAGAGAGAGAGAGAACGTAGTGGCGCCCATGGTTCACACTTTGGTAAGGTTGCAGATCCAACAACCAGAGAGATGCATGTCAGGCAGGACAACATCATCGATCGGCAAGCAGTACACCTAAAAACCCTTTAGAAAGGCAGGTACCTTTTCCACAAGGGTTACACCAACTCAGACTCTCTCTCTCTCTCTTCCAGTGGAGGAACAAAATCAAATCGATTGCAAAGAGCAAAGAGTCCACACCACCCCTCTCTCTCTCTACCTGTGTTTGTGTGATGATGGCCTACTCCTGAAGAGCCCTGAATCCCCCACCACACTAGGCTACTGTCAACATCTTTTTTGAGAGGTACAAACACACAGCTGTACATGTCCCTTATTACACATGCTAGAAATTTTGTGCAGACACCTCACACAGCTTTCTTATTACAGTTTTTATTGCATAAAAATATTTAGATACTACCTTCCCAATGCATGGTATCCTAAAGTGTTGTATCTTAAACCTTTGATATAGGGTCTTTACTAGTATTTCTACCTAGGATACTGTGTATGAGTGGTATCTAAATAAGATACTAGTCTGCTCTCTCTCATCCTTAATTGCAGTACCACATCAGACTTTTGCTTATATGACAACCTTAAAATACTTGCTAAGGTGAAGTATTGAGAGCGGCCTAACGTATGTACCCTAAATAGCGCAGAACGAGGTTCGATCGGCGGGTGGACAGGATGTTCCACGGCATCCCTTGTCAACTGTGCTACGATGCGTCCTCACTGCCAGTATCTTTTGCCCCCTCATATCGTATCATATGTGCATCTCCATGGATGGAAATGATGGTGGCCATGCGCCTTGCGTATTTGCGCCACCATCCGCCCATTTGGCACCAACCCTGAATAATTGTACCTCCAACTCCAATCACTGCCGGCCCGCCTGCAAGCTCCATCATCAGTCTTGGGCTTTCGTTATTTGGCCCAACATACCTTGCCAACACCAATATATACTAGTACAAACTTACCATGCAAACTAATCACTGGATAAAAAATTAGGTCCCCGCTTAAAATAATAATAATTGGATCCCAGAGGCCGGCCGGCCCGTGGAATGGGTAGGGTTAACGTACTCCTGGTGGTGAAATCTAGGCTAATAAATAATTTGAAGCTCTTGGAAGACAGTTTTGAATCCGCTTTGTCTGCGAACAAGGAAGCTAAAATTAAACAATGCAACCATGAATATCACGGAGAGTCCTATGCTAGCTAGCTCACGATGAACTCCGACAGGAAGCGGGTTTTAAAGAGTATATCTCCTAGTTGTTATCTCTTGCATGTATCATGGATTCCATGGATTCTAGAGTTAGTTATTGTGCCATGTTCGGAGTATTCCTTGTAATCTATCTCTCCCACTGCTTACAGATAAAGCAAGGAGTTGATTCTCATGTAATTACTATTCACTTAATATAAAAGGAGACACTAGTCTACCGGTTGGGTGCACAAGAGCAACTTTAGATTATCTCTTAACTCTGTTTTTACATGGTATGAAAGCCTCCTCTTCTACCACGTCAATCTCATCATGTCGTCTTCATTCTCTACCTCATTGGCTTCCGTCACGTCGACCACGTCGTTGGCAATCTCTTCTTCAGCAAGATTGCTCCCATCGCCAAGCTTTGGCCATCTGGTCAACATCCAATTGGGTCGAGAGAACTTCTTTTCTGGAAGGCTCAAATCTTACCGTGTCTTCATGGACAGCAGCTCCTAGGGTTCGTTGATGGAACGAATGCCTATCCACCAGTATTGATCATATAGTCTCGCAAAGGAGGAGCTCAGCAAGTTCCCAATCCGGCATTTCAAGCATGGATTCAGCAAGAGCAGCTTGTTCTCAGCTCACTTCTGTCGACGCTCTTGCTAGAAGTACTCACGCAGGTCATATTTATGTCATCTGTAGCAGAGGTCTGGAGGGCTTTAGAAAGCATGTTCACGTCTCAATCTAGAGCTAGAATCATGCAAGTTGGCATGCAGTTGGCGGGCATACACAAGAACAATCTCACATGTGCCGAGTACTTTAGCAAGATGAAGGCACTAGGAGATATCATGGCATCTGCTAGCGCACCTCTTCAAGACGACGAACAAATTTCTTGTATTCTTGCAGGATTAGATGCTGAATATAATCCTCTAGTAGCATCGATCATGACTAGGGTAGATTCCATCTCCCTTAATGATCTATATGCACACCTCTTGAGCTTCGAGATGTGACTTGAGTTTCAAAATTTCAAAACTCGGGATTACCGTTTGGAGATTTCTCGACAAACATAGTGTCCAAGAACAACCATGGTGGCTGTGGTCGTGGACGTGGTCGAGGCGGTTGTGATGGCAGTCAAGGAAATCAAAGTGGTGATACTAGTGGACAAAACAACAACAACAACCACAACACCAACAACAGCAGGCCGATTTGTCAAGTTTGTGGCAAAGTCCACCGCTTCAAATATTCCTATCAAGCCAATGAACCTCGAATAGCTGCTGCTACCTCCATGAACAACTGCAACATCAACACCGACTGGTACAAAGATTCCAGTGCCACAGACCATATCACTGTTGGAACAGCTCAAGATGATTCAACCGATCGGAGAAAAAACGTCACGTTCGTGCAGAAGCTCACGGCAAAAAAGACTCTCGGCTGGTAATCATGAACCTCGGCGAAGCACACGTATATGTAGACAACTCACGTTTCTTACTTCTTTTCTATTAAACTCACAACTCCATATTACAATGCAGCCGGCCTTGGCTTTTTATACTCACGCACACTTAGATATGGACTCCTACTCGGATTCCATTGTTGGAACAGACTTGGAAACGGACTCTCCTCTCTAAAACTGAAACGGACTTAACTTCCTAAACAAAGATTATCTAACAATCACTCCCTAATCTTTGTATACTTACTTATATTTCGTGTGCTGCCAGTTGGACACAACTTCAACATGGCTCCCACACACTTGGCCGAAGACGGTGGCACAACTCAAACACGTCTTGGGCTCCAAGTTGGACACAACTTCAACTTGGCTCATACTTATTTGTCCGAAGACGATGGCACAACTCAAACACGTCTTGGACTCTTACTCATTGAGGCAGTCGGTCTCATCTACGACTTGCACCCCAACTCGTATTCAACTCAGGACAGTCGGTCTCAACTACGACTTGCCCAACTCAGACTCGGACTTCAAGTTGGTCACGACTTCAACTTGAATAACACATGGACTCAACTCAGGACGGCGAACACAACTCTTCAACGTCCCGAACCCAACTCAACCTCAAAGCAACGCCGGTTCATCTTCAGCATCAGCCGCAATTAAATGCGCCTCCGCTCTCTCCTTCCTGGGATTACGACATTCAGAAGCGAAGTGCCCGTAGTCCTGACAATTGTAGCAGCGAATCTTCGCCTTGTCAACCTTGTGATTCTTCATGCCAGAGTAGTTGGCGCCCTTTTTATTGGACCTGGATTCCCACTCGGAACGGGTGAGTAGTAGATGCTCACCTTCCTCGTCGAGTCGCCGTCCCTTTGTGCGTTCCTCGTACGCCTTCAGTCGTCCAACCACCTCCATAACCGTCATCGTCTTCATATCAGCAAATTGCTCAATGGTGGAGACGATCGGCAAGAATTTATCGGGGACGGCACGAAGAAACTTCTTCACGACGGTACGCTCCTCCATCTTTTCTCCGAGAACACGAATCTCGTTGACGATAGTGGCCAGCTTCATGGCGAAGTCCTTGATGGACTCCGTCTCTTTCATACGCATCACATCGAACTCACTCATAAGGGTCTGTGCTCGTGCCTCTTTGACACGGTCGGCGCGACGACGCATCTCCTTCAGGTGTCCCACGCCTCCTTGGTCGTCTCATGTTCGCCAAGACCATCATCATGGCCTCGGGCACGGCTTGGAATATAGCGGCGAGAGCCATCCGGTCCTTACGCTCATCGACCGGTTCTTTGCTTTCCACCGCTGCCCACACCCTTGTGCGCGCATGAACACCTTCATCTTCACCGCCCAAGAGCCATAGTTGGTCTCGGTGAGCATTGGGTATTGGAGGGTTACCGAACTCTCCTTCGCCAACGCCTTGATGCCGCGTGTCCGAGGTGTCGCCATCGCCACGACTTTGCGAGGACGGCATCCGCTTCGACATGATTATACCTCGCTCGATACCAATTGTTGGAACAGCTCAAGATGATTCAACCGATCGGAGAAAAACGTCACGTTCGTGCAGAAGCTCACGGCAAAAAAGACTCTCGGCTGGTAATCATGAACCTCGGCGAAGCACACGTATATGTAGACAACTCACGTTTCTTACTTCTTTTCTATTAAACTCACAACTCCATATTACAATGCAAAGGCCTTGGCTTTTTATACTCACGCACACTTAGATATGGACTCCTACTCGGATTCCATTGTTGGAACAGACTTGGAAACGGACTCTCCTCTCTAAAACTGAAACGGACTTAACTTCCTAAACAAAGATTATCTAACAATCACTAGCTATCTTGAGAGGCTTACTGTGCGTCAGAAGTATCATGGCAAAGATCATGTGCAAATAGCCAATGGTGCAGGTATGTTTATTAATCATGTTGGGCACTCCAAAATTAATGCTTTTAGTTGAGATTTGCCTTTTAGTTGAGATTTGCATCTTAAGAACGCCCTTCATGTTCCTAATACATCTAAACACCTTCTTTCCGTTCATAGTGTTAGTCGCTGGATTCTTGCTCTTGGTGATAGCAAGATCTTTACTCTCATCGAGAGGATGACACTTGGAGATGGGGCAAATTTTCTAGGTTTATTTCTCACACAATGCCATACCCATCTGAGGGGTTGGGGATACATATTTATAGGTTGCTAATCAGCCAAACATATGCCAAGATGCTAGTCTGAGATGCTGTCCTAGATGCTGTCCTCTAAGATGCTAAGATGCTAGTCTAAGATGCTGTCCTAAAGCTAGTCCAAGATGCTGTCCTAGATGCTGTCCTCTAAGATGCTAAGATGCTAGTCTAAGATGATGTCCTAAAGCTAGTCTAAGATGCTGTCCTAGATGGGGCAGCAAAGACCACCATGCATCAGGGTCACAAGAACCATGTGCCCACCCCACAAAGACCACAGTACAGAGACTTATTCATCATTCTCCCCCTAAGTCTTGTGCGTCATCTTGTGGGAAAGTTGAACCATCCCGATCCTGGAGCAGAGCTCGAGGAATTTGACCCTCCCAAGAGGCTTGGTGAGCAGGTCCGCAAGCTGATCCGTGGTGTTGATGTAGCTCGCCTTGATGTCGCCTTCATCCAAACGACCTCGGATGAAGTGGTACTTCACCCGGATGTGCTTGCTCCGCTCATGAAAACGGGTTCTTTGCCGAGCAGAGCGACTTGCTGTCCACCCTGAGCTCCACCGCTTCAGTGTCTCTGCCGAGGAGATCACCAAGCAATCGAGCGAGCCAGAACGCCTGAGTCGAAGCGGTGGAAGCCGCTATGTACTCGGCCTCACACCGACAGGCCACCACCGCCGCTTGATCGATCGCCACCTAACGAGGCACTTGCCGAGGAAGAAGAGAATCCCGCTTGTGCTCTTGCTGGTGTCGATGTCGCCTGCGTGGTCGATGTCGCTGTATCCGATGAAGTGCGCCGCGCCGGGACACCTCGGGTAGTGCAAGCCGTAGTCGGAGGTGCCCGCAACGTAGCGGAGGATCCTCTTCACGGCCTGTTGATGCTCCGTCGTCGGTCGCTGCATGAACCGACTGACGTAGCCGACGGCGAACGCCAAATCTGGACGCGTGTGGACGAGGTAGCGAAGGCTGCCCACGATGCGCCGGTACTGCGTCGCGTCCACCTCCTCCGCCGTGCTGTCGCGGCTCAGCTTCAGCCTTTCCTCCATAGGAGTGTGGGTTGGGTTGCAGTCGGTGAGCCCGCCCAGCTCGACGGTGCGCTTGGCGTAGGCGGTCTGGCGAAGGGAGATACCGGAGCTGTCCTGGTGGACCTCGATCCCCAGATAGAAGGAGAGAAGCCCCAAGTCGCTCATCTGGAAGGCGGTCTTCATCTCCACCTTGAACACCTTGACCTCGGCCTCCTTGGAGCCGGTGATCACCAAGTCGTCGACGTAGACGCCCACCAGCAGGGCGTTGCCGCCCTTGCCCCGCCGGTAGACCGCAGCCTCGTGTGCGCTCTGCTGGAACCCCATTTGCTTGAGGGTGGAGTCCAGCTTAGCATTCCAGGCTCGTGGTGTCTGCCGCAAGCCGTAGAGGGCCTTGCGCAGGCGGAGAACCTTGCCCTCCTTGCCGGGGATGACGAATCCCGGCGGCTGACGGACGTAGACCTCCTCCTTCAAGTCGCCGTTGAGGAAGGTGGACTTGACGTCCATGTAATGGACGCGCCAACCCTCCTGGGCTGCAAGTGCGAGGAGAAGACGAACGGACTCCATGCGCGCGACGGGTGCGAAGGCGTCGTCGAAGTCGACCCCCTCCTGCTGCACGAAGCCTCGTGCCACCAAGCGAGCCTTGTGCTTGACGATGGCGCCGGCTTCATCCCGCTTCAGTTTGAACACCCACTTAAGGGTGATCGCGCGGTGACCGGCAGGAAGATCCGCCAGCTCCCACGTCCGGTTCCGCTCGACGGCATCCATCTCCTGCTTCATCGCAACACGCCACGCCGCGTCTCCTCCGCCTCGGCGAAGGATCGGGCTCGCCGCCGCCGCACGCCAAGTGCGCTCCACTCGGTCGCGGCCGCGCCGATCCAGTGGACGGCGGCTCGCCGAGGATGTTGTCCATGGTACGATAGCGCGAGGCTCGTCGCCGTGGTAGGTGTCGACGCGTCCTCGCCGTGGGACAGCGAGTAGCGAACTCCACCGTCGCGCCGCTCGTTGTGGATCGGCCGTTGGGGCCGATCCGGTGGTGTGGCGCCGGTGCGAGAGAGTGGTGAGCCGGCGCGGAGAGCGTGGAGTGGCCGGTGGTGAAGAGTGGGGCGTAACCTGTGCCGAAGGTGGTGGAGCACTCGCCGGAGCCGGTGGCGAGCTAGGTGTCGAGGTGGACGAGCTCGGTGAAGACGAGCTGCTAGCTCCCCCGGCTCTCTCGAAGTGGACGTAGTCGACAACAAAGTCCCCGAGTCGGTCGAATCGCCGCCCACCGCCTTGTCCCACGTCCAGCCTCGCCCTTCGTCAAACACAACGTCACGCGAGATGCGGACGCGCTGTGTAACAAGGTCGAGGATTCAGTAGGCCTTCGAGCCCTCCGCGAATCGGCGAACACTCCGAGTGCTCTCGCCGCCGAGCTTGCCGATGTGGCCAAGCTCCTTGGCGAACGCGAGGGAGCCAAGACTCGCAAGTGGAGATCGCCGCTTGCGCCATGCCAAGCCTCGCACGCGCCCCGCCGCCGAGCGCCTTGGTAGGCGGCGGTTGAGGATGTAGACGGCCGTCACCACCGCTCTCCCGTAAGACACCGGCAGCCCTCGCTGAGGAGGGCCCGAGCCATCCCCACAACCGTCTGATTGCGCCGCTCGACGACGCCGTTCTGCTGCGGGCTGTACGGCGCGGAGTAGTGGCACTAAATGCCCTCATCAACGCAGTACGACGCGAATTCAGCCGTCATGAATTCGCCGCCGTTGTCTGCGCAGCACGCGCAGCTTGCGGCCGCACTCGCCTCCGCAGCAGCCTGCGTGCGCCTGATGGCGTCCGCAGCCTCTCCCTTGCTGCCGAGGACCATCACCCACATGTAGCGGGAGAGGTCGTCGACGAGCAGTAGGAAGTGGCGTCGTCCTCCCGGTGTGGCCGGTGTCACCGGGCCACACAAGTCCCCGTGCACGAGCTCGAGCCTATCCTTGGCTCGGAAACTCGCCCGCTGGGGAAAGGGGAGTCACCTCTGCTTCGTCAACACGCAGACGTCGCAGAACTGCTCCACATGGTCAAGGCATGGCAGGCCTCGCACCATCTCCGTGGCACCGAGCCGCCGTGGCCTCGGGCGAAGGTGCCCAAAGCGCTCGTGCCACTGCCACGCCTCGTCGTCCCGACGAGCAGCGAGACAGAGGGGTTGTGCCACCTGCACGTGAAGGATGTAGAGTCGATTTGCGCCTCTGGTTACCTTGGCAAGAAGGCGGCGACGAAGATCCCAAATCCGCAGCACCCCGTGCTCGATCTCGACACGCGAGCCGTTCTCATCCAGCTGTCCCAAGCTGATGATGGAGTTCCGCAGATCGGGGATGTAGTAGACGCCGGTGAGCAGCCTGTGCTCACCAGACGTGGTGGTGAAGATGACGAAGCCGACGCCCTTGATTTCCACGCCGGAGGCGTCCCCAAACTTGACAGAGCCTCGGACGCTAGAGTCAAGCTCGGCGAAGAACTCCCGTCGACCGGTCATGTGATGGGTGGCGCCGGTGTCGAGGCACCACCCGTCAGTCTTGTCGTTGCCGGAACTGTCGCCGAGGAGGGTTTGTGCTTTTGGCTCATCAAAGTGGAGGAGAGCCGCTACGGCCGGTGCCGCTGGAGGTAGTTTGATGCTCGCATGCGCAATGAACAGCGCCGGCTGCTCCTCCTCCTCCGCCTGCGCGACGTGGGCCTGGTCGCGTCGTGGCTGTCGACAATCCTTGGCCCAATGACCAGGCTTGCCGCAGTTGTGGCAAGAGTCGTCTCGTGCCGGCTTTTGCTTGCTAGTGGCGCCGCCCTGGGCGCCTCCACGGTCATCGCCCTTGGCACGTCCTCGCGCCCCTGCCTGGGCGTCTTTGCGCGGCTTGCCGCGCTTGCCACGCTCGCGGTCGCCTGTCATGGAAGAAGGCTCCCCCTTCTTCCTATCACCTTGGCCGGCAGCCCACTGCTCCCGAGTGAGGAGGAGCTTCCCGCCAATGGTGACGGGTCCCGAGAGACGCTGTGGCTCATCGCTGTCAACGACCTTGAGGCGACCCAACGCCTCCTCGATCGTCATCGTGGAGAGGTCCAGCAGAGACTCGATCGAGCGAGCCATCTGCTTGTACTTCTCGGGGACGCAGCGGAAGAGCTTCTCCACAGCTCTCTCCTCGCCGTAGGTGTCATCGCCGAACTGCACCATCTTCTGCAACAGAGTGTTGAGACGGAGAGCAAAGTCATCAACGTCCTCACCTGGCTTGAAGGCCAGGTTCTCCTACTCCTTGCGTAGTGTATGCAGTGTAGACTTGCGAGCGCGGTCGCTGCCGATGCATGCTGCAATGATGGCGTCCCAAGCCTCTTTGGCAGTCCGCTTGTTGGTAAGCGAGAACTGCATCTCGGGCGGGACTGCAGCGATGAGAGCATCTAGCGCCCGTCGATCCTGGTTGTAGTCGACGTCACCGTACCGGACTGCATCCCACATATGCCGCACCTGGAGCTTTACCCTCATCACCGCAGCCCACTCGACGTAGTTGGTCTTGGTGAGGGTAGGCCACCCGCCGCCGGGGCCGACGTCCCTTACGACAGCCTAGTACTCGTGGTGACCACGGTATCGAACCGGAGAGAGAGAGCCGCGTCGCCTGTGAAAGCCGCGCTCTCCGTCGACCCGTACGCCGCCGCCGTGCGTGCCTCCTCCAGAGCACCGGCGCGCGCTCGCGCATGTCGGCTGCCGCCGCGCGCGGGCGGCGCGACGCCATCGCGCGCTTCGCCCTCGCGCGCCTCCCTCTGGGCCGCTCAAGGTCGCGCGGCGCTGCATCGGTAGAGATGGAGCTGCTGTTGCCGCCGCAGTAACCTCGACCTCCTGCCGCGCCGCGACGCATCGACCGCGCCGTCGCCGCTTCCACCTCCGCTCTGCCGCCGCCGGCTCGCCGCCGCTAGCCTTGACGCCCTTTCGCCGCGCGGTTTGCTTGTGCCGCCGCTCGCTCGCGTTCCTCTGCCATAGCGAGTTCGGCTTCCTGCCGCCGCCGCGTGCTCGAGGCGCACCGAAGGCCGAGATCGCCTCGCGGACATGGCGCGCGACCGGGGAACTACTGCGTGGAGAGAGAGCTTCCTCTGATGAGCTGCTGCTCGTCTGAACAGGTGGGGAGGAGTGAGCAGAGGCAACCGAAGCTGCTGCTGGTGGTGGTTGGGGCTGCTATGGGGCTGGAAGCGAGGTTGGAGAAGGAATTGAGCAGGAGATGCTAAGGTTACAGGATAGTATAGCTCTGATACCACTTGTTAGTCGCTGGATTCTTGCTCTTGGTGATAGCAAGATCCTTACTCTCATCGAGAGGATGACACTTGGAGATGGGGCAAATTTTCTAGGTTTATTTCTCACACAATGCCATACCCATCTGAGGGGTTGGGGATATATATTTATAGGCTGCTAATCAGCCAAGCATATGCCAAGATGCTAGTCTGAGATGCTGTTCTAGATGCTGTCCTCTAAGATGCTAAGATGCTAGTCTAAGATGCTGTCCTAAAGCTAGTCCAAGATGTTGTCCTAGATGCTGTCCTCTAAGATGCTAAGATGCTAGTCTAAGATGCTGTTCTAAAGCTAGTCCAAGATGCTGTCCTAGATGGGGCAGCAAAGACCACCATGCATCAGGGTCACAAGAACCATGTGCCCACCCCACAAAGACCACAGTACAGAGACTTATTCATCACATAGTCTTGCGCCTGACAACGATGTATTTCTTGAATTTCATCATGATTGTCTTCTTATTAAGGATCAAGCAACGAAGAAAAACTCTTCTTCGATGAAAGTGTGAGGGTGGTCTCTATCCTCTCCAACCGAACCTTGGTCAACACAGAGAAGTTCTTTTGGTTGTGAAGGTCACATAGGAACAATGGCATGAGAATTTAGGACATCCTTCTTTTTCAGTCATTCAACAAATTCTTAAGTCAAATAATCTTCCTTGTTTAGGTTTGTCTAGCAAAGAGTCGGTTTGTGACGTTTGTCAACAAGGCAAAAGTCATCAGCTACCCTATCATGTTTCTAGTAATGTGTCATCTCGTCCTTTGGAGCTTGTATTTTCTGATGTATGGGGCCCTGCCCCTCTTTATGTTTCAGGATGCAAATAGTATCTAAGTTTCATTGATAATTTTAGCAAGTTTACTTGGATATATCCTTTAAAAAGCAAAGCTAATGTTTTGCGTGTCTTTGTTGAGCCTAAAAAATGTGTTGAACAACTCCTTGATACAAAAAAAAATATTCGTATACAAACTGATTAGGGAGGTGAGTACCAAAAATTACACACTTTGTTTAATCAAGTTGGCATCGTTCATCTTGTTTCTTGTCCTTGTGCTCACCAACAAAACGGTGCAGTGGAACGCAAACACCGTCACATAGTTGACATTGGTTTGTCTCTCTTAGCTCATGCTCATATGCCGGTCAAGTTTTGGGATGATGCTTTCTTAACAACAACTTTTCTTATAAATCATCTCCCTAGCAAAGTTATTAACCTTGTTACTCCTTTGGAATATCTTTTAGGAACTAAGCCATATTACTCCTTTTTAAAACTTTCGATTGTGTGTGTTGGCCTCATCTTCAACCTTACAACAATCGAAAACTTCAATTCTGTTCTAAACAATGTCTTTATTGGCTGTAGTCCCCTTCATAAAGGTTACAAATGTCTTTGTCCAAATACAGGCAGAGTCTATATTTCTAGAGATGTGGTGTTTGATGAGACAATATTTCCTTTCCTTCTTCAGTCATCTTCCACTAATTCTCCTCAATTAGCCGATCTGATGCTTCTCCCTGCCATGTCCTCGCAATATCGTACTAGTTTGGATAATGTGGGTGATCCTACTATGACTAATGAACATATAGTTACTTGTAATATGGATGTTGTTTCTGCTGATGCTGTTCTGCAATTTGATGATGGTGGTGCACAAGTTCTGGACAGCAACAGCAGCGGTGGAGAGCCATTGTCGATTGGTGAGCAGGGTGCTACTACTGGTACTGGGTCAACAGAGGTGTCTGCCACGACAGCGCAAAATCCTACCGCGGTAGCACAAAATCCTGTCGCGGTAACACAAATCTCTGCCACGACAGACCCGTCACAACAGACTGCTGCAGATCCATCTCATCGGCCAAGAACTCGAGCATAGAACAACATATATACTCCAAAGGTGTATAAAGATGGGACAGTACGTTATGCTTTCAGCAGCTCAACTGAACCTGATTCTCTTGATTCAGCCCTTGCAGATCCAAATTGGAAGAGTACAATGGATGAGGAGTATGCAGTCTTAATTATAAAAAAAAATCAAACTTGGTGACATTTACCACCCAAGAGTGGGCAGAATTGTCAGACCCCCGGGGCGTGAAATACCCAAAGACCTTAGGTGTGTACCATACTAGTCTCATAATCAGTAGTTAGTACACACATTCACAACATTTGGCATTCACATCTCTACATTCACTTGTAAAAGTAAAGCAAGAGTACTTAAGTGGTACAGTTATTACATCAGCGGCCGACCGACCAAATATAAACAAGTATTAACAAGGTAAAGTAGCAGCGGAAGAAATAGTAAAAGTAGCAAAACTCCAGCGGCATGCCCATCCAACCCTCTGGCAACCGACAAGAAATAAGGACCTAGATAGACCCATTACCGAACCCTCCAGTTTTAGGTGCGAAGAAAGCGTCGTCTGGTATTGGCTTTTCCTCATACTCTGAACAACAATGTAAGCAAGACTGAATACAATGTGTACTCAGCAAAACTTGTAGTGTATCGCAATTCGTATATAAATGCAAGGCTAATCAAAGGGGAGGCTCTATACTACAAGTTAATTTGCAATATTCATAATTAGTACTTTGTAACAGAATTTGAAAGAGCAATTAAATAAATACAGGACGGTAAATAAGTAATTGAATGAATCAACAATAATAATAACTACATCTCGCAACCCTCCTCGGTTACAAGCAATATTTCATATTCAGCCATAACATGGTAGTTAATTCAAATAAAGCATAAACCATTTCCTCATTTTCCAACAAGTGACGTTTTTATGAAAATCAAGTCTATACCCAGCAATACTACACTTAGCACGCTCATCACCGCAAGCACAGCTATTTAAATAGATTTACACTCTGCAGAGGTGTACAACTTTACCCACATAATACGACTTCTCTAGTTTGTTTGGTACCCGGTGATACCACCGCTCACTACCTTATGTAAGCAGTCTAGAGCTTGTGTCGAAGCCTTTACATCATCTAGTTCTACCCTTGCACTAGCCTAGCGAATGGGTATCCTCACTTCGCCCAGGTTTACACCCATGTCTCAATGAGGCATTCAAGTTGTGTCGGAAGGCTTTAGCCCAACGCCTCGGAGAAGGGAGCCCCTTCAAACATGCCTATCGTTCGGTCATATCTGCACTCTACGGCCTACCTACGTGTAAGGCTAGTTTTCAATGACTTAATTAGCTAAGGCCGTCCTAGCTCAACATATGTGGTTATACGCTTACGCTTAGATCGGATATACCGGTGTTCGATCCTTAATTGACCCGGGTGAGATTCTCCCCTATCTACTAGTGAGACTCCTTTCTCACTCTTCTTAAAATATGGTATAACTCGTCCACGTCCAAAACTAAGTTTTGCATTTTATTTTTATACAAAATAATAGAGGCACACCCCTCTGGACATTTTTTATAAAATTCCCAAAATCATATTTATCATATTATCATTTTATATTTCTTTCTGGGAAAACTATCGTTCTAGTAAGCTTTTGTGCGATGACTCGCACTCAAAACTTCCAAATGACATTATATATTGTCTAACCCATAATCTAATAGCTACAATAGTAAGAGCATCAACATATCAAGGGAATTCATGCATCAAATAGGATTTACAACTAACGACTTCCCAAACATAGCAGTTTAATATCCATCATACACGCATGCAATAATAGCTTTTGCAAAGATAAATACAATAAGTAAAATAGTAGGATCAACATGATCAAAGGGGGTGCTTGCCTAGCTCTTGTTGTAATGAGTAGGAGGTTGGTTGGTTGTCGAAAGTGTCGTTCGAGAAATCAACGTCTATTGCAAAAAGAGCCAAAAACCAAGTAAACAATGAAAATAAATTCTAATAGTAACAAAATTCAAACATTTTTGCATATTCTGGTATATTATGATTTTAGATGAATTTAGAGATAAAAAATCATTTAATTTAGAGTTTGTATGCAAAAGTTATTATGGTTTCAATTTGGAATTCTAGCAAAAAGAAAAAGGGAGATAGAATCTCTCTAACAGGTGGGACCCGCGGCCTTTTCTTTTTCTTTTTGATTTATTTTTCTAACCAAAAAGCTCAGTGTATGACAGGTAGGTCCAAGGGATTTTCTTTTTCTTTTTCATTTATTTTTCTTAAGGAAATACTTACTCACAAGTGGGTCCTACATGTCATTGGCTTGGTTCATATGAATAGTGTGTGGACTAGAGTCCACGCACTCGGTCCACCAGTCCATGGACCAGTGTGTTGTGGACTTAACTGCGCTCGGGCCCGCGCGTCAGTGACTTGGCACGAAACACAGAGCACCTAATGCTCCAGGATTTCTATTCGTGACCCCACGTGTCAGCGAAACTATGCGACAATTAAAGCAAACTAATCATTACGTAGCCCTAATTAGACAGCGATTTGGTTTTAATTGCGCTCTACAGTAGCTGTCTGCTTCGGACAGCAGAGGAGGCTCTCGGGCATGATCTTGCCACGCTTGTCGCCAGCGAACCCGTCCATGGCGGTGCTGATTATTGCTAAAAATGGAACCCTGAGGTCTAGGCGATCCCACCGATACTGGTGGCGAGAGTTCTAGTGAGTTGTGCCGACAGCGGCATACGGTTACCATGCCAACTACAGAAATGTCAACGCTCGAAGCTAACTAATGAGCTCATGAGTTACTTGGAGTGTAGCGGAGGCAAGAGGGACGACGAAGGCAATCGAAGTTGAGCTCGCGACATTGTCCTGAGGTGGCAGTGATGGCCTTCACATGGGGGAGATGACCTGAGCGATAAGAATGCCCGTGAGTGGACGGGGAGGTATAAGTGTGGTGAGGGAGTGTTGGGGGTGAGAGCAATTGAAGTAGGGCTCACCGAGGAAGAAGCGGTGGTGGAAGTGGCGGTTTCGACCGGAGCTAAGGAAGATAAGTGCCCCGACGGTTTCCTATGAGGCAAAATAGAAATTAGAATGGGGAAAAGTTTCCTGGAACTCTGGAACACGTCGTGACGGGGGTGAGGAGGAGAGAGCTTCACTGGTGCGGCGAGGAGATGATCGCGACGTCTCGGCCGAGATTAGAGCTCGAGCTTTCCTTTGCGGTTGTGCTCATGGAAAGGAGGGGGAAGGAGAGGAGTGGCTCGGGGAGGTAGAGAAGAGGTCGTAAGGGGCTTTAGGGTGGCTATTTATAGAAGATGGAAAGAGCTCGCGAGGAGAATGCAGCATACGCGGTTGATGCGCTCGGGGCGTCAACGTGGGCATGAGCGACGCTGAGAGGACGGGTGAGCGACCGCGGCATGGGTAGGGCGTGGTCGGTGTGGCCGAAGGGGGAGAAACGGTGGGCACTGGTCCAAAACCGGGGGCACTCGGGTGGTTGGCGCGCGGGCAAGCGAAGCTGCCATTGTCGGACCCCCGGGCATGGAATACCCGAAGACTCTATGTGTATTCTATGCTAGTCCCTGGATCAGTAGCTAGCACACACATTCACAACATTTGGTATTCACAACCATACATTCACATATACAAGGTAAAGCAAAATGTACTTAACTTAAACTATTACAGTATTTACATTACAAAGGCTAACCGGCCAAATGAGACCTAAGTACCAGAAGTAACAGAGTAACAGAAATAGCAGTGAAAGTAAAAGTGATGAGAGTAAACAGATTTCCAGTGGTGTGCCCAACCATACCCAAAGGCAACCGACAAGAAACAAATCCTAGATAGTCCTATCACCGAATCCTCTGGTTCCGGGTGTGAAGAAAGCATCGTCTGGCATCGAATCATCTTCAAACTCTAAACAGCAACATAAGCAAGATTGAGTACTTGTGTACTCAGCAAGACTTGTAGTGTATTGCAAGTGTTATATTAGATGCAGGGCTATCAAAGAGAAGGCTCTATTCTACAAGTTGTTTTGCAATAAACATATTTTATTTGCAATATTCATAAGTAGTACTTTGCAACGGATTTTTAAATGAGCAGTTAAATAGGTACAAGATAGTAAATAAGTAATTGAATGATCCAACAATAATAACAACTACAGCTCACAATCTTCTTTGGTTGCGAGCAACATTTCATGTTCAGCCATAACATTGCAGTTATCTCAAATGAATCACAAATAATTTCCCATGCTTTCCCGATAAGACAGTTTTTGTGAAAATCAAGACTACACTCGGCAACACTACACTTAGCACACTCATCGCCGCGAGCACGGCTATTATAATAGATTTACACTCTGCAGAGGGGTACAACTTTACCCACAGTACACGAATTCTCTAGTTTGTTTGGCACCCGGCGATGCCACCGCTTACTATACCGTAGGTAAGCAGTCTAGAGCACGTGTCGAAACCTTTACATCATCTAGCCCTAACCTTGCACTTAGCCCGTTGAATGTTGTTCCTCACTAGACCCAGGCATACCCGTCTAGGTGCTACGTTTTTCACACTTCGCCCAGGTATCCCTGTCCCAGTGAGGCATTCGTCGTTGTGTCGGCATACCGTTCCTTGGGTATGCGGCACATCTACTGTCTACCCCTCACGCAAGGCTAGTTCTCAATAACTTAATTAGCTAAGGTCAGCCCATAACTAGCACTATGGTTGTACGCTTACGCTTAGGTCGGATATACCGGCGTTCGGTCCTTAATTGACCCAGGCGAGAATTCTCCCCCTATCTACGAGTAAGATTCTTTTCCCACCCTTTTCAGAACATAATATAACTCGCCTACGTCCAAAACTAGGTTTTTCATTTTGTTTTTATACAAACTAACCGAGGCACACCCCTCTGGGCATTTCCATAAATCTCCCAAATTCACATTTATCATATTCCTTTTACATCTCTTTTCGAAAAAACTATCACTTTAGCAAGCAGTTGTGCGATAACTCGCACTCATAAATTCCCAGATGACATTATATATTGTCTAACCCATATCCTATTGGTTACAACAACAAGGACATCGACATGCCAAGGGAATTCCTGCATCAAATAGGATTTACAACTACCGACTTCCCAAATATAGCAATTTGATATCAAACATATACGCATGCAGTAATAGATTTGCAAAACAAAGTACAATAAGTAAAATACTAGGATCAATATGATCAAAGGGGGTGCTTGCCTTGCTTATATTGTTCAGAGAGTGAGGTCACTTGATCATCGATAATCTTGCTCGCGTATTCCTGCGTCTATTTGAAAGAACCAAAAACAAGACACAAATAGACAAATAAATCCAACAACAATAAAATCCAATATTTTTGTATATTCTTATAAGTATGATTTTAGATGAATTTAGCAGAAAGATCCATTTAATTCTGAGTTCGTATGTAGAAGTTATTAGCGTTTTGATTTGCATTGATTCGTTGTCGAATTGCTACTGTTTCAT
The DNA here is from genome assembly GCA_036346255.1 of Ampelocalamus luodianensis. Taxonomy (NCBI): domain Eukaryota; kingdom Viridiplantae; phylum Streptophyta; class Magnoliopsida; order Poales; family Poaceae; genus Ampelocalamus; species Ampelocalamus luodianensis. Next base: position 35,836,408 of record CM070622.1, read on the forward strand.
TGAGAGTACCTTACCATGAATTGCCTAGAAGGTCCAGCTCAAGTTAATGATTCTTTTTGTTAGTATTTTCTATTTACCGAGGAAGTTCCATGATTTAAGTGGTCCTTTTCATAGTCATTATCATGACTAGGCTTACACTAAGGTACAACTATTACACTAGGTTAACTTCTAACTAAAATATATACTAATGATTTTTAAATCTATGATTGCTTTACTAATTAATCATCTCATTGACTTAGTGCTACAACTTATACCATCAAAACCATGACTTAGGGTTACTGTTGTTTTAGATAAACATGTCCAAACATCTTGACTTCTAATTAGCTTTACTCCTTTAGATTAAATGCTAATGACTAATCATACTTTCTAAGTAGTTTATTTTGGCACTTGATGGTTCAAGTTACTGCGTTCATGCACTCCTAATTGTTTTATGTCGAGGTTCATTGTTGGTTCTGATCATCAGTACTTATTTTCAACTTGGGTTGCTTCTGCTTGATAAATCATCCTCAAATATCAAGCTTTGATATGGTTAATGCATTTGAGTGAACTAATGGATAGCCACAATTCTTGTTCGCATTAGATGGATTGATAAACAAGAGAGTTCTACTGACATTTCGAATTAATCACCTTCTCTGTTTAACATCTTTCCACAGGAAATTGTCTAAGTTGAATTGTTGTTAACTAGCTTCTTTACAAGTTTTAAATTTAAACTTTTGTTAACTCACTGAAGGATTCAATAGACATTCAAAAGTTCTATTAGCATTTGAATTAGGTCCTACAGGCATGTCCTACATAACAGAGAGAGGACTTGGACACCTAATGGACTGGTTTACTGTAATCTCCAATCACCCTGAGTTCATATTCTCTTATCACTTTACTGTTCATGTTCAGATATTCATCAAGTGTCTGTTATTTAAACTTCTTACTAGATCAATTACCCAATTGCTAAGCAAATCTTTGGGAGATCAATTAGTCATCACAATACTCAGCTAATTCAATGATGCATTTGTTAGTAAATTTTGAGTGATCCTCTAACTGCTTGTATTAGGACGGCACTAGCCCACTGAACTCCATTTGTCTTCAGTTTTCCTTGCTGCTCAGTCCTCCTGAACTTCTGAGAAGAGATTGCTTAATTGAAGTAGTGTCTAATCAAGACTTCTTGCTAACTAAATTTTCAACTTGGCTAAATTTGGTCAAGGGAAATTTTATCTACTTGTTTCAAAATGGTACAAACCCACTGTCATTTCTAGCTATCCCTATTTCATCTTCCCTGTTTACAAAGGTCTTTTTGGACCATCCAAAGTTAATAATTTATCCATGATCGACGGGTTCAGGAATGATATACCTCAAGTTTCTGATACTGAAAATAATTTACTTACAATGCCATTCAATAAGAAGGAGGTGAAAGAAGCAATTTTTCAAATAGAGCATAACAAAGCACCCGGGCCAGATGGCTTCCCTACTGAGTTTTATCAGGTGTTTTGGGAAGTTATTAAAAATGATATAATGGCCATGTTCCATGATTTTCATAGTTGCTCTATGCCTCTTTTTAGCTTGAATTTTGGGATTATTACACTGCTTCCTAAAAAAACGGAAGCTAAACAAATTCAGCAGTATAGACATATTTGTCTTCTGAATGTTAGTTTTAAAGTCTTTACTAAAGTAGCCACTAATATAATTACTAATGTGGCGTAGAAGGTTGTTAGAACATCCCAAACAACATTTATGCAAGGGAGATACATTCTTGATGGAGTTATTATCCTTCATGAAACCATTCATGAACTTCATAAAGAAAAGTTGGATGGAATTGTTCTCAAACTTGATTTTGAAAAAGCTTACGACAAAGTAAAATGGTCGTTTTTACTCCAAACTTTGAGGATGAAAGGCTTTTCAGCTAAGTGGTGTTCCTGGGTAGAAAGTTTCGTTAAAGGAGGGAGTATTGGAATAAAAGTTAATGATGACTTAGGTTCTTTCTTCCAAACTCAGAAAGGTCTTTAGACAAGGTGACCCTATATCCTCAATTCTTTTTAATTTTGTTGTGGACATGCTAGCCATCTTTATTTCAAGAGCTAAGGACGAAGGTCTTCTGTCGGGTGTAGTTCCTCATTTGATTGATGATGGGTTGTCAATATTACAATATGCTGATGACACTATCCTTTTTTTAATAATGACATAGAGCAAGCAAAAAATATTAAACTTCTTCTGTGTGTTTTTGAACAATTATCAGGTTTAAAGATTAATTTTCACAAGAGTGAACTCTTTTGTTTTGGCAAAGCCAAAGAAGTTGAACCGCAGTATACTCAATTATTTGGTTGTGAAGTGGGTGTCTTCCCTTTCAGGTACTTAGGTATTCCAATTCACTATAGGAGATTAAGGAATAGTGATTAGAAAGGGGTTGAAGATAGAGTTGAAAGGAAACTCAGTAGTTGAAAAGGAAAAAATATGTCTGTTGGTGGACGCTTGGTACTTATTAACTCGGTGCTAAGTAGCATTCCTATGTTTATGTTGTCTTTTTTTATATATCCCTATGGAGGTTCTCAAAAGACTATATTTTTATAGATTTAGATTTTATTGGCAGAGTGACAGTCAGAAAAGGAAATATAGGCTTGCTAAATAGAGATTAGTGGTCTAGGCATCCAGAACTTAGACATAAAAAACAAAAGTTTATTAGGGAAATGACTTTTTAAGTTGCTTAATGAAGAAGGAATATGGCAAACTTTGCTAACTAGAAAATATTTGGGTGAAAAGAGCCTTTCACAGGTGATTAACAAACCTGGGATTTCCCACTTTTGTCAAGTTTAATGAAAGTTAAGGATCTTTTTTTTCGCTTTGGATCATTCCAGGTTAAAAATGGAATGCAAACTATATTCTGGGAAGATATTTGGGTAGGAGATTCTCCGCTAAAAAGTAAATATCCAATCTTTTACCATGTGGCGAGGAAAAAGGATGATACAATAGCAAATATTATGAGATCGTCTCCTATAAATATTTCTTTTCGTCGACCTATTATTGGACCTAAGTTATAGGTTTGGAATGAGTTAATTTTGAGAATTGCCAATTTACAATTGAGTTCTCAAAAAGATGTTTTTAGATGGAATTTGAATAAGTCCGGACTATTTTTGGTACAGTCTTTATATACAGCACTTATTGGAAATTATCAAGCCCCCAATAGGACTTTTATTTTGTTACTTAAAATTTCTTTAAAAGTGAAAATATTCCTATGGTATCTCAAAAGAGGGGTAGTCCTAATTAAGAATAAGCTGCACAAAAAAAAATTGAAGGGGAAGTTAAAAGTGTTGTTTCTGTATTACAGATGAAACAATCTAGCACCTTTTTATTGATTGTCCCTTTGCGCGTCTTGCATGGTGGGTTGTTCAATGTGCGTTTAATTTATCCCCTCCTGTGAATATGGCCAACATGTTTGGGAATTGGTTAGCCGGTATTCCAAAAACTTTAAAATCACAACTCCTTGTGGGAGCCAGTGTCTTATGTTGGTCTATTTGGTTATGTCGGAATGATGCGATTTTTGACAAAAAAAACTATCACTAATCCCTTGCAGGTTATCTTACTGAGTGGGCAATGGATGAGGGCTTGGGCGAGTATGCAAAAACCAGCCCAGAAAGAGTCCATGATGAGTGGAAGTGCCAGGTTGGAGTATGTGGCGAAGCAAATCTTCAACAACCATGGGTGACGGTTTAGTCATAAGATTTGTAATGATTGAATTTAAAGTTCAGTCGTCTTTTGGTTGTAAGGCTTCGAGCCACTTTCAACTTTATGGTTATTTTTGAACTTGAAACTTTGTAATAAATTAGGTTGTGTGCATTCTTGATGCAGAGGCCGGAAGAATTTTCTCTTCCATTATCTAAAAAATCTATCTTGCAGAATTCCCTCTGGACAGAATTGACACTAGCTAATCTCCCTACACATCTCAACTTCAAATTTGTTAAGTCATTTGAGTGATCAATTAGTTAATCACAACACCTAGCTAACGTACTAATCTCCTTTACAGGAGGTTCCTATTGTCAATTCAGATTTGGATCTAAATACTTCCCTGTTCATCTAACAGAAAACCAAAACTATTGCTAAAATGAAGTGTTGTTAACCAATTTTGTCAATTAGTTTAATTATCCATTTGTTAAGCATTTTATTAGCCTACTATAATTTTAGATTTTCATCCACACATTTTTCTGTTCAGAACACTTTTCTGAACCAAAGTGCTACTAGCTAATTTATCTTTCAAATATCAAACTTCAATTTTTGTTAAAACCTTTGGGTGACATAGATAACACTTAGCATTGGACAAATGGTTTTGCAAATGGGTTCCACTGACCTCTTAAGTATCATCCTAAACCTCTTCTCTGTTCACTTGGCTGTCAAGGCTACTGACAAAACATCTTATACTACTGCAGTTAGCTAACATCATGAGGTTTGAAGTTTGAATCCTGCATTAGTTGTTAATCCCACTCACTGATCTTTTGATTTAGCATCTAATGGACTTTGTCAGGGCTTAACAGAGAGAACGTTCAGAGACTAAAGATGAGCATGCAGCCCGCAGCCGGTGGCGACGACGAGCCCGTTTTTGGCGGCCCAAGCCCGGCCGGCCGCCCCACCGTGTGCGCGCGCCGCCCGGCCAAGCACCAGGCCGTGCTTGGGCCGCTACCCCAGCCCGACTGGAGGCACGGCACGGCCCGGTCCACACACGGGAGGCACGGCCTCGGCCCGGTGCCCAGGGGGGCTATAAGCCCCGCCGCGCTCCCTGCACCCGGCCCCCACCCCGAACCCTAAATCCCTAATCCCCATTCCTAATCCCGCTCCTCTCGCTCTCGCCTCGCCACCGACCGCCGCATCGCTGCTGCCGTCGCCTGCCGTCTCGGCGACGTCTCCACCGCCGGATCTTGGAGATCTCGTCTTGCCGTCCTCCCGTTGTGGACCGGGCTCTTTCTCCCGGCCTCTCTCGCCGCAGGCCCGCAGCCTGGCAGCCTGCCACTGTCGTCGCCTCTCTCGTCGTCTTCCCCGTCTCCGGCGACCTCTCCACCGCCGGATCTTCTCTCGTCTTCCTCCTCTCGTACTATCTTCTTCCTCCTGGCCTCTCTCTAACCGCTCGTTGTCCTCCACCGGTCGATCTCGTTGCTCGCCGTCTGTCGGGGAGGTGCTCCTACCACCGCGCGTCTTCATCTCCGCCTCTCCGGCGCTGGGCTCCGGCTGTGCAGGTTCGTCACAACAACCCTAACCCTAGATCTATCTCTTCTTGGACATGAACCCTAACCCTAGTCTCTTTTCTGCTTGAGTTTGGTCGCAGGTCGTCGGCCGATTGCTTCGTGCATCGTCTTTGGTGCCGCACGGGCCGTTGAGGTACGGTGCCGAAAGGTGGAGATGGACGACGACGATGGCCACTACCCTAGAACCATCAACGAAGAGCTCATCGAGTTAGGGCAGCTCCCCGACGACGTCGACGACATGGGAGATGCTGCTGCTCCGATCAACCTAGAGGAGGCAGCAGCGCCGGCCAGCCATGATGCGGGCTCTAACGACCAGAATTCTCTGGCATCGTCCACCACTGGTAAGCGTCGATCTGCTGTCTGGGAAGACTTCATTGAAATCATAGAAACAGTTAATGGTAAGAAACTGCGCACTGCTGCAATTTGCAAGTTCTGTAAGACTAGGTTGACTGCTTATTCAAATGCTGGCACTGGCCATTTGATTAGGCATCAGAAAGCATGTAGGAAGAAGTCAGATCATGCTGCTATGGTTCAAACTAGGATTGCTTTAAACCCTGATGGATCATATAGAAACTGGGAATATAAACCTGATGTTGCTAGGGCTGAGTTATGTCGTTTGATTGCTAGACTAGATCTTCCTTTAGCAATAGCTGACACAGAGGCCTGGGATGATTATATTCAGCGTGCTCACAACCCTAGATATGCTAGAGTATCTAGATTTACCACAGCTAGAGACCTGTGTAAGCTTTACAATGAAAAACGCAATCACCTTAAAAATGTTGTTATGCCTGCTGTGTCTTCTGTTTGTTTGACTTCTGATATCTGGTCAGGTAATGCTAAGGAAGATTACATTACTGTTGTTGCTCACTATATTAATGCTGATTGGGAACTTAAGAAATCTGTTATAGGTTTTAAACTGATTGAAGTGAAGCATACTGGAATTAACATTGCTGAATGTATTGGTGGTGTCCTTCAAGATTTTGGTCTGCTTGACAAAATTTTCTCTGTTAGCCTTGATAATGCATCTTCTAATACAACTGCTATGCTTACTTTGACACCTATGCTTGCTGGTTACTTGGGTGCTGATGTTGATCCAGTATATGCTAATAAAAAGATTTATCATGTTGTGCATCAGCGCTGTGCTTGCCATATAATTAATTTGATTGTCAAATCTGGTTTGAAAAGGCTTCAACCTTATACAGAGGTCTTTAGAACTGCAATTAACTTTCTAAATTCATCTAACCAGCGCATTGCACAATTCAAAAACTACTGCATTGCTAAGGGTGTGCGCCCTCGTAAATTTGCTTTGGATATGGATGTTAGATGGAACTCAACATTTCTTATGCTAAAGCATCTCATGCCATATAGATGTGTGTTTTCTGTGTTCATAAATACTCACTATGGCCATCCACTATTGAATGAACAACATTGGTTTGTTGCTGAAAAGGTATTGGAGTTCCTTGAATTGTTCTATGATTCAACTGTTGTTCTTTCTGGTGTTTATTACCCCACTAGTCCTTTGGTACTGCATCATATACTTGAGATTGCTAGCCATCTGCATGACTATGAACATGATAGTAATCTTAGTGTTGTTGTTGTGCCAATGAAGGCTAAGTTCCTGAAGTACTGGAAGTCTATACCACTGATATATTCATTTGCATTTGTTCTGGACCCTAGGGCTAAGATGAGAGGTTTGTATAATGTTCTTGAACTGCTTGCTCAGTGTAACAATATGAGTTACAGTGCTTATTCTACTGAGGTTAAAACTGACTTGTATAAGCTGTATAACAAGTATGAATCCAAGTTTGGTGCAGCTAGGCCAGCCAGGACCACACATCCATCAGGACTGACAGGTAAGAGAAAGCAGGCATGGGGCAAAATTTTTGGAGGATCAGGTCCTGGATCTGCCACTGGTTCATCATCCAGCACTGTGACTCCTGGTTTGTCTGAGCTCACTGTTTACCTTGATAGTGACAATGTTGTGGCCTATGAGGATGACTTTGATATCCTCAATTGGTGGCATGAGCATAAACTAACCTATCCAGTTCTCTCTACCATGGCTAAAGATATTATGTCAGTTCCTGTCTCAACTACTTCTTGAGTCTTGCTTTAGTCTTCTTGGCGGGATCATTGAGGAGCGGCGACGACGATTAGTCTCAGAGACGGTGGAGATGTTGGTCTGCATCAAGGACTGGGAGTTAGGCCAACAAAGAGCACAACATGATGTGGAGGACCAGGAGTTAGAAGACTCCTTTAAGAACCTATGGCTTGATGATCAAGATGCTGCTTTGGTCTTTGGTTGAGTGTTCTTTGTCCTCTCGCTTTCTTTGGTTCCTAGTTGAGTCTTCTTGGCTTTGGCTTTCTTCTTTGGTGGTCTCAGGCGAGTGGACCGAGTGTGTGTGTCAGTGAGTGTGAGTGTGTGAGTCAGTGAGAGTGTGACTATGTGAGACATTTGAAACTATGGTTTGTAATAACTTTGAATATTTCAATTTGAAAATGAGCTGGCCGTACTCTTTTTTCCTTTCTAGGGTTTCTCACGAGGTGTGAGTTTTACCTAGAAAGGTTTTTAATGAGGCGGCATTGCACAAACAGCTCAAAATGAACTGAGAAGTCTGAGATTGAAGTCATTGAACACTTGAATTTGTATAACTTGAATTTGAAAATGTATGTTGTTTTTTGTGATCGCGGGCTGTGGGCTGGCCCGGTCCTCTTTTGGGCCCGTGCTTTTCGGGCTGGCACGGCACGAAAATCGGCCCGGAGGGCCGTGCCTGGGCCGTCGGCCAGGCACGAAGGACTGGAGCAGCCCAAGACGGCGGGCCCCCGCTGCAGCCGGCCCTATCGTGCGTGCGGTTCGCACAGCCCGGGCCGCCAGCCGGCGGCGAATGCTCATCTTTATCAGAGACACAGAGAGAAACGGGGATAGAGACAGGGGAAGGCTCGGGCGACTTGGAGCATGGCTTGTCACCGGCGTGGGAGCGACGGTGGGACAGCGGCGATGGCTAAAATGGAATCAGTGAGGCATGGGGTCCTAGGGGTGGTGGGGGCACAGCCGGAGCGGCACTGTGGCGGCCGCGCGGTGGTTCGCGGCGGCCGGCCGTAGGGGCGAAGCGGCGCGGTGGCTCCAGGGAGGGTTAGGGGAGAACTAGCGGAAGCATGAGCACTAGGGAGGTGAGGGGAGTGTACCGAAGTGGTCACCGAGGATGACGAGACGCCGAGGTGAGCCAGCGGCGAAAGCCTCCTGCGGTGCGGCGGCGTCACCGTGGCGGGGGTCCTGGAGAGGAGGAGGGCAAGAGTGAGTGCGAGGGTAGGTTAAGGGAAGGTCTAAGGATGCTCACGGTGGAAGGAATCGAGCTCGTGCTCGCTGGAGGAGATGCGACAATGGAGGCGGCGGATTTGGCCGGTCGCGGGGAAGATGAAGTGTGTGCGGCTCCTCAGTGGCGGTAGCTTCCAATTGGTGGAGGATACTTGCTCCCAGGGATGTAGGGCGCGGTGTTACGTGGTCGGTGGCGGCCGGGGATCGCCGGAATGGCCGGGACGCTTGGAGACGCGGCGGTTTGACATTCGGAGCTCGAGTTGGGAGCTCGGATTGTGCTTGGAGAAGAAGAGAGAAATGTAGAGGGAGTGGCAGCAGAGGTAGAGCAAGCTCGGGAGATCCCTATTTATAGGTTAAAGGGGCGGAGGAGGCTATGCATCGACGTGGGTGACGCACGGCCGAGTGCGCCGGGCGCGGATGCGTGGCGCGCATGCGGGTTGGCCGAAGGCGTCATGGCGGGAGCGGCCTGGCGCCGGGATGGGCATGGGCAGAAACCACAGGTGGTTCGGCCGAAACCGAGGGCGAGGTTGGTGGCGCGGCCTTGGCGCACGGGCGCGTGCTACGGCGTGAACTGGGCGAAGTAGTGTTGGCCTGATGCATTGGAGAAGAACCTCTGGATGGTGGGGTCCACTAGTTGGTGAGAGTAGAGGAAAATGTTGTCTACAGTATTTTCAGAAGAAGGCTGATGCTTTAGGTAATTATTGGACATATAATTCTAGCTCTAAAAATTATAAAACTTTTATGGAGGGCTTATGACATGATGTAGATTTTTAAGTAATTATTTCATAATTTTATGTTCCCTGGATATTTTTCTAAAATTCTATTAAGTTCCTGTTTGTATGCATTGTTATTATTCTATTTGAGAAAAGTTTGTAACAACATGTTTTAAATATTTCTCACTTTGTTTACAGAAACATTACATTAATTTTGGATTTTTTTATCTTATTTTGTTCCAATTTATTTCAATCTTTCATTAGTTTTGTATTTCCATAATTTGATTCTCACATTTCTTTATTAGACAAAAGCCTTGTAATAAAATCCAGAAAAACAAATGTCAACAAGATCCATAAATAATTTTAAAAAATTCACATTTTTACTTACTTGAAAACAATCCCAGTTTTTGGGATATTACAACCATGGCGCTGCGCTGGCGAGGGCGCAACTGTGTGGAGGACGAAGTCTACGAGTGGGGCCCTCGGGTCAGTGAGGGGGAGGGGAATTAGATTTTTAGGGTTTTTAGAAATTTATTATATATAGTTTCCAAGCTCCAAAAATGGTGATAATTTTTGGGGAGGCTGAGAAAACAGTGAAGATTATTGTGTAAATTTTTTAGGGCTTTGTTTGATATATATTTTTCTCTAAAAATCTTTTGAGTTTCGGTTTTTATTATTTGGTTTGAGGAAAGCTTCCAAAATATGCTTCCATTATTTCCCATTTTATATTCAGTACCACATGCTAAGTTTGGATTTAATTATTAGTTTTCATTTTCCAGTTGTTTTAATTTTCCATTAGTTTTATGATTCCAAGAATTGATGTTTGGGTTTTTTTTAAAAAAAATAACAAAACCTTGAATGTAAATCCAAATAAATTAAATGAAAAAGGAATGCATCAAAAGTTTTAAAAAGTTCATATTTTTATATATTTGAAACATAAGCCCATTTTTGGGATGTTACAAGAATATTATTGATTGCAAATGGGTTTATAAGATAGAAAGAAAACCTGATGGAAGCATTAACAAATACAAGGCAAGACTAGTAGCGAAAGGATTCAAACAAAGGTATGGAATTGTCTATGAAGATATCATTAGTCTGGTTGTTAGCGCAGGAACTATTCGTCTTATTTTGTTTCGATTGTTGTGTCAAGAGGAAGGAGTTTCTTCATGGCATTCTTGAAGAGGAAGTGTTCATGGAGCAACCTCCCAGATATGAGCATAAGAAACATCCACATTTTATTTGCAAGTTAGACAAGGCTTTGTATGGATTAAAATAAGCACCTAGGGCTTGGTACTCAAGGTTGAGTTCTAAATTGCAAGAGCTTGGTTTTGTTCTTTCAAGAGCAGATACTTTGTTGTTTGTTACAACAATGGTGGAATAGTTATCTATATCCTCATCTATGTGGAGATATTATAGTGACAAGTTCATCAAGTGATGTTGTTACAAAACTTCTTCGAGATTTGCAAGAAGATTTTGCACTAAAGAACTTGGGAGAGTTGCACTATTTTCTGGGAATAGAAGTGCAAAAGACAGCTAAAGGGTTGTTGTTAGTGCAAAAGACAGCTAAAGGGTTGTTGTTAGTGCAAAAGAAAGCTAAAGGGTTGTTGTTGTCACAATGTAAATATGTGACAGACATCCTTGATAGAGCTGGGATGCGGCAGTGCAAACCAGCCACTACACCTATGGCAGTTTCAGAAAAATTATTTGTACAAGGAGAGATACTTGGTCCTGAAGATGCTACCAAATACCAGAGCTTGGTAGGAGCACTTCAATACCTTACGCTAACATGTCCAAATATAGCATACTTAGTAAATAAGATATGCCAATTCTTACATTTACCGACGACACAACATTGGACAGCCGTAAAAAAGATTCTACGATATTTACAATATACCTCAACGGTTGGTCTAAAGATACAGAGGTGTGATTCAACGCTTGTGAGCGCTTTTTTATATGCTGATTGGGCTAGTTGCCCAGATGATCGAAGATCAATAGAGGGCTTTGCTGTGTTCTTCGGGTCAAATCTTGTGCCTTGGAGTGCTCGAAAGTAGCCAACAATTTCAAGATCAAGTACAGAGACAGAGTACAAAGCACTTGCTAATGCGACAACCGAAATTGTTTGGGTGCAGTCGATACTTGGAGAACTCGGTGTATACCAAGAAAAAATTGCATGTTTATGGTGTGACAACCTTGGAGTGACATACATGTCAGCAAATCCTATTTTTCATGCCAGAGCAAAGCATATTGAGGTAGATTTTCATTTTGTTTGAGAAAGAGTAGCTTGCAAGGTGCTGGACATCAGATTTATTTCATCACAAGATCAAGTTGCTGTTGGATTTACTAAGCCTCTGATTACTCAGCTGTTTACAAACTTTCGGCGCAATCTGAACCTAGAGTCAGTTCCAAATTGTGGAGGGCTATTAAAGAGTATATCTCTTGGTTGTTATCTCTTGCCTGTATCATGGATTCCATGGATTCTAGAGTTAGTTATTGTGCCATGTTCGGAGCCTTCCTTGTAATCTATCTCTCTCGCTGCTTACGGATAAAGCAAGGAGTTGTATTCTCGTGTGATTACTATTCACTTTAATATAAAAGGAGAGACTCGGCCACCGATTTGGTGCATGAGAGCAACTTCAGACGGTTGTTAAATCCAACCGTCTGTGAAGTATCACAAACGGTTCGTCATACCAACCGTCTGTGATGAGGTAGTTATCATAGACGGTTCGTATCATGAACCGTCTGTGATACTTCACATACGGTTCTTAATACGAACCGTCTGTGACAATGATGTATCACAGACGGTTTCAAAAGGAACCGTCTGTGATATAACAACACAGACGGTTCCAAAAGAACCGTCTGTGATGAACTGTCTATTATGACCTGTTTTGTAGTAGTGCTTGATGCGTATGCCACAACGCGGCCCTCTTGCATGAGCACACAACCGAACCCATGACGAGATGCATCGCAGTATATGTCGAAGCTCTTGTGAATATCTGGCAGGATGAGTATTGGAGCTTTGGTCAGACATTCTTTTAAGATCCGAAAGCTTTGCTCACATTCCGCTGACCATTCAAACTTCTTTTCTTTCTTCAGAAGCTGGGTCATTAGCCTCGCAATTTTTTTGAGAAATTCTGAATGAATATGCGGTAATAACCCACAAGTCCGAGAAAACTGCGAATGTCGGTGACGCTTTTGGGTTGTTTTCAGTCAAGGACATCTTGCATTTCGCTTGGATCAACAACGATACCGCCCTTGGATAGGACATGACCCAAGAAACTAACTTCATGAAGCCATAACTTGCATTTGCTGAATTTGGCATAAAGTTGATGTTGACGAAGCTTCTCTAACACAAGTCGCAAGTGTTGCTCGTGTTCTTCATCAGACTTGGAGTAGATAAGGATGTCATTGATAAACACAACGACAAACCTATCCAAATACTCTATAAAAATTGAATTCATGAGGTTCATGAAGTAAGCCAGAGCATTGGTTAAGCCGAAGGACATAACAGTGTACTCGTACAAACCGTAACGAGTAGAGAATGCAGTCTTCGGCATGTCTTTAGCTCTGACCTTGATCTGATGATAGCCCAATCGTAAATCAATTTTGGAGAATACTTGAGCTCCATTCAATTGATCGAACAAATCATCAATTCACGGGAGCGGATACTTGTTCTTGACAGTGACTTCGTTCAACAAACGGTAGTCAACACACATCCGGAAACTCTTATCTTTCTTTTTGACAAAGATAGCCAGACATTTCGGTCAAAAAAAAAAGATAGCCAGGCATCCCCAAGGTGAGGAGCTCGGCTGGATAAAGCCTTTATCTTGGAGTTCTTTGAGTTGTTCTTTTAATTCAACCAACTCATTAGTAGGCATCCGATACGGCTGTTTTGAAATTGGCGTAGTACCGGGTGTAAGCTCGATGCCGAATTCAACTTCGTGATCAAGGGGCATGCCTGGAAGTTCTTCAGGGAATACATCTGGATACTCACATACGACTAGTACTTTCTCCAATTCAAGGGAGGTACTAGCTTCCAAGGCATAGATATGGGAATTCCCCACTAAAGGTGCAAAAATGACTTGATCACCATCTTCGCTCGTGACAAAAATAGACCGCTAAGCACAATTGATTTACCGCTGGTTTTTGGACAGCCAATCCATCCCTAATATCACATCAATTCCCACTAAAGTTATTACTATTAGGTTTGCCAAAAAGTTAACCCCTTAAATTTTCACTTTTACGTCCCGGCACACTTGATTGGTTTGGAAAACCGATCCCGAAGACTGGATCTGATAAGGGGGCTGAAGTGTATGTATTTCAAATTGATTAAGTGTAGATAATCCTTTTTAATGAATGAATGAGATGCTCCCGAATCAAATAAAACTGAAGCTGGGCAAGAATTTCTGAGAAGTGTACCCAAAACGACGTCAGGTGCGTCGCTTGCCTCCTCGGCGGTGATGTGGTTGACTCGACCACGTGTCGACACTTGAGGGGGAGTAGATGCTGCCCTCGGGGGCAGTAAGGTTCTCGCTTGAGCTGGAGTAGGAGCATTGAAGACTCGGGGCATCCCACGCGCTTTTACCAAGCATTGATGCGCGTAGTGTCCTGGGCATCCGCAATGAAAGCAGGTAACACTCGGCTTGATGGAGCCACTGTTCGGGGGCTGATTTCCCCCGCCTCTTGGCTGCACATTAGGTGTAAAAGCTTGATAAGTCTGCGGCATCCCTTGTTGCCTCACGAGACATTGGTGCTTATAGTGGCCGGGGCAGCCACAATGAAAGCAAGTGATGTTTGGCTTGAAGGTGATGCTATTTTGGGGGTTTTGCCCTCGTTAAACTGTTGTACCGCTGGTGGAGGAAGTCTTGGAATTGTCGTTGGAGGCCTCGGTGGCACCGAAGTTGGAAAACGGGGTACTTGGGGTGGATCGGGGTTCTAAGAAGTGACACCGGACCCCTGATCAAAGGATCCTTGAAGACCTTGATCATGAATGGTAAAAGCTCAGCGCTTCACTGGACAACAAATCGCAAAATGCCCCAAATCATTGCAAATGAAGCAAGTAACTTTGGTAACTCTCTTGTTTCATTGGCAACGGCTTATTGGCTTCTCCCCAGGCTGTCCTTGCGCACCTTTTTGGTCGGGGGTCATTTTGACGATGGTTGCATGGAAAACCCGTTGTTGTAGTTCAACTGACTTGGTGATCATCCGGTGTAGGCGACACTCCTTGGGACAGTGATCATGTCCCTCGCAGAGAAAACAAGTGACCTTGGTAGTCGAACAGCTTCCTAGCGGGTGGTCTCTGTCGCAGTTGGGACAATTTGCAGAGCATTGGTTGATGTAGTGTCCTTCCTTACCACAGCGCCGACAGACCTTGACCTTCATGATTGACATGTTTGACTCCCTCAGTTTGCAACTTTTAGCGAAGTGCCCCACTTTACCACAACTACAACAAATATATTGGGTTCGCCGCCTCTCGGAGCAGTGGGACACAAAGTGGCCCTCCTTGCTACATCTGAAACACGTGACAGAGCATTGAATCCCAGGGGGTGGTGATCTCTCCCCTGGTTGAGCCATCGAACGAGTACTTGGTTCTGCCATCCTGTTGTCACACGGATGGTTAGAAATAGATGGGAAATACGCTCGAATGAGCGCGGGAAGAAAATCTGGACAGCGGGTGTATACTACTTAACCTAGCATGCATAATGACATAAAATGTACAAAACCTTAACACCAAATGGGTGACCAAGGCTTCAAAGGCCAGTACAGGATGCAAGAAAAGCAACTGTAGTTTTCTGACATAATTGCTATACATATTGCCCGTAGACGATGAGCAACTACTTAGAACAAAAGAGAGCGAATGATCCAACTTCTACAAGATAAGGAATATAATTAGGGTGGATATAATCTCAGAATAATCGCTATCTTAATCCTAATATCGCAGTACGGCAACGTCTTCTTGTCGTTTCGCCATTGCTCTTCCTAGTGACTACTAATGTGTCTATTTTTGGAAAAGAGAGATGAGCAATGGAAAATAAATAATTTGCACAAGTCCAATGAATAATGAGGTAAGAATTAGAGACTAGGATGGGTAAGAAATAAAAGATATTTCTAACTTAAACTTTTTGAAATTAAGTTGATAATTTCAAAATAATTTGACTCAAAAGGCTTGCTAACACTAACACGAGTGCTATCTCTAACCTACAGTCAATATGGCTCTGATACCAGCGCTGTGGGGACCCCCGGGTTATTTCCATAAGACCAAGGCAATCCCGATCTTTTGGAGATAACTCTGGGTCTCCCGTGAATGGATTCCAACTTAACTCCATCTAAGCGAGAGGCCGAACTGAATACTAGAGCCCCGACGATCATGTGTGCCACTCCACTTCGAGCACTACATGATCATCGGTTCTGGAACAGTCCAAGCACTACACCTAATGAGTTAAATTGGAAGCCACAAACAGCGAACATGCGACCATGTTAGCTCCCAGGATCAGCGGCCAACATGCCTCACACTCACATTCAGTATTGATCACATCTATACAACATTCATACATTAACAGTTCAAAAGATATACATCATAATAGTTTAAGTCTACAACTATTACAAAAGGGCCAGCCGGCCAAATTCAATAAAATACTTTAAGTGGTAGCGGTAGCAAGGTAAATAAACCAAAAGTCCAGCATGGTATGCCCATAACCCATCGCCAACCGACTAGGAGTTAAATAATAGCACTACTCGCTAGCGTCGCCTAAATCGGCGCTAGCGAGCTCAACGGGCTCGAAGTCTTCCTCACCTGAAATCCAGTAGACAAACTGGCTGAGTACAAAGGTACTTGTAAGTCTTACATAAAGGTAAAATTAGTTATGCATAAGGTCATTCAAAGGATGGTTCATATTAGCTTAGTTTTACGAAAAGATGTAACAATTTACAAACTACACATACTAGTTTTTCATTTGCCATTTTGAAATCAGATTTGAAGTAGAAGTAAAGCATATGATCAAGTAATAAATTGAATGACAAATGAATCAAACAAACAACAACGTGGCAGCCCACTTTGATACAACAAAATGCATGAACATCCCATTCATGTCGGATACCGAGTTTAACCACAATTTAAATTCAAAGTCTAACAATAGTAACTCCCGAACGCAAGCGATCGTCCATAACCGCGGACACGACTATTCGAATAGATTTATCTCTATAGAGGTGTACTACTTTACCCACACGACTCGATTAGCCTATAAGCCTTCGGAATAATGACATACTTCCTTAGGTATGCTGGCCGGGGAGAATCGAGATACGATCGTTTTTAGCAAGAAAATCCTATTGAGATAAGTCCCCCTTTCAAGATGTTCCCTTACTTAGTACAAGCGACTGATAGCACTTGCTACGCGGCTCACAAGTTGTATTGGAAATACCGATGCAATGTAAATGATAATTGGTGCTCAAATGCACACTATAGAAAATTACATCAGCTCCTACGGACAAATGATCAACACAAGTGCCCTTACACCACCTTGGGACTTAACAAAATAAAACCTCCCCCTACTTAACCGTACAGTACCCATATCCCGCGTGTGGTAGCATGAGTTTTACTTGAATCAACGACGTTACCAAAGTTCGGTCTTTGTTGGTCCGGACAAGTCAACCACTTACCCAAATCTCGTGCACAAAGGCACCATTAGGGGTGCAAACGGAGCGGATAATTCCCGACCGACCGACCGACCGAATAAATGTGGGCAAAATCTGGGTGTTTTTTCCGGATATCCGTTTTTTTTTCACCGGATTCGGATCCGGATTCATTTATTTTCGGCCGGATTCGGATTCGGACGGAATGTGGCTGGTGTATTCGGAGCTATCCGGGGGTAAATTCGGATATATCCGTAAAAGTGTCCGAGCGTCGACCGCGAGCACCAACAGCCAGGCAACAGCCCAAAAGCCACCATCCTCCAATCCATCAGGAGACCCACGCACGCAGGCGCCCAAATTGCAATCCCACCAGCCCCCCTAACCCTCGCCGTCGCCGCCGCCGCAGCGTTCCTCCTGCCTGACCACCACCGCCGCCTCCCTTCCCGTCTTGCACTCCTACGGTCCCTCCTCGCAGCCGCCGCCGCCTCCCCTCGGTCCCTCCCCTTCTTGCAGTCTGGTCTAGGTGCGATCTTGCGCTCTTGGTTCTCCCTCTCCCTCTTTGTTATTGTGAATTGTTTGCTGTCTTTTGGTGGATTTTTTAGCTTCTTCTTGGTTGGTTATGAACTTATGATGTGAGTTCCGTCGCTGCTTGGATCTTTCTCTCATTTGGCTAATCAAATGTTGTATTCTTTGTTCGATTCGAAGTGCCTTTTTGTGGGAGAAGCTGGGCGGCGCTCGAGGTCCGCGCGCGACCCCAAAGCGCGGCGGTCCTTCCTTGCCGCTACTCCTTCCGCCTTCCCGCTTCCGGCTTGGCGACTTGACGTGAGAAAGCACACTGCAGTCTGCAGAAGCCCAGAACTCAACTCGTAAACATATGCCCAGGTTTAGATTTGGTGCTATACTGCTATTGCAATCAATCTTCCATTCTTCCCTGTGCTCATTAAGTCTCATATTTCAAGATATAGTTTCTTTGCTCATATGGATTCTGCAGTTGTTTTCTTGCTTATTGATTTTCATTTTGAATGTATTCTAGATTTTGCTCAGGTGGCATGTTATACGTCAGAAGAGGAAATAACAACAGCAATTAGTCCACTTGTTGAAAAGTACTTCCCAAAAGAATCTCCTTCGGGACTTCAAGTAACTTGCTGTCTTTGCTGACCTGATTGATGCATCATTTTTTTCATGTAATCCTTT
The DNA here is from genome assembly GCA_036346255.1 of Ampelocalamus luodianensis. Lineage (NCBI taxonomy): Eukaryota > Viridiplantae > Streptophyta > Magnoliopsida > Poales > Poaceae > Ampelocalamus > Ampelocalamus luodianensis. Next base: position 35,854,473 of record CM070622.1, read on the forward strand.
AGTTAGGGGAGCCAATCAAATACATGGGGACAATCCAGAATTATTATGTCAATCAAATACATGGGGACAATCCAGAATTATTCTGTTAAATGATTCGTGAATCGTGAATGTGAATTGTATGTTCCCTTCTCCCTATCATTGGGAAGAATCTTGACCTGTTGGCTGTAACACATGGAAATACATGATGCTTGTGTTCCCATTGAGTAAATGCTTACTTTTTATGTGATTTATACATATTTAGCAGTACTAATTTGGACCAAACTTTCCATTTTTACCTGCACTATTTTTTAATTCAAATCAGTGAAAGAGATGAGCACATTTCTCACACCTTACGCCCCCGGCCATGCCTATTGTTTTCTTAGGAAAGTAGTCAAACCGACGATATCATCATGTACACCAGTATATCATCTCCGGTGTATCTTTCTGCAAAAAAATACGACTATGAGTTATTGTTGTATTGATTCGCAAGGTCTAATCTGATGCACATCAAAGCTATTTGCAACTGTTCAACAATCAAGTGATATCATCATATCATACTCTTGAATGGAGCATAAATGCAATAGCTCCTCCACAAAATTCTTCTCTACCTAGAACGCTCTGATTTTGTACAACCTGTCCTGCAAGAATCCTGCATAACTTCTGTGGGGGTCTTTCAGGAGGGGAGAAAAAAAGAAGAAGCAAAACAAGTTCCAAATTGATGGTGTCATCAGCATATATTCAGCAAATCAAGGCTACGAAACGTTGCATTTTTTAAGGAAAAGGCTCCATGCAGCAGTAGTTGCCAATTGCAGAAATTATAGTAAAGTGCAGGATTAGTAACTAGATTTAGGGTCCCATGGAGAGGTGGTTGGGGAGCTTTTTTTCCTTTTAAACCGATCGATGTTATGGATAGATTCTGGGTCTGTTTCTTATACTACTAGTAGTAGCACGTCCTGATCAGTAGCCACCATTCATAATCATGTGCTAGCACCAAATGCTCTGTTCATTTTGAAAAGGGAATGGATGAATGGTGGAGGTAGTGGGTAGGGAAAGAAGGAAGTGGTAACCATTTATATTTAATGTATATTGGTTGTGTTTGTCCAAAATTAACATCCAGTAATGTGTGTCCTTGCATCATAAATTAGCCCAAGGACTTCTGGAAGAATGAACTGGAGGATTTTTCTAACAAAAGTGGAGCTGAAGGGTATGAAGTTGATGAGTGACCCCTTTATAAAAATTAGTAGTGGTCTGCAGATTGATCAATCTATCAAAAAAAATGCATGTTTCATGTCTAGTCATAAAAAAAGGATTTGTGATCGTTGTTCACTTCATCACTTGTAGACTTACTATATTACATCTCATTTGTTGGCTTTGTTCCTATTTGTAGGGTATTGATTATTGAAAATTTAAGATGACCGCTGCAAGTGGAAGTGCGAGCATTTGTGCTAGCACAGGAGCATCCCCTGCTGCTGCTACCACAGCAGTTGGTACCGGTCACTCGGCGCCACCGAACACTGGTGCATTGGTGGCGTGTGAGACAGCCACAACCACCGGAGGTGTAGGACATGTTGAAGTAGATGAAGAGACTTGCACAGGAGAAGTTGAGCCTGCTGTAAAGAAGCAGAAGAAGTGTACCTCCAAGGTTTGGGAGTACTACTCTAAGTACTCGGTGACCGTCCAGACAAAAGATGGTAGGGAGGAGAAACAAGTTTGGGCAAAATGCAAGAAATGTCATCACAAAGCTCGAGCTGAGACCTCAAGGGGAACGAAGGCATTGTGGAATCATGTGGGATTTAAGCATGCCGTAAAGCAAGGCCAACAACAGCTACAATTTCATAATGATGAAAGTGGAGAAAATAGTTCAGTTCAGACTTATAGCTATGATGCTGAAGCTAGCTTGAAGAAGTTCTATTTGGCATTAGTTATGCATGAATATCCCTTTGTTATGGTTGAGCATGAGTACTTTGTTGATTTCATCAAGTCTCTACGTCCTGGTTTTTCGTTCAAAAGTCGCACAACCACTAGGAAAGAGATATTAGAAATATTTGGAGATGAAAAGAAGAAGTTATATGAAAAACTAAAATCTCTTTCTTGTCGATTTTCTGCAACTATGGACATGTGGACATCTAATCAAAATAAAGGTTATATGTGCATCATGTGCATTGGATTGATGATAAGCGGCATATGCAAAAAGAATTGTTAAATTCATTCATGTGAAAGGGAATCATACAGGAACTAATCTAGCAACTGAATTTGTCAAGGGTGTCATGTCTTGGAACATTGAGAAGAAGTTATGTGCCCTCACTCTAGACAATGCATCATCCAATGATAAATGTGTTAGAGAAGTTGTGGTGGAGCTTAATAAGCGTTCTCCTTGATATGTGATGGTGCTTTTTTCATGTGAGATGTTTATGTCACATACTAAACCTTGTCGCTCAAGATGGATTAAAAGTAATTGCATCTTGATTCATAATATTAGAGCCACTATTGTTATTGTGAAGAATTCTCCATTGCAATGGGAGGAATTTCAAAAGTGTGCGAGAATGCGACTTGGATAATAATCTGGTCTTCCATTGGATGTGCCTACAAGGTGGAACTCCACATATGAAATGTTGAGCCATGCTATTTACTACTGTGAAGGCTTTTGATGATTGTTGTTTTTGAATGGGACTAAATATGAGAAGTGTTCTCCATGGATGAGGAATGGGATATGGCGGATGCACTATGCAAGTGTTTGCAGAAATTCAATGATGCTACTGTGATATTTTCTGGAAAACAATATCCAACAGCAAACCTATTTTGGTGGAAATTTTGTGAGATTAAGATGGCACTTGCAGAATGGTGTGAAAGTACTGATGACACTATTTCTTGTATGGCAGAGGCCATGAAAGCCAAATATGACAAGTATTGGGACAAGTCCAACATAGCTCTTGCTGTAGCATGCTTTCTTGATCCTAGATACAAGAAAAAGCTAGTAGAATATTTTATGAGAAGGATTTATCATGAGAGGGCTGCTCATGAAATTAAACGCTTCATGGATGTTGTGAACAAATTGTTCCAAGCTTACCTGTTGTAACATCCCAATTTTCTGAGCTTAAAAATCTTTTAAATAGTTAGTAGGAAGAAAATTCACCATTTGGATTTTATTTGAATTTAATTCAAAAGCTTAATATTGGACTTTATAATCAAAAATATTTAATGTGAATAATCCCAACATGAACATTAACCAAAAATATTTTATTTGGGTTCTATGTGCTCAGATATATTTTCTAGATTTTTCTAGAATTTTTCTGAGTTCATTTGCTATTTTCTATTGCTTATTTGAATTTCTGGTATTTTCTAAATTAGAAAACCTATTAATAATCTCAGATAAATCCATGGGCCTAAACCCATTCCTATTTCCTAAACCCCGGCCCATTCTTCCGCCACACCGGCCATGGGCTTCGCTCACGTGCATCTCACTTTGACATGCGGGCCCGCATGTCGACCTCTCTCTCTCTCTCTCTCTCGTTCTCCACCGTCCGATCAAGGATGAACGGCTAGATGCGCGTGAGGTAACCGGAGGGGTCCGAATGTTCCTTTGGTTGTGGGCCGTCCGATCAAGATTCAACGGCCCGATCCTTGAGTCCGTTTCGCAGCCGCACCATTTCGCACGCGCCGCGTCCTAACCCTAGCCACTGACGTGTGGGTCCCACCCAGCCACGTCGTCATCGTCTCCGAGTCAGTTAGGGTTTCGCCGCCGCCGCGCAATCTAGTTTTGGGCGTTCGTGCCCTGGACTCTCCCAGGCCTCCGGGTATAAAAGGGGAGGTAGCCCTCGGCGTCCGCACCCCAACCCTAGCCGCCTTAGCCCTCGCGCTAAACCCTAGCCGCCGCAGGAGCTTGAAGATCGTTTTGCGCTGCCGCCTTCTCCGACGAGCTTTTCCGCCGCAACCAGCGTCGCCGGGACCTCGGTGTTTGCTTCGTTGGCATCGCAAGAACAAGGGCTACCTCGTGGTCGCCTTGGTTCCGCCGGAGCATCATCGGAAAGCCGATCCCGTCAAGCCCGTACGTCCTCCGCCGCTAGAACCTCGCCGTCGGCCACCTCTGTCGACCTTGACCACGCGGAGTTGGCTCCACAGGTCCGCAATAACCTGGGCTACATCCCAGTACCACTCATCTCCGCGGCGCGCCGTTCGCCGTTGCGGACGGTCGATGGTGGTGCCGTCGATCCGGCGTGGCGTCCATGTCACCCTCCACCTCGGCGCCACATCGGCCCATGCGCATGTGTCCCCGATCCACGGCGCAAGACGCATGTGTGGCAGCCCACCCAAACCAGATCCCGAGGCTCGGTGGACCTAGTCCACCGTGAGCCTAGCCTCTGACATGTGGGTCCCACATGTCAGGGATTTCTTTTTATTATTTCTTTTCCGGAAATCCTCGCTGATGTAAGCGTTGCGCAATAATCCGATTTTTCTGTTAAGAAATAATTCGGAAATTCCAGAAAATCCAAATTAGGGTTTTTTTTAGATTTAAACTTCCAAAGCTCATAACTTTTGCATCCTAACTCCGATTGAGCCCATTTAACTTTCTAAATTTGTCTAAATTCAAGATCTATTTATCTGAGATTTTTATTTAATTTTTGGAGTTTATTTTGCCTCTGTTATTTATTTGTTTTGTTTGTTTTTGTTTCGTTTGCGAGTAGACGTCGATTCGTCGGGAAATTTTGTGGAAGAAGGAGCACCCCAAGATCAAGACCAGTACATAGACCTTTTCCAAGGCAAGTCATACCTTTGATCATCTTGAACCCAGTTTTCAAATTACTTTGTGTTAAATTATTGCATTCTACTTTAATTATCTATTTAAATACTTTGGGCATAGTTAATATCCAAATTGTTATCAAACCTTGGCCTTGTATGTCATAATTCCTTGTCACCCTAGATTGGTTATGAGTTGGTAATATTATAGCACCAACGTGGGTTGGTTAGATGCGAGTACAATTACTTAGCCATGCCACGGGTCATCATCACATGTAGGTTGCAAATATTAATTATGACTAAGTGACTATAGAACTTCGTGTAAAACTGTGTGCTATGTGTTGTTACTTCGTGATGGCATGTGTTGCACTAAAACCAACTGGGTGGTAAAGGATTTAGACTGAGGCAAGTGGTGGAGACTGTGTGACATGGTGGTCTATGTGATGGGAATGATGGTCTTTGTGACTTAGTTAGAACATGGAAGTCTTGCCTTGGTCAATTAAGGACTTAACTTTGTGCGCCATTGAACCGAGCCTTCTGCATGCGACCACATGCCTGGTATGGGACGGGCCTAACTTAGTAAGTTATGGATTCTCGGCATTGATGTTCAGGTGGATAGGTTAGGCTGTGTGACAGGGTGGAGGTGTGACTACTTAGTGGTTACATCGCGGGACGATTCGTCTTCCCTGTCCAGCGGTGTGTGTTATACCAATTCTATGTGGGCTGGTATAGCGGTTTGTAAGCACACTGGGAATGTTAATGTTTGAGATGAAGTTTCCGAACTGTTTTGTTACGATTGGTGCTTGCTACACTAGTTGTATCTTGTGGGTAAAGTGTACAACCTCTGCAGAGTGTTAAACAATCTATTCGAATAGCCGCGTCCGCGGTCATGGACATGCTCGGGGATTTCACACGAGGGGTAGTTTTCATAAAATGTTGGGATGGGAGTTGTGTGACCTTAATCATATGGCTATGTGAAAAAAATCTGTTTAGCTGTGTGTGTCTTTGTGAAAACAACTGTTAAATTAATATTATTTATTTGTTTTGAATTATGTTTTCAATCTATTATTTGTATTCAATTGCAAATGTTGCTTTTATGCAAAAGAACCACAGAAGCCTTTTTCTTTGGAATAAGCCTGCATCTATACATTGCATTCTGTGGTATGATTTGCGAGTGCGGTTGTGTACTCACGCTTGTTGTAAAACTTGCGCCCAAACCTACTGAAGAGGAGGAGTCTTTGCTTTGAGGAGGAGTTCGTTGAAGGCTGATCGTTCGTTAAGGTCCGGATCCGTTGGTTGCTGTGGTGAATTGGTGGGATCTCGCTGGAGTTTTCCATTCATTGTTGCTTTATTTCCTGTTAGCCCTGCGTGGCTTAATAAGTGTAAACTCGACCATAAGGTCAAAACCCTTATTTGTTATTCAAACTAATCGTTTACTTTATTTATCGCTTGTGTGGATCGATATTTACCTGTGTTAACCTTGTGTGCACTAGCGTGATCTGGACTAGTGCAAGGTATACGAGAGGGTTCCGAATCGCACTGCGGGTCCCGACAGAGGTGGTATCAGAGCCATACTGACTGTAGGTCTTGACCTTAGTTAGATTGGCCGTCTTTAGAGTGTCCAAATTATTTTCTAAAGGAAAAATTAACTTGCAAAGTTAATTGATTGCTTAACTCTTCTCATGTCTCTCTCGCCTCAACTTTTGCTATAATCTTTTCTCTCCCCGCCGTTTTAAAGTTGCTCTTACCTGTTCGTCTGTCTTGACAGATGCCTCGCTTCGTGAGCTATGGTGGCGCCTTGGAGGTTATCCGCCGAGCTTTGGAAGCATTGCGAGTTCTTGGAGGTTTTGATTGTCCGCCAGTGCGTCGGCAACAAGCCGGGCGGTGAATGGACAAAACCGTGGAGTGATTTGTCGCTTTGACGATCTACGCCAGAGGAGCGACAAGCGAGCCAACCTTCGCACGCGTCTCGTGAGGAAGATCACTTGGGTGGAAGGTATCCAGAGTCGTCGCGCTTGGCCATGCTGCGTATTCGCAACATCTACGCACGGAGCTTGAGACACCGTCTTCGTTACCACCCGTAGCTGCGGTAGTGGACTTGCCAAAGACGCTACCCGTCCACGATGGAGAGAGCAACGCTACGATCGTGCACCTCGCACGCTTTGTGGCCGCGGGAGGAAGCCTTGGAGAGAACCATCACGAGTTGGATCATGTCTATGAAGCCTTACGAGAGAGTCAAGAGAAGGTCGCCACTGCAAGAGATCCTCTACGACCAAGTTCCCGAAGAAGAGGAAGACCCGAGGAGGATTCGAAGAAGATCCGGAGGAAGGCCCGGTCGAGCGAGAAGAGGATGCAGAGCGGAGAGCGGAGGCGATTGCACTGAGCGCCGTTCTGCGCAGTTCGTGGCATCGGGATCGGTTGCCAAGATGCCGCTCACTCAGAGTCTGGCCGTCGAGGCGTCGCGCTGGTTGTGGAGGCTTTCTTGAGTAGTTTGTTTTAGGCTTGATTTTTGAGCTTAGCCGCGGTTTAGTGAGTCGCCCTTTAGGCGGTAGTTTTGTGTGCTTAGGTCGTTGCTTTTTTTTGTGTGCAGTATGAGTGCAAAGGCCCTTAGGCATTTGTTGCGACCATGCTAAGACCCTAAGTAATAAAGGTATTTCATTTGAGTTCTTGAGTCGTGTTTTGTTGGGTTTAACCTACCCCGCTAGTTCTCAACTTATCTTGTGCTTGCTACCTTATCTAACCCATGGAGCTTCGCGGATGGTTCAAACTCGTCGAGGCTACGCAAGTGGTTCGGTACCCAAAGACCAGAAGCAATGAGCAACCAGCCGCAGGAGCAGTTCCGCCACAAGCACCCCCAATTGACCTGCAAAACTTTGGAGCTTTCATGGCAGCACAAACTCAGCTGATGAACACCATGATGACTCAAATGCAAGCTATGAACAATCAGGCCAACAACAACAACAATCAACAGTATGGAGCCCCAGCTGCTCATGGTCACCATGGACCATCCAAACTTGCAGAATTTATGAGGACTCGTCCACCAACCTTTTCTGGACACGTCTCTCCCGTGGAAGCAGATGATTGGCTCAGAGTTATTGAAAGAAAGCTACTGATCACTCAGTGCAGCGATCGTGAAAAGGTTTTGTATGCCACTCACCAGATGGAAGGCACCGCTGCTGAATGGTGGGAGAACTTCTGTGCCGCGCATGAACGCCACAGGATATCACCTGGGAGGAATTTTCTGCAGCATTCCGCCAGTATCACGTACCAGAAGGCATTATCGATCTGAAGAAGGATGAGTTCCGCGCTCTCAAGCAAGGAGCTATGTCAGTGTCTGACTACCTCAACAAGTTTTCTCAGCTAGCTCGCTATGCAGCGGAAGATGTAGCCATGGACAAGGCTCACCAGAGTCGCTTTTTGAAGGGACTAAACACTGGGCTGCAAGTCAGTTTGATCGCCCATACTTTTCCTGATTTTCAAGAGCTGGTCAACAAAGCCTTTATTCTAAAGGACAAACGCAAGGAACTGGAGGATAACCGTAAACGTCGGATAGCTCAACAAGGAAATCAGCAATCACAGCAGAGGGCAAGAACAGTGCCAGCACAGTTCAATAGGTTTCCACCCGCACTTCGCTTGAGCACTGCACCAACTTCAAGACTTCGCCCGGTGCCGAACTTCCGCAACCCTACACCCGTCAACCCCAATCCAGGAAGCAACCAGCAGAGCGCACCAAAGGTCTGTTACGCCTGTCGTCAGCCAGGACATTTTGCCAACCAGTGTCCGCAAAGGGGAACGATCACTCCAGTACGCTTCAACCTTGGAGCTACGCCATCCAAGACACCAGCACCAGGCATCAACCAAGGAGCTTCACAAGTCGCCGGTCAAGCCGGAGGAGCACCTGATCCGTGATCAGAGGCCGTGTCAACCACGTCACTCGGAAGGAGCCCAGGAATCACCGGACGTCGTACTGGGTAAGTTTCTGGTTAACTCAGTACCTGCATCAGTTTTGTTTGATTCTGGAGCTTCGCATTCATTTGTTTCTGGAATGTTTGCAACCAAGAATAAATTGAAAGTTATGCAACTTAAGCATACTCTGTTGGTCCAGTCGCCTGGAGCAGAGCTAATTACTAGAGTGGGATGTTTAGGAGCTAAGTTACTCGTAGCTGGAGTTGAGTTTCTAGCCAACCTAATTGTTCTAGACACCCAAACCCTAGATGTCATTCTTGGCATGGATTGGTTATCCAAGCACAAAGCCGTGCTAGATTGTGGCCGAAGAGCCGTAACAGTCGAGGATGCCAAAGGAAACAAGGTAGAGTTTCTAGCCACCTCAGTTCGTGATGGACATTTGCTAGTAAACAGTTTGAAGACCCTTTCCTTAGAAGAAGTGCCAGTCGTCAGCGAATACCCAGATGTGTTTCCAGAGGAGTTACCAGGAATGCCACCGGATCGTGACATTGAGTTTGTCATCTACCTAGTGCCAGGGACAGCACCAATTTCAAAGAGACCTTATCGGATGCCAGCCGATGAATTGGTAGAGATGAAGAAGCAGATAGAAGAACTTCTTGAGAAAGGTTTTGTGAGACCTAGTTCGCCGCATGCAGGGAGCGCCAGTGTTGTTTGTCAAGAAGAAAGATGGAAGTATGAGGATGTGTATTGATTACCGTTCTCTCAACGAAGTTACCATCAAGAACAAGTACCCACTACCCCGGATAGATGATCTGTTTGATCAGATGAAAGGAGCCGGATTATTCTCAAAGATCGACCTGCGATCAGGTTACCACCAGCTAAAGATTTGTCCTAAGGATATACCGAAGACCGCGTTCTCAACACGGTATGGACATTATGAGTTCTTAGTCATGTCTTTTGGTCTGACTAATGCCCCTGCATACTTCATGAACATGATGAATAAAGTATTCATGGAATATTTGGACAAGTTTGTAGTTGTGTTCATTGATGATATTCTAGTGTACTCCAAGTCGGAGGAAGAACACGCCGAGCATTTAAGGATAATATTGGAAAAACTCAGAGAACATCAGCTGTATGCCAAGTTCAGTAAGTGTGATTTTTGGAAGAAAGAAGTTGATTTCCTTGGTCATGTGATGACAGCCGAGGGAGTAGTAGTTGACCCCGGTAAAGTTAAAGCAGTGTTACATTGGGAGCAGCCCAAGACCGTGACTCAGATTCGCAGTTTCTTGGGAATGGCAGGTTATTACCGCCGTTTCATCGAAGGATTCTCATCGATTGCTAAGCCTCTTACGCAATTGTTGAAGAAGGAGAAAAAGTTTACTTGGACTCCAGCCTGTGAAGAAAGTTTTCAGGAATTGAAGAAGCGTTTGACTTCAGCCCCAGTGCTGATTCTGCCAGATATTCGCAAGGATTTCGATATCTATTGTGATGCTTCGCGTCAAGGATTAGGATGCGTCCTGATGCAAGAAGGAAGAGCAGTCGCTTATGCGTCAAGGCAATTGAGACCTCACGAGGAGAATTACCCTACTCATGATCTGGAATTAGTGCCGTAGTGCATGCTTTAAAGATTTGGCGATATTACCTCGCCAGAATCATTTGTGAAGTCTACACGGATCATAAGAGTCTAAAGTATATCTTCACCCAATGATTTGAACATAAGGCAGAGAAGATGGTTAGAAGCGATCAAGGATTATAATCTTGGAATCCACTACCATTCAGGAAAAGCCAACGTAGTCGCAGATGCTCTAAGTCGTAAAAGTTCGCAATGCTTTGGAAGTAAAGGAAAGTTGCCAGAACTTTATGAAGAATTTCAAAAGCTAAAGCTAGAAGTTGTGTCCGAAGGATTTGTAGCCAATTTGGAATCTGATCTACCTGGAGAAGCAAATTCGTGAAGCACAACCAAAGGATCCTGTGTTGTCAGACATCAAGGTCAAAATGGCAGAAGGGAAATTCAAAGATTTCACCAAGTATGATCAAGACATACTATGGATTAATGGTCGTATCTGTGTACCAGATATCGATAGTCTAAGACGATTAATCTTAAAGGAGGCCCATGACTCAAAGTATTCGATTCACCACGAAGTACCAAGATGTACCAGGATGTTAAGACTAAATTTTGGTGGCCAAATTTGAAGCGAGAAGTCGCAGAGTTCGTTGCCTTGTGCGACACCTATCAGAAAGTAAAGCGAGAACACCGAGACCAAAGAGGTTTGCTGCAAATTGAAGATTCCGAATGGAAGTGGGAAGAGATCGGTATGGATTTCATTACCGGTTTACCCAAGACCCAATCCGTTACGATTCGATCCGGGTAATAGTCGATCGTCTAACTAAGGTCGCCATTTCTTGCCGATCAAAACCACATACTCGGAGATCGCCTTGCGGAGTTGTACATGGCCGAATTGTCGGTTTGCACGGTGTGCCCAAGAAGATAGTGTCGGATCGAGGATCTCGGTTCACCTCGTTTTGGCAAAGTTTGCATGAAGCATTGGGTACCCATCGAATTTGATCGCGTATCACCCATGCATGATGGGCGATGAAAGAGTCAATCGATATTGGAGGATATCTTTCAAAGCTTGTGCTCTAGCTAATGCTACCGATGGGATAAAAGTTTACCGTATGCGAAATTCTCATACAACAATAGTTATCAAGCCAGCCTGCAAATGTCACCATTTGAAGCTTTGTATGGTCGTGCCTGCCAAACCCCGTTGAACTGGTCAGAGACAGCTGAACGATCAGTGTTCGGCCCGGACATCATTCAAGAAGCAGAAGAGCAAGTGGCCCTGATCAGAGAAAGATTGAAGATAGCTCAGTCCAGGCAGAAGAGCTATGCTGATAATCGTCGCCGTGATCTCAGTTTTGAACCCGAGGATTTCGTTTATCTTCGAGTGACCCCGCTCAGAGGTGTCAAAAGGTTTCATGCCAAAGGGAAGCTTGCCCCTAGGTATGTTGGTTCATTCAAGATTTTGGAACGCCGTGGAGAAGTTGCTTACCAGTTGGAGCTACCGCAGTCGTTAGCAGGAGTGCATGATGTCTTTCATGTCTCGCAGTTGAAGAAGTGCCTTCGTGTGCCAGAAGAGCAAGCCCCGCTAGAATCAATTGATCTAAAGGAGGATCTTACCTACAAAGAGCAGCCAGTCAGGATTTTGGATGTCGTAGAGCGCCTCACCAGAAGCAAGACTGTTCGTTTTTGCAAGGTCCAGTGGAGCAACCACTCAGAAGGAGAAGCAACGTGGGAACGTCAAGAAGAGCTCAAAGCCGAGTTTCCTAGCCTTTTCTCTAGCTAGCTTTGAATCTGGGTCGAGATTCCTTTAAGGGGGGAGGTTTGTAACATCCCAATTTTCTGAGCTTAAAAATCTTTTAAATAGTTAGTAGGAAGAAAATTCACCATTTGGATTTTATTTGAATTTAATTCAAAAGCTTAATATTGGACTTTATAATCAAAAATATTTAATGTGAATAATCCCAACATGAACATTAACCAAAACTATTTTATTTGGGTTCTATGTGCTCAGATATATTTTCTAGATTTTTCTAGAATTTTTCTGAGTTCATTTGCTATTTTCTATTGCTTATTTGAATTTCTGGTATTTTCTAAATTAGAAAACCTATTAATAATCTCAGATAAATCCTTGGGCCTAAACCCATTCCTATTTCCTAAACCCCGGCCCATTCTTCCGCCGACCAGCTTGGCTTGGCTTTCGCCAGGCATCTCACTTCGACATGCGGGCCCCGCATGTCAGCCTTCTCTCTCTCTCTCTCTCTCTCTCTCTCTCTCTCTCTCCGAGCGCCTCGCTCGTTCTCCACCGTCCGATCAAGGATGAACGGCTAGATGCGCGTGAGGTAACCGGAGGGGTCCGAATGTTCCTTTGGTTGTGGGCCGTCCGATCAAGATTCAACGGCCCGATCCTTGAGTCTGTTTCGCAGCCGCACCATTTCGCACGCGCCGCGTCCTAACCCTAGCCACTGACGTGTGGGTCCCACCCAGCCACGTTGTCATCGTCTCCGAGTCAGTTAGGGTTTCGCCGCCGCCGCGCAATCCAGTTTTGGGCGTTCGTGCCCTGGACTCTCCCAGGCCTCCGGGTATAAAAGGGGAGGTAGCCCTCGGCGTCCGCACCCCAACCCTAGCCGCCTTAGCCCTCGCGCTAAACCCTAGCCGCCGCAGGAGCTTGAAGATCGTTTTGCGCTGCCGCCTTCTCCGACGAGCTTTTCCGCCGCAACCAGCGTCGCCGGGACCTCGGTGTTTGCTTCGTTGGCATCGTAAGAACAAGGGCTACCCCGTGGTCGCCTTGGTTCCGCCGGAGCATCATCGTTAAGCCGATCCCGTCAAGCCCGTACGTCCTCCGCCGCTAGAACCTCACCGTCGGCCACCTCCGTCGACCTTGACCACCCGGAGTTGGCTCCACAGGTCCGCAATAACCTGGGCTACATCCCAGTACCACTCATCTCCGGCGAGGCGCCGCCGTTCGCCGTTGCCGGACGGTCCAGTGGTGGCTGCCGTCGATCTGACGTGGCGTCCATGTCACCCTCCACCTCAGCGCCACATCAGCCCATGCGCACATGTGTCTGCCCAGTCACGGCCGCGTCAGCACGCATGCGTGGCAGCCCACCCAAACCAGATCCCGAGGCTCGGTGGACCTAGTCCACCGTGAGCCTAGCCTCTGACATGTGGGTCCCACATGTCAGGGATTTCTTTTTATTATTTCTTTTCCGGAAATCCTCGCTGATGTAAGCGTTGCGCAATAATCCGATTTTTCTGTTAAGAAATAATTCGGAAATTCCAGAAAATCCAAATTAGGGTTTCTTTTTAGATTTAAACTTCCAAAGCTCATAACTTTTGCATCCTAACTCCGATTGAGCCCATTTAAATTTCTAAATTTGTCTAAATTCAAGATCTATTTATCTGAGATTTTTATTTAATTTTTGGAGTTTGTTTTGCCTCTGTTATTTATTTGTTTTGTTTGTTTTTGTTTCGTTTGCGAGTAGACGTCAATTCGTCGGGAAATTTTGTGGAAGAAGGAGCACCCCAAGATCAAGACCAGTACATAGACCTTTTCCAAGGCAAGTCATACCTTTGATCATCTTGAACCCAGTTTTTAAATTACTTTGTGTTAAATTATTGCATTCTACTTTAATTATCTATTTAAATACTTTGGGCATAGTTAATATCCAAATTGTTATCACAACTTGGCCTTGTATGTCATAATTCCTTGTCACCCTAGATTGGTTATGAGTTGGTAATATTATAGCACCAACGTGGGTTGGTTAGATGCGAGTACAATTGCTTAGCCATGCCACGGGTCATCATCACATGTAGGTTGCAAATATTAATTATGACTAAGTGACTATGGAACTTCGTGTAAAACTGTGTGCTATGTGTTGTTACTTCGTGATGGCATGTGTTGCACTAAAACCAACTGGGTGGTAAAGGATTTAGACTGAGGCAAGTGGTGGAGACTGTGTGATATGGTGGTCTATGTGATGGGAATGATGGTCTTTGTGACTTAGTTAGAACATGGAAGTCTTGTCTTGGTCAATTAAGGACTTAACTTTGTGCGCCATTGAACCGAGCCTTCTTTATGCGACCACATGCCCGGTATGGGACGGCCTAACTTAGTAAGTTATGGATTCTCGGCATTGATGTTCGGTGGATAGGTTAGGTGTGTGTGAGGTGGAGGTGTGACTACTTAGTGGTTACATCGCGGGACGATCGTCTTCCCCGTCGCCGGTGTGTGTTATACCAATTCTATGTGAGTCGGTATAGCGGTTTGTAAGCACACCGGGAATGTCAATGTTTGAGATGAAGTTTCCGAACTGTTTTGTTACGATTGGTGCTTGCTACACTAGTTGTATCTTGTGGGTAAAGTGTACAACCTCTGCAGAGTGTTAAACAATCTATTCGAATAGCGCGTCATGGTCATGGACATGCTCGGGATTTCACACGAGGTAGTTTTCATAAAATCTTTGGGATGGGAGTTGTGTGACCTTAATCATATGGCTATGTGAAAAAATCATTTAGTGTGTGTGTCTTTGTGAAAACAAGCTGTTAAATTAATATTATTTATTTGTTTTGAATTATGTTTTCAATCTATTATTTGTATTCAATTGCAAATGTTGCTTTTATGCAAAAGAACCACGAAGCCTTTTTCTTTGGAATAAGCGCATCTATACATTGCATTCGTGGTATGATTTGCGAGTACGGTTGTGTACTCACGCTTGTTGTAAAACTTGCGCCCAAACCTACAGAAGAGGAGGAGTCTACGCCTGCTTTCGAGGAGGAGTTCGTTGAAGGCTGATCGTTCGTTAAGGTCTGGATCCCGATTGGTTGCTGTGGTGAATTGGTGGGATCTACGCTGGAGTTTTCCGTTCCGCTGCTGCTTTATTTCCTGTTAGCCCTGCGTGGCTTAATAAGTGTAAACTCGACCATAAGGTCAAAACCCTTATTTGTTATTCAAACTAATCGTTTACTTTATTTATCGCTTGTGTGGATCGATATTTACCTGTGTTAACCCTGTGTGCACTAGCGTGATCCTGGACTAGTGCAGTATACACAGAGGGTTCCAGAATCGTAATTCTGGGTCCCGACACCTGTCTAGCACCCCTGAAGTTTTAAAGCATAATTTTGAAGGACCTTCTCATCCACATGATGATGCCGACTTGGGTCTTCAAGATATTGAACGGTTCTTGTATGAGGATGCAGCTATAACAAATTGTGATATGAATGAATTGGAGCTATACCTTAAAGAAAAACCAATTCGGTGGGTTGATCCTACTGGTAAGGGTGCAGAGTTTAACATATTGTCATGGTGGAACACACATCAAGGGGTTTTTCCTGTTCTCTCACGACTAGCTCGTGACGTGTTAGCTATTCAAGTATCCACCGTTGCTTCAGAGTCAGCCTTTAGTGCTGGTGGGCGTGTTGTTGATCCATCTCGTAGTCGACTAGAGCCCGAGGTGGTTGAGGCTCTAATTTGTACCAAGGACTGGACAACTTCATCTAGGAAAGGTAATAATAAGTCATTTAGTTCATAATTTATACCACTTTCGGACTTAGTTTACTAACTTAATGTTATTTAAAAATTTCAGGTTCTAAGGAGAAGATAGCATCACTTGTTGATGAGTTGGATTTGGAGCTAGAGGATAAGCAATGTGCTTCTACAAACATGAACGAGGAGGTTTCATAATTGTTAATTTGTTACTTAACATGAAAGATAGAAATATAGAAATATAATATTCTACAAATCTATTTTTGTAGGATGAGATGATGACCGGGGCTGAGATCGACCGAGGTTTGATCTATTTTTGTTTGATGCATGCATTGATTTTGAGTAGTTTTATGAGTCACATGAGGTTTGATCTATTTTTGTTTGATGCATGGTTAATTCTGGGTTATACTTGCAGGAGATCATGATGTCTGAGATATGAAAGATACAACAGGCACTTTGGTTTGTCTGATAAAATTCAGTGATCCTCATTTTGGCCCCTTTTTGACGTATTACTGGAAATAGTTTAGTTTTTTTTTTCCATCATCAAACTGGTGCTTACTGCACTAGGGCTATAATGCTCTTTGCTTTCAATAGATACATTGGTCTGTGCTATAAATACTCAATATGATGTCTGAGATGCTACTTTGCTTTACCAGTAATTTTTGGCATCAAGTCAATCAGAGCAAACAAGCATACCATTGTGGTAGTTGGCTAGTTGCTACTTGCTACTTGAAAACTTCATGGAACTCTGATGATGGCGAGAGCAATTTCGGAAGGACAACCCGCTGAAGCTGCAGGAAGTTGCCCCTGGACGACTTCAAGCTTCCGCACGTTTTAAACGGTTTTCGGCTTTTCCGAGCGAAAAGCCGTTCCAAACAGGTCCATAGGATTGCAAACGGATTGCATTGGGCTTCCAACCTGCTAATGCTTGGAAATCCAAGCAACCATACAATTATACTACATTCTGTTTTATTGTTTGTGTTTCTCTTTTGAGAAGAGGTGCAAATCAAGACATTCTGAAATAGAATGAACGATCAACAAAAGAAGCCTCACTATGCATCTCGCATCAAGAATGTAAATAAATAAAACAAAATCTTTAGCTGCCAATTGAACAGAACATATGAAGAACCATGCAAAGGGTCGCTTAATTTTCCAGACTGCCGATACTTTTGTACATGTACAAATCATACTTTTCAAAAGTTGACCATTCATGTATTAACATCTATCACACTTGTCATGAGAAAATAGCAGGTATATCTGTCTTCAAAATCACTTCCATAATATTAAGGTTTTATAACATATGCTTGGAAGACATGTAGAAGAAACATGCCAAGATAAAAGAAGACAACAAAAAAAAAAAAAAAAAAAAAAAAAAAAACCTTTCTTAAGCAGAGAGGCACGAACGCAACGCTATCTAAAAACGTCCCGCACTTCTGTCAGGGAATAGAATGGAATCCGGGATCAAAGAAAGGGGATGAGTTCGCACCCACCTTCTCTCATGGTGTAGCGATCAGAATGGCAGGATCTGGACGTACTAGCCTGAAATGGGGAACCTTCGGGCTAATTTGGGTGGATTTGGAAAGGGTAAAGAAAGATGAAAGCCGCTAGAAATATATATCTAGCTGCAGTACACCATAGTGGTGGCTAACTGGCCGCTATCATGGTTTTCACTAGTCAGATGCCTTCCAAAAATCCAAAGCTCACCATTACACGTTAATATACTCGAGCTGCACACAGAGTAAACGGATGAAGCAAAAGCAGATTCAGGAATATGAACAATGAAAAAGGACAGCCGTCAATGATGTGCAGTCAGCAACAACTTAACCTCTTCAACAGGGGGTTCAAAACTGAAGTGAAAATTTTGAGGGGCACTTCATCCTCCCTGACGGCCACACTCTTTTTAGACCGGGTAAGCCTGGGTAATCAACTTTGTAGTGAACTGATTTGGCTGCCCCCTTCGCAGCTTTTAGAGAGACCCGAGAACAGCCTTCAACAATCAGAGAGACTTTAACTTCCGTGCACGTACCACCTCGCCCACTCCACCATCAGTAAAACCATCACACTGCCGCAGTGTGAGGCTAATCAAACATGGGCTACGTGCAAGGAAGCTCATCGATCCCGGCATCAGTTGTCGCCACGCAATCCATGAGCTCAAGCGTCTCCAGGAATCGTGTAGATGAGAGGGCCTCCGTCCCCTCGTCATCGAAGCAGTTGGCAGCACCGATGGCGTAGTCAGGGCCGTAACTTTGTGGGATTAAATACATGATTATCTAGTTATGTGAGGTTAATTTTTGTAAAATTTATATTATTTTTTATAATTTTGCAAGAATTTTCACTTGTATTAAATGGTTTGCAAGCTTTAATGTGGCTCCGCCACTCGCAGGCACCGCTTAGCACGAGATCGCGAATCGGACAAGACTGAATGAGCATCACAAGGCCCTTCCACGACTACGCATTAAATCCTTCAAACTCTCACAACAAAAATCATATCTATACTGGTAGTGAGCCACGTACGAAGGATCACGAGGTTCAAATATGTTGTGAAAACCCTTGATCTGAAACTCAAACTTCTGGAGCTTCATCCACCCTGGACCAAAACTTTAGGAGGTTGTACTGGCTGATTCCCTTGCAATACTTTACTGCGAGTTCTTCCGATGATCCGGCCCTGCCAAGGTACTCCAGCCACTCCACGCTGTCTACTTTCTCGCAGCCGAAAAGGTGGAGAGCGGATAGACTCTTGCAACCAACAGCCACCAAGAGAAGCCCAGTTGAACTTATTGCTGGTACTGAGCTCAACCTGAGGGGTGTCAGCTTCTTGAAGCAAGCTAGACAACCAAGACCAGAGTCATCGATGTACGAGCAGAAGCTTAAGGTGAGATCAGATCAGTCAGAGAGGGGCAGCAAGATGAAAGCACATGGAGTCCTTGGTTGTCCAACTGCATTCCGTGGTTGGGCGTCCAGCCAGAGTAATTGAATTCCACTTTGCACAAATTGGGGAACCGAGAGCAATGTGATGCCAAGGCCAATGTCACAGGGCAAAGGCCACAGCCAACATGGATAGCATCCCTTTACTCCGCCTCAGCGGTGTAGTCGTGTAGAGAAGCTTCGACACGAGGGAAAGAGAATTAGGATCACTTGTCCTGGTGATCCGCTTGACGATCTCTGCAAGCAATGCCTCTGGGAGATTGTCCTTGAGCAGTGCAGCTGTGCTAGTTGGGCAATCTCTAGGTTCAGCAGGTATTTGAAAAGTAGGAGATCGATAGATTGGTTTGGGTTTTTGCCTCACGTTCAATCGTGGGCAGCTTTGCTATTTATAATCATCAAGTTACAGATACAAAACGGTTACAACAAGAACCGGATACAATCACAACTGAATTTGGTTTAAACCTGAACCAAACTCTATCTATAGTTTAAACACGGTTTATCTCTAACCACATGCACACGTGATCGATCATCTTAACATGCCCCCTCAACCTCAGCCGGTCTCTATCAGATTGAGATCGTTGTAGAATCTTCGAAACAAATGTCGAGGAAGCGGCTTCGTGAAAATATCAGCAACTTGATCTACCGAAGAAATGAACTTAACCTCGAGCTGCCGTTGCACAACCCGTTCTCGCACAAAGTGAAAATCTATTTCAATGTGTTTAGTGCGAGCATGAAATACTGGGTTCGCTGCGAGGTACGTTGCGCCTATATTGTCACACCAAAGCTTCGGTGGCTGTCGTAATAGAACCCTCAATTCACGCAGCAGTGATTCCAGTCACACAAGCTCTGCCGTAGCATTTGCTACAGCTTTGTATTCTACCTCCGTGCTCAACCGTGAGATGGTTGGTTGCTTCCGAGAGCTCCATGACACCAAATTCGGTCCACAGAATACTGCGAAGCCTCCCGTTGAACGCCGATCATCAGGACACCCCGCCCAATCGGCATCAGAAAAGGCGCTAAGATCTTGGGAGGAAGAGCGCCGTATTTTCAGTCCAACATAACACGTACCTTTCAAATAACGAAGTATACGTTTGACTGCCGCCCAATGCAAATCAGTTGGACAGTGTAAAAATTGGCACACCTTATTTACCGAGAAATTAAGAAATATCTGGGCGAGTGAGAGTTAAATACTGGAGCGCCCCCACTGTGCTTCTGTACAAGAATGCATCACGATGACTTAGAGCCTTGCCATCCTCCTTTGACAATTTCTCAGTGTTTGACATTGGCGTGTCTGACGGCTTGCTCAGCTGCATGTTGGTTCGGCGCAGCAAGTTGGGGCACATGAACATATTTCCCTTGTGTGAGCACTACTCCATCACGATGATGAGAAGCTTCAATTCCCAGGAAGTAATGCAGCAACCCAAGATCTTTGACAGCAAACTCACAAGACAGCTAACGAAGTAGCTTATCCGAAGCCTTGACATTAGAGCTTGCAATAATTATATCATCAACGTATACCAACATATAAATGGATACTGTGGGCCGATGCAAGATGAAGAGTGATGAATCAGATTTTGATGCCATAAATCCGAGTGAAAGAAGCTTCATACTTAGCTTAGCATTCCATGCACGTGAAGCCTGCTTGAGACCATATAAAGCTTTATCAAGTTTGCATATATAATCTAGATGTTGAGAGCTCTCATAACCCGCCGGTTGTTGCATGAAAACGTCTTCGGAAAGATCTCCATGGAGGAAGGCAGTTTGGATGTCAATCTGTTGTAGATGCCATCCACGAGACACTGCTAATGACAACACCAGGCGCACCATTGTGGGCTTTACCACAGGGCTAAATGTGTCTCCATAGTCAATGCCCTCCCGTTGTGTGAAGCCCTTTGTAACAAGTCTAGCCTTGTACCGATCCAGTGTACCATCCCCTGTATGCTTTACCTTGAAAATCCATCGACAACCAACCACATTGAGATGTGCTTGGCGAGGAATGAGTCGCCATGTCTTATTTCGCATCAAGGCCTCATATTCAGTGTCCATTGCAGCTCGCCACTCAGGGAACTTGGCAACCTCCTCATGCGATATAGGCTCTGCACATGAGCTAGTAGTCGCTAGGAACGCACGTTTGTTTAATGGGGTACCGCACTGTACCATCAGTGAATACCTTGGGTTTGCTGATGTCGTGACTTAGCATTGTGCGCACCCGAGGAGCTGGTGGAGGCGACGCAGGCGGTGGTGATGCGTCGGGCTCAGCAAGAGGCTCATCAAGTGCAGCTGGAGACTGAGCACCCGGTGACACCGGTTCCTGAGCAGCAGGCAAGTCCGGTTGGACCACATCCTGATGTACATCACCCTCATGATCTGCAAAGTCAGGAAAATCTGCAGCAGCATTGTCAGTTGGTAACAAAACAGGATTGCTTCCCAATGCATGATCACTATCTATTCCTAGTTCGAACAAGGAAGGTGCAAGTGGCGGAGTCGAGGAGATTATGATAGGAACATTTGGCACATGATGAGGCTCGAATGCAGAGCTTTGTGGCACAGTGGCAAAGGGGAATAATTTCTCATCAAAGACTATGTCTCGTGAGATATATATGCGCCCGGTAGACATGTTTAAACATTTATACCCCTTTTACTTGCCACTGTAACCAAGAAATACACACCGGTTAGACCGAAACTCAATTTTTCGAGCATTATATGGGCGCAAATTAGACCAACACGCACAGCCAAATATTTTGAGCAAGGAGTAGTCCACCGATTTCTTTAGGAGTCGAACAATGGGTGTTTGGTCATGGATCACTTTACTTGGCATTCTATTGATGAGATAACATGCAGATAAAAGGGCCTCATCCCAAAAACGAAGGGGAACAGAAGATTGAGCCAGGAGAGCAAGCCATGTCTTTACTAGATGGCGATGTTTCCTTTCGGCAACACCGTTTTGTTGACTAGTGTGAGGACATGAAATCCTATGTAAAATGCCGGTGGAATCAAAATAAGGATGAAGTTTGATATATTCTCCACCACCATCTGTTGCACATATTTGATTTTGGCATTTAGCAATTTTTCGGCAAGTTGTTGAAACTGAAGAAAGGCATGTTCCACATCCGATTTATGTTTAAGAAGATAAAGCCAAGTAAAGCGACTAAAATCATCAATAAAAAGAACATAATATTTATGACCATTTACAAATGATATGGTGGGACCCCAAACATCTTAGTGGACTAATTCTAAAGGAACTATAGACACTCGAGAAGACGGTTTATATGGTAGCCTACAAGCTTTTGCTTGCTGACACGCATCACACACATGCGTTTCTTTATTGAAAGGAAAAAGTTTAAGAGATGCTAAGAGAGACGACACAACGGATGACCAAGTCTACGATGCCATAGATCTTGGTCGACTCTGGTGGCTGAAAGAAAACTTCTCAGTAGGGATGTGGACACCGAGCTTGCAAGAGGGTAAAGGCCTCCCTTACACGGTCCTTGGTGCAGGATTTTCTTCGTGGTTTGATCCTTGACAAAGAAAGAATTGGGATGAAACTCGATAAAAAGTATTGTTATCAATGGCTAGTTTACGAACAGAAACGAGATGCTTGCGAATATTGGGAACATGCAAAACGTTTTTGAGTTTCAAAGGACTAGATGAACTAGGAATAGATGTATGACCAATGCATGAGATAGGCAAACCTGCTCCATTGGCAACGTGGACTTGCTCGGTGTCATTGTAGCGATCTCTGGTTGTCAGCCTGTCGAGGTCGGACGTGATATGATCCGTTGCCCCCGAGTCCATGTACCAATTGGTGTCAACTTGGTATGCGTGTGTGTTGTTGGCTTCTGGCGGGTAGTCGTCGGAGTAGCGATTCCAGCAGTTGAGGGTGCCATGCCCTCACTTCGAGCAGATCTAGCACGTGGGGAGTGGTGGTCGTCCCTGTCCTGGATTGTTGTTGGTGTGGTACTGTTGCTAGCCATTGTCGCCGTTGCGTCCCTGGTTCGGTCCGCTACCGCCTCCTCCACGTCCACAGCCACGGCCACCGCCGTTGCCACGTCCGTCGTTGCCGCGTCCGCGCCCACCACCACCTTGGTAGTTGTCGCCACCGTGTGATGCTTGGTTCACGGATGACGAGAATTGCTGCTGCATGCTCGTTAAGGCGTTTTGCTCGAGCAACGCCTCATGACTCACGAGATATTCATAGAGATCTCCTAGTGAGATTGAATCTTGACGGATGGTCATGGACGCAGATTGAATCTTGACGGATGGTCATGGACGCCACGAGTGCTTCGTAGCGTGGCCCTAGGCCGGCTAGGACATAGGAGACAACATCCTCCTCGCTGAGCGGATTCCCTGTAGCCGAGAGGGTATCAGGTTCTTGATCTTGTGGAAGTAATCACCGACCGGCATGTCATTGCGCTTGAAGTTGGCGAGCTGCAGGCGCACTTGGACAGTCTTGGTGCACGAGCGAGACCTGAACATGCGTTCGAGTTCACTCCAAATTTCCGCCGTCGTGTGGTGGAACAGGACGTGCCCAAAGATATCCTCCAAGAGCGACGACAGCAAGCCGCTCACAACAACCTGGTCTTGCTGCTGCCAGGTTGTGAATGTAGGGTTGGGGAGGACTTGCGCCTCGGCTCCTTCGGTGGTGGAGGTGACGGTGACAACCCGCGGCGGGGGTGCCTTCGATCCGTCAACGTACCCATGAGGTTGTAGCTCATGAGGCAAGGCAGCATCACTGCCTTCCATAGGAGGTAGTTCTCTCACTTGAGTTTGATCGTGATGAGTTGGGCGAAGGGTGGAGTGGATGGTTGCGGCAGGATCCCAACGGAGGTGGACATAGCACCGGCAGCCGCGGTTCCGAGCTAGAGGGAGGTGCTTGCAGAGGTTGTCATGGCTATGATACCATGAAAAGTAGGAGATCGATAGATTGGTTTGGGTTTTTGCCTCATGTTCAATCGTGAGCAGCTCTGCTATTGATAATCATCAAGTTACATATACAAAACGGTTACAACAAGAACCGGATACAATCACAACTGAATTTGGTTTAAACCTGAACCAAACTCTATCTATAGTTTAAACACGGTTTATCTCTAACCGCATGCACACGTGATCGATCATCTTAACAGTATTCAGAGTGCTGGACTGAAACTAACGAAATCAGAAATTCAGAATGAACCATTTGAAGATAAAACGATCATAGTAGCGGCTAATCAAGAAGCACATATACATATAGCGATGAACTTTTTATCTATTATATATTAAAAGCTCATCTGTCCATCATAACAAAGAAGATTAATTAAGGTAATCTAGCAACCTCCCATCGCTATTAGTGATTGATACAGGATCTTTTCCCATTATTCGGATTTTTTTTGTTCAGGATACTGTTCAGAAAATAGGAGCGAGTGCTCCATCTAGTGATGAAAGTGGAAGCATATGAAGCTAATCAGATCACAGCAGCGAAGCTCATCAAGAAGCGCGTATACATACAGTGATTAACTTTTGAGGCACCTTTTTTCTCTATCTGTTAAAAGTTCATGCGTCTACTCTATCGTCACGAAGAAGATTAATTTAGGCAGCACCATATTTATTTTTCTCTAAATCGCTGAGCAAACAGCAATGAAGCAATAAGCAACACCAACACATTAAACCAACACCCTAAGAAAGGACCTACAAATTACAGACGAACTAAACTTACAAGTAGCGGTCATCTGCTGAACTGACGTATTTGGAAAGCATCTAACCAATCACATGAAAATTTCACCGCAAAAAAATCACATGAAAATCAACCTATTTAAGAGGCCGCCTAGTGACTCCTGTGCAAGCTGCATTAACGAAATCAAAGCTACTCTGTCTGTCATACTCTACAACTTGGAGGTTCGCTTGATGGGTTCATGGCATTGAACAGAACCAAGTAAAAGAATAGAGTTCAGAAAGGTAATAGTTTCTTGTTGGCTGTCGCTCATATCAACCAGTAATGCAAAGCCAAAAATCCAAAGCCATACCTGAAATCAAACGAGGCTCGAGCAAAACCGGGAGGAACGAAAAGAACAGCCAACAACGTGCAACGGCATAGAATCTAGTCGTCTAATCCGCCCCCCATGAATCATGTGCATTGGCGCGCACGTCACGGCGAGGAGAACTCCACCGAGCCGGCCAGGATCACGCGCTATCCGGCCAGGATCACATTGTTTTCATGGTATCAGATTGGTTTCCTTCCTGAGACATCCTCCTTCCACCTTACTCTCTCGCGCCATGGTTGAGGTCGAGGTCGACCCGTCTGACGCAGCCAAGGAGGAGCAGGCCTCCAAGGCCGCCCTTTGGGCGCACGCTGTCGCCGTCGCCAGTGTCAAGACGCTCGTCCCCATTACTCTCGACGCAAACAACTACATCTCATGGCGTGGCCTATTCGACTATTCGAGGTCACCCTATCCAAGTACGCTCTCGACGAACACATCAAAGTGCCGGCCCCTTCGGCCCCGATGCTCAATGACAGCATCTCGATGCCCTCGTCCGATCTTGGCTCTACGGCGCCGTCTCCGCCGACCTACTGGCCATGGTGACAGACACCACGGCCACCGCCCGCACCATCTGAGCGAACATCGAAGGACTCTACCGCGACAACGCCGAGATGCGTTCCATCCTCCTCGAGCAAGAATTCTATGGTCTCATGCAGGGTACCATGTCTGTCGGTGACTACTGCCACAAACAGAAGTCGCTCACCGACGAACTCACCGCCGTCGGCACCACGATCCTCGACAAGAGCCTTGTTCTCAATACTCTGTGAGGACTGAGCCCATGCTTCGGCCACATACGGATGCTGCTGTCCACGCAACATTCGTTTCCGTCGCTCCTTGAAGCGCGCTCTGCCCTCATGCTCGAGGAACTCACAACGGGTTCCTCATCCGCCCAACACTCGGCTTTCTTCACCAACACAACCAGCAGCGGCGGCCACTCCAAAGGTAATCCCAGCGGTTCCAGTACCCTCGGGGGCTCTTCCACCAATGCCACTGGTGGGCAAACGCGAAGCGGCAACTCCTCCAACCGTGGCAACAGCGGCGACGGTAACTACTCCAACAACAACCGCCGCCGTAACTGCGGAAACGGAGGAGGAGGCGGGAACAACACCGGTGACGACAACAAGGGTTACACGTTGTGGCCCTGGTTCTAGCACCCGTGGGCCAGATCGATCCACATGTGGCCCAGGCAGGCTCCTCTGCCCCCTGGACAGGGCCTCCTCGGTGCACGCCTTGGCGGCGGGCCCCAAGCATTCACCGTGACCCTCCCGCCGCAATCTCCCTCCCCCGGTCAGTGGAAAGGTGTGCCGTGGTCGAGTGCGTCGTGGCAGAGTGCTCCATGGCAAGCGCCCGGTCCGACAACCAACTCTGCCCCGTCGACATCATGGGACCAGAACCAGCTGCTTCAGTCTTTCAACACCATGACCCTCACGCCACCCTCCTCCTCTGAATGGTACATGGACTCGGGTGCATCCGCACACATGACTTCGGAGCATGGTAATCTGTCATCCATCTCCTGTTTTCCTTCCGTTCATCTCCTTTCGCCATTGTCGGCAATGGGTCTCACCTTCCTATCACCCACACCAGCACGACATCTTTTCAAACACCTCACCACTCTTTTCATCTGAACAACATTCTTGTCACCCCTAATCTTATTAAGAACCTTATTTCAGTTCGTCAGTTCACTTTAGACAATCATTGTTATATTGAATTTGATCTTGATGGCCTTTTTTGTGAAGGATCTTCACACCAAGAACGTGATCATTAGATGCAATAGTTGCGGCAACCTCTACCCCTTTCGGTGGCCGACTTCCACTCCATGCGCTCTCTCCACCACCACCTCCTCTGCTACCTTGTGGCATCGTCATCTTGGCCACCTCGGACGCCAAGCTTTATCGCACCTTGCCATTGTTTCTTCTATTCCATGTAATAAAATGTCGGTGAACACCTTGTGCCATGCCTGCCAACTTGGTCGACATGTGCGTCTACCCTTTTCCTCATCCTCCACTCACACCAATAAAGCCTTTGATTTAATACATTGTGATCTCTGGACGTCCCCTATTCCTAGTGTTTCTAGTTACAAGTATTATCTCGTTGTCCTTGATGATTTCACACACTACTTATAGATGTTTCCCTTTCGTCTTAAGTCGGACGTGTTCACCACTCTTAGCCATTTCATTGCTCACGTCTCCACCCAATTTTCTTCGAGTGCCCGCGGCATCCAATGTGACAACAATGGCAAGTTCGATAACGCCACCATGTGTCTCCACCTCCTCTCTCATGGCATTGCACTCCGCATGTCATCCCACACACGTCCCAACAGAACGACAGGGTCGAGCATGTCATCCGCTCGACAAATGACATCCTCCGTTCACTTCTTTTTCAGGCTTCTCTCCCACCCATCTATTGGGTCAAAGCTCTTCACACCGCTACCTATCTCCTCAATCTCCACCCCATAAAAACCCTAAATTTTGGCACCCCTCATGAGGTCCTTTTCGGATCCCCGCCTTCCTACTTACATCTTCGCATTTTCGGCTGTCAGTGTTACCCTAATCTCTCCTCCATGGCCGCTCACAAACCCACGCCTTGCGTATTCCTTGGGTACCCCGATCACCACAAGGGTTATCGTTGCCTGAACCTTGCTACAAATCGAATTATCATCTCGTGTCATGTCACCTTCGACAAGAAGTCTTCTCCTTTTGCCGAGCAACCAAACCCACCCGCACCTTCGGATTTTGACTTCCTCACTGACCTCATCCATGCGCCAGCCATTATCCCCCCTCCCATTGCACTCTCGGTGCCCCCATCTCCAGCACCCGTACTCGCGCCCCTCTTACCCGCACACGCGCCACTTCCCCTCGTGCCCACGCCTGCACCTGCTGATACACTTGCACCACCTCCTCTGGCTACCGAGCCTATTTCTCTGGTCGTCAATGATCACTCCATGATGATGTGCGGGAAACGTGGTTTCCGACAACCTGTCCAAAGACTTAATCTCAATGTCACCACTTCATCTCCCATTCCAAAAACTTAACACGCCGCTCTCAATGATGAGCACTAGCATGCAGCTATGCAAAGTGAGTTCGACGCTCTTCGCGCGAACAACACATGGGAGTTGATTCCTCGTCCTCCTGATGCTAACATTGTAACAGGTAAATGGATTTTTCGACACAAGTTAAAGCCCGATGGCTCCTTGGACTGCTACAAGATTCAGTGGGTGCTTTGTGGCTTCTCTTAGTGACCCAACATTGACTTCGACGAGACGTTCAGCCCGGTTGTTAAACCGGCCACCATCCGCATCATCCTCACCATTGCGTTGTCCAACGATTGGTCAATGCACCAGCTCGACGTCAACAATGCATTCCTGAATGGCATGCTCACCAAAACCGTCTACTGCTAGCAACCCTCTGGTTTCGTCGACATCGAGCGTGCCTCTCATGTCTGTCGCCTCAACAAGTCGCTTACGGCCTTAGGCAGGCCCCGAGGGCTTGTGTCATGGCCTATTGATCTAATTGGGTAACTGTGTGTTGTAGGAGGCTTGGGCCCTGGTTTACGACCGTTGCGATGGATTGGAAGCAGTACGCTAGAAGATGTGTATTAGACAAGGATAGGATTGAATAGACTGGGAAGCAGGAAGTAATACTTATCTGCTTTCATTGATAAGTTAAGCCCCATTATATAGAGACTGCTTACAACAGAGTTCATTCCGAACTCAAATCCGAATCTAATGCAAACTCTGACTACTCGTATTACAATACGATGTATTGTACCATATATGGCACAAGAAAGAATCCTATTCGACTCTATTTTCTGAAGTTGCCGCTGCTGACTGCTGCTTCTTACGCCGACGCTGATATGTAATAGGATACCTGACATCTCTCCCTCCCTCGGAAAACAGCTTGTCCTCAAGCTGGAACAATGGATAATGTATTTTAAACTGAGCAACGTCTTCCCATGTCGTTTCTAAGGCCGGTCGATCCTTCCACTGAATGAGCACCTGCCAAACACCGTGACTGAGCCTGGCACGAATAGCAGTAGTAGGAGTTGGCACCACATGCCTGTGCTGAATAGTTGGCAATGGAAGAGGCCCAGATGGTGGCGTGTCATTGAACTTTTTTAACAACCCCACATGAAATACATTATGTAGTCGAGCAGTGGAAGGTAATTCCAAACGATACGCCACCGAATCAATCTTAGCGGTGATTAGATATGGACCAAAATACCGCGGAGCAAGCTTGCCCTTGGCACTGGATCCGAGAAACGCGGTTGGCCGATGATGCAATCCTAACCAAGCCCACTCGCCAACTTCAAACTCCAAAGGTCGATGTTTGCATCATAATACAACTTGTAATGCTGCAAGGCCTGAAGTAATCTTGCACGAACTTGAACCAGGAATTCATCTCGGTCCTGAATAGTATTGGCAAATAGCAGCATTCCGAAGCTCGGAAGAATCATAAACCCGTAGAGAAGGAGGATCCCGACCATAAACTACACGAAAGGGCGTATCTTGCAGAGCTGTATGATAAGAACTATTGTAATAGTACTCTACCCAAGGCAACCATTGTATCCATTGCCGAGGACGATCACCTGTCATACAATGAAGATACATAGCGATGACTTTGTTTACTGCCTCGGCTTGACCGTCTGACTAAGGATGAAAAGCAGAGCTTAGGAATTAACGAGTGCCTGCTACCCGAAACAACTCTTGCCAAAATAGGGATGTAAAAACCGGATCACGATCCGAGACAATAGACATCGGAAAACCATGCAAACAAACAATGTCGATGAAGAAGGCTCGAGCAACTGATGCTGTTGTATAGGGATGTGCCAAGGGAATAAAATGTGCATATTTCGAAAAATGATCCACTACTGTGAGAATGACAGATTTGCCTCCCACCTTCGGCAGTCCTTCTATAAAATCCATAGCAATATCCGACCATACCTGCGAAGGGACCTCCAGTGGTTGTAAGAGACCAACTGAATGAAGGTTGTCGGTCTTGTTATATTAACATGTAACGCATGAGCAGACATGATCCTGAACCACAGTTCGCGCTAATGGAGTATGGAAATCACGACGGAACCGATGGAGGGTCTTTTGCACGCCTTCGTGACTAGGAGCATGTGTGGCTGCAATAGCTTCGCTCAACAATGGTGAGGATGGCAGAATATACGCTCGTTTGTTGAAAGTCACAAGACCATCTGTCATAGCCCAAGGACTTAACAACTCACCACGAGTTATCTGTACTGTCAGTGTGACTAATGCAGGTTCAATGGCATTGGCTTGCCGTAAACTCTCAAACAAACTAAACTGTGGGCATGACAATGCACATAGCTGGTCAAGGTCTGACTCACGGCGAGAAAGAGCATCCGCAACAATGTTTAAGCGGCCAGGTTTGTACTCAACCACAAAGTCATAACCGATCAATTTACTAACCCATTGATGTTGAGGAATCGTTGCAAGCCGCTGATCAAGGATGAAATTTGAGGCTATAATGGTCAGTGCGGATTGTGAAACCCCGTCCCCACAAATAAGGCCTCCAGTGCCGAACTGCTTGAACGAGGCCAATGAGTTCCCGTTCATATGCTGCTAGACCCATGTGTCGAGGAGCAATTGGGCGGCTATAGAAAGCTAACGGTCCTCCGCCTTGATGTAGAACAACACCGAAACCGGATCAGGAGGCATCACATTCAACAATAAAGCGAACGGCAAAATCCGGCAATTATAGAACTGGTGTTGTTGTCAAAGCCACTTTGAGCGACTGAAAAGCTTGATCATGTGCCGAAGACCATGTAAAGCCATCCTTTTTTAATAGTTGTGTCAAAGGCGTGGCAAGTGTACCAAATTGCTTGATGAATTTACGGTAATAGCCCGCCAATCCTAAAAATCCTTGCAATGCCCGAGTAGAACGTGGTGTTGACCATTGAAGAACAGATTGCACTTTGTCCTGGTCCATGGCCACTCCTTCCCTCGAAATTACATGCCCAAGATAAGCTACTGACTGTTGTCCAAATGAGCACTTGGAACGTTTGAGAAATAATCGGTGCAGACAAA